>CM055114.1:1219497-2419497 GCA_029204225.1 Diphasiastrum complanatum
TGGCTTGAGGGGGGGTGTTGGAATATCAATCCACACCCTAGAGAGAACTATCAAACAGGGTGGATAGCTCAGTGGTAGAGCATCCCATCCGGTATGAGGGAGGTCCTGGGTTCGAATCCTAGTCTGTCCATCCATATTATGATTTATGGATTTCTAACACTCTCACTTCTCTCTCTCTCTCATCTTGCACAGAACAAACCATTTCTAACTAACCATTCAAACTGCATAGAGCAAACCATTTCTAACTAACCATTCAAATTTCACAGAGCTAACCATTTGTAGCCAACCATGATAAATTAGCCATGACACGAATAAACTGTAAAAAAATATATACATCTCATCTGATGCCAATGTACATGATGCTCTGTGTATCAATATCTACAAGTCTGTGTGTGTGTCTTATATGCCTTTTGGCATGGAAAAGACATTAATAAAGCTTTCTCTCTCTCTCTCTCTCTCTCTCTCTCTCTCTCTCTCTCTCTCTCTCTCTCTCTCCTTCCTGCATTCGACTGAGCTATTACGAGACACACTTCCTCTCTCTGGATCCTTCTGGTCCGCCATTGTTGCCGCTCTATCTCTCACAGCCCCTATCACATGGCCTGCGCTATCGTCTTGGGCAGTTGCGCATTTCCTCTCATCAGCTTGCTATTGAGGCCGGTTGTGCATGGGATTTCCCCTGGGAGCATCGTCTATGTCGCTTGTGCTCGTTGCAGGAGGTGGAAGATGAAGCCCATTTCCTCCTCAGATGTCCGTTGTATTATAAGATATGGGGGAGGTATTATTGTCTCTTTCGCGATGGCCCACATACACTTCGCAGTTTTGTCTCCTATCCTGATGCTTGTTGCTTGGGACTTCTTGTTCGTGAGATGCTTACTCTCCGTCAGTCTCATCTGCCTGTACCAGATCACTTGGATTAGACTAGCAGCAACTGCTTTTCACTGGCTTCTTTCGGACTCGAGCACATGCTGATGACTCCGATGATGAGATTCCTATTGCTGTGCCACCGCGGAAAAAGCCCAGATGTAGTCGGTACTCGCCTCCGTCGAGGCCCACTGTACGCTCCACTCAGCGAACACTTCACACTTACTTTCGCTGATATGTACTTTCGTTGTGGGCATTGGTACTTTTTCTGCAGTTCTTCTGTTATACCTGGCCCGGGTTGTGGGCTTATTTCACTTCTGCTTTGTTCTACTTTCATTCATAGCTAGTTTATATAGCATTTTACGGCCACGTCCTCCTATGGATGATGCTCCCACTATTGCTTGTACATATTTTCTTTTTGGTCTTATGCACCCCCGGGTGCCCAAAAGACGTTAATAAAGCTTTCTCTCTCTCTCTCTCTCTCTCTCTCTCTCTCTCTCTCTCTCTCTCTCCCCTCTTCGACCCCTACAGTGAAACCTACATACCACTACATATCACATAACGCACCATTGTACAGAGAAGCCCTCTCTGATCTCCTTACCTATTTCCCACATGAACATACTTTAGAGGAGCAGTCCCTATTTCTTGTCCAGACCATCCACACTGCAGCTTCCATTGCCTTTCCATCCCCATAGCCCAAGCACCAACGACGTCATAGACCCCATAACCCCTGGTATAATCAGGAATGCATCCACCTCCATCAAAACCTCAAATATGCTCGCTCCCATCTTCCATATCTCTTGTCTACTGTAGAACTACCAAGAAAAAGAAAATTGCATATGAGATTGGCCAGGGTAAGAAAGTGATGGATCTCCTATTCAGTTCTTCCTTAAGTTCTTTCTGGAAGAAGTTCCTTCCACGGTCACCTCCACCACGGATCACAGACCTTAGTATTTGGGTCGCATATGCCACGTCATTGTACACCATCTCAGATACCCCTCCTCTTACTTTTCCTGCCCACCCTGAAATTGGATATAGGGTCCAGCGGCCGGTAAAGCACCGCACGTCTTGCGGTGTCCGGTGCGCCCCTGGCGGCCCTTGAAAATCTGGAGGAGCGATTACTGAGCAGGCCCGTTCGTACTCATAACCGCATCAAGTCTCCAAGGTCAACAGCCTCTAGTCGATAGAACAATGTAGGTAAGGGAAGTCGGCAAAACGGATCCGTAACTTAGGGAAAAGGATTGGCTCTAAGGGCTGGGCCTAGGGTCTGCGGCTTGACTCCGCAGGCTGTCGGCAGTCTACCCGAGCTGCTTTCATGTCGAGGGTGGACCGCCGCGTGCCGATCGGTCGATGGGCGTAGAACATCTCCCCTTTCCGGTGGGACTCTCCCTAGGCAGTGAACAGCCGACTCAGAACTGGTACGAACAAGGGGAATCCGACTATTTAATTAAAACAAAGTATTGCGATGGTCCCTGCGGATGTTGACGAAATGTGATTTCTGCCCAGTGCCCTGAATGTCAAAGTGAAGAAATTCAACCAAGCGCGGGTAAACGGCGGGAGTAACTATGACTCTCTTAAGGCAGTCAAATGCCTCGTCATCTAATTAGTGATCTGCATGAATGGATTAACGAGATTCCCACTGTCCCTATCTACTATCTAGCAAAACCATAGCCAAGGGAACGGGCTTGGAAGAAACAGCATGGAAAGAAGACCCTGTTGAGCTTGACTCTAGTCCGACTTTTGTGAAATGACTTCAGAGGTGTAGAGTAAGTGGGAGCTCCGACACAAGTGAAATACCACTACTTTTAACGTTATTTTACTTACTCCATGAGGTGGAGGCGGGGCTTTGCCCCTGATTCTAGACTTAAGGCACGCTTCGGCGTGTCGATCCAGGTGGATGACATTGTCAAGTGGGGAGTTTGGCTAGGGCGGCACATCTGTTAAAAGATAACGCAGGTGTCTCAACGAGAACAAAAATCTCGTGTGGAACAAAAGGGTAAAAGCTCAGTTGATTTTGATTTTCAGTACGAATACAACTGTGAAAGCATGGCCTATCGATAATTGGCTTGTGGCAGCCAATCGTTCATAGCGACGTTGCTTTTTGATCCTTCGATGTCGGCTCTTCCTATCATTGTGAAGCAGAATTCACCAAGTGTTGGATTGTTCACCCACCAATAGGGAACATGAGCTAGGTTTAGACCGTCGTGAGACAAGTTAGTTTTACCCTACCGTTGCCAGGTGCCACAATAGGAATTCAACTTAGTACGAGAGGAACCGTTGATTCACATAATTGGTCATTGGGCTTGGTTGAAAAGCCAGTGGCGCGAAGCTACCATGTGTAGGATTATGACTGAACGCCTCTAAGTCAGAATCCATGCTAGACGCGGCGCTTTCTACCTCCTTCATTGTTACCCAACAAATATTAGGGATGCCTTGTGCATCCCCAAGAGCATGTGTCAAGAGCTCACCCGTGCCAACAGAAGAAGTCGCGCGCGGGCGCTTTGCAGCTCAATTCCAGGCGATCGAGGAGACGAATCCTTTGCAGACGACTTAAAATATGGGAGGGGGTATTGTAAGTGGCAGAGTAGCGTTGCTGCTACGATCCACTGAGATTCAACCTCGTGTCCCAAGCATTTGTCCCATTGTCAAGTCCACAGAAGAGGGCTCATGGGGCCAGACCAGGGACTTGGCACTTGCGAGGGGGGGGGGGAGATTCGGCAAAGGGGCAGGGGAAAGATCCGGGGAAAGGCCCAAGGGGACAAGGCATGGGAAAACATCCAAGTGCCCAGGTAGTAGCTGGGCACCGAGCGCCGGGCGGGACGGGTTGGGAATTGGGAGTGGCGCCAGTACCTGGCCCAAGTGCCTGGGCAAGGTGTCGAGACAGATTTTCCGGGGCTGTGGCAGAGGCGAAAGCTCCGCGCAAGCGGCACCAGACAAGTGTCGCGAGTGGGGGAGGGCCGAGCCGCCAGAGAGGGAGCGACGCCGGACGAATTCGGGATTGGCGCCAGGACGCCGTGCTCCCCAGGGGCACCGATCACTTGCGGCGCCGGACGAGTTCGGGATTGGCATCGGAACGCCGCGCTCCCCAAAGGCGCCGCGCACGTGCGGCTCCTGACGAGTTCGTGAGTGGCACCGGGACACCACGCTCGGGAAACATCATGTCCCCAAACAGAGTGGCTGGGCGAGGCGCCGGGATGGACCCGGGCAACGGCCCAAGTCGCGTGGCGCCGGACATTAAGGGAGTGGCACTGGAACGGATTCGGTAAGTCCCGAGTGGCCGAGGCATATGGAGGAAAGACAGCTCGCAAACGGCGCCTAGACGGATTCGCGAAACATATGCTAAGCTTAGCCCAAGCCACCCAAAGAAGGCATTTGGGAAAACATCCGAAGGTGGCGCGCGTGGCAACAATCGACAACTTCGCCCAAATCATTGCCCCTAAAAAGAGGAGGTCATGGGCAGGAAGGTGCGGCGGTGTTAAGGGGAAACATGTCATGGGGACGCTGGAAACGAAAAGTAGTAGAGGGTGCGGCACCCGGACTTCCCGGGAGGTCACCCATCCCAGTACTATTCAGGCCCAAGCTTGAAGCACGCTTAACTTCAGAGTTCTGATGGGATCCGATGTAGTAGTGCTGGTATGACTGCACCACGTAGGAGTTAGGAAATAGTCTATTTGTACAAACAATCGATAGACTGCTACAAGAGATGTGATCAGCATGAAATGTTGTTGAAGCTCGTTCAAAACTTCGATGTCACTGTTGAATTTGCGAGCAGGTGGGCGATGATCTTGATCCTTTTGGCTGAATCCTTCGCTTTATGAACGTTCCAAGTTCTCCCTCTAGCTCTCCCACCAATGAGAGAGGAAAAGAAAGAGGGGGAAGGGGCAACAAGTGTGTAGTATATATCAGTCCCATAATTTTAACACAGGTATATCCATCCTAGCCTTAAATATATACCTGCTGACTAGAATCCTATCGTGTTCGATGGATGGAGAGAAGGTTAGCATCTCCCTCGATAAGGACGGGAAAAGCCTACGGGCTTTCATTTCACTGAGGTTAAGGCACTCTGCCCTTCACGTGGTAGATCTATAACCCAATTTTATTTATTATTGTTGTTCATCACAATGGACAACACATGTATAAAAGAAAATCAAAGTGTAGTTCTTTCAAACATGCATGCAAGTCTGAGTGCACTCAAATTTCAAGTGTTCATGACCACCATGGGTTGGTATGGCATGATACAAGAGCCCGAGGAGCGGGGACTGAGGAGCGCTCCTTCTAGCGCAGCAGATATCAGCTCGGAAACCGCATGTCGACGTGCACGATCTGAGCACAAGGAGGACCGCGACTCCCAAGCGCCCGGATCCTGGTTGCAGTGGAACACATTTCACTGCAATCCTGTTCTGGACCGATATTTATGTATATTATATATGCTGTAAAAAGAGAGTATACATTTCTATATACTGTTTTTTGGCTGTAAAAAGCATAAAAATTTAAGTTCGAAAAAAATTTAAAGGATATTCAGCAAAAATATTTTGCAAAATATCCAGCAAAAATATGGCCAATACAATTAATACTATCTGACAAAAATAGGGTCCCTGTAGTGTTTAAGAAAAATTTGGAAAATCATCATCAGATCCCCCATAAAATTTACTGCTATTTGACACCCATATTAAAAAAAACCCGTTTCAGGACAGCGTTCCTGGCCAAAGCCCCAGAACACGTTCCAGAGCGGGCATTGCAACTCTGATATATATATATATATATATATATATATATATATATATATATTATAGAACAGGGAAGATCCGAAAAGGAAAGTATGTTGCGTTACCAATAATTTAAAATGCACATTTATCTACTACAAAATGTAAGAGCACTATTACAACAAATCGGAGTGTGTTAGTGGTTATTGCCCACCTTTATTTCTTTCCTGATATCATTTGCCAAGGAACTGTTGTCACCTTTCAGAACCTACAAGATGTATGTCACAAAATATTAAGTTTCTTCAGAAAATAAAAAGACCTCACTATTAAGTGATCAGGCAAGTCTATGAGGATTTCATTTCATATAGGCATCTGATACATAAATGATGATGCGAAGACCTGTGCATCAAGTGAACTCTCCAAAATCTGGGGCAAAAGTCGTGCTGGATGGCCTAGTCTCACAAGCTTGACTCTATCCAGATGTAAATGAAGGCCATTAGAATCGGAGAATGACCCTTTCATACATGAGGATGTAAACATAAAAAAGGACATTCATGAGCTCAGATTATAAACCAACCCCACATAAAGTATATAGAATATACATGGAATATCTTTTACAAATGTTAATGTGCATGATGTTTTGATGGTAATTCAATATAGCTGGAACAGATCTCTTTTGAAAGAATTTAGAGGATACTTATGGCATGCTAAGCGCTCCACCATATTATCCACTGCAATATTTGATGCAGCACAAGCTAGCACTTTACTTCCACGTTTGACTTCTTGCAATATTATCTCAAGAACTGCAGTGGTTTTTCCCGTGCCAGGAGGGCCGTGAAGTAGGAGCACATCATGTGCACCTAATGCCTTCGAAACAGCAGCAGCCTGAGAACATTTCATTTATTAAAGCATTACCTTTCCTGCTAAGTGCCACATTACAGAAAAAGTATTTGACAAAACATTGTAAAAAACCACTATCTTAAGTCCAAGAGAAATCTACTAGCTAGCAATTTAAACAAACATAAAAAATCAGACATAGTACTTAGTTGCTGACTAAACACACACACTTCATCAAATAGAGAGAAATCTTGCAAAGAGAGCGAACAATCATTGAACATCAATAGCATTACAACATTCTCCACAAAGACAATGATAACAACAAGCTGATCCGAAGCTAAAGGTGGCTACAGCTACACTAAGATTATGCTAAAGCAAGAGCTATTCTGAAATCAATCTATCTGCCTGATGAATGTGCTTATTCATAACTGACTAGAAGATCTAGCATGTAAGGGTTAGAAGCCTAATAAGACTGAGTGCCAGGTCACTATTGACAAAATTAAGTGAACTATCCTAATCCTAGAGGGGCCAATAGGCCAAACCACATGATCAACTGACAAATAATGTGGTAATAGTAGCAAGAAGTGACTCTGAAGATAGAACCCAAGCTAACCTGCGCCATACAAACCATACAATACCAGGAAGAACCAGCTCCAAATAAACCTCTGGTGTAGAAGCCAACAATGCAGTGCAGACCTATGACATAGATATCCTGTATGCTGGAAAATGACTCCATATACAACTAAAAGCAAACTGTAGCCGTACAAACCTTTAGTGACAACCCAACATAAAAGTAGACCTCTCAAGAGAATCGTAATAAGGATCCATAATACCCAAGATCCTGTGTTAAGGGAAGTTACAACTCTTCTTCGAACTGTCATTGCAATGAAGAGAACCCAATGTAGTGCTACCTGAACAGTGGGAGTATAAGAACTATCGCATTAATAGTACCTCTTTTGGAAGTGTGTATACCTCAAAAAATTGGTCCTGGGCAGCTGGGCTTGTACCTCAAGTAGAACAAGCTATGATTGCTTCCTATATACATGTACCTTATCAACAACTCATCCTCATATGGCTCATCAGTAGACATTTGTGAATTATGTGAAGGTGTTCGTGAATGCTTGTGCCTCAAATAAAGGCTTCTAATTGCCAGTGGCATGTAACGCATGGCGATCTACAAAGCTATGTATCCAATATATTAAGATGTGATTTCAGTAATAATGGCATTCGGCTGCGCATGTCCATCTCTTGGCAAGAACTCCATGTCTCATGATCAAGCCTTGGTACCTCATCTAGATCTGTTGGTCATGCCTTAGTCACATTCCATTCTTGCATCAAGTTGGGCCATTTTTCCATAGATATTTCCCAACCATAGATCATACTGTACCTTGGAGCTTAGATTCACCCATTCAAGGACCAAATGTAGAAAATCATTCCTAGGAGTAGGCATGTTGACCTATAGCAATAAAAGCACAAACAATATTATCAGAAGTGATGGAGCAGAGCTGATGTGCATCATAACAAACTAGCTATAAATAGCTTAAAAATCGAAGGAGATCGATAAAAGGAATGCGTATCCAATATCGACCCTTGTATTTCAAGGGCATCCAATAGTTTGAGGTCTGGTCCCTTTCACCTTGGCTTTCTCAATTACTGCTTTCTCTTACAATCTGATTCACTTATTAGTAGTGTCCTGAACTTCTCAAAGTTTTCACGACCAAGTCCTGAAGATATCTGAGAGTGCACCCCTCACGGTCTACCAGGCGCAGCACTCTGAAAATGGGTATAAGGACCCCGGTAATCTCCTCAGCACGTGTCCAGAACTCATCACCGAACACAGTGGACTAGAAAAACGCCGCATGTGGGACGTCCATGAACTCTCGGAAGGCCTCGCTAGAAACCATCCGCCGCAATGCGTCCTTCACTTTTGTCAATCACTCTAGCACCAAGAAGTAAAACGCAAAGCGTGTGGTTGCTAGCTTCTTCAGGTTTAGGTGCGAGAAGGTGCGGGATAGGGCCAGGCCAGCACACGCCTCTTCCTGGTAACAAAAGTGACCAGGCGCATGGCCGTAGAAGTGATCTGCAACACAGACATCCAGGAAAAAGCTTAGACGGTAGTTGAGATGTGTTTAGCAGCATGGAGCAGGCGTCAATCAAGATAGCATAGCAAATGGAAAAACCAATACCTCTCTGATCCATGGAAGTGCACACAGGTCATGGATGAGCAAGTCTATGCAATGTGCAGCACAGGGTGTCCACACAATGCTGGGGTGCTCCCTCGTCATAATCTCTCCCATCTGCTTGCAGTTTGAAGCGTTGTCTGTGACAACCTGAACCACATGCTCCACCCCAATGTCAACAATAACATCTCTAATAACCTCCCATATGAAGTCGGCTGTGATGGCTCCACCACCTCGAGTGGCATCCACGCCACGTAGGAATACTGTGCCAAGCAGGCAAGAAACCAAGACATTGATAACGGATCGCCGACGAATGTCGGTCCATCCATCACTCAATATCGTGCATCCATACCTGCCACAAAACACCCATTAGCCACACACAAAAATTGCGCCACGAGTAAACCCTAAATGCATGCAATGGGTTTATGGAAACAAAGTACTTACATCTGCCAAGCTGAGCGAATGGAACTCAGCTCCCGCGTGATGGTCTCCTCCTCCTAACGAAGCATCCTGCCTCGCAATGCCTCTCGTCTGGGAGGCGCCCATGTAGCATCCACGGCTGCCATCTGTGCGCAAAACTTCCTGAACACCCAAGTGTTAGCAATAGCAAAAGGAATGCCGCACTCGTAAAAGAACTGGCCAACAAGTTAAGTGCACCGGGCCTGTTGCTCTCTCTACCACCCGCATCGATCAAGGGTCTGTTGTCTGGGCCTAACCTCTCTCTGCTGTGTATATGGCGCTCGTGGTGTCAAGTATCATTCAATAAGTATATAGTCATTCTATGTAACTTTAAGATTAGAGTGATTAAACCACGCTACTGGCACATGCTTGCACGATGCTCCACGCCTAAACCCTAAAAAACATGGAATTAGGGCCTTGAAATTGAAATTTGTGATACGGACGTAGACGGGCGGAACGGAAGTCACAGGAGTTTCTGCAGGCATGTGGAAACACATTCTAGGCTTTGACATCACCTGAATCGGTTGCCCACAAGTCATTTTGTGAAAATGGCAAAAAAACACAAGCATTTGGAATGTGGTGTTCAAATCTCGCTAGGCGTGCCATAACGGCTGAAACTGACGCCGTAGGAATCACCGTGGGCATGAAGAAAGGTGATCTCAAGCCAAACTATGCTCAATTTGGTTGCCTACAGCTCAATGTCAACACTTGCAATGCTAGATATATATTGATTTTCTTCATGGTACAATTGGTGTTACTACTTCCCTTATGCCACTTGGTTCAGTTGCCACTATACTTCCAACGATTCCTCATGATCCTTTGGTTGCAAATGTGTCTGTTGATTTGCTTAGACTTCAACCAGATTCATTATATTCTTTCTTGATGATCTGCCACAAGTTCGTATTTCAAGTTATGAGTCATATTGTATAGGTGTTTCCATTATTTCCACTACTTCATTTGCTCCTAACACTCCAGACATGTCCGATGGTCCCATGGTTGTTCCACATATATCAGCTCGGTCTTCTAATGTTGCTATCTTGTTGATGTGCTTCCAACATTAGTTTGGGCTAGACATTTTTTGTCCTTGCTATTATATTAGGGCGTATGCACATATTTGCTCCATTGCTACTTACTAATATGCGGCATGCTTGGTTGCTACAACATACAAGGCCACTTCATATAGTTTGGCATGGTTACCTTCATTTAGTGTAGCGACGGTATTTTGATGTTCCAATTCCCTTACATTAGTTACTTCAGTTGCCAATGTACTTCCTACATTTCCTATTGATAATCATGGGACTTCATGGTTGTTGCGCATAACCAGGCTCACAGTTCGATATGCAAGGTTTATTCCTTGGTGCTTGTATACTCATGCTATTGATCGATATCCTTGGTTCCTTTACTTACCTTTAATCCTTACTCTAGTTGATGTGTACCTGTTTCAATTCCAAATAATATTTTTCATCATTTAGATATGGCATATGGTTGCATCTTTATTGGTGGTCACATATAGCTTGTATTCGGGCCTTGTTCAAATCACATTCCACGAATGATCGTTGCTGCTTATCTCAATGCAATGCTTATATATCCACGTATTCTTTCATATCTTTGTCCTTTCATATATGGATTTGTGCCAATCGATGCTGATGTTATACACTCTTGGGCTTAATAGATTCCTTGGGGGTGTTAATCCTATTTCTATGGATACGACTATACATTCTTGGGCATGATGGATACCTTGGATTGCTGCACAGGTGTTCCTTCTAGCTGTTTGCTAAGTTAATCTATGTATATTTCGGATTCCTTGGCACTCCTAGTTGCCACATACGCTTGGCCTTTGACGATGTTGTCAAGTTGCTATTAGGGTTGTCGTGTTTACTTTTTTTTGTGATACTCTTGTGTGTGCTTAACACTCCTTAACTTTCTAAAACATTGGCCTCAATGTTGGGCTTAAAAAATGGCTCAACCCTAAAAACTAGAAGAAAGGCCTTGTGGTAATAACGTCTGGTTCAGGTTCGAAACGGGAAATTTTTTTAGGTTTTTTTTTTTTTTGAAAATGCGTTTTTGAGGGTTTTGGGGGTTACAGATGTCATAGAAAGTCTAGTAACAAGTAGATACATCCAATTTCACAAGAATGCTCTAGAGAATGCAATTTCAAGAGGAGACGCTGTGTATGGTGACTATGGTCACCTTCCTCAGTCAATTATTGATACTGTCATGGATAGGTTATTAGGTTGCGAGAATCTGTTCATGCCCATTGCCAGTACATACTACAAAGCTTATGGTGCGGTTTCGGAAAAAAATTGGCTTTTTTTTTAATAAATTTTTAAGCGTTTCGAAAACTGAAACAACGTTTCAAAACAGGGTCGTTTCGTACGGCCCGTTTCGAACGCGTTTCGAGGAAACACTGCACAAAATGTATTAACCCATGGAGATATTGAAGGAGAGGATAAAAGTCATCACAAAAAGAAGATATTGAAGGAGAGCACATAAGTCATCACAAAAAGTATTCCAAAAGCAACACATAAATCTACAAAGCACAATGTATCAACTGTAAATCTTGCCATGAATATATCACTAATGTCTTGGTCATCATGGTACTACTATAAAACAACAATAATAAGTTGATGTAAATGCAACACATAAAGAATCAGAACGATGTTGTAAGTGGCTCAAGGCACTCTAATAGCCCAAGAATGGCATAAGAAGGTGTCGTCATGCAGGATCCCAACAAGTGAGATATCCAAAGCTATTCGAATGGCCCATACTTCTCTATAATTGGCCATGCATGTTTGATTACATTTGGCAGCCTAGGAACACTATCTTACATGGTTCCTTTGTCACCTAATATTTGAATCTTTGTACTTCCCTCCAAGTCAATTGAAGGGAGGTAGCTTTTGCTTAGTATGAATAGCCACTAATGCTATTCAATTGTTGGTAATGAGTTTGGAGCTTTAAGATCTAAACAGTTAAGTCACAAGTGTAAAAGAGTGAATGTATGAGCAAATTAATCATTGATTGATCTACCTTACATTAAGTAATACATCATAGGATACTTCCAGATAATCATTGTGTAAAACTGCAGAGAATCTTGTGTAGAGTATGAAGTTCTACCAAAACGAAGACAATGCAAGAGTTAATAATTGACCTGGGAGTTATCAAGACCCTTGTTGAAAGGACTAAACGATATTGGCTTTTGTGAGAATGTAGGACGTTTACTCCCAAACAACACCGGAACCAAATCTGCTGCAGGACCCTGTAGTACACCCTTGCTGAGCTCAACCAGAGTGTCCTTCAGCCGACGATATGTCACCTATTATGCAAATTTGCTCAGAAAGCTGAAGGACAGTCTCCATGAATTTGACAAAGTCCTACCAAGTCCATAAGGTAGATATACCAACATTGAAGAACCAAAAAGTGACTGGGAAATGCAAGAGGTATCTTCAAAGATTCTCCAAATAAGGGAATGACTAAGCATCATCCAAATCCTTTCTGGCATATCATTTAAATAAAATGTGTAATACACGTGAAGTTTTGAATAAGGAACCACTTATAAGAGAGCAAAAATAGAGCAAATCTAGCTAAGTCTAGTAGAAGTCCTTAACAAATACCTCAAATATACTTATGAAGCTACACAAAAACAATAACAAGAAAAAAATACACAAATCAAAGGTGTCCAAAAAGAGTGGAGTAGAATGAGACATTCTTAAAAGTACTCAGGATTATTAATTGGCCAAGGCATGAGAGAATGTCAAGACCACCAAATTATATAAAAAATGGACATCACATGATCAGCGCTTACAACAATCAACCTGTACTGACAAAAACTAGTGCAACATTGCACATTCATTGCTTGTCTCGGCATCACGTCTCTGATTCTTGTCAAAAATCCACTAAAATCAAGTCCCAATAAGAAAGAAAAATACAACTTTCAAACCCACACCACAAGATCCAAGTCAATGGCTTATTGATCTATGCTATAGCACCCCAGATTCTTTCTTGAAAATTGTCATTTGGCAATCAATTACAAAAATTGGGTGCATGATGGCTTTTGTGCACATTTTGATGGCATTATCAACTACAAGCACTTGCGAAGTTTTTTAAGTAATCTGCATAGATACAAGGGGGAGCAATGTAATCTGTCTAAAATGTAATCATGAACTTTAAATTCATTTAGCTAAATAGCATGCTACAGGTGTTAAGTGGTCAAAAAGACTTGAGGCCACAGAATGATCCAAGCGGTCAAAGGGGCTAATTACTCCCTGTAATCAGAGGCTTGATTACTTTATGGACCATGGTAAGTACTTAAAGAGGGTCAAGTACCATGGTCATAGAAAATGGTAGTGTTTAATCCTTTGGGGGATACCAAATGCCTAGCTATACTTGATGTCAACAGGTAATACCCGTGCGTTGGATGTAAGGCTTGTAGAAGATCATGTACATGCAACAAGAATGTTTCGAGTTCAAAAGGAAGTGGCTAATGGCTAAATTAACTAATTTCAGGAAAGGCACCTCCAAGGGGTCAAATTTGATTTTGGTTACAAATCTAACTAACTAGAAAAATTTTTTGTCAATTTATGAGTACAGCTCCCATCCCTAGGTGGGCGAAGGCCTCCTTAATCCCAACAATAATCCTCCTCTCTCCCTCATATTCATATTCATACATAACATAATATATATATATATATATATATATATCATAGTACCCCATGGTACCGCCGGTACCATAATGGTGGTACCGCCATTATGGTGCCGCCCTCAGACCCGCGGTACTCACGTCTCTGATTCTTGTCAAAAATCCACTAAAATCAAGTCCCAATAAGACAGAAACATACAACTTTCAAACCCACACCACAAGATCCAAGTCAATGGCTTATTGATCTATGCTATAGCACCCCAGATTCTTTCTTGAAAATTGTCATTTGGCAATCAATTACAAAAATTGGGTGCATGATGGCTTTTGTGCACATTTTGATGGCATTATCAACTACAAGCACTTGCGAAGTTTTTTAAGTAATCTGCATAGATACAAGGGGGAGCAATGTAATCTGTCTAAAATGCAATCATGAACTTTAAATTCATTTAGCTAAATAGCATGCTACAGGTGTTAAGTGGTCAAAAAGACTTGAGGCCACAGAATGATCCAAGCGGTCAAAGGGGCTAATTACTCCCTGTAATCAGAGGCTTGATTACTTTATGGACCATGGTAAGTACTTAAAGAGGGTCAAGTACCATGGTCATAGAAAATGGTAGTGTTTAATCCTTTGGGGGATACCAAATGCCTAGCTATACTTGATGTCAACAGGTAATACCCGTGCGTTGGATGTAAGGCTTGTAGAAGATCATGTACATGCAACAAGAATGTTTCGAGTTCAAAAGGAAGTGGCTAATGGCTAAATTAACTAATTTCAGGAAAGGCACCTCCAAGGGGTCAAATTTGATTTTGGTTACAAATCTAACTAACTAGAAAAAATTTTTGTCAATTTATGAGTACAGCTCCCATCCCTAGGTGGGCGAAGGCCTCCTTAATCCCAACAATAATCCTCCTCTCTCCCTCATATTCATATTCATACATAACATAATATATATATATCATAGTACCTCGTGGTACCGCTGGTATGGTACCGCCGGTACCATATCAGTGGTACCGCCGGTACGGTACCGCCCTGGGATCCGCGGTACCAGGGCGGTACCATTTTTAATATTTTTTTTTATTTTTTAATATATTTTTAGTAATTTTTTTTTGCATATTAACTACCAAAAAAGGACAAAAAAAAGTAAAAAGAGGGGGTTCTGGGTGTAAAAAAAGAGGGTACAGTACATGATGCAGGGGACTGTTGCAATGGCACATGGGCACTGCGAGTGAGCAGACCGAGGGGCCAATGGGAGACCAACACAGGGGGGTAGCATCACATGGGGGCAAGTACAGAGGCACATGGGCATTGTGGGTGAGCAGACCATGGGCCCAATGGGAGACCAACACAGGGGGGAGCATCACATGGGGGCAGGTACGGAGGCACATGGAGGGATGATGGGGATCCACATGGCCGATCAGGCTGTGGGGATAAATAGGCACTCACAATGCCATTGTGGTCGGCATTTTCAGAGGCTGTGAGAGGGCTAGTGATAGACAGTGAGAGAGCAAGCGAGAGCCGGTGACAGGCTGTGAGAGGCTGTTTGAGAGCCAGGGTGCTGTGAGAGGGTGTTCAAGGATCAGGGTGCTGTGAGGAGAAGGTCGATCGAGATGGCTGAGCGAATACCACAGAAGCCCGAGGGCGAAGCCAGGAGAAAGCTTGAGGAAGATATCCGAAGGCACAACGAGAGGCATCGGAAGCAAGAGGCAGATATCCGAGAGATGCTGCGACAGACTCGACAGAGAAATCCGGAACCGGAGCCACCCGCCCCCGCTGTGGATCCTGTCCCCGCTGTCGAGCTGGATCTGGATGAGCAGATTGGAATGAATTTCACACGACGGCAGCTCATCATGGTCAGGGAAAGGGCGGCCAGACGTCGGGCTAACCAGGAGGCAGCTCGGGCTAACCGGGAGGCAGAGCAAGAGCGACAAAACAATGCACCAGACGAGGGCGAGGAGTCGGTGGAGGATCAGTGAGGGATGTTTAGAATAGATGAGGTCCACCCGTATGTGGCGGACTGTTGCTATGTAGTTTTCGGCAGTTTATGGTGCAGCAAATAACTAGATGGCTGCTTAAAAAAATGACAGTATATGTGATGTTATCCTGATACAACGGTTGAATATATACATAGTTGTTTTTTGTGCAACGCGAGCCTGGTCATGTAAGATGCAATGTTTGTAATTTTTTTAAATGCAGATGTATTACATGTGTTTATTCAATGTCGTTTGGGGTGTAGGGGTGATTGCTGTGCTCATGATGTAGGTGCATATATGTGAAGCTAGCATTCACTTCAAACGAAATTAAATGAAAATAGGATTCACACACGCACATAGAATTCTTCAACATAAAATAAAGCATCACATGTACAGAGCGACATACGCACAATGTGCAGCAAATAATGTAGGCCAAACACTGTATATAATGTGAAAAATCATCTGAGTACAATGGTAGACCGACTGCTAGAGACAAACTACTGAAACTAAAACAATAGAGCCACAATCAATGCTCTGGCTCTGACTCAGACGAATGCTCTGGAGACAACTCAGGGCCCCGAGCTGACTCTCGCAGCCGATATCTCTGCCTGTCTGGAACTGGCATGGGCTGTGTATCCGAGGGGGAAGACTCGTCATCCTCATCCTCCCAATCGGCCTCCGCATCAGCCCCCAAGCAGGCCAAACCAACAACACCTGCTCCAACTGGCTGTGATACTACACCTCTACCTGTACCTGGAGCCCTGCGTGGTCGTCCTCTCCTCCCTGGCAGTTTCTGTGCCTTGCCTTTCTTGTTCGGTGCACCCTTGGGCCTGCCTGGTCTCTTGCGGACAAGAGGAGCTGTCAATGCCTCGTCACCCCCATGCAAATCACCTGGCTGGCTAGGCTGGGCCCAAGCTGAGGCCGGCTGGGATAGGGAAGCAAAAGAGGGAACTCCCTGTGCAACTGAGCGAGGAGGATGAGCTCGTGGAGTGTGTGCCCGTGGGGCTGCTGCAGGTGGAGGAACTGGCTGTGCAGGAGGCGAGTACAGTGGCGATATGTACTGAAAGGGGCGCTGTGGTGGCCGGTACTGGTACATCCTGGGTGCTGCCAAAGGAGGAGGATGTGACGTGGGTGCTGCCGCTGGAGGAGCCACTGTGGATGTGGGCGCTGCAAGAGAAAACCTGGGCACAGATGGTGGCCTGCCATGGAGACCTGGTGCTGCAGAAGTGGACGGCGATGGAGGGGATGCAGGCCTAAATGGCATCGGTGGCACTGGAGGAGCTGTGCGACGCACATACACCCTCTGAGGAGCTGGAGGAACTGTAGGCACCTCATGCGGCTGCTCTGGCTGGGACTCTGTGTGTGGCATGCTGGCAAGAGATGATGGGGGCGCCCTGACACTCGGCATCTGCTGGGCCTCTGAATCCAATGTGGCAACCAAGTCGGCCAGCTGGGCATCCGAATACAAATGCTCTGGGCTCTGGGACTCATCCTGTGCACCAGCCTCTAAATCATCCTGTGCACCGACCTCTGAATCATCCTGTGCACCAACCCCTGAATCAACCCAAGCCTCATCCCGTGCCTCATCATGTGCACCCTGTAGACCCTGCATGGCCTCCCAATTTGTGCAATGAAAGTCATCAGGTGCCTCCTCTGGTGTGCTGTCGTAGTAACGGCCATGACTCTGTGCTGCACGCATCCAAACATCTGCGGGACCAGCATCTTAACCACTCTGCCCTCTATCAAGAGCCTCCTCCATCATGTCGACATAGGTAGGTATGCCACTGCCCCCCCCTGTGTGCCCTGCCTGTCTGCCGGTATAACCTGTGCCATGTGTCCCACCTCTGCCACGTGATGCACCTGTGACCCCTGCCCGTGGCGTGTGCCCTGCACCTGTATAATCTGCCTCATCCCTCTCTGGTCTGGCAAACACAACCCGAATGGGCTCATCCTCATCATGCTCATCCTCTGACACTGGCTCATCTGCCTCATACAATGGGGGCTCTCTGTGCTCAAGCCCAAGCTCTCTCTCTCTCATCTCGGCAAGCTCCCTCTCTCTCTCTGCCATCAACTGTGTGCCCAGGTCATCTGCAGGCATGGGATGGGTGCTGTCCGTAGGCAAGTCAACCTGGCGCTCCAAATCAGATATCTTCGTCTGCAAGGTTTAAAATTTGCATGTCAGAGAGACAACTTTTTCAAGAAATGAAACCAACATACCAGGAGTCAACCAACATGCTATGAAAGATTAGCTTATCACCTGCAATGCGCTCGTAATGGTCGGAAGCCTCCTGGCGAGACGTGCGTTGGTGCTACAGAACACCAACCACTCCAACTGACTCACTGACAACCGGTTTCTTCTCCTCGTGTGAATCAGTGCCCATGTGCTCCAATTACGCTCACACACAGAGGCAGCACAGTCCTGTGGTGCGTGCATTGAAATACTTCAGCACATTGTGGCAAAGGTGAAACTTCAACGAAACACAAAAAATGGAGGATAAAATGAGATGCATACCTGAGAAAGGACACGCAGTGCAAGACGCTGTATAGATGGGTATGTGCTACCGAACATGGTCCACCAGGTAATGGGTAGCTGCCTCCTCTCTGGATCTTGGGCAGCCGGGTGGCCGAATGTGCCCATGCCGAAACGAAATGCAGCGAGCTCCTCCATGAGCCTGATAGGATCCAAACCTATGTGTGGACCCACCCTGTGAATGTACTGAAGCCAATCGGCCTCGAGCTCCCTGTCTGCGATCTGTGTCGGAGAGAGGAAGAGGGGATGCAGCATGTGTGCAACGCTGTGGATACTCCTGTGGAAGTAGTTCCATCGCGTCTCCCATATGAACTTCAGCTCTGTCATCCTGCAGGTGAGGGGCATGTGGTTTAGGGCATTACGAAAAAGCTTAACATTGACAGAAAAACAAACTAGCAAGTACTGAAAAGATAAAGGTCAATTGCAACACTGTACCGCTTACCTCTCTGGCTGCAAGATGGGCAGCTGCAGGAACTGTCCAATCCGGTCCATGAGCTCATACACCAGTCCAAGTGTCGACCCCTCGCTGTCAGCCATGCGGAGCACAATGTAGAGTGGTCGAAGCAGTCCTGACAATGTCTGTGCATCCCTCCAGAACTGGTCTCCCCTCACCGTGGAAGAAAAGTGCTCCCCATCCTCAGTGTGCGGAAATGTACTGGCACCCCAAAGATCACTGGCAACCATCTGTAGAAGCTGGGCCCTGCACCTGATCAAACGGTCGATGACCACCAAGTCGAATGCAAAGCGCGTGGGGGCTGGCTTACGGAGGTCCAGATGGCTAAACACCCGGAACATGGCAAGAACACGCCTCTTTCTGGTGACAAAAGTCACCAGGAAGAGGGCCTCCCGGACGATGGCTCTAACCCAGGGAAGTGCTCCAATGTCCCCCATCAAAAGGTCTATGCCGTGGGCTGCACAGGGGGTATGAACAATATGAGGGAACTCGGCCTCTAGCAGTACACCCATCTGAATGCAGTTCGTGGCATTGTCCGTCACCACCGTGACGACATGCTGTGGGCCTATGGCTAGGATGGAAGACCTGATGACATCAAACATGAACTCTGCAGATATGACTCTCCCCCCCCTGCTGCAATCCACTGCCCTCAAAAACTGTGTGCCCATGCAGCTGGAGACCAGTATGTTGAGGATCGGCCTCCTCCTGACATCAGTCCAGCCATCGGACATGATGCTGCAACCGTAAGTGGCCCAGTGCCGACGCAGAGGCTCCATCTCTCTAGACAAGGACTCGACCCTATCCCTCAGCATGTGTGTGCGGACAACCTCTGAACTAGGGACTCTCCAGCTAGGGCTGACAGACTGTGCAAGGCGGAAGGCCCTTCTGAAGGGCTCAGAGTCGGTGATGGCAAAGGGCAGGTTCAGCTCGTAAACCAGACTGGCCACGGCCTGTGTGGCCTCTCTGTCCATGTGCGGCTGATGCGCGCCGCGAATGGTCTGCTGCACGAGGGCTCTCCCTGGTGGACGACGGGTGGTGGACCTCCAGCACGGTGCACCAACCGAGACGGGAATGGACGATGACGCGACAGGCTGGGCGCTGGTGGATGCATCGGCTGTAGACGTGGAATGGGGAGAGTGGGATGCACTGGCAGGGATGGGTGCAGCAGCATAGGTGGGGTGCACTGGTGGAGGGGCAACATCTGGCATGGGGTACGAAAACTGCTGGCTGAGGAGGTCATCCGGATGGGAAGGGAAGGAAGAAGGGATCTCTTCCACATCCTCGAAGGCCCGCCCAGTACCATCCTGGGCCTGCTCGGGTGGCGGAGAGTCCATGAGAAAGTCGTAGACTGGTGGAGTGCGAGCAACAGTGGGTGGTGGTGGAACCGCAGTGGCAACTGTCGGACGCGATGGGACGGGATCCACCGGAATCTGAGCAGATGGGGGTGCATGAGGCAGAGCTGTCTGAGGGGCAAAGGGACCAGAGGAGGATGCACTCCCTCTCCTCGTGCGTGCCAGCCAAGCAGGCAGCAACTCTGGGTTAGTCACATAAGGAGCGGTGCAAAATCGGAGAACGCCCTCCGAAATGGTGTTCTCCCCTGCCACGAGCCGCGGCCCGTAGGTGTCCAGTAGTCGCTGCCTGTCGGGGACGGTCATGCTGCCACAAGGGGCAGCATTCAAGGTGGCACCATTTTTGGCGCGTGCACCGAGCAGATGGCCTTTAAGGCGAGTGAGGGATGCAGCAAACTCGACGAGACAGTATCGGCAGCGCACGATCTTCTGACCGGTCTTGTTGGCCTTGTCGGCAACCCGCCTGACAATGTCTACCTCGTCCCACAGACCGGAAAGGTCGGATTGCACCATTGCAGATGAAATGAGGGATGGATTGCTGGAAAAAAAACAGCAGGGTTCACTGTTGGAGAGACGCTGAAAATGGGCGAGTGCAGGGCAAAGGAAATCAGATGCAAGGCAGGGCGTTGCGTGGGCGATGGGCGACGCAAGGAATCAAAGGCAGGCAAGAAAAACCAGCAGCGATGGCAGGGCGGAGAGGGCTCAAAAAAATTTCAGAGGAAATGCGAGGGGGGCGGGTAGGTTTAGGTAAAAAAAAATTAAAAAAAATATTAAATAATAAATATATTATTATATTGTGGTACCGCGGTACCATCATGGTACCGCGGTACCATCATGGTACCGCGGTACCATCATGGTACCGCGGTACCAGTATGGTCCCGCGGTACCGGGATCCGCGGTACCCAGTACCGCGGGACCTATGATATATATATATATATATATATATATATATATATATATATATATCATAGTACCCCATGGTACCGCCGGTACCATAATGGTGGTACCGCCATTATGGTGCCGCCCTCAGACCCGCGGTACCAGGGCGGCACCATAATAATAATATTTTTTATTATTATTTTTTTATTAAAAACCCCTTTTACTAGGGTATTTTAGGGTAAAAAATTTGAAAAAAAAAGTGTCAGGGTTTAGAAAAAAGGGGGGACTGTACAGGGGGCACTGTTGGGGAGCAGACCTTGGGGTCAATGGGAGTGCAGCATGTGGGGGAGCAGCAAATCCGGACAGGTACACTGTCACATGGGCACTGTGGGAGAGCAGACCACGAACCCAATCGGAGTGCAGCATGTGGTGGAGCAATACATGGGGCAGGTACAGTAGCACATGGGCACTGTGGGGGAGCAGGCCATGGGGCCAATGGGAGTGCAGCACGTGGGGGAGCAACAAATGGGGACAGGTACAAGGGCACATGGAGGGATCATCAACAACTGCACATGGGGGAACAGGCTGTGGGGTTAAATAGGCACTCACGAGGCAGTGAGAGGCTGTGAGAAAGAGGCTGTGAGAGCCAATGAGACCCAGTTCGAGACAATGCATCTGACGAGGGCGAGGAGTCTGTGGAGGATCCGTAGAAATGTTTAGAGTGGATAGGATCCAGCCGTATGTGGCTGGCTGTTGTTATGTGGTTTTCAGCATAAGATGAGGCAACATTTAGTGTTTGACACAGTATAAAGAATAGCCCCAGCCGTATGGGCGGGATACGTATTGTTATTTTGATACCGCTGTTGAATTAATGTTCAATCTATTTTTTGTGCAACGCATGCCTGGTGTAATGCAGTGTAATATGTGTGTTTATAAAATGCTAAAGAGGGGGTTGTATTTCTGTGATCTGCATCTGCTATCAATCTCTGTAGTTGAAACTAATTGAAAATACACAATTCGAAATAAAATTGAAAACAGAGCATCACAATTACACATTGACAAATACACAATGTGCAGCGAATAGAATACGTCCAACACTGGATATAATATGGCAAATGGTCTGAATACAGTGTTCGACCATCTGGTCGCCAAACATGGAACATGATATCAAATTGCTAAAAATAAAATACCAGAGCTACAATCAATGCTCATGCTCTAACTCAGACGAATGCTCCGGAGACAACTCAGGGCCCCGAGCTGACTCTCGCAACTGATATCTATGCATGTCTGGAACTGGCATGGGCTGTGTATCCGAGGAGGAGGACTCGTCATCCTCATCCTCCCAATCTGCCTCCGCGTCAGCCCCCAAGCAAGCCAAACCGACCAGACCTGCTCCAGCTGGATATGATACTGCACCTCTACCTGCACCCGAAGCCCTGCGAGGTCGCCCTCTCTTCCCTGGCTGTTTCTGTGCTCTGCCTTTCTTGTTCGGCGGCTTTCCTAGTCTCTTGCGGACGAGGGGAGCTGTCAATGCCTTATCACCCCCATGCAGATCACCTAGCTGGCTAGGCTGGGCCCAAGCTGAGGCCGGCTGGGATAGAGAAGCCAAAGATGGGTGACCGTGTGCAGCGGATACTGGAGGATAGGTCCGTGGAGTGTATGCCCGTGGGCCTGCTGCTGGTGGAGGAACTGGTTGTGGAGGGGCCGTCCCTGCAGGAGGCAAGTATAGCGGCGATATGTACTGAAAGGGGCGCTGCGATGGCCGGTACTGGTACATACTGGGTGCTGCCACTGGAGGAGCCACTGTGGATGTGGGCGCTGCAAGGGAAAACCTGGGCACTGGAGCCACTGGAGGAGCCACTAGAGCCTGGACTCTAAACCTGGGCACTGGAACCACTGGAGGAGCCACTAGAGGAGCCACTGAAGGAGCCACTGTGGATGTGGGCGCTGCAAGAGAAAACCTGGGCACAGATGGTGGCCTGGCATGGAGACCTGCTGCTGCAGAAGTGGATGGCGATGGAGGGGCTGCTAGCCTCAACGGCATCGGTGGCACTGGAGGTGTTGTGCGGCGCACGTACACCCTCTAAGGAACTGGAGGAACTGCAGGCACCTCGTGTAGCTACTCTGGCTGAGACTCTGTGTAGGGCATGCTGGCTAGAGAGGATGGGGGCGCCCTGATGCTCGGCATCTGCTGGACCTCTGAATCCAAGTCTGCAATCAAGTCGTCTAGCTGGGCATCCGAATACAAATGCTCTGGGCTCTGGGACTCATCATGTGCACCATCCTCTGGATCAACCCGTGCCTCATCCTGTGCACCATGCGGACCCTGCATGGCCTCCCAATCGGTACAATCAAAATCATTTGGTGACTCCTCTGGTGTGCTGTCATAGAAATGCCTATGGCTCTGTGATGCACGCATCCAAGCAGCTGCGGAAGGTAAACCCAAATCACTCTGCCCCCTATCAAGAGCCTCCTCCATCATATCAACATAAGAAGGTATGCCACTGGCCCCCCCTGTGTGCCCTGCCCGTCTCCCGGTATAATCTGTGGCATGTGTCCCACCTCTACCACGTGAAGCACCTGTGACCCCTGCTCTAGGCGTGTGCCCAACACCTGTATCATATGCCTCATCCCGCACTGATCTGGCGAACACAACCCGGATGGGCTCATCCTCATCCTGATCATCCTCTGACACTGGCTCATCTGCCTCGTACAATGGAGGCTCTCTGTGCTCAAGCCCAAGCTCTCTCTCTCTCATCTTGGCAAGCTCCCTCTCTCTCTCTCTACCATCAACTGTGTGCCCAGGTCATCTGCAGGCATGGGATGGGTGCTGTCCGTAGGCAAGTCAACCTGGCGCTCCAAATCAGATATCTTCGTCTGCAAGGTTTAAAATTTGCATGTCAGAGAGACAACTTTATCTAGAAATGAAACCAACATACCAGGAGTCGACCAACATGCTATGAAAGGTTAGCTTATCACCTGCAATGCGCTCGTAATGGTCGGAAGTCTCCTGGCGAGACGTGCGTTGGTGCTACAGAACACCAACCGCTCCAAGTGACTCACTGACAACCGGTTTCTTCTCCTCGTGTGAATGAGTGCCCATGTGCTCCAATTACGCTCACACATGGAGGCAGCACAGTCTTGTGATGCACGCATCCAAGCAGCTGCGGAGGGTAAACCCAAATCACTCTGCCCCTATCAAAAGCCTCCTCCATCATATCAACATAAGAAGGTATGCCACTGGCCCCCCCTGTGTGCCCTGCCCGTCTCCCAGTATAATCTGTGGCATGTGTCCCACCTCTACCACGTGATGCACCTGTGACCCCTGCTCTAGGCGTGTGCCCAACACCTGTATCATATGCCTCATCCCGCTCTGATCTGGTGAACACAACCCGAATGGGCTCATCCTCATCCTGATCATCCTCTGACACTGGCTCATCTGCCTCATACAATGGAGGCTCTCTGTGCTCAAGCCCAAGCTCTCTCTCTCTCTCATCTCGGCAAGCTCCCTCACTCTCTCTGCCATCAACTGTGTGCCCAGGTCATCTGCAGGCATGGGATAGGTGTTGTCCATAGGCAAGTCAACCTTGAGCTCCAAATCAGATATCTTCGTCTACAAGGTTTAAAATTTGCAAGTCAGAGAGACAACTTTATCAAGAAATGAAACAAACATACCAGGAGTCAACCAAACTGCTATGGGAGAATAGCTTATCACCTGCAATGCGCTTGTAATGGTCGGAAGTCTCCTGGCGAGACGTGCGTTGGTGCTACAGAACACCAACCGCTCCAACTGACTCACTGACAACCGGTTTCTTCTCGTGTGAATGAGTGCCCATGTGCTCCAATTACGCTCACACACGGAGGCAGTGCAGTCCTATGGTACATGCAATGAAATGCTTCAGCACATGTGCACGGGTGCAAGGTCAACGAAACACAGCAATGGAGGATGAAATGAAATGCATACCTGAGAAAGGACACGCAGTGCAAGACGCTGTATGGATGGATAGGTGCTACCGAACATGGTCCACCAGGTAATGGAAAACTGCCTCCTCTCTGGATCCTGAGCAGCCGGGTGGCCGAACGTGCCCATGCTGAAACGAAATGCAACGAGCTCCGCCATGAGCCTGATAAGATCCAAACCTATGTGTGGACCCACCCTGTGAATGTACTAAAGCCAATCGGCCTTGAGGTCCTTGTCTGCGATCTGTGTCGGAGAGCGCAAGAGGGGATGCAGCATGTGTGCAACGCTGTGGATACTCCTGTGGAAGTAGTTCCACCGCGTCTCCCAGATGAACGTCAGCTCGGTCATCCTGCAGGTGAGAGGCATGTGGTTTAGGGCAAACTTAACACTGACAGAAAAACAAACTAGCAATTACTGAAAAAGATAAAGGCCAATTACATTACTATACTGCTTACCTCTCTGGCTGCAAGATGGGCAGCTGCAGGACCTGTCCAATCCGGTCCATGAGCTCATATACCAGTCCAAGTGTCGACCCCTCGTTGTCAGCCATGCGGAGCACAATGTAGAGTGGTCGAAGCAGTCCTGACAATGTCTGTGCATCCCTCCAGAACTGGTCTCCCCTCACCGTGGAAGAAAAGTGCTCCCCATCCTCAGTGCGCGGAAATATACTGGCACACCAAAGATCACTGGCAACCATCTATAGAAGCTGCGCCCTGCACCTGATCAGACGGTCGATGACCACCAAGTCGAATGCAAAGCGTGTGAGGGCTGGCTTACGGAGGTCTAGATGGCTGAACATCCGGAACATGGCAAGAACACGCCTCTTCCTCGTGACAAAAGTCACCAGGAAGAGGGCCTCACGGACGATGGCTCTAACCCAGGGAAGTGCACCTATGTCCCCCATCAGAAGGTCTATGCCGTGCGCGGCACAGGGGGTATGAACAATGTGAGGGAACTCGGCCTCTAGCAGTACACCCATCTGAATGCAGTTCGTGGCATTGTCCGTTACCACTGTGACGACATGTTGTGGGCCTATGGACAGGATGGAAGACCTGATGACATCAAACATGAACTCTGCAGATATGACTCTCCCCCCCCTGCTACAATCCACGGCCCTCAAAAACTGTGTGCCCACGCAGCTGGAGACCAATATGTTGAGGATCGGCCTCCTCCTGACATCAGTCCAGCCATCGGACATGATGCTGCAACCGTAACTGGCCCAGTGGCGACGCAGAGGCTCCATCTCTCTAGACAAGGACTCGACCCTATCCCTCAGCATGTGTGTGCGGACAACCTCCGAACTAGGGACTCTCCAGCTAGGGCTGACAGACTGTGCAAGGCGGAAGGCCCTTCTGAAGGGGTCAGAGTCGGTGATGGCAAATGGAAGGTTAAGCTCATAAATCAGACTGGCCACGGCCTGTGTAGCCTCTCTGTCCATGTGTGGCTGATGCGCGCCGCGAATGCTCTGCTGCCTAAGAACTCTCCCAGCTGGGCGACAGGTAGCGGACCTCCAGCATGGTGCACCAAACGTGACAGGAATGGATGATGACGCGACAGGCTGGGCGCTAGTAGATGCATCAGCTGTAGACGTGGAATGGGGAGAGTGGGATGCACTGGCAGGGATGGGTGTAGTAGCATAAGTGGGGTGCACTGGTGGAGGGGGAACATCTGGCATGGGATACGAAAACTGCTGGGTAGGGAGGTCATCCGGATGGGAAGGGAGGGAGAAAGGGATCTCCTCAACATCCTGGAAGGCATCGTCACTGGCATCCTGGACCTGCTCCTGCTCGGGCTGTGGAGAGTCCATGAGAAATTCGTAAACTGGGGGAGTGCGAGCAACAGTGGGTGGTGGTGGAACCGCAGTGGCAACTGGCGGACGAGATGGGACGGGATCCACCGAAATGGGTGCAGATGGAGATGCGTCTAGCGGAACTCTGAGGGGGGCGAGAGACAAAGGGACTGGAGGAGGATGCACTCCCTCTCCTCGTGCGTGCCAGCCCAGCAGGCAGCAACTCGAGGTTAGGTGCAAAACAGGAGAACACCCTCCGAAATGGTGTTCTCCCCCGCCACAAGACGTGGCCCGTAGGTGTCCAGAAGTCGCTGCTTGACAAGAACGGACATGCTGGTACAAGGGGCAACATTCAGTGTGCCACCATTTTTGGCGCGTGCGCCGAGTAGGTGGCCTTTAAGGGCAGTGAGGGTGGCACTGAACTCAACCAGGCAATATCGACAGCGCACGATCTTTGCACCGGACTTGTTGGACTTGTCGGGAACCCGCCTGACAATGTCCACCTCGCCCCACAGATCGGCAAGGTTGGAATGCACCATTTCTATAGAGGGAACTGGGGCAAAAAGGCAGAGATGAAAGCTGGAAAATCCACAACAAAGGCCGAAATAGCAATAGCGGGGACAGAAGCGATCAGTGCAACGCGAAGACAGTATGATGGCGAGGAGTGGGCGGACAGCATAGAGGGCACGGACAACAGAGAGGGCGCGGACAGCAGCGTGATGGGCAGGGAGAGAGATGAAGCGAGGGGGGTGGTTAGGTTAAAAAAATATATATTAAAAAATATTAAATAGTGGTACCGCGGATCAGTATGGATCCGCGGTACCGGGATCCGTACATCCTGGTACCGCTGGATGTAGATATATATCATAGATCCAGCGGTACCAGGATCCGCGGATCCCGGTACCGCGGATCTAGTGTGGTACCGCGGATCCATACTGATCCGCGGTACCACAATATATAATATTTTTTAATATATGATATTTTTTAATATTTAATATACTAATATTTTCTTTTCTAACCTACCCCCCCCCCCCCCCCCGCTTCATCTCTCTCCCTGCCCGTCGCACTACTGTCTGCGCCCTCCCTGCTGTCCGCGCCCTCTCTGTTGTATGCCCGTCGCCCTACTGTCCACGCCCTCCCGACTGTCTTCGCATTGCACTGATCGCGTCCTCCCCTGCTATTGCTATTTCGGCCTTTCTTGTGGTTTTTTCAAGCCTTCCGACTCCTATCGCACCCACAGAGATCTCTGCCTTCTTTCCGCAATCCTTTCTACAGAGATGGTGCATTCCAACCTTGCCGATCTGTGGGACGAGGTGGACATTGTCAGGCGGGTTCCCGACAAGTCTAACAACTCCGGTGCAAGGATAGTGCGCTGTCGATATTGCCTGACCGAGTTCGTTGCCACCCTCACTCGCCTTAAAGGTCACCTACTCGGCGCACGCGCGAAAGATGGTGGCACACTGAATGCTGCCCCCTGTGCCAACATGTCCGTTCCCGTCAGGCAGCGACTTTTGGATACCTACGGGCCACGTCTTGTGGCGGGGGAGAACACCATTTCGGAGGGTGTTCTTCGGTTTTGCACCGCTCCTTACGTGGTTGACCCCGAGTTGCTGCCTGATTGGCTGGCACGCACGAGGAGAGGGAGTGCATCCTCGTCCAGTCCCTTTGCCCCTCGTCCCTCTCAGACAGTTCCGCCTCACGCACCACCATCTGCACCCATTCCGGTGGATCCTGTCCCACCGCGTCCGACAGTTGCCACTGTGGTTCCACCACCACCTAGTGTTGCTCACACTCCCCCAGTTTACGACTTTCTCATGGACTCTCCGCCTCCCGAGCAGGCCCCGGATGCCAGTGACGAGGCATTCCAGGATGTTGAGGAGATCCCTTCCTCCCTCCCTTCACATCCGGATGACCTCCCTACCCAGCAGTTTTCGTATCCCATGCCAGATGTCCACCCTCCACCAGTGTACCCCACTTACGCTGCTGCACCCATCCCGGCCAGTGCATCCCACTCTCCCCATTCCACGTCTACAGCTGATGCATCCACTAGTGCGTAGCCTGTCGCGTCATCATCCATTCCCGTCACGTTTGGTGCACCGTGCTGGAGGTCCGCTACCCGTCGCCCAGCTGGGAGTTCTTAGGCAGCAGAGCATTCGCGGCGCGCATCAGCCGCACATGGATAGAGAGGCCACACAGGCCGTGGCCAGCCTGATTTATGAGCTGAACCTTCCATTTGCCATCACCGACTCCGAGCCCTTCAGAAGGGCCTTCCGCCTTGCACAGTCTGTCAGCCCTAGCTGGAGAGTCCCTAGTTCAGAGGTTGTCCGCACACACACGCTGAGGGATAGGGTCGAGTCACTGTCTAGAGAGATGGAGCCTCTACGTCGCCACTGGGCCACTTACGGTTGCAGCATCATGTCCGATGGCTGGACTGATGTCAGGAGGAGGCCGATCCTCAACATACTGGTCTCCAGCTGCATGGGCACACAGTTTTTGAGGGTAGTGGATTGTAGCAGGTGGGGGAGAGTCATATCTGCAGGGTTCATGTTTGATGTCATCAGGTCTTCCATCCTGTCCATAGGCCCACAGCATGTCGTCACAGTGGTGACGGACAATGCCACGAACTGCATTCAGATGGGTGTACTGCTAGAGGCCGAGTTCCCTCACATTGTTCATACCCCCTGTGCCGCGCACGGCATAGACCTTCTGATGGGGGACATCGGTGCACTTCCCTGCGTTAGCGCCATCGTCCGTGACGCCCTCTTCCTGGTGACTTTTGTCACCAGGAAGAGGCGTGTTCTTACCATGTTCCGGGTGTTCAGCCATCTAGACCTCCGTAAGCCAGCCCCCACACGCTTTGCATTCGACTTGGTGGTCATCGACCGTCTAATCAGGTGTAGGGTGCGGCTTCTACAGATGGTTGCCAGTGATCTTTGGCGTGCCAGTACGTTTCAGCACACTGAGGATGGGGAGCACTTTTCTTCCACGGTGAGGGGAGACCAGTTCTGGAGGGATGCACAGACATTGTCAGGACTGCTTCGACCACTCTACATTGTGCTCCGCATGGCTGACAGCGAGGGGTCGACACTTGGACTGGTATATGAGCTCATGGACCGGATTGGACAGTTCCTGCAGCTGCCCATCTTGCAGCCAGAGACGTAAGCGGTATAGTAATGTAATTGGCCTTTATCTTTTTAGTAATTGCTAGTTTGTTTCTCTGTCAATGTTAAGTTTTTTTGTAATGCCCTACACCACATGCCTCTCACCTGCAGGATGACAGAGCTGAAGTTCATCTGGGAGACGCGGTGGAACTACTTCCACAGAAGTATCCACAGCGTTGCACACATGCTGCATCCCCTCTTCCTCTCTCCGACACAGATCGCAGACAGGGAGCTCGAGGCCGATTGGCTTCAGTACATTCACAGGGTGGGTCCACACATAGGTTTGGATCCTATCAGGCTCATGGAGGAGCTCGTTGCATTTCATTTCGGCATGGGCACATTCGGCCACCCGGCTGCTCAGGATCCAGAGAGGAGGCAGCTACCCATTACCTGGTGGACCATGTTCGGTAGCACATACCCATCTATACAGCGTCTTGCACTGCGTGTCCTTTCTCAGGTATGCATCTCATTTTATCCTCCATTGTTGTGTTTCGTTGAAGTTCCACCCGTGCCACAATGTGCTGAAGTATTTCATTGCACGTACCACAGGACTGTGCTGCCTCCGTGTGTGAGCATAATTGGAGCACATGGGCACTCATTCACACGAGGGGAAGAAACCGGTTGTCAGTGAGTCAGTTGGAGCGGTTGGTGTTCTGTAGCACCAACGCACGTCTCGCCAGGAGACTTCCGACCATTACGAGCGCATTGCAGGTGATAAGCTAATCTTTCATAGCATGTTGGTTGACTCCTGGTATGTTGGTTTCATTTCTTGATAGAGTTGTCTCTCTGACATGCAAATTTTAAACCTTGCAGACGAAGATATCTGATTTGGAGCGCCAGGTTGACTTGCCTACGGACAACACCCATCCCATGCCTGCAGATGACCTGGGCACACAGTTGATGGCAGAGAGAGAGAGAGGGAGCTTGCCAAGATGAGAGAGAGAGAGCTTGGGCTTGAGCACAGAGAGCCTCCATTGTACGAGGCAGATGAGCCAGTGTCAGAGGATGATCAGGATGAGGATGAGCCCATTCAGGTTGTGTTCGCCAGATCAGTGTGGGATGAGGCATATGATACAGGTGTTGGGCACACGCCTACAGCAGGGGTCACAGGTGCATCACGTGGTAGAGGTGGGACACATGCCACAGATTATACCGGGAGACGGGCAGGGCACACAGGGGGGGCCAGTGGCATACCTTCTTGTGTTGATATGATGGAGGAGGCTCTTGATAGGGGGCAGAGTGATTTGGGTTTACCTTCCGCAGCTGCTTGGATGCGTGCATCACAGAGCCATAGGCATTTCTATGACAGCACACCAGAGGAGTCACCAGATGGTTTTGATTGTACCGATTGGGAGGCCATGCAGGGTCCGCATGGTGCACAGGATGAGGCACGGGTTGATCCAGAGGATGGTGCACATGATGAGTCCCAGAGCCCAGAGCATTTGTATTCGGATGCCCAACTGGACGACTTGATTGCAGACTTGGATTCAGAGGCCCAGCAGATGCCGAGCGTCAGGGCGCCCCCATCCTCTCTAGCCAGCATGCCCTACACAGAGTCTCAGCCTCAACAGCTACAGGAGGTGCCTGCAGTTCCTCCAGTTCCTCAGAGGGTGTATGTGCGCCGCACAACACCTCTAGTGAGATGCTCCTCCAGTGGCAGCACCCACAACACATCCTCCTCCATTGGCAGCACCCACGGCACCGACTCTTCCTTTGGCAGCACCCACAGCACCGGCCCCTCCTTTGGCAGCACCCAGGATGTACCAGTACCGTCCACCGCAACGCCCCTTTCAGTACTTATCGCCGCTGTACTTGCCTCCGGCAGGGACGGCCCCTCCACATCCAGCAGCAGGCCCACGGGCACACACTCCTCGGACCTATCCTCCACTATCAGCTGCACAGGGACACCAATCTTTGGCTACTCTATCCCAGCCGGCCGCAGCTTGGGCCCAGCCTAGCCAGCTAGGTGATCTGCATGGGGGTGATGAGGCATTGACGGCTCCCCTCGTCCGCAAGAGGCCAGGAAGGCCCAAGGGTGCACCGAACAAGGCAGGGCACAGAAACTGCCAGGGAAGAGAGGACCACCTCGCAGGGCTCCAGTTGCTGGTAGAGGTGCAGTATTACAGCCAGCTGCAGTAGGTGTTATTGGTTTAGCCTGCTTGGGGGCTGATGCAGAGGCAGATTGGGAGGATGAGGATGACGAGTCTTCCCCCTCGGATACACAGCCCATGCCAGTACCAGACAGGCATAGATATCAGTTGCGAGAGTCAGCTCTGAGTTGTCTCCGGAGCATTCATCTGAGTTTGAGGCAGAGCATTGATTGTAGCTCCGTCATTTTATTTTTAGCAGTTTGATATCATGTTCCATGTTTGGCGACCAGATGGTCGAACACTGTATTCAGACCATTTTCCATATTATATTCAGTGTTGGACGTATTCTATTCACTGCACAATGTGTATTTGTCAATTTGCAATTGTGATGTTCTACTTGCAGTCGTACTTCAAATGATGTGTGCGTGTTCTCAATTAGTTTTCACTACAGAGATTGAGAGCATATGCAGAACACAAAAATACAACCCCCCTGATAGCATTTCATAAACACATACATCAGATTGCAATACACAAGGCACGCATTGCACAAAAAACACACCGTACATTAATTCATCAGATGTATCAAAATTACAATACGTATTCCCACCGCATACGGCTGGGGCTCTTCTTTACACTATGCTAGACACTAAATGCTGCCTCATCTACTAATGAACATTACATAACAACAGTCAGCCACATACTGCTAGACCCCATCTATGCTAAACATTCCTATGGATCCTCCACTGATGCCCTCGTCAGGAGCATTGTTATGTCGCTCTCGCTTTGCCTCCCGGTTGCCTCCTGGTCAGCCCGACGGCGGGCAGCCCTTTCCCTGACCATGATGAGCTGCCGTCGTGTGAAGTTCATTCCGATCTGCTCATCCAAATCCAGCTCGACAGCGGGGGCGGGGGCCACAGCAGGGGCGGGGATCTGCAGCTCTGGGTGTCTCTGCCGAGTCTCTCGAAACATCTCTGCAATGTCTGCCTCTTGCTTCCGATGCCTTTCGTTGTGCCTTCGAACATCTTCCTCGAGCTTCCTCCTGGCTTCGCCGTCAGGCCTCGGTGGTATGCGCTCCGCCATCTCACGACACCCTGTTGCTCGAAATGACCCTCACAGCCTCTCACAGCCTCTCAATGGCTCTCACTGGCTCTCTCACAGCCTCCCTCTCACAGCCTCTCACTCAGTCTGTGACACAGCCTCTCACAATGCCTCTCTCTCACAGCCTCTCACTGGCTCTCTCTCACAGTCTCTCACAATGCCTCTCACAGTCTCTTACTGGCTCTCTCACTGTCTCGTGAGTGCCTATTTAACCCCACAGCCTGTTTCCCAATTTGCTTTTGTTGATGATCCCATGTGCTACTGTACCTCTCCCATGTATTGCTCCCCCACATGCTGCAGTCCGATTGGGTCCATGGTCTGCTCCTCCACAGTGCCCATGTGACGGTGTACCTGTCCGGATGTATTGCTCCCCCACATGCTACACTTCGATTGGGTCGATGGTCTGCTCCTCCACAGTGCCCATGTGTTACTGTACCTGCCCCATGTATTGCTCCCCCACATGCTGCACTCCGATTGGGTCCGTGGTTTGCTCCCCCACAGTGCCCATGTGATAGTGTACCTGTCCGGATTTGCTGCCCCCCAACATGCTGCACTCCCATTGACCACCAGGTCTGCTCTCCCACAGTGCCCCCAGTACAGTCCCCCTGTACAGTAACATATTTTTTCTAAACCGTAGCCCTTTTTTTTCCTGAATTTTTTACCTAGTTTTAGCCTGTTAAAAGGGTTTTTTTTTTTTTTAATAATAAAAAATATTATTTTTGTGGTGCCGCCCTGGTACCGCTGGTCTGAGGGCGGCACCATAATCGCGGTACCGCCATTATGGTATCATAGTGGCACGTGGTACCGCCATTATGGTACCGCGGTACCATAATGGCGGTACCGCGGTTATGGTGCCGCCCTCAGACCAGCGGTACCAGGGCGGCACCACAAAAATGATATTTTTTATTATTTTTTTATTTTTTTTAAAAAAAAACCCTTTTAACAGGCTAAAACTAGGTAAAAACTAAGATGTTACTGTACAGGGGGACTGTACCTGGGGCACTGTGGGAGAGCGGACCCAATCGGAGTGCGGCATGTGGGGGTGCAATACATGGGGCAGGTACAGTAGCACATGGGCACTGTGGAGGAGCAGACCATGGACCCAATCGGAGTGCAGCATGTGGGGGAGCAATACATCCGGACAGGTACACGGTCACATGGGCACTGTGGAGGAGCAGACCATGGACCCAATCGCAGTGCAGCATGTGGGGGATCAGCACATGGGGCAGGTACAGTAGCACATGGGCACTGTGGAGGAGCAGACCATGGACCCAATCGGAGTGCAGCATGTGGGGGAGCAATACATCCGGACAGGTACACCGTCACATGGGCACTGTGGAGGAGCAGACCATGGACCCAATCGCAGTGCAACATGTGGGGGATCAGCACAAGGGGCAGGTACAGTAGCACATGGGATCATCAACAAAAGCAAATTGGGAAACAGGCTGTGGGGTTAAATAGGCCCTCACGAGACAGTGAGAGAGCCAGTGAGAGGGGGTGAGAAGCATTGTGAGAAGCTGTGAGGGAGAGCCAGTGGGAGGCTGTGAGAGAGAGGCATTGTGAGAGGCTGTGTGACAGACCGTGTGAGAGGCTATGAGAGGGGGGCTGTGAGAGAGCCAGTGAGAGCCATTGAGAGGCTGTGAGAGGCTGTGAGGGTCATTTCGAGCAACAGGGTGTCATGAGATGGCGGAGGGCGAAGCCAGGAGGAAGCTCGAGGAAGATGTCCGAAGGCACAACGAAAGGCATCGGAAGCAAGAGGCAGACATTGCAGAGATGCTGCGAGAGACTCGGCAGAGACACCCAGAGCTACAGATTCCCGCCCCCGCTGTCGAGCTGGATTTCGATGAGCAGATCGGAATGAACTTCACACGACGGCAGCTCATCATGGTTAGAGAAAGGGCTGTCTGCCGTCCGGCTGACCAGGAGGCAGCTCGGGCTAACCGGGAGGCTAGCATGGTGTAAAGAACAGCCCCAGCCGTATGTGGCGGGAATACGTATTGTAATTTTGATACATCTGATGAATTAATGTATGGTGTGTTTTTTGTGCAATGCGTGCCTTGTGTATTGCAATCTGATGTATGTGATTATGAAATGCTATCAGGGGGGTTGTATTTCTGTGTTCTACATATGCTCTCAAACTCTTTAGTGAAAAATTGAAAACACGCACACACCATTTGAAGTAAAACTGCAAGTAGAACATCACAATTACAAATTGACAAATACACATTGTGCAGTGAATAGAATACGTCCAACACTAAATATAATATGAAAAATGGTCTGAATACAGTGTTCGACCATCTGGCTGCCAAACATGGAACATGATATCAAACTGCTAAAAATAAAATGACGGAGCTACAATCAATGCTCTGCCTCAAACTCAGATGAATGCTCCGGAGACAACTCAGGGCCCCGAGCTGACTCTCGCAACTGCTATCTATGTCTGTCTGGTACTGGCATGGGCTGTGTATCTGAGGGGGAAGACTCGTCATCCTCATCCTCCCAATCTGCCTCCGCATCAGCCCCCAAGCAGGCTAAACCAACAACACCTGCTGCAGCTGGCTGTAATACTGCACCTCTACCGGCAACTGGAGCCCTGCGAGGTGGTCCTCTCTTCCCTGGCAGTTTTTGTGCCCTGCCTTTCTTGTTCGGTGCACCCTTGGGCCTTCTTGGCCTCTTGCGGACGAGGGGAGCCGTCAATGCCTCATCACCCCCATGCAGATCACCTGGCTGACTAGGCTGGGCCCAAGCTGCGGCCGGCTGGGATAGAGTAGCTGAAGATTGGTGTCCCTGTGCAGCTGATAGTGGAGGATAGGTCCGAGGAGTGTGTGCCCGTGGGCCTGCTGCTGGTGGAGGAACTAGATGTGGAGGGGCCGTCCCTGCAGGAGGCAATTACAGCGGCGATAAGTACTGAAAGGGGCGCTGTGGTGGACGGTACTGGTACATCCTGGGTGCTGCCAAAGGAGGAGGATGTCTTGTGGGTGCTGCCAAAGGAGGAGCCGGTGCCGTGGGTGCTGCTAATGGAGGAGGATGTGCTGTGGGTGCTGCCACTGGAGGAGCGTCTGTAGATGTGGGTGTTGCAAGAGAAGATCTGGGCATAGATGGTGGCCTGCCAAGGAGACCTGCTGCTGCAAAAGTGGATGGCGATGAAGGGGGGCTGCAGGCCTCAACGGTATCGGTGGCACTGGAGGTGTTGTGCGGCACACATACACCCTCTGAGGAACTGGAGGAACTGCAGGCACCTCGTGTAGCTGCTCAAGCTGAGACTCTGTGTAGGGCATGCTGGCTAGAGAGGATGGGGGCGCCCTGACGCTCGGCATCTGCTGGGCCTTTGAATCCAAGTCTACAATCAAGTCGTCCAGCTGGGCATCCGAATACAAATGCTCTGGGCTCTCGGACTCATCATGTGCACCATCCTCTGGATCAACCCGTGCCTCATCCTGTGCCCCATGCGGACCTTGCATGGCCTCCCAATCGGTACAATCAAAATCATATGTTGACTCCTCTGGTGTGCTGTCATAGAAATGCCTATGGCTCTGTGATGCACGCATCCAAGCAGCTGCGGAAGGTAAACCCAAATCACTCTGCCCCCTATCAAGAGCCTCCTCCATCATATCAACATAAGAAGGTATGCCACTAGGCCCCCCTGTGTGCCCTGCCCGTCTCGCGGTATAATCTATGGCATGTGTCCCACCTCTACCACGTGATGCACCTGTGACCCCTGCTCTAGGCGTGTGCCCAACACCTGTATCATATGCCTCATCCCGCACTGATCTGGCGAACACAACCCGAATGGGCTCATCCTCATCCTGATCATCCTCTGACACTGGCTCATCTGCCTCGTACAATGGAGGCTCTCTGTGCTCAAGCCCAAGCTCTCTCTCTCTCATCTCGGCAAGCTCCCTCTCTCTCTCTCTGCCATCAACTGTGTGCCCAAGTCATCTGCAGGCATGGGATGGGTGTTGTCCGTAGGCAAGTCAACCTGGCGCTCCAAATCAGATATCTTCGTCTGCAAGGTTTAAAATTTGCATGTCAGAGAGACAACTCTATCAAGAAATGAAACCAACATACCAGGAGTCAACCAACATGCTATGAAAGATTAGCTTATCACCTGCAATGCGCTCGTAATGGTCGGAAGTCTCCTGGCGAGACGTGCGTTGGTGCTACAGAACACCAACCGCTCCAACTGACTCACTGACAACCGGTTTCTTCCCCTCGTGTGAATGAGTGCCCATGTGCTCCAATTATGCTCACACACGGAGGCAGCACAGTCCTGTGGTACGTGCAATGAAATACTTCAGCACATTGTGGCACGGGTGGAACTTCAACGAAACACAACAATGGAGGATAAAATGAGATGCATACCTGAGAAAGGACACGCAGTGCAAGACGCTGTATAGATGGGTATGTGCTACCGAACATGGTCCACCAGGTAATGGGTAGCTGCCTCCTCTCTGGATCCTGAGCAGCCGGATGGCCGAATGTGCCCATGCCGAAACGAAATGCAGCGAGCTCCTCCATGAGCCTGATAGGATCCAAACCTATGTGCGGACCCACTCTGTGAATGTACTGAAGCCAATCGGCCTTGAGCTCCCTGTCTGCGATCTGTGTCAGAGAGAGGAAGAGGGGATGCAGTATGTGTGCAACGTTGTGGATACTCCTGTGGAAGTAGTTCCACCGCGTCTCCCAGATGAACTTCAGCTTGGTCATCCTGCAGGTGAGAGGCATGTGGTGTAGGGTATTACGAAAAAACTTAACATTGACAGAAAAACAAACTAGCAAGTACTGAAAAGATAAAGGTCAATTACATTACTATACTGCTTACCTCTCTGGCTGCAAGATGGGCAGCTGCAGGAACTGTCCAATCCGGTCCATGAGCTCATATACCAGTCCAAGTGTCGACCCCTCACTGTCAGCCATGCGGAGCACAATGTAAAGTGGTCGAAGTAGTCCTGACAATGTCTGTGCATCCCTCCAGAACTGGTCTCCCCTCACCGTGGAAGAAAAGTGCTCCCCATCCTCAGTGCGCGGAAACGTATTGGCACACCAAAGGTCACTGGCAACCATCTGTAGAAGCTGTGCCCTGCACCTGATCAAACAGTCGATGACCACCAAGTCGAATGCAAAGCGTGTGGGGGCTGGCTTACGGAGGTCCAGATGGCTGAACACCCGGAACACGGCAAGAACACGCCTCTTCCTGGTGACAAAAGTCACCAGGAAGAGGGCCTCACGGACGATGGCTCTAACCCAAGGAAGTGCAGCTATGTCCCCCATCAGAAGGTCTATGTCGTGCGCGGCACAGGGGGTATGAACAATGTGAGGGAACTCGGCCTCTAGCAGTACACCCATCTGAATGCAGTTCGTGGCATTGTCCGTCACCACTGTGACGACATGCTGTGGGCCTATGGACAGGATGGAAGACCTGATGACATCAAACATGAACTCTGCAGATATGACTCTCCCCCCCCTGCTGCAATCCACTACCCTCAAAAACTGTGTGCCCATGCAGCTGGAGACCAATATGTTGAGGATCGGCCTCCTCCTGACATCAATCCAGCCATCGGACATGATGCTGCAACCGTAAGTGGCCCAGTGGCGACGTAGAGGCTCCATCTCTCTAGACAATGACTCGACCCTATCCCTCAGCATGTGTGTGCGGACAACCTCTGAACTAGGGACTCTCCAGCTAGGGCTAACAGACTGTGCAAGGCGGAAGGCCCTTCTGAAGGCCTCAGAGTCGGTGATGGCAAATGGAAGGTTCAGCTCATAAATCAGGCTGGCCGCGGCCCTGTGTGGCCTCTCTATCCATGTGCGGCTGATGCGCGCCGCGAATGCTCTGCTGCCTAAGAACTCTCCCAGCTGGGCGACGGGTAGCGGACCTCCAGCACGGTGCACCAAACGTGACGGGAATGGATGATGACGCGACAGGCTGGGCACTAGTGGATGCATCAGCTGTAGACGTGGAATGGGGAGAGTGGGATGCACTGGCCGGGATGGGTGCAGCAGCGTAAGTGGAGTACACTGGTGGAGGGTGGACATCTGGCATGGGATACGAAAACTGCTGGGTAGGGAGGTCATCCGGATGTGAAGGGAGGGAGGAAGGGATCTCCTCAACATCCCGGAAGGCCTCGTCACTGGCATTCGGGGCCTGCTCCTGGTCGGGAGGCGGAGAGTCCATGAGAAAGTCGTAAACTGGGGGAGTGCGAGCAACAGTAGGTGGTGGTGGAACCGCAGTGGCAACTGGCGGACGCGGTGGGACGGGATCCACCGGAATGGGTGCAGATGGGGGTGCGTGAGGGGGTCGAGGGCCAAAGGGACTGGACGAGGATGCACTCCCTCTCCTCGTGCGTGCCAGCCAAGCAGGCAGCATCTCGGGGTCAACCACGTAAGGAGAGGTGCAAAACCGAAGAACACCCTCCGAAATGGTGTTCCCCCCCGCCACAAGATGTGGCCCGTAGGTATCCAAAAGTCGCTGCCTGACGGGAACGGACATGCTGGCACAGGGGGCAGCATTCAGTGTGCCACCATCTCTCGCGCGTGCGCCGAGTAGGTGGCCTTTAAGGCGAGTGAGGGTGGCAAGGGACTCGGTCAGGCAATATCAACAGCGCACGATCCTTCCACCGGACTTGTTGGACTTGTCGGGAACCCGCCTGACAATGTCCACCTCGTCCCACAGATCGGCAAGGTTGGAATGCACCATCTCTGTAGAAAGGACTGGGGAAAGAAGGCAGAGATCTCTGTGGGTGCGATAGGAGTTGGAAGGCTTGAAAAAACCACAATAAAGGCCGAAATAGCAATAGCAGGGGCGGACGCGATCAGTGCAATGCAAAGACAACCGGGAGGGCGCGGACAGTAGGGCGATGGGCATACAACAGAGAGGGCGCGGACAGTAGGGCGACGGCAGGGAGAGAGATGAAGCGAGGGGGGGGGGATTAGGTTAAAAAAAGATATAGTAATATATTAAATATTAAAAAATATTATATATTAAAAAATAATATGTATTGTGGTAACGCGGATCAGTATGGATCCGCGGTACCACATTAGATCCGCGGTACCGGGATCCGCGGATCCTGGTACCGCTGGATCTATGATATATATATATCATAGGTCCCGCGGTACTGGGTACCGCGGATCCCGGTACCGCGGGACCATACTGGTACCGCGGTACCATGATGGTACCGCGGTACCACAATATAATAATATATTTATTATTTAATATTTTTTTTAATTTTTTTTTACCTAAACCTACCCGCCCCCCTCGCATTTCCTCTGAAATTTTTTTGAGCCCTCTCCGCCCTGCCATCGCTGCTGGTTTTTCTTGCCTGCCTTTGATTCCTTGCGTCGCCCATCGCCCACGCAACGCCCTGCCTTGCATCTGATTTCCTTTGCCCTGCACTCGCCCATTTTCAGCGTCTCTCCAACAGTGAACCCTGCTGTTTTTTTTCCAGCAATCCATCCCTCATTTCATCTGCAATGGTGCAATCCGACCTTTCCGGTCTGTGGGACGAGGTAGACATTGTCAGGCGGGTTGCCGACAAGGCCAACAAGACCGGTCAGAAGATCGTGCGCTGCCGATACTGTCTCGTCGAGTTTGCTGCATCCCTCACTCGCCTTAAAGGCCATCTGCTCGGTGCACGCGCCAAAAATGGTGCCACCTTGAATGCTGCCCCTTGTGGCAGCATGACCGTCCCCGACAGGCAGCGACTACTGGACACCTACGGGCCGCGGCTCGTGGCAGGGGAGAACACCATTTCGGAGGGCGTTCTCCGATTTTGCACCGCTCCTTATGTGACTAACCCAGAGTTGCTGCCTGCTTGGCTGGCACGCACGAGGAGAGGGAGTGCATCCTCCTCTGGTCCCTTTGCCCCTCAGACAGCTCTGCCTCATGCACCCCCATCTGCTCAGATTCCGGTGGATCCCGTCCCATCGCGTCCGACAGTTGCCACTGCGGTTCCACCACCACCCACTGTTGCTCGCACTCCACCAGTCTACGACTTTCTCATGGACTCTCCGCCACCCGAGCAGGCCCAGGATGGTACTGGGCGGGCCTTCGAGGATGTGGAAGAGATCCCTTCTTCCTTCCCTTCCCATCCGGATGACCTCCTCAGCCAGCAGTTTTCGTACCCCATGCCAGATGTTGCCCCTCCACCAGTGCACCCCACCTATGCTGCTGCACCCATCCCTGCCAGGGCATCCCACTCTCCCCATTCCACGTCTACAGCCGATGCATCCACCAGCGCCCAGCCTGTCGCGTCATCGTCCATTCCCGTCACGGTTGGTGCACCGTGCTGGAGGTCCACCACCCGTCGTCCACCAGGGAGAGCCCTCGTGCAGCAGACCATTCGCGGCGCGCATCAGCCGCACATGGACAGAGAGGCCACACAGGCCGTGGCCAGTCTGGTTTACGAGCTGAACCTGCCCTTTGCCATCACCGACTCTGAGCCCTTCAGAAGGGCCTTCCGCCTTGCACAGTCTGTCAGCCCTAGCTGGAGAGTCCCTAGTTCAGAGGTTGTCCGCACACACATGCTGAGGGATAGGGTCGAGTCCTTGTCTAGAGAGATGGAGCCTCTGCGTCGGCACTGGGCCACTTACGGTTGCAGCATCATGTCCGATGGCTGGACTGATGTCAGGAGGAGGCCGATCCTCAACATACTGGTCTCCAGCTGCATGGGCACACAGTTTTTGAGGGCAGTGGATTGCAGCAGGGGGGGGGAGAGTCATATCTGCAGAGTTCATGTTTGATGTCATCAGGTCTTCCATCCTAGCCATAGGCCCACAGCATGTCGTCACGGTGGTGACGGACAATGCCACGAACTGCATTCAGATGGGTGTACTGCTAGAGGCCGAGTTCCCTCATATTGTTCATACCCCCTGTGCAGCCCACGGCATAGACCTTTTGATGGGGGACATTGGAGCACTTCCCTGGGTTAGAGCCATCGTCCGGGAGGCCCTCTTCCTGGTGACTTTTGTCACCAGAAAGAGGCGTGTTCTTGCCATGTTCCGCGTGTTTAGCCATCTGGACCTCCGTAAGCCAGCCCCCACGCGCTTTGCATTTGACTTGGTGGTCATCGACCGTTTGATCAGGTGCAGGGCCCAGCTTCTACAGATGGTTGCCAGTGATCTTTGGGGTGCCAGTACTTTTCCGCACACTGAGGATGGGGAGCACTTTTCTTCCACGGTGAGGGGAGACCAGTTCTGGAGGGATGCACAGACATTGTCAGGACTGCTTCGACCACTCTACATTGTGCTCCGCATGGCTGACAGCGAGGGGTCGACACTTGGACTGGTGTATGAGCTCATGGACCGGATTGGACAGTTCCTGCAGCTGCCCATCTTGCAGCCAGAGAGGTAAGCGGTACAGTGTTGCAATTGACCTTTATCTTTTCAGTACTTGCTAGTTTGTTTTTCTGTCAATGTTAAGCTTTTTCGTAATGCCCTAAACCACATGCCCCTCACCTGCAGGATGACAGAGCTGAAGTTCATATGGGAGACGCGATGGAACTACTTCCACAGGAGTATCCACAGCGTTGCACACATGCTGCATCCCCTCTTCCTCTCTCCGACACAGATCGCAGACAGGGAGCTCGAGGCCGATTGGCTTCAGTACATTCACAGGGTGGGTCCACACATAGGTTTGGATCCTATCAGGCTCATGGAGGAGCTCGCTGCATTTCGTTTCGGCATGGGCACATTCGGCCACCCGGCTGCCCAGGATCCAGAGAGGAGGCAGCTACCCATTACCTGGTGGACCATGTTCGGTAGCACATACCCATCTATACAGCGTCTTGCACTGCGTGTCCTTTCTCAGGTATGCATCTCATTTTATCCTCCATTTTTTGTGTTTCGTTGAAGTTTCACCTTTGCCACAATGTGCTGAAGTATTTCAATGCACGCACCACAGGACTGTGCTGCCTCTGTGTGTGAGCGTAATTGGAGCACATGGGCACTGATTCACACGAGGAGAAGAAACCGGTTGTCAGTGAGTCAGTTGGAGCGGTTGGTGTTCTGTAGCACCAACGCACGTCTCGCCAGGAGGCTTCCGACCATTACGAGCGCATTGCAGGTGATAAGCTAATCTTTCATAGCATGTTGGTTGACTCCTGGTATGTTGGTTTCATTTCTTGAAAAAGTTGTCTCTCTGACATGCAAATTTTAAACCTTGCAGACGAAGATATCTGATTTGGAGCGCCAGGTTGACTTGCCTACGGACAGCACCCATCCCATGCCTGCAGATGACCTGGGCACACAGTTGATGGCAGAGAGAGAGAGGGAGCTTGCCGAGATGAGAGAGAGAGAGCTTGGGCTTGAGCACAGAGAGCCCCCATTGTATGAGGCAGATGAGCCAGTGTCAGAGGATGAGCATGATGAGGATGAGCCCATTCGGGTTGTGTTTGCCAGACCAGAGAGGGATGAGGCAGATTATACAGGTGCAGGGCACACGCCACGGGCAGGGGTCACAGGTGCATCACGTGGCAGAGGTGGGACACATGGCACAGGTTATACCGGCAGACAGGCAGGGCACACAGGGGGGGGCAGTGGCATACCTACCTATGTCGACATGATGGAGGAGGCTCTTGATAGAGGGCAGAGTGGTTTAGATGCCGGTCCCGCAGATGTTTGGATGCGTGCAGCACAGAGTCATGGCCGTTACTACGACAGCACACCAGAGGAGGCACCTGATGACTTTCATTGCACAGATTGGGAGGCCATGCAGGGTCTACAGGGTGCACATGATGAGGCACGGGATGAGGCTTGGGTTGATTCAGGGGTTGGTGCACAGGATGATTCAGAGGTCGGTGCACAGGATGATTTAGAGGCTGGTGCACAGGATGAGTCCCAGAGCCCAGAGCATTTGTATTCGGATGCCCAGCTGGCCGACTTGGTTGCCACATTGGATTCAGAGGCCCAGCAGATGCCGAGTGTCAGGGCGCCCCCATCATCTCTTGCCAGCATGCCACACACAGAGTCCCAGCCAGAGCAGCCGCATGAGGTGCCTACAGTTCCTCCAGCTCCTCAGAGGGTGTATGTGCGTCGCACAGCTCCTCCAGTGCCACCGATGCCATTTAGGCCTGCATCCCCTCCATCGCCGTCCACTTCTGCAGCACCAGGTCTCCATGGCAGGCCACCATCTGTGCCCAGGTTTTCTCTTGCAGCGCCCACATCCACAGTGGCTCCTCCAGCGGCAGCACCCACGTCACATCCTCCTCCTTTGGCAGCACCCAGGATGTACCAGTACCGGCCACCACAGCGCCCCTTTCAGTACATATCGCCACTGTACTCGCCTCCTGCACAGCCAGTTCCTCCACCTGCAGCAGCCCCACGGGCACACACTCCACGAGCTCATCCTCCTCGCTCAGTTGCACAGGGAGTTCCCTCTTTTGCTTCCCTATCCCAGCCGGCCTCAGCTTGGGCCCAGCCTAGCCAGCCGGGTGATTTGCATGGGGGTGACGAGGCATTGACAGCTCCTCTTGTCCGCAAGAGACCAGGCAGGCCCAAGGGTGCACCGAACAAGAAAGGCAAGGCACAGAAACTGCCAGGGAGGAGAGGACGACCACGCAGGGCTCCAGGTACAGGTAGAGGTGCAGTATCACAGCCAGTTGGAGCAGGTGTTGTTGGTTTGGCCTGCTTGGGGGCTGATGCGGAGGCTGATTGGGAGGATGAGGATGACGAGTCTTCCCCCTCGGATACACAGCCCATGCCAGTTCCAGACAGGCAGAGATATCGGCCGCGAGAGTCAGCTCGGGGCCCTGAGTTGTCTCCAGAGCATTCGTCTGAGTCAGAGCCAGAGCATTGATTGTGGCTCTATTGTTTTAGTTTCAGTAGTTTGTCTCTAGCAGTCGGTCTACCATTGTACTCAGAATGCCTACCAGTAGTTATTGTAGCTAAGTCACTGAGTGTTACTACCATCCTGTAGTTGTCCTTATCGCTCTTAATGTAGCACCATATTTGGCAACCAGCTAGATCTGAGATTGTATGTACGTATAGAGATTTCACATTGTTACATGTTGAACTTTTTCCTTTCCAACCACCTTGAGCTTTAGTTTTTGCAGAAAATAAGAGGTTAGGAGTGACACTGGAAACTGGTGACATATCTTTACTTTTTTCACTAAAAGGTACCCAATCTTGCACTTATCCAACTTCCCTTAAATATAATTTTTCTTCAATGTACTGGAAAACACATATTTGTATGCTATGTTAAGTAGTTGTTACATCACACGTAGTTCTTGATGTGGGTGGCTCAAATCCATCAGATGAGTTGCAATAAGTAGACAGTTGCAAAGAAAGTGCATGTTATAGGATAGCACAAATTGCAGCACGACCAAAAGGACTGTTCTACATGCTCTTTTATTCATGTAAATACCTACATAAAAAGGATTGAGCAGGTCTACAATAGTTATAAGTCTTCATTGACTAAGGTGTACCTGTTAAATCAGATATCAAGCAACATGTTTCACTGAACAGAAGTCATTTATACTGAAAATTTGTTCTGATACAATGAAAATAATGTGTAAGGGGGTCTCACTAATAGAAGCCATTATACTTAAAAATTGTTTCAAAAATGATAAAAATGATGTGCCAGGGTACTCGTAAGATAATTCTTTATGATACAAGTGATTATCATATTTAAGCTGTTAGCATAGATAGTGTTTATTGTCAAATGATAGAACCAATTGTGATATTTCAAGAGGCCAAAGAATTATATTCATATCTATTAACTACAGCCTCCACCATTATATATCCCGAAAAGGTTCTTGGATAGAATAAAAGTCTACAGCCTTACTACCAGAATGTATTCCTGCAATAACTTCAAGTAGCAGGTGAGAACCCGTTTACTCAAACTTGATTGACAATTCTATTTCCAGCTGCAAGAATTGATCTCTCTTTATGATTAGCACAATCAGCTAGTATAGCAATTGGGTCCTTAATAAATAACTTATCAAACTTGGCCTATTTACATCAACTCTATGGTATCCTATGGGCTAAAAGTCCATCCATACATTGCTTCTCATGGGGCTAAAAGTTTGTCCATCCATTTGGGCTTTCATGGAGACTTAAGTATCTATGAAATATCTTCAAATGGGGCTAAAGGTTTTCCATCCATAAACTCCAAAATATTCTATCAGCTTCAAAGGACAAACTAATCAGAAAAGATGGAGAAGCTTACCAAACAAGTGGGTAGCATAAGTTAATGCTGCCAAGAATGCGTGTGAACTTTAGAACCATAGAAAACAATCACTGAGCTTATGCCACCACAGTTTCCAAAGTCAAGCCAGTGATATAGATGCAAAGAATGAAAAGTTGCATTCAAGTTTGCTAAAACAAAACAAAGTAGTCAAGCTGAAGCTAGTACCGAAATAACAAAACATGATTCAAAAAATTGAGCTTTCTTCTCCCTTGCTGTCATCCTAATAAGTGATTATCTATTGAGACATTTTCGTTCGTGCACTTTGCACAAATTCTGTGCAAAAGTAGTGACTGTCACCTTCAGATTTATACAAACCAGGGAAAAAATAGACTTGGTGGTGAATGTATGTAAGGTAAGCTATATATATATTTATTTATTTATTAATTTATTATTACCTCATTTGCAACTTTCTCCAGTCGAAGAGATGAATTCAACCCATCCTCAGGTATATCATCAACAGCAACTGTGATGCAGTCATCCTGCCAATGTACTGATCATTGGAAAAAGCTACAAGACTTCTGGAGTTACAGAGGCAAAGCATTATTTTAATCATGGTTTGAAGTTGGGAAAAACAAAGTCCTAATACTCAACCTTTAAACGATAGACAACTCCCTGTCCCAATGCTGCACTAGTAGAATCTGCCTTGTTTGACTTCAATACCACCACATCGTGTGGGGTCAGCTGCAAAAAAGTGCAGTTCTCGCAATTATAGAGGTGCACAAACAAAATGCACCCGTGAATAGCAACAACACTCAATTAAAATACAGGACATTTTGAAGCCACATACCGGGCACATCTTGCTCTAAAGTGCAAGTGTTGAATGACAATCACAAAGTTTGATGGATGTTAAAAAGTTGTCCATAGCTTTAATTGAAAAACTAGCTTTCCTACCTTGTGAGGAGGAAGAATATCTCCACGGTTAGGCTGCAGTTCCAGAAGTGTCTTCCCAAGCAGCCCTGTCTAAGAATAATCACAATCAAAAGAAATCATCAGATCGACATAACAGAAACCTAACAGGCTTGGATTTCCACAACATGACAGAGAACATTTACTTAATAAAAGATTAACTCTAATCTACTTGATTCTTGATACAACTAACATACACTTTTCATAATAGCCAAATTAAAAGTTCATTATTTTCTCAAATGATATATACATGCACTGCTTTTGGTCTCTTCAGTTCGTTGGATAAAAGTTGATGACACGCTTTGAGCAGCTGAAGGAGGCTTTATATGATGGGCTGTCATGTGTTTTCCAAATATATTGGGCCATTAAAAGGAAGTTTTGTGATTCAGCACTGTTTGCTTTAAGTTCCGGGAATCAAGAAGAATCTTCTTTCGGTTTCAACTATGTTAAAGCAAGGACTAGTTGTTGAGTTCAAAGAAGATAAGTGTCTTGTCAAGGATCCTAAAAGATCACTCTTGTTTATTGTTTCGGGAACAATGCATGCTGGCTTATTCATTATGGATACCTATGAGCGACGAATTCCCTCTACATGTCTTGTTGCTTCTACATCACAATCATTGGAGTTGGCTGAATTGTGGCACACAAGGTTTGGGCATCTCAACTTTGCAAGTTTGAAGAAGTTGAAGACATTTAATATGGTAGAAGACATTCCTACTATTGAGCAGCCGGAAGGGCATGTATGCGAGGGGTGCATACTTGGAAAGTTTCAAAAGAAACCTTTTCCAATTGATGGAACTATAGTGGTTCTTGATAAATTTGATTTGGTTCGTAGTGATGTTTGTGGTCCAATGAGGACCGAATCCATTGGAAAGTGCATCTATTTTGTGACTTTTATTGATGACTTTTCCCGTTTTACATGGATCTATCCTATGAAGGCTAAATCGGAAGTTTTTCAACGTTTCAAAGATTTTCTAGCAATGGTGGAAAATCAGTTTGGGCATTCTTTGAAGACCCTACGCACCGATCGAGGAGGGGAATACATTAAGAATACGTTCGGTGCATTTCTTCGAGAAAAGGGAATTCTACATCAAATAACAACTCCCTATACACCTCAACAAAATGGTGTTGCTGAGCGAAAGAATCGCACACTTATGGAGATGGCCCGTTGCATGCTCAAAGCAAAGGGGCTGCCTTGCAAGTTTTGGGCTGAAGCGGTTATAACGGCAGCATACATAAGCAATCGTTGTCCTACTAAAGCATTGAAAGTATTAACTCCTTATGAAGTTTGGTATGGAAAGAGCATACAATCTCTCACTTTCGCATTTTTGGTTGTACGGCTTATGCTTTTGTTCCAAATAAATTTCATACAAAGCTTGAGGATAAAGGAGTTAAATGCATTTTTGTTGGCTATAGTAGTGAAAGCAAAGGCTATAGGCTGTTCAATTTGAGCACTAACAAGATTGTTGTTAGTCGTGATGTGCATTTTGATGAAAAGAATTCATTACTGATACTTGTGACAGTAGAAGAAGAAGAGTTATGGCCCCAACTCATATCTTGAATGTTGAAGTTTTTCCAGATTCGGTACCATCTTCTATTGCTGGAGACAAGGGGCAGCAATCAACCAGTTTCGACCTGCCCAACACCTCATCAAGTTTAGAGCCTAATGTTCATCCAAGGACCGCCCGTTGTTGCTCAAAATCAATCTGCAGGAAGTGTTGGACAACAAGGACCAGTTTTGGAAGATCTTGGACAGCCAAGTGCGGTGTCGGAAGATCTTGGACAGCAAATTGTAAGAAGAGACATGGCTGTTAAACAGCCCAAAACAGTCCCACGGTGGCCGTTGTCGACTTTGCGGGACAGCAAAGTAAGATCATTTTATGATGGAAAGACACGTGCCTCTACAAAATCAGTGGACTATGCTGATTTTTCAGATTTTGCTCTTGCATCTCATGGAGATGTTGCAGAAGAACCTGTTTTCAGTTACGGACTACAGGATACAGGCCTACTGGGCTACTCTGCATATATTCCACAGGCCTCTTTACATTTACTGTTGGTTATGTATATTTCTGGTTACGCATTTTATATTAGTCATATACAGGCCCCAGAGCCTTTTTTATATGCTTATGACTCGCACTGGGTCCTTTTTATTATATGGTTATATGTGGAGTGGGGGCCCATAGGAGCACTATTTTCCCTCCACATTTTGCCTCCCTTTACTTTTGAATTCCTATTTTAGGGTTCATTGGTAGGGTATTTATAGGGGCATTTGTACACTCATTTTTCAGATTATTGATTGGTATTGCTTGGGCTCTTCGTGGGAGAACCTATTGTCTTGTCTATTGCTTGTAGGGCTTTAGTCTATGGTTGTCTTTTATGCTTCATTGATTCAACACCTGAGATTTTGATCATAACTTGGTATCAGAGCACTTTCCTGATTGTTGAATTTCAGATCTGATTTTCTGATTGGGTGCCCATTTTCCTTGCTGATTTTTCTCTCTTTGCTGAGGGCTTTCGTCTCTTTGCTTCAGCAACATTCAGCACAGTTTGGAGGAGGACCAACTCCCATCAGAGCATTTTCCTTGGCGGAGCTTTAGCAGATAGTTAGCGGAAGTACTTCCGCTAAATTTGGCGGTCGGAAAAAAAAAAATTTGGGGCAGATTATTTCCGGCGCCCAAGTTCCAAATCCTTTTCCCTCTTTTTTTTGAATCCTCCATTTGATTCAGGGAGAGGATTCCCAACCATCTTTTCAACATTGATTGGAGGCTGTCCAGCGCCCTACTTCATCACATTTTTCAGCCATTGTTCCAGCAGAGTTTCAGCCATATTTCAGTTTTGATTGGAGGCTGTCCATCGCCCTATTTCATCACGTTTTCTACAGATTTCCAGCCATATTTTCAGCATTGATTGGAGGCTGTCCAGCGCCCACTTTCATTCTCCTTGTGGTCACATTTTCCAGCCAGCTCTTCGCACACGCTTGGAGCTCTATCGAGAGGTATCTTTGCTGGTTTTACCTTGCTTTCCACACCTTTTCTTGACATTTGTCATTTCCTTTCTTGCTCTTAGTGTCGTTTGTGTACCTAAAGCGTATTTGGGGTGACGACAAAAGTCGGCTCCCTCCGATATTAAGTTTTTCTTACACTCTCTTCACTTCCTGCATTCCTTGACCATGGATACTTCCCCTACATCTTCTGAGCCTCGCATACCGTCTTCCACTTACCTTGACGAAGTACGGCATGAATTCCGAGATCGTCTTAGGGAAGACGTGAGTGATGTACGCACTAATTTACGCCAGGAGTTACGAGAGACGTTCACTGCTCTTTCTGCCCAGATTGCTACACTATCATTACAGTCCAGTGTTTCTCCACTATCTCCACATGTTCCCCCACAGCGTACATTTCCAGCACCCGAGACTCCTTCATCTTCTGGTCCTTTGCCACGAGACTTTAAGGATAAGGTTCAGCTTACTGTGTATTCTGGGTCATCCGATGGGAATGAACTCGAGAATTGGTATTCTAAGCTTGAGACCTACTTCCTTATGTTTCCTAACACTGACATTCAGCGGATACATTTGGCTGCTTTACATTTGGAGGGCCGTGCTGCTACTTGGTGGCGCATGTTTTGCCAGACGGCTTCACACCCTGGCCTTGCTAGTTGGACAAAGTTTATGACAACACTCCGCCTAGCGATGATTGATCCTCAGTGGCTTATTCGACAGCGCGACATCTTTCGCAGTTTATCTCACACTGGTGACTTGGCTGCTTATACGACACGGTTTACAGAGCTTTCCTATCTATTCCCAGATATTTCTACATTGGAGCTCATCTCTCGCTACGTTGCTGGTCTACGAGGCGCACTCAGGTATGATGTTTCTTCTTTTTTTCCACTCACTCTTTCTCACGCCATCTCCCTTGCTACCGCACTGCAGCACAAGTACTCTCCCATCTCTTCCTCTGTTTCTTGTCCTTCGCGTCCTTTCACACGTCCTATTTTTTCCTCTCCGTCCTCTGCTAGTCCCACATCTGTCAGTTCACCTTCGTCCACTCTGCCTTCTGCACCACGTCCTCCTTTTTCTCCTCGTCCTGTTTTTGTTCGTCGCTACTCACAGCCTGAGATGTCTGAGATCCGTGAGAAGCGCTTATGTTTCAACTGTAAGAGTCCTGATCATATCGCCCGTGATTGTCGACAACCTGCCACTGCTAGTGCCGTCTATTTCCATGATGCTGACACACCTGATGATAGTCCTGATTCTGCCATATGCCTTCATATTCTTGATGATGACCCACCTGTTGATCAGTTTGCCACACCCACTGAGCCTGTTCCTGATCCCCCTGATCTAGCTGTATGCAATGCTCAGCTTGCTTATGCTACTTGGGCCGATAAGTCGGGTCCACGCCATATCCGTCTTCGCGTACGTATCACTGGTCGTGAGTTTATTGCCCTTGTTGACACAGGTAGCACTCACTCGTTTCTCAGCAGTCATATTACTACACGCATTCGTGCTATGCCAGTCATTACGCCTCATCCCCTGTATGTTGAGGTTGCCAGCGCACACTCTTTTCCTAGCACGCAGATGTATCAGCAGCTTTCATATCGGATTGGAGACTTCCTTGGTCAGGCAGATTTTCATATTATTCCACTTACACGGTACGATCTTATCCTCGGTGCTGATTGGTTTGCATCCCTTGGTGCGGTTACAGTAGACCTCCAGCAGCAGACATTGACATTCTCTCATGATGGTACTCAGCATATATTTTCCAGTATTGATTCTCGGCAGGACTATCAGCTTATTTCCGGAAAGCAGTTCATACGGAGCCTCCCGAAGGCCCACTGTGCGGCTATTCTTTTTGTTCAGCTAGTTCAGCCTATTGCGGATGCACCACCTTTGCCACAGGTATTTTCTGAACTGTTGCGTGTATTTGAGCATGTTTTTAGAGAGCCGACTCAGTTACCACCATTACGAGATGTCAACCACCATATAGACCTTGTTTCCTCTGCATCACCTCCTTCTTGTCCTCCTTTTCGTATGTTTATTGTTGAGCGCGAGGAAGTCCATCGTCAGGTTTCTGATTTATTACGTCAAGGCCTTATTGTTCCTAGCCACAGTCCTTTTGGTGCTCCTGTTTTACTTGTTGATAAGAAGGATGGTACTAAACGTCTATGTATTGATTATCGTGCTTTAAATAAACTTACTATCCGTAATCAATACCCTATCCCTCGTATGGATGACCTGTTTGACCAGTTAGGCCAAGCCAAGCTCTTTTCTAAACTTGACCTCCGTTCCGGTTATCATCAGATTCGTATGCATCCTCCTGATGAGCACAAGACAGCTTTCCGTACCCACTTTGCTCTGTATGAGTTTCGTATCCTTCCTTTTGGTGTTACCAATGGCCCGCCCACTTTTCAGAATGTCATGAATAACATCTTTCGTCCTCTGCTTGGAAAGTGTCATTGTTTATTTTGACGATATCCTCATTTATAGCACCACTCTCTCTCTTCATGTTCAGCACGTTCGTTCTGTTTTTGTTTTGTTAGTTACTCATCATCTGTATGCTCAACGTTCTAAATGTTCTTTTGTTGTTGTACAAATCGAGTTTTTGGGCTTCTTTGTTACTAATGGTACTGTTCGTCTCGACCCTCGTAAGGTCCGTTCTATTCTTTCATGGCCTGTGCCTGCTGATGTTCATGATGTTCGTATGTTTCTTGGTCTTGCTATCCATCTTCGTAAACCAGTTGCTCATTTTGCCACTCTTGCATCTCCTTTGCATGCTCTGTTGAAAAAGGAAACTTCGTTTGCTTGGACTCCCGCATGTCAGTCAGCTTTTGATACTTTGAAGGTTAAGCTTACCACTGCCCCTGTTTTATGTCTTCCAGATTTTTCCCAGCGTTTTGTTGTTGAGACTAATGCTAGTTCCACAGGATTAGGTGCTTTGTTACGTCAGCGTCAGTGTGTTATTGCATATGAATCCCGTCGTCTTCGTTCGTATGAGCAGCGCTATTCCACTCATGAAAAAGAGTTGCTTGCTATCATTTTTGCTTTAAAGAAGTGGCGTCATTATCTGTATCGTGTTCCGTTTGATGTTTTTACTGATCACCAGTCACTTCGTTATTTGTATACACAAAAGGATCTTAGTGATCGTCAGTACCGTTGGCTTCAGTTTTTACAGTCCTTTCATTTTGATATTCATTATAAGCCTGGTAAAAGTAAATGGTCGTCCTATTGAGGAGGCTACTTGGGAGCCCATTGATGGTTTTTATCATACCCCTATCCTGGCTGATCAGGCTCGATCACTTGCAGCTACCATTGCTTCTCGGGATGCTCCGGCTTCTCTTGATGTTCCTTTCTCAGACGGGATATCTTGATGCAGTATTTTTCTCTGGCACTGGTTCTTATCTTATTTTGCCTACATTGGGGGCAATGTTCTTTAGAGCCAGGGAGAGTTACGAACTACAGGATGCAGGCCTACTGGGCTACTCTGCATATATTCCGCAGGCCTCTTTACATTTACTGTTGGTTATGTATATTTCTGGTTACGCATTTTATATTAGTCATATACAGGCCCCAAAGCCTTTTTTATATGCTTATGACCCGCACTGGGTCCTTTTTATTATATGGTTATATGTGGAGTGGGGGCCCGTAGGAGGGCGCACTATTTTCCCTCCACATTTTGCCTCCCTTTACTTTTGAAGTCCTATTTTAGGGTTCATTGGTAGGGTATTTATAGGGGCATTTGTACACTCATTTTTCAGATTATTGATTGGTATTGCTTGGGCTCTTCGTGGGAGAACCTATTGTCTTGTCTATTGCTTGTAGGGCTTTAGTCTATTGTTGTCTTTTATGCTTCATTGATTCAACACCTGAGATTTTGATCATAACTTTTTCTATGAGCAGGCCAAGGGAGTAAAATGTTGGGAAGATGCGATGCAAGATGAGTATGACTCACTTATGAAGAACCAGTTTTGGGTTCTTGTTGATCTTTCTCATGGGAAGAAGGCAATTGATCCTAAATGGGTATACAAAATCAAGTATAAGTCAGATTGTACCATTGAAAGGTACAAGGCAAGGCTCGTTGCCAAAGGCTATGCTCAGCAAAAGGGGATTGATTATGAGGAGACTTTTTCTCCTACTGCTCGGATGACTACCGTGAGGGTAGTAACCTCTTTGGCTGCCCGCTTTGGTTGGCGTTTGCGGCAACTTGACATAAAGACAACATTCCTCAATGGTGATCTCAATGAGGAAGTGTACCTTCAACAACCTACTGGTTTTTTGGTTGAAGGCCAAGAAGATAAAGTTTGTCTTCTCAAGAAGGCACTTTATGGACTGAAGCAAGCTCCGAGGATGTGGTATCAAAAGATACATGCCTACTTTTGTGATCGAGGGTTTACTAATAGTCCTAGCGAATCTACTCTTTATGTCAAGCATACTTCAGATTATATCATCATTATTTTGCTTTATGTGATGATATTATTATTATGGGAAGTAATGAGCAGCAGATTGATGCCGTAATACTTGATCTTGGTATGGTTTTTGAAACCTTAGATTTAAGCCTATTGCACTTTTATCTTGGTCTTGAATTTGTACAAGAAGGGACTGGTATTTTCATCTCTCAAAAACGCTACATTGGGCAGATTTTGAAGCAGTTCAAGATGGAAGATTGCAAGCCAGTTGCTACACCTATGGAGACAGGTCTGAAATTAAGTAGTCAAGGTGATGGTGAATCATTTGACACTACTTTATATTGTCAAGCTATTGGCTGTCTCATTTACCTATGTAGTTCAAGACCGGACATTTCTTATAGTGTCTCACTCATGAGTCAATTCATGCATGCCCGGATGACATCACATTGGAAAGCATTGAAGAGGATCTTTCGATATCTTCAAGGAACAAGAAGTCATGGACTGGTTTTTCCTGCTTGTGATGACGCATGTTTGGTTGGTTTTAGTGACTCGGATTGGGGTGGAGATCAAGACATAAGACGCTCTACAAGTGGACATTGTGTTTTCTATGAAAATTTTGCAATTTCGTGGTCAAGTAAAAAGCAGCCCACTGTTGCTACTTCTTCTAGTGAGGCAGAATATAAAGCGATATTTTCAACCACAACAGAGTGTTTATGGCTGAGAAGACTACTTGTTGACATGAAGTTTGGCGAGCCCTCAGCCACTCCTATCTTGAGTCATAGTCAAAGTGCTATTGCCATTGCACGGAATCCTGTTTTCAATGCGAGGACGAAGCACATCGAGATCCATTATCACTTTGTTCGGGAGAGACTTCATGATGGCGACATTTCACTTGAATATTGTCCTAAAGAGGATAATATTGCGGACCTCTTCACTAAGGCGTTGCCTAGAGTCAGATTTGAAGCTTTATGCAAAGCTTTAAATTTGATACCACGTGTTGGTTTTGTTACATAGTGAAGATTTCAGTTTTTGCACTGTCATTTAAGGAGGGTGTTAGAAATAAATGACTATGCTAAAGTTAATCCATAGGTTACTTTGACCCAAAAGGTCGAGATTTGTGTAACCATGGGTATTTAGTTATTTAGGCCATCTTAAGTTTGTCTTAAGTTCAGTTGGACCCAATTTTGGTCATGTACTGACTCGTGTGTCCTTAGGGGTCTAATTTTGTTTAGGGGCCCTATCTTGACTTTTGGGAGTGCCCTACATTTAGTAAGTGGTTAACATTAGGGTTTGGTGGCATTTGGTCACATCCAGGTAGAGTACTTAGATGCTCATTGTGTATTCCATTTTTACAGTTTGGCTAAGCATTGCTCTCCATTGCTCTTGTTGTTGTTTTCTCTCTCTCTCTCTTAGAGTTGGGCGCCCAGCCTCTTCTCTCTTGTTTTCTGTGGAGATTGATTGATAACTAGATCTTGGTGAATTGACTCTTGCTTTCCTACAGTATAGTGTGACGTTTGGTTCCCAGTGGAGAACCGACACTTGGCGGTTTGCTGCGGAAGGAGGTTGTAACAATTCTACGCATGAAAGGGTAGATGGTACTATTCAAAAATTTGGAAATCTTGAAAGTGACGAAAAAAGAAATCCTATGACAAAAAGGGTAAGAAGCAGGCAAGGCTTTAATGAGAAGACAATGCACAAAGAAAAAAAAAAAGAAAAAAGAAGATAGTGTGTGGTTTCCCCTTCCTAACTTGCGCACGATTTGTCAAAGGATACTTTGTATTTTGATTTTGGGTCAAGCAAACACATGACATCTAGGAAAGAATGGTTTACCAAGCTGGATCTAGCACGATTGATCAGTTTGTGCAATTAGGAGATGGCAATACTCATGGGAATTTAGATGCCCTTGTTTGGGAATCACATAACTTTCCTACATCATTTGTTGCTATTTGTCTCTAGGAGTTGAGTTGCTTCATTTTAGAGATGTTGATAGAATTGTTTTCGAGAAGCTCCAACTATGTTCTTACACCTACTTAGGTTCCCATTAGGCTAGAGATAATTAGTTCACACTGGTAGACCAAGCATGGAAAAGTTTGAATTTACCTGCAGTGTGTATGATATTTGTGTTCATAACAAATAGAATCAATATATGGACGATTATCGAACAGATAAGTACCTTTCCAAGAAACTCATAATTTCCTCAAATCAACTGGATCTTGAGGTATCAAGAATGGAAGGATCAACAAAGGTTTGGATGGACTTAAGCCGGCATTCAAGATGTATATACCCACGAATACCTAGAGAGGAGAGCACATTGTTAAGAGGTGGAGAGTTAGGAGCATTATATCTTTAGGTGTCAGGTGTACCATGAGATTTGAAGCATCACATGTTTGTTCTTAGGGCACTTATAAAGTCCTATACCAAGGCATAGTTGCACAGAATCGCGTTTTTGGGAGGAGACGTTTCGGAAACCGCGTTTCTCCTCCTAGAATCGCAAAAAAAAATAATAATAATGATTGGAAAAATAGCTTATGGCTGAAATTTTTTTAGGGGATCAATGGTCAAACGAGCATTTTGCCTCTCAGAAGTGCAGTAGATGGGTCACAAACAGATCTTATTTTCAATAGCTATTTGGTTGTTATTTGCTCTACTTTTCAATAAATGCTCAGGGGGTTCGGGGGGCGGTAGCCCCTCGAGAAACAGGGGGTCCGCGGGGCGGTAGCCCCCCGGTGGGGGGTTTGGGGGGCAACGCCCCCCAACGGTAAGGCCTCTTCATGACTTGGCCTTCCAACTCCCTGAGCGAAAACACACTTACTGGGACCATCTGTGATCGTAACAAACAGGCTAGAGGTTAGTTTTGAATTTTTATCCTTGACAGAACCCAACATGGATTAATGCACCTGAACTGGACCATCCTGCACTTGAAACAGTCGGTAAATTACATAGTAATTATGCTCTTAATTAGAGCTTTCACCTGATACCCATATTGCACAAAAAAAAACCAACTTTTTTTTTTTAAAAAAAAACGTTTCTGAAAAAAAATTCCATATTTCCGAAACGCGTTTCAGAAACGCAGTGCAACTATGTACCAAGGATTCAAGACTAAGCAAGCCACAAATAAGCAACACAAGCGAATTGGATGGTGGACAAACCAACCCAATAGGTCGGAGTCTCCAAGCCTAGCACACATCCTAGATCACGACACGTGGCAACCATGTATGTCCACGAGTCACTGGTCAAGTCAACGGGCCCAGTCAACGTTCATCTTCAAGTTCGGTTTAGGACCCGAGGGAGTTGGGTCCCTGACAAGAACCATGTTCCTTTCTGCTGGTTTTAAATGTGTGGTTTTTAAACTATCTTCTCTCAGCGATATTTTTCTTTTATCTGTTCTTGTGACAACTAATGCTTGTTCTAGGTCTCTACCATTAAAGTTCTTCTTTGGCCACATAACTCTTCAAAGAAAGGGCTCGTCCTCCAGGAGAGAGTAGGAGTGGTACCTACGTTTTCTACTCAACTCTTAACCAAACTTAAACGAGAGTACTTAAAGGCATGGATGATTGGAATTGCACCTGTACATCAGCACATTTAAGATTCAAAATAGCACATCCACGCTTTTGGGCAACCTCTGGCTTCAGCATGGCAATGGTATCTTTAGATGCAGTGATTTCAGCCTCCTGTAAACATTGAAGAACAAATTTCAACAGTCAATTGTTGTTCTCGTGACAGACCTCCATACAGAAAACAGAGGGCATGCAAGAATTTCCTCATATTCTTCAACTTGCAAATGCTTGTTTCCTTCTTTGAAATGCTGGCAAACATTTTTCCACTAAAAGAGATGGATGGAAACTCCATCCGTGCACTGTTAAAGACAGTGCATGATCAAATTATTGCACAGACCAACACAGTCACCATGTCCACAAGACTGGCAAATCTATACAGTAATTGAAGAGACTTAAATTTTATGTATTACAGTGCCATCCGACAAGCCTCTTATTCACTATATCCCATTTGGCCATATTTGAATGCCTTTATGAACATCGAGATATAGCACAACGCAGACTAGACCAGTACAGACGCAACTGAAAATAAGCAGCTTGTAAATAGAATCCCTATAGAACTTAAAATAAAACTTAGTTATGGCTATGCATAAGTTGCCAATTGGTCGTTCTTCTTTAGAAAATGTTCCAGATCTAAAAGACAGGTTCATCCTTTCAGTTGAGATAAATGGCTGCTGAATGTCAGTTTCTGTCTTCTGTTCTTCAGCTGAAGGCAAATAATGCTTCCAGTCATCAACCATTGCTTGCAATTATTAATATTATTATATATACCTGTTCATGCTAAGCTGTGTGACAGCTTGTCAAAACTCGGGAGTATTTGAGCAATAACTTCAATCTTCAAAAGCCTGCATTGCCAAGTCTACTTAACCTAATTAATAGCAGAGAATTTGCTATGAGAAGCTATTGCAAAACGGATTTAGAACAGAGAGTTCAGTCCCTCAAAAGCATCACAGAGCACCATCAGAGAGTTTTCCGAGCACAATGAACAAGTCTTTCTATCATTTGTTGAAATGCTACCAAGTGCAAAAGAAATCGAACTATTCTTTCAATGTAAAAAGCTATCAAATAAAAATGAATCCAACTCTTGCAACCTTAAGGAAGCTATGATATCCTTTCAATGCAAGATGCTACCAAATGAAAAAGGAATCAAATGGTTGCAATCTTTAGGAAGCTATACTATTGTGTCAATGCAAGTAAGTGATGTCAAACCTTTTCGAGCTCAATTAATGGGAGCATCTTGCTCACAAATTTGTCCAGCGTCATTTCATCATGAGAGCTGCTTTTGGAATTCTTCCCTCCGCCTGGGTAGCTTTTCTTTTCCTTGCTGTTGTGACTCTTTCCCGAAGTCGCCATTTTCTCTGCCATCCTCCTCCTACTTCCCCTCCTATCTCTCCTTCTGTCCTCCTCCTTCCCCTCCTCTCTCTCCTTTGTCACGTAAATGAAAAGGAAAAGGGGAATCTGGATTAGGCCTTGCCTTCGTTTTGCTATTATTTATTACAATTTATTATGTACTATGGACTGGGCCGAGCATATGCCATTGTGACGGGTCAAGATTATTAAAAAATTTTGACTGGGCGCCAAAAAATTTTAAAAATCTTTACCTGGCAGAATGGCCTGTGCCAAGCGCATTCCATTGCGTAATGGGTACCTGGGGCTTTTTACATATGAATTTTATGGAATGTAATATGCACTTGCACTTCGGCCATCTTTTTTTCTTGGTTAGGTTATGCCGCCATAGCGAGATTTCTAGAGGTCTCGCCCGTTGTTGAGACGGCGCTGTGATGTGTTGTGCTAGCGAGGTTTCTAGAGAGTTCGCACTCTGATGTAAGGTGGAGAATCTTGCTTTTGCTATAGCTCTACTTTGTGACCTGGAGATCTTTTGGATTGATGGCATGGCTCTCCTGTGGGATGCGTTGTGGTGTGTTGCCGCCATAGCTAGGTTTCTAGAGGGTTCACACTCTGCTGTGACATGGAGAAACTTTCTTTCGACATAGCTCTTCTTTGTGAGTTGGAGATCTTTTGGAGTGACAGCATGGTTTTGATGTGGGATGCGTTGTGATTCGATGTCGCCATAGCGAGGTTTCTAGAGGGTTGGCATTCTTTCTTTCTTCTATTGCTTGGCGCTACTGGATTTGTTCATGTGTAGGTAGGTAGCGCTGTGAAATCAAGAAAATGTTGTTGATGAGGCAATCCTGCCAACAAATCTAACAATGTTTCATGTGTTTTGGTCATTTAGAAGTGCTCTAGCATCGTTTTTTGGTCCTAATGATGCAGTGTGATGCACAACTAATATGTTACAACCATTCGAATGTTCTACCTATTCTTTATTTCTTTTATTGTTTGGCGCTACTGGATTTGTTCGTGTGCAAGTAGGTAGAGTTCTGAAATCAGTGAAACATGGTTGATGAGGCAATCCTGCCAACAGATCTAACAATGTTTCATGTGTTTTGGTCATTTAGAAGTGCTCTAGCATCATTTTTTGGTCCTAATGATGTAGTGTGGTGCACAAGTGATATGTTGCACCCATCCAAATATTCTACCTATCCTTTCTTTCTTTTATTGTTTTTGGCTTCTGGATTTGTTCATGTGCAGGTAGGTAGTGCTCTAAAATCAATGAAATGTGGTTCATGAGGCAATCCTGCCAACAGATCTAACAATGTTTCATGTGTTTTGGTCATTTACAAGTGTTCTAGTATTGTTTTGTGTTCGGTTTATAGTTTGTTTGGCATGTGTCTCATGCCAAGGGGCTTCTTATTAATTGATGCATTTTCCCAAGTAGCAAACTGTCACAAGGAAACAGAATTCTCTGAAGAGTGAACTGCTTCAAGTTGAAGTTGTCCTTCTATATGTTGGTCTTCCCTCCGCTGACAAAAACCCCGTCCAAAACTGATGCGAATTTGTTTCTGCCATGTATTATGTAGCTTATTTTCAAACCCTTTATTTGAACATAGATTTTTTCATTGGGAATATGTAGTGTCTAGTTGCATACCCTTTCACAAGAGCATAAGTAGAGGTCAACACTTGTATTAGATAGTTTCTTCAAATTTACCAAGTTGTGCATCCATATCTGGATTGGTTCATGTGCAAGTATGTAGCGCTCTGAAATCACTGACATGTGGTTGATGAGGCAATCCTGCCAATAGATCTAACAATGTGTCATGTGTTTTGGTCATTTACAAGGTGCTCTAGCATCATTTTTTGGTACTAATAATGCAGTGTGATGCACAAGTGATATGTTACACCTATTCAAATATTCTACCATTCTTGCTTTCTTTTATTGTTTTTGGCTTCTGGATTTGTTCATGTGTAGGCAAATAGTGCTATGAAATAAATGGAAAGAAGTTGTTGAGACTGTTTCATGTTTTTTTGTTATTTACATGTGCTCTACCAATATTTTTTTGTCCTAATGATGTAGTGTGATGCACAAGCAATAGGCTTCTGCCATTTTGGATATTCTATGTATTCTTGCTATCCTTTACTGTCAGTCAGTAATTGCTTTGTTCATGTGTAGGTAGGTCGCATTTTGATATCAGTGAAACAAGTTAATGCATTAAAGGAAGATACACAAGCTTGTCAGCATTTGTCACTAGAGAATATCTGCTCATATTTGCCTACAATTGTGGTTGATAATGTGGCTTCTGGTTCTGTAGGCAGTGTTTGGTACTACCTCGGCCAAAAGGTAGTCGGGTTGGCATCTTAAAAAGATGTTTTGAGAGAGTAACAGAACATCACATAGTCCCTCTTGACAAGTCAAGACCAAACCCTTTGAACTCTTCAATGTATAGCATAACAATTTAAGATAAAGTTGTATAAAGTCTTACAGTACAGAGAGTACCAAAAAGTGAAGCAAGTCTTAGGACACCCAGTTATTACCTTTCACCATCCCACAAAACAAAACCGCACGAGTAGTTAAGTGAGAAAGACAGGTGTCATAGATCAGCATCAGTTGTTATCCATGTTCGAAACAAAAATTACTACTTTATCAGCATGAATGCAATATCAAAACATTTGTCCAATCTTTCCAACCATGCAACTTACAAATAGCAATACATACTACCCTTGAAACGAAACCGTATCAGGGCATATGCCATACTGATCAATGCAAGAGCGACGAGAATGTATTTAGTTCACAACAGTACAAACATGCAAGAAGCTATTTATCCATGCACAAGTACAAAGAGAAATGATTTTGATCACAGTGTCGAGTACTAGGGCAAATCCTTGCCATGCTAGCCCCACGAACTTTCTATGCAACTTCTTCAGGAATCCGAGCACTTGAAGGCTTGGGCAAATCCATGCCATTCAAACCCTTCAAAATCAAACTCCGAGACCATCTATGGCACACTTATATAGGCTGCGTTTTAGCTCTTAAACAAAGAAAACTTTTTCAAGCATACCGAGTGTACTTATACCGGTTTGCAATATACATAAATTTTTTTTTGTATCCGATTAATAACTTACAAGCGCTTTTTGTTTATAAAAAAGGAAAAAATTGCCATTACGAACATTTTAAAGACCTGCATAGAAGTACGAGTGTTACTACCTTTCCAAATAGCATCGTAGAAGTTCATACTTGAATGCGAGATGCGATGATTTCTTGTGAGCTACCCATCTTCTTCTTTTTGAGTGAAAAACATCGCTTACATACTATCGATAACACAGCAAAGGTATCAAATTAATGGCAATGTGGTCATATAGCAGAAACTCATAGTCTTTTATTGGTATTCTACTCAATCAAATCTTACCTTCATATCAAGGGCAAGTACTATTGTCATGCATGTTCAAAAAGTTGCACTTTAAGAGTTCATTGCTTCAAGTATAAGCATCTCTACGAAGCAGTAGGTAGTATACCTTACTCAACCGTTTAAAGCTACCGCATATGCGCTTGGCTTACTCTACACTTTGTAGTATTATGCTTATAAACATAAGAGATTACTTCTTAAAATAGCAAGCAGAAGCATAGCGAAAGTGCTATCACATATAGTAATCAAATTAAAGGATAGATAGCCATATTAAAAGCGGCCATCTCCAGCGATTTATGGCAGAGACAGATCAACTCTCAACTAGTCTCTGAGACAACAAGCTATATCATAGTTATGTTACTTCATATCAAAGAAGCCGCACGTGATGAGGCTCTCCAACGCATTTTTGATGGTAAACTTATGCTCAAACCATATTAATTATCAAGCAATGTGCTTCACATATTAGCAATAATTATTCTCATTGGGAGGGCGGCCCACTGGCCGCCCTGAATTCCATTGGCAGTCGTCCATCTCATTTAATTCCAAAAGTGCAATCAAGAATGCTCACAAACATTCCATGCAAAATCGCTGTCAAGAGACACATCATATTATCCAAAAAAGTATGCCATACCTATGAGCAAATTATCAGTTGACAAAGCGCCCTCTTACGAAAGTCTTCAGTACATATCCATGCATTTGACATGAGCGATCTAGGATTGATGCACTATTGTCTTGGCATTGAAGTATGGCAAAAGGAAGAGGTTGTCTTTCTTACACAAAGCAAATATGCACAAGATTTGCTTTATAAGTTCAATATGCAGGATTGTAAGCCTTTGAGTACACCGATGGATGTCAACATGAAGCTTACTGTATATGATGAATCTGAGAAAGTAGACGCTTACTTGTACAGGCAGTTGGTGGGTAGTTTGATCTATTTGACACACACACAACCTGATATTTCTTATGTTGTTGGTGTTGTTAATCCAACAAGTAACCAAAGTTTTGTGTCAAAATAGTTGCATCAACATCAGTTATGAACAGAACTTGGTTTGCATACTTGGACAGAAACTTTAGTTGGGCATCCTTCACCATTGTAATCTTGTACCCCCCTTACTTGGTACAAAGCAATTAGCCAGAAAATATTTCATTTCTTCAATCGACTCCTTGGACGTAGGATTGGCCACGCCATCTTTTGGAAGTCCAAGAGCTGTAGAAAAAACGTCTTCGTTGATTGTGAATGAATTGTTACACAGATTAACCTTGAAATCAGAATCAGTCACTTTGTGGATGGAGTTCACAAATTCAGTGCTGATCTCCGATATAACAATGGAGGGGTCCACTTCAAATTGCCCAACCTTCAATGATCCAGAAGAGACTGAATTGTGGCAAGTCGGATGGAAGCTCGTATCTTCCAACTCACCCTTGTGGTGGTGCTAGCATCCATCATATGTGGAGTGTGCAAGGTCAAAAGTGAAAGCAACAGCGATTTACGAACACAAGAGCACTATGAACGATGAATGAGCATAAACAACAGTGAAAGAGAAAAAAGAAAGTGTAAGAGTGAAAATAGAAATTAACAGTGTTATACATTGATGAAGTGGAGAAGATGATCACATGGCAAGTTGATTTGACATCTGTCAAATTCATAATTAAGAGCGGTATCTCTATCGATCTTCGTGACAGCAAAAGAGATAATTTTAAATAGCTTAAGACCATTTAAAATAAGATAATAATGAAATATCATGTCTACAAAGTTTTCTGTGTACTCATAAATAAACACATAAATATGGGTAACAGATGGAAACATGTGTCAATATATACATTTAATAAAAGTAACAATAAGCAAAATGATAAATAATAATTAAATAATAAATATATAAATAAAAAAAAATTGGGATAGATCCTCGAAAGATTCTCGAGAGATCCTACTCTCAAATACCTTCGTTAGAGATAATATTTCTTTAATCTGAAACCGTTGATACATGTTGGTAATAATTTGCCTTGATTGGAGTTGGACAAAACCATTTTCGAATACTTCAATAACCTTGTACGCTCCCATCCACCTCATATGAAGCTTTCTAGAAAATTTCTGACGGCGACTATCATAGATCAAAGCATAATCGTCGGCTTTAAGATCAACAATCTTAATTCCTGTATCATACTTTTTCTTTCGCTGCTCCTGGATTTGCTCTGTAACAACCTTTGAATTTGTTTGAGCTTCGGATAGTTCTTCAATAGTCAGCAACCTTTCATTAATACATTCTGCCTCTGCAAATGCATAATATTTAGACAAAAAATTTAACCAAAGTCTCGGTTAGAGTGGAGTTGAGCTCTTTCAACAAGTAAACACCCAACCAAGACATCTATACTTAAGCGTGCCTCAATCCCATTTCTGTTATCTAGCTATTGCATGTGTTTCTATTTACAAGTCTGAGTAACGAGTCAATTTACATGTTTACTTTGAAAAACATGAATGGTAGTTGTATCCACATCTATCTCATTGTTTAATTGTGGTTCAAAGTTGTTGATCTTTACCCATAATTACATGTATGTTGATCTATTGATCTCAATGACACACACATAGATCTCTTCAATGGCCTTGTTTTTTGCAACCTTAGCGTTTTCCTTTGCCTTTTGTGATACTTCCTGCAACTTCTCACCCATGCGTCCAACCAATTAACATAAAGAAATAATGGACAGTTCTCTCTCTCATTGTCTTCATTGCAAGTTTTGAAGCATACTTCATTAGCACCAACGTAAACTTAAGTTAGATCCACCATGTCTATAACCAGACAATTGATGAAATGAAAAATCTTTACCCAGAAGCTCGTTGTATGGCATCTCAACATTAAAAATCTTCAAAAACTGCAGGCATATCATAGTTGGAGTAGATTGATGGTAATGCTATGATGCCAAGACAATATGGAAATAGGCGTCGACTCTCTATAGAATATTGCAATGCCTCATTGCTTCGAAAGAGAAATCCATCACCATCTTTTCAAGATAGCCAATGGTATAAACCACAGCCATCAAATCGACAAAAAGCAAATCATGACCAAAATTTTGCAAAATTATACGCTTCAAGTTGGTACACAATGAATAGTGTGAACCGTAGAGTAGTTCAAACGATAAGTATTCCTCAAATGTGTTTGTAGAGCAGTTCAAACGGTAAGTATTCCTCAAATATGTTCATAGAGCAGTTTGAATGGTGAGTATTCCTCAAATGCGTTCGTAGAGAAATTCAAACAGTAAGTATTCCTCAAAATTGTTCGTTCAAAACACAGTAAGATCGTGCCTTCTATGAAAACTCCAATAACAATGCCGATGATCAGCACGCGTTGTGGATTTGGTTATATTTTAGGCTAAGTTAGATTTTTAAAATTAGGTTTAGGGCTAATTTTCATGCATCATCTTGCATTTACTTCAATATTCTGGCTTCACCAAGATTATAATGTTGCAAACTGAAACAAAATTTAGGTGTACATTTCTAAGTAACTTGAAACACTGGCCATGTGGCCAGTCCTCACAATTTCCATGTCCCTTGAACTCTGAATTGCATGGTTATTGTTTCAATGGTTTCACAAGATCAGGAGAAGGACTCGCTTGAGGTGGTTCAAATCCCAACCATAAAGATATTGTACCTCATTTGAACTTCACTCTATCCGATTTGTAGTTTTAGTAAGGGTTTCTAGAAGCATGGCTAAAGTTGAATGGAAGATCAATGAAATGATTCATCCTTAAAAATGTGAAATTTAAACTTTGTTCGTGGAGAATCAAGTGATTTTTATGAAAGGGTCACTACTATTCTTTTCTTGTCTTACATTGGAGGCAGAATATGATTAGGACAAGCTACTTAAAACTTCTGAGATGAGATATGGTGTCAATTCCTTTCAAAACAATGAGTCAACTGATAGATTATTGGACCCAAGAATTAGTATCTCAATAGACATTACAATTCAAGGTCCTTTGGTCAATATTTTGTAATTGTAGTTTAGTTTCATGTTATGGATTCTTCACTATCATCTCATGATCGACATCATTTTTTTATCTTTTTATGAATTTTGAAAGGTAGAAGCCATTCTACTTGGGGAGTCTTAATATCACATATTCGTCTTCATGCTCCAGTGGTATTTTATTCACCAAAATTTGCGAAAAACAAGTTATCTTTGTTGTTTTGTAAAGTTTCTTTGATGAACCTAGGAAGGTACATGGATGGTACTCAACCCTTATGTTCTAACATGCCATATACCAACCATTAAAGTTGTTGAATTTCACACGTGTGGGAGTGCCCAAAGGTGTTATTATGACCTCCTAAGACTTGGTGATGCACAAAGATCAAGCATAGATTGATAATCAAGATCTATCTTAAAAAACTAAAGCAAGAGCACTATGTAACATGCATATATCAATCATCAAAGTACATTCACACGTGTGGAGACTTGTGGATGAAAAAACTAAGTGTGAAAAAGCCTTGCTCCCGAGTAGAGAGAGAAACCAACAACCAAAACTCGGGTAGAGAGAGAAATCCAATTTGACTCAAAATGTAGAAACTCACTTTAACTCCAAAAAACTCACATAGAATTGATCTAAGACACATATATGCAGCAACTCGAGGTAGAGGGGAGTGAAACGTGATTGGACCCCTTCTTTTCCTCCTCTAAATATGATTGGTTGAGTGACGTATGAGCCCTCAAATTTGATTGGAACAATTTGGTGGATTTATAGCTTTTGATTGGTCACTAGCTCTCATGCCAACACATAGGGAAGTGTCACACATCCAACCTCATCATGACACATGTAACAAGACTAACCTAACTCGAGCCACATCACACTCTACTTTTGGCCTAATCATGACTTTACATGTGTACTTTCTCAAATTGCCTCTAATGCCAAAAATGGCCTAATCACCTACTACTAACATGTGTAGTGACACAAAAAAGTCAATGTGGCCCCTAACTCAACATAGATAACTTTTTCTTTTTTCATACCCCTAATAAAGATATTTGTTGTAAAATAACATAGAACTTGATCCTTTGGTGGAAACTAGCCAAAGGATATTTGAATGCAGCCAAATCACCATTGCCATGTGAGGATCTCCTTGATGGAAATCCAATACCACCTTCCTTGATGATCATCCCACCATTCCTTCCATGCTTGAAGAAGACCTTTGATTTGAAAGCTCCTCCCCTTTAAAAATTGTTGCACTATAATGGGAATCCGAGGCCTCCATGTCTCATAATAACCATGAAGATCAAGATCACAATATAGGCAAAAGTGTTGATTATCAAGATTTTGCATTCTAGCTTGACTAGTCCACAACCTATGAACTTTTTGCATGATAAATCTAATCTTGTAGCTCTTATTGAGGCTACATACTTGCTCAAGTATGTAAGTGTCCTTTTCGGATGATTCACTTAATCTCATGAGAAGTTCACAAATTTTCTCACAAAATGAAAAAACATGTCTTCACACTATGAATGACTATCTCATTCTTGCTCTTACAATATCCAAGAACATACATTTGAATGGATATGCTTGAGACAAGGTGCAATGAAACACCATCCACCATTGACTATAGGAACCTTATCTCAAGACACACACATAGAACAAATATTGCATTCAAAAATAGGATATCAAGACTATCCAAACATTCGGACCTCTGCATATTACGAATGGCACCTTAAATGAAATGGATTTGCAATGACGTGTCAACTTGGCCCTCCAACATTTTTTTATCACACTTTCATGCGTAGAACTCCGTTGGCCAACATTAATGAAAACTCTTGAAAGCTTGAACAAAAATATTGTCAAGCGTGAAAATTTCAAAATAGAATATGCCTACTTCAGACGACTTGTAAGAATTGATCCAATAACATACACACAATACTGCAATTCCAAAATTCAAGCTCTCTGAAAACTTCTAACAACAGAAAATTCCATTCTCAGTAAAGTGGTCGACTACTAGTTTGTGACCGAGCTTCGCAGAAGCCAACATGATCATGGTGTAATATGGACTTCAAATGCACCAATTTTTGGACAGGATCAATATCACAATGTAAAACACTTCTTGAACGAATACATATGTATAGACAACAACATGCTAGAACATGATTGCAAAACAATACAAACCCATAGACATAAAAAGATGTGCAATAAGAAACAAAACCAAATGTAGGTTCTATTTTTCAAAACCACCCCATGATAGAAACAAAAATATTGCACCCATTTGATAAAAATATAAATATCGAAACAAAACATTTTTATGAGCAAATATGTAGTAATGTGTACATAAAAATTGAGGAAATAATTGCAGACATTTTAATTGGTCAATTACAACATCCACAAAGATTCAGAAAACAATTACAGAGAGCATCTACTTTTGTATTAGCCATTTGTTGAACCTGAACAAAATCTAAAGACAACACCCAGTCATACGATGCTTATTACCAAAACATACAAATCATATCACAAAACAAAACAGAATTCAACTATGATTACAAAAAAAAACCAAAACATCGACATTGATTGGAACAATTTCGAAAATCACCAAGACATAACTCGAAACGACCCACCAACTACAATGTCAATATATTCAAATATTGAGCATTATGAATTAGCACTGGATTTCCCTCGAAAACCATCATTACAAACTCAAAAAAACAACAACATCAAACAAAACTTCACATACACAGTATTGAATACCAAAGATTATCATTCAACATTAAGAACACTAAACAATGCACAAAGATTACTTTATGATGACATAATGCATAGAAAGAGAGCCAATCCAAATGAAAATGTCCATCTTTTTATCACAAGAGGAGCTAGAACAGGAAAAACATTCACGCTACTTTTGATTGTACAAGGTTCATAAGGCACTACCATAAATAAGTAAATACATATATTACATTGCCAAAAGCATTACTTATGCCTTACATAGGAAACGAAGCTTACAATATCAACGGAACAACAATACATTCTACACTACACCTACCAATCAACACAAAAACACTGACATCATTGTCATCAGAAGAGCTGGACACATTATCAATATTTTATTCACAGTGACAAGCAATAGTTTTTTTTATGAAATTTCACTCTTTGGAAAGAGGATTTTGCAATTTGCAGATCAAACATTACAAGCAATCAAACACATCCCTTCTCAACCGTTTCAGAAAATTGGATGTAATTACATGTGGTGATTTGTATCAAGTTGGACCAGTTTTAGATTAATGGGTCTTTGAAAATACCACAAGTTCATTAGAATTATTTGGATCTACATATTGGGCCTTAACAAAATACGACAACGCAAACACACTACTCGTGACATAAATTTCTTAAACAAATTGTGTCATCGCCAACCTCCAATCAATCACACATTCCCACACTTATTTTCTACAAACTCTGACAAAGCAAAGCACAATGTTCATGCCTTGCAACAATCAACTGAAACATAATACATCTTACAAGCAATTGACTCATTGCATATTTCTTATCAAAAGAACCTGATAATTCCTAGTGATTCCAAAAATACAACTGGTTTACCCACAATTATCAAAGTCAAACATGGTATGTTAATTGAGTTATGCGCTTCAAATCTAAACATCAATGATGGATTGGTCAACGGTGCTGAAGGATACTTCAGCTAAAAACAATATATGGATACAATTCTATGACCCAAATATAGGAGCCAAAACAAGATACAATACACTCATATTTACAACCAACAAATCGAGAGAACATGGACACCTATACGACGGCTTGTCAAAGAATTACATCATCACTAAAAAACAATTTCCAATCCAACTCGTTGTAGCATGAACAATACATCGTGCGCAAGGACTGACAATGGACAAACTCGCATTCAATCCAAAATGTATTAAAGCACATGGTCTAACTTATACATCACTAAATATTAAGGACACTGATAATTTGTACATATACAACCATTGCAACCAGAAAACTTCGTCGTTGACAAAAAAGTCAAACAAGAAATGCAAAGACTACATGACACAGCCACTTGGAAGCTCACTGTTCCCAACATTAACCATTATGTGAGGCAACTCATCTTCTTTCAACATGATATCCTTACAAAAATACCACGATGATGTAAAATCTACCGACCACTTAATGAATTTCGATATACTTTGCTTACAAGAAACACGTCAAAAACAAACCACCACCTATTTTCCACACACATTTCCAAGCTACCATAACCTTTCATTTGCTAAAAATGCAATATTTTACAGGTCGACACAAATACTCCACAAAGCCACAACATTCAACACCAACAACATTCGAATAACACATGCGATATTCAACAAAGGCACACGTTTCACATACACTACGTACAAGCATTTAAAAGCAAACATCAAATCGTTGCTACAAATTCTCCACAACTTGCTCCAAACAATACCCGCAAATGTTTCTACAATAGTAATAGGTGACTTAAATATTCTAAAGCCTAGCTCACCTACACAATTGCTTCATAATTTCATGGCTAGCCATAGACTACAAATACTTTTCAAAGACGCGAAAACTCTATAGAACTCCCAACTTGCCCACATATGAACAAATTGCAACAATCATGAATGCCAATCTGGTTCGACTTATGCATATTAGTATGATCACTCTCCAATATACTTCTACTACAAATTGAAAAGCCACCAAACAACATTCATCGCTCATGAATGAACAACGTATCTTTGAAGTATCCGTTGAAACTCAAACTATCTTTAACAATTCCTAGCATCCATCTAATATACAGACAATTTGAATAACCAACTTTCTACGTTTCAATACATGTCATAACATATTAAGTTTCTCATGTCCCACCTATAATCCATTATGGATTTGTTTATCCAATACAGCATAATTATAATCACTAACAAATCTTATCTATTTGTTGTGACTTTTAAATGTCTATTCTAACGTAACTTACAACAAATTAATATCAAAGTGCATATACCAAAACCAAAACATAAATCCATTACATAAACTAAAAATACGACATTATATGCCATATTTCCTTCTTTTTTGTAATGTTTGACAAATATATTTTTAAGAGTGATGTATGGGACAAAATTAACATTATTGTAGTATAGTGCATCTTGGTTTCCAAGGAGGGCTTTACTATAGTATAGTGACAAGAACATCACTATCAATCACTAAGTTGCACTAGAATGACGCTTTAAGCACTCAAATCATTTCTAAATGAGCAATGTAAAATTCAATAGTTTGAAACTTTTAAACTTCAACATAATGTATTTTCCTTGTTATTTAGGTGGGCCACACTTTTTTTTATAGTGAGGAGAACATAATTAGACTAACCCCCAATTCTGACACCTTTAATATAACAAGGGAGCGTGAAAGGAGGCACTAGGCCAAATCAACCAGGGTAGTCTTTGCTTTCTCCGAGGGCATGTGCCAAAAGTAGTTGTTTGCCCACTTCACAACCAATACTAATTGAGAAAATGGCATCTTGCAAGCATAGTTCTCGAACCATAATTGTATAACCAACGCTAAGTTTCCTAATCATCGTACAAGCATACATGACTTTCACGTTGTCATTGTTACTTCAATGGCACTAGATCAAATGTGAGAAGGTTGTGGTCTCTAGGGTAAAATCGAGCAAGATTATGTAATTGTCCTTCAATGTTCAATATGTGCAACAACAATCAAAATGTTTACCTTTAAAACCCTTTGAGATTCAAAAAGGTGTTGACCTAGGACTGTAGGAGTGTGTGATTGATTGAATATTGATTGTTTAGGCAAGTGATGACAAATTATAGCTCAAACTTTACAATGGCTCAAAGTTTGAAATGTGTATTGTGGAAGGATTGTTCTCCTTCTATCCTTGTAATAATCACATAGAAAAGTTGCCAAAATAACAATTCAAGCCATAAAGCATTACACAGTACACTCTTGATCATGCTTGAATCATGACTCCATGATTCTAATTTCTAAGACCCTAAAACATCACGTTGTATATTTATAAAACCCTATAATCTAGACTCTACAAGCTACTTGTCGCAAATGTAAGTAAAAGGACCTAAAATTGTGCCTCCACAGCTTCAAGCTTTTTTTTCATAATCCATTTCACCTCCATTAAAATAATGAGAAAAAAAAAACAGACTCACTTTTATCAAAAGTTCCAATTGAAAACTTTTAAAAATCCATAACCATCCGAGAACTACCATATCATCCACATTCCAAAATGTAGTGCAACCATAGTTCATAGCAACAAAACACAACCGTTCCTAGAAACCATACATGCACAGCGTTTCTGAAACGCGTTTCAGAATCGTGTTCAGAAACGCGTTTCTGAAAATTTCAAAAAAATTCCAAAAACGGTTTTTTTTTAATTGGTTTTTTTTTTTGGGCAATATGGGTATCCGATGAAAGCTTGGATTAAGAGCATCATTACTGTGTAGTTTGCCGACTGTTTCGGCTACAGAATGGTGCAGTTCAGGTGCATTAATCCATGTTGGGTTCTGTCAAGAATAAAAAATTCAAAACTAACCTCTAGCCTGTTCGTTACGATCACAGATGGTCCCAGTAAGTGTGTTTTCGCTCAGGGAGTTGGAAGAGGCCTTACCGTCGGGGCCAGAGTCTACCGACAGTCCCGAGACCCTGCCAATGGGGGGCGTTGCCCCCCAAACCCCCCACATGGGGGCTACCGCCCCCCGGACCCCCTGTAGCCAACCGAACCCCCTGAGCATTTATTGAAAACCAGAGCAAATAACAACCAAATAGCTATTGAAAATAAAATCTGTTTGTGCCCCATCTACTGCACTTCTGAGAGCAAAACGCTGGTTTGACCATTGATCCCCTAAAAAAATTTCAGCCATAAGCTATTTTTAAGAAAAAAAAAATTGGTACGCTTCTGGTCTGATAAACGCATTTCTCAGAAACGCGGTTTCTGAAACGCGTTTCTGTGCATCTATGCTAAAAACACATTGCTAGGTACTGTTGTGTACCTTTTCCGGGCAGCTAAGGAACATTTCCTCGAGTTGAAAAAAAAGCATTAAAAACAGAAATAAAATAACCCCCACAAATCCTATTTACAACCTGACGTTTTGGGGGCAATATGTTCTTGTTCATGTTTCTAAGCTCTTGTTCCCAAGTTGCTCCTAAGTTCTTGTGTTATGAATTATAGAATGAGCTGGGCAAATGACATTCTACTCGGTAAAGGATCATAGTCGCAGCCTCGGCACATAATGCATAATTGCTGCTTTTTCACATGACCATTATACAATAGAATCTGCATTTGAAAATCATAAGCAATGTTTTCGAAGCTGAGCTTTTTTCACGGGACCATTGTGAAGCAGAATTTGCATCTGAAAAACATAATCAATGTTGAAAATAGTGGGCGCCCATTCTGCTTTTTAAGCAATCTAAAAAATGGGCTTGTTACTAAGTTTCTAAGGCACCTAAGGAATGGTAACTTGACAAAATTTACCCATAGCTTTTTACAAAAACCTAGCAAAACTATGGAACCTTGGGGGATTTCCCACCAACCCATCAAGGAATACTTAAATAAAAGTGGCAACCACTAGTTACCTAATGGCTGTAGTGACCCCACCAGCCCATTATCTTTAATGGGTGCCAGTTAGTTAATTGTTATCAATATCAGTTGTTCTTCAATAGTGGTAGCAATTTAAATGGACCAATCGAGGGCCTTTCACTAATGAGCAAATCAACACAAAGAAGTTATCAATAGTGGTAGCAATTTAAATGGACCAAACGAGGGCCTTTAACTAATGAGCAAATCAACACAAAGAATTCCCTGAGTGCACTAACAGGCATAGGTGGGGCACTATTAACTTTAACTATAAAACCTTCAAATCTTTCGTAGGTTGTAAGTAGGGTCCCAAATGTCAACTGACACTAATAGGCTTTCAGCTAGTTGTTCTTAACTGAAAGGGGTCGGAACACACCCTAATATAAATTTCACAAAGTAGACTGGCAGCTCTTAATAAAATTAGCAGAATTATAAAACACTGTATTCAAATCCGAGAACCCACGGAACCATAGAAGGAACCGTACCACGGTTCCTTGAACCGTGGTACGGTTCATGTAAAAAAATAATTAATTAATTGATTAATTAATTTTCCTAAATTTCCCCCCGAAACCCCTCAAAGCTAGTTTTTGTCCCTCTCTCTCTCCCTCTCTCTTATCAATTTGGGAGATTAAATCATTTGAAGTAAATAATCTAAGTAGGGAGAATCTGCTTTTCTGAAAAAAAATTGGCGTTTTTTTAGCATTTTTTTGGGCTATTTTTGGGGGCTGGGAACAAAAACAAATTAATTAATTAATTAATTAATTATTCAGTGCGGGTCACCACGGTTCTGGGCAAAATTTTTAAAGAACCGTACGGTTCACTGTACGGTTCTTAAAGAACCGTACGGTTCACTGTACGGTTCTCAGAGCCGAGGCGAACCGTTGACGGTTCATTGATTCTATGATTCAAATAATAGAAGAATGATTTGCATCTCAACAAATGCTGTAGATGGAACTGCAAAACATCTTTAGTGATTACTATTTGAAATATTTTGAAAACCCTACACATTTAGAAGAGAAAAAAAATCCACCAAAGTAAGCAGATGCAGTCTTCAAAAATCTAGCCTGCTCATATCTGACAAATGTAGCTTGATGAGTTTGCAAGTCTAGCTCATCATAAAAAGATTTTTCAGAAAAATCTATCGCAAATATGGGGTGTCATTCCCAGCTAATTATCTGATGCTAATAAAGTCACTAGAGTCACAGCTTAGACAGCAAAGAGTATACATACAATTGAAACATATGATTGAAAGTCATCGTCAATTAATGATGAAAGGAAGAGCCTCCAGTACGAACGTGTACCCCACAATATTGAGAGCATGAAGCTTGAACCACTGATCGGATTACAGAACCATCACAGCGAACAAACAAAAGATGTTGCAGAACAATTTTGACCTTCCTTCATAATATGACATGCTCGACAAGTAACATAGTAATATGACGCTGAACAAGAAATGGTTAATGAAAGAACGAGGATTGATAAGCCGGTGGGGGCGGTGGCAGGCTACTTCCAAACTGGTAGCTACTGTAAGTCGCAGAAGGATTAGAATATACAGAAGACCCATAGAACTGAGACCCTAAGCCATCAGTAGAGTAGGGATAAGAGCTGGATAAGGACACAGGACTTCTAACTCCTGCAAATGTTGCAGCATAATTGGCAGGGAGCCTCCTGTCATATGTGCTTGGTGAAGACAAACCATATGATGATAAACCTGTGGCAGTATACTGCCCCCTCTCAGATGCCCTTAACAATCCTCTGTCACTAGACACAGAAACACTGGAGCCACCCGCTGCACCAATACCTCTGGGTCGTTTTGCCTGTGCTTTGACGGCCACAGCTGCCCTTTTCCTATCAGATTTAGCTTTCTCTAGCTGAGCAAGGCGTCTTTGGAGTGGCGCAGAAGTATACTGAGCTTCCAGCTTGTACTCCTCTATGCATTTCAATACAGCCTTAAGGGCAGATAACTCCTTCATAGTTGAATCGTTCTGCAATGTGAAACAATTTGGTCAACAAGCTTAGCACATTCAACAAGAGACACGCATTTGATTATTAAACTTACTTGAGCCGCAGGAGAATTGTTCCCGTTCTTAGATATGGAATGAGCAATCTTCCTCGCTTCCTTGAGATAACCCTTCAAAAGAGAAACAGGCTGAATTTTGTCCATAATTCCGAAGATATGGGCGAACGCAAGAGCTTCAATCGCTTTGCCTTCTTTAGAAAGCTTGTCCACAATATCTGAGAAGACAGTAACGGCACGTGTGATTACAATAGTACTACAGCAGCTCATGCGCATTTAAAGGCCATTTTACTGTTAGAAATATTTGACAAAAACCACACCTAAAGCCTCACCTCAAATTGCCACTCCATTGCCACAGTGGAGCGTACTTAAGAATGATAAAGGCGCACGTTTAACATGACCACTTACAGACTAAACCTGAATAAGAGAAAAGTGGACTTGATTTCTATCAATTCTTTCTCTCTTTGGACAATGAAAGCGGATAAGGTAATTTGTTTCCTACTGGAAGACCTAAAACATCATATTTCAAGTAGAGCACTGTCCTAACTCCATTTGGTAGTCTTTTTCACACGATTGCGTGCAAAAAGGGAAAAACGGTAACAAATTTGATATCAGGTCTAACAATAGTCATAATAGAAATTCTATCTCGTGATGGAGATTTGAGGCAATGCAGGAGGCGTTTATAGTCAGAACGTTAATAACTGTACTCCCAGATAGGAGTAACAGCTACAAAGACGACACCAACCTGGTATCCGGGCAGTTAGTCCAAGGGACTTGCAAAGGGTAGGTGTTTGCTTGCAGCGTGCAATGGTGATAACCAGATTGCACAGCTCGTCTGTGTCATACTCCGAGGCAATACCAAAAGTCGCCAATAGCTGAAGAAAAGCCTGTGCATCCAGGGAATTGCCCACAGCAGCATCAGCTTGAAAGTCCATCTTGGACTTCCACTTGTCTGCCATCTCCTTGGCAGACTCTTTGATACTGGAGGGAACCACGGTGTGATCCTCTCCGAGAAGTGGATCAGCCAACAGTACGTTCAAGCTTTCCAAAAGGAGAATGCAGGCACGGCGAACAGCCGATGCTCCAATTTCCTTCTCCTGGCTGCCGTCATGCTCTGGAAGATAACCCTCCAAAGCACGAAGAACAAGCCGCGCGGGGTCTATTGCAAACTGCAAAGCAGAAGGCATCTCAGTGCGAAGGGCACCCATGTCCTTCCGGTGCTTGACGAGGTATTTCCTCACACCATCACCATCCAGATCCTCGCACAACGACTTGAGCTGCGGGCGTACCTTCAGCTCAGACACAGCAACGCCATGGTCTTTATCGTCCGTGATTCCATTAGAAGCAGCTTCATTACAACCACCAGCATCAGCACTTTTGATTGGTGAAGATTCCACATCCATAGCTTGAGCGGCAGAGCTATTTGCAGCAGCTACTACCTCTCTGGTATCAATACTGATGGTATTTGCTGCATCCCCCGCAAAAGCACTTTTTTCATCGGCAATAACGTCAAAACCCTTGGCCTTGAGAATTTGCTTCTCTTCCGTCCACTTGCGCTTCTCCTCAAATATGGCAGCGATGGCCGAATCCTTTTGCTCCTGGACACGGGCAAGAGAAGCCTGCTCTCTTTCAGATACCACGTCTTTCCTCTTATTAAGCACCTGCTGCAGCTCCTCTGACTTGGCCTCCAAGGCTTGTTCTTTCTCTTTCAGCTCATCGACACGGCGCTTCACAACGCTTTCAATGTCAGCAAAATGCTGTTCCAGCTCCTTCCAGTTGAAAGTAAAATCTGCAACAATAGCCCTGTGATTATCCAGCTCTGTGAATGCTTTCTGCAGACGTTCTTTTCGAGTAGAGGCTTCCTCTAGAGCGTCTACAATTTGGTCTACCTGCACAGCTTCCATGCTTATGAAAATTGCACCTGAACACAACACACCTCACGGACACGTAACAAAAGTTACAGGATTCCTCCCAAACTAAGAACCAGAACAAAGGAAATACTCAAAAACAGACGATCTACGCAATCATCCAAGAAAGCTGAACATGAACGCCATAACAAAATACCTCAAGAAATCAAAAACCAGAACAAACTAAAAAGAAAACTACTTGCAACAGAGGTTCTACGCAATCAGTAACATACAACAATAACAAAAGACCTAACAAATCAGCAACCACACCACTAAACTTCAAGAACAAAGGAAATGTTAAAGAAACAGGTTCTACGCATGCATCCTAAGGAAATCTGAACGTAAAAACAGTCACAAAAAGCCTCACAAATAAACAGACAGAACGAACCAACTTTCCAACAAACAAGATTCTAAACAATCAATCACGGAAAACTGAACAGAAAAAAGTAACAAAACACCTCAAAAATCAACAACCAGAAAAGACTAAATCTCAAGAACAAAGGCGTATTCAGAACAGAGGTTCTACACATCCGGCCAAGCAAACCTGACCACAAAACAGTGAAAACCCACCTCAAAAATCAGCAACCAGAACAAAACTAAGTTTCCAGAGGAAGAAAAATAATCAAAACAGAGGTTCTGAGCAATCAGCCAAGAGAAGCTGGCACATAAAAACAATTACAAAAAAACCTCACAAATCAACAACCACAACAAACTAAGCCTCAAGAACAAAGAAAATACTCAAATCAGGAGGATTCTAAACAATCAGCCAAGAAAAACCTGAACAATACAATGCAGAAACAGAGGATCGCAAAACTAACACCGAAAAGAAAGGCAGAGGGCAAAATATCTGTCCAAACCCTAGGTACGATCAGCGTAGCCGTTGGATCCTTGAAATCGACGGCTGTAACTGACAATAACTTTCAAAACCCTAAGTACGATCAGCGTAGCCGTTGGATCTTTGAGATCGACGGCTGTAATTTATGTAGAGCCTTAAACTTTCTAGAAGGTTATGGAATAGATTAAAAAATTAAGGTAGGGGCCATACTCGCTAGTGCATGAGATTGGCCTTGCCCCACTATAGGCAGGCCTTGGGGGCCCCTCGCATCTTAAAAGCACGCACTGCTTTCAGCTCGGCGCGCAATGAGCCACAAGTTTTGGATAGGGGTAGTCGGTAACTTTGTGTGTGTTGAACCACCACCACCTCACAAAATGCTGCCCGAGCCCGACAAGGCCCATCACCATTCACTGCTTCTATCCTGGAATCAGTGGTGGATGTAAAGAGAGGGAAGCACCGTGGGTTTTTTTCACTGGGCTTTTAAAAATGTGAAGTAGAAAAAAGTTTAAAGGACATGAACTCGGCGCCAATCTTTGCTTGCACTAGGGAGCTTACAACATTTATGTTTTTAGCATTGTGTATGTCGTGAAATGTTATTTAAGTTTATTGGCCTCGTTTACGTTGAGATTCATTGCATTGACATACATTGAAGGTTTTTATTTTTAGAACAAATTGAAGGTCTTTGAACAATTCCTTTTTGGATAATCCTTTAAATATGGCCATGCCTCGTGGCACATGGTATTGTAATAAGTTTTCAATTTGCAACATGGCATAACTCTATTGGGGTGCAGTTGAGACATTCTTTACATCAATTTATGTATTATGCTTCTTGGTTTCCAAGGGGAGGCTCGAACTTGCGACCAAAGAAACTTTGGATGGCAACCTAACCAACAAAGCCAATCCCATTGGTTCAATTTATGTATTATGGAAGGCGCCCAGGGCAGATGACATTATGCCCAATAATGAGTCCTAGGTGATGCCTAAAGGGGCCAAGCCTAGGACCCCTTACCAGGCAGGGGATGACGAGCATGACTGTACATCTTGGGATTAAATGGTCAAAGTAATCATAACCTAAGATCATGCACAATGATGAGAAGGGGAGGGGCCAAAGAGTTCTTGGATGAGAACAAGTCTATGATAGGTTTTTGATTGCACACATACAAAGAAGTGTAACAAATGTATGACTACATAGACACTAGAGGAAGAGATTGCAAATTGAAGTCTTCATAAATAGAAAATGTGATCTGGCTATGTGTGACGTTGTGATAGAGGTTCTTGGTGTGGGTTTGACCACCGGCCACACATGGGGGGTGTCCAAGAAAAAAAATATAGAAAATGTGAAGTTGAAGGAGAAAAATGTGATAATAATACAATGACTTCCATCGTGTAATGGGATACTAAGGCTCTTTTTCACACGCGCGCCAGGGGTCGCCAGGGGTCCAGCGCTAGCAGGGGACTAGCGCCGGTAGCGCGCGCTTGCCCATCATGAAATGGATTCCATATCTAAAAAATGAAATCAACATCTACAAAATAGAATTGGTAGATCACATGTGCATTGCGCATTTTGCCTCTTAAGCAATATGAAAAGTTCTTAAAATAAAGCCTCTTGTATCCATTACATAGTGATCAAAAATTCTCTTTGATTTATTTGACATTTTGAGTTCCACTAGTTTTGGTGCTTCTCAAGCAACTCGAAATAAAGAGATGGATTATTGTCATTGTGCTACTAGAGAACGGTTTATTCCTTTGCTTTGGAAACATCTAGGTGCTTGCATGACAAATTTGATGATTTCTTGTCTACTTGTGCAGGGCTAACAATGGAACTTTAGAAATGTGGTGTCTCACCTTTAATTATTTGTATACTATCTATCATCAACGGGTTTCTAACACTATCTGCATTGTTGGGGTTTTGGCTTTGCTATAACAACATCTCAATTTGCCTTATGGCCTTTACTTTCTACATGCACTCTTTTGTTCTCTTATGGGCTTTCCCCTCTTTTATTAAAGCATAAATTGTATTTCTTTAGCTCCATGTTCAATGGCACAATGGCACTACAATCTATTTGGACCAAGCCAACGAGCAATCCCTGCCATGTGGAAGCAGCTCATTAGCCAAAATTGAGGTTATTGAGACTTAGGAATTTTTATCAATCCAATGCGTTGATGCCAAATTTTTGAGACCTTACACACACGCGCACGCGCACACACACACACACACAAGTAATCAAGAAATGCTCTCATGATTTACTTGCTTGTTTCGGTCACTATGATCACAATGAACGAATTGTCTTGAGTTCTTTTGATCAGACTTCGTACAACACTCTAATTGTTTCACTAAGCTTTGAGTTTTTTTCGATTTTATTCAACAGTGTTTTGTTGATTTGTTCTTTTTAAGTCACAACATCTAAAGTCAGGACTTTAGAAATTAGGAAACCTTCAATTCGAGTTCACACACGGTTTCTCTCACGGTTCTCACGGCTCCTCTCTCTCAACGGTTCTCACGGTGAGTGAGAGAGAGAGAGGGAGAGCATCCGAGAGAGAGAGAGAGAGAGAGAGAGAGAGAGAGAGAGAGAGAGAGAGAGAGAGAGAGAGAGAGAGAGAGAGCCGTGAGCTAGAGAGAGGGAGAACCGTGAGTGAGAGAGAGGAACCATGAGAACTGTTGAGAGAGAGGAACTGTTGTTATAGCATCGTTGAACCATCGTTCTTCTCTCTCAATGGTTCTCACGGTTCGCTCTCTCTCTCTCTCTCTCTCTCTCTCTCTCTCTCTCTCTCTCTCTCTCTCTCTCTCTCTCTCTCTCTCTCTCTCTCTCTCTCGCATTATCTACACCTTGCACAAAGCACACTACTTGAAGAAGCAATCTGAACAATCCATGAAGATTATGCACCTGGATGAGTCCACAGATCGCCCATCGATCAAATCAGATTAATGAATAGCAAGAAGGATGGTTGAACCGCACTCGCTCTCTCTCTCTCTCTCTCTCTCTCTCTCTCTCTCTCTCTCTCTCTCTCTCTCTCTCTCTCTCGCTTGCTTGATCTAGAGAGCTCTCTCTCTCTCTCTCTCTCTCTCTCTCTCTCACTCGGATGCTCTCCCTCTCTCTCTCTCTCTCTCTCTCTCTCTCTCTCTCTCTCTCTCTCTCTCTCTCTCTCTCTCTCTCTCTCTCTCTCACTCACGGTTCTCATGGTTCCTATGCGGCATAAATGCTCTCACTCATGGTTCTCATGGTCCCTGTGCGGCCTTAATGCTTTGAGACTTGGAATCATTATGAACCGCATGCTGGCCCTTTGCAGTGCGGTTGCGATTTAGTTGAAATGTGGATTAGTGAAATGCGGTATGAATGAAGAAAACTCTCTCCCTCTCTCTCACTTGGATGCTCGCTCTGTCTCACGGTCCCTATGCGGCCTAAATGCTCTAGGTTACTCGCAAACCGCATGCTCTCTCTCTCTCTCTCTCTCTCTCTCTCTCTCTCTCTCTCTCTCTCTCTCTCTCTCTCTCTCTCACGATCCCTATGCGGTTTTCCCTTTGCGGTGCGGTTGCGGTTTAGTTGAAATGCAGTCTGAATGAAGGAAACTCTCTCTCACACACACTTGGATGCTCGCTCTGTCTCACGGTCCCTATGCGGCCTAAATGCTCTGGGTTAACGACAAACTGCATGGTCTCTCTCTCTCTCTAATGTCACATTTAATGTCACACACTCGATCATCGGCCGCCACCTAGATCGACCGCCGTTGCCCATCAATGACGGGAACTCTTTACTAGTATATATTAAAACTATTTTAGAGAGAGAATGTCGTCATGCTGTAAAAAATGTCACGCTCTGCCCGCAACAAAATGTCACGCTTTTTACAATGCGAAAAGCTAGAAAATGATTGAAAGGTCCTATGCGTGTGAAAAATAATACATAGAAGCCATTTTTTTGGGCGCACGCTCTCTCTTTTCAAATTTTTTTCCCCCCATAGCACGCACGCTCTCTCTTTCTCTCGATTGGTTTTCTCTCTCTTTCTTTCAATTGCGAGCAGGCGGGATGCGGGCCTCTCTCTCCATCGTCTTCTTGCTCTCTTCTTTTCGATTGCATCCGCCAACTGCAATATCCATAGCATGAGCGGGTCTCTCTCTCCATCGTCTTCTTGCTCTCTTCTTTCTGATTGCATCTGCCAACTGCAATATCCATATCCATATCCATGCTACAAGGTAAGGTTTCTAACTTAAGAAGCTTGAATCCTTTTGTTTATGGTTACCTTTACATGATTTCACTTTGCACCATTTGACTTTTGACCATCAAACAAAACTTAGAAAACTTAGTTGACTTAAACTTTGGCCTTTTAACATTATTTTAACAAATGTTCTACTAAAGGTCTTTCAAACAAAACACCATATTGAATTTTGGGCATGCTCCACACCTTCTTTATAGAACTTATGAGTTTTTGGATGTATCGCCTTATGCATAAATTCTGCATGATCTCAGGAAAAAGCTCGACTTCCAGAGTATCAAGATTAATGATTAATCAAAACTCTAAATTCTCAGAAGAAGTTTTTTATGAATATTAACCTATTTGATATCCTACAAATATCTACAACAACCTTTTCTACAGCTATTACAACCGCCTCATTACTATAAATGATATGTACAATGTAGGCGGATTGTCAACGCGAAGTCGTTGGGTCGAATTTTAGATCGACGATATCGAAATTTACAAGTATCAAAAAATATACAATGACTCAAAAACTATAATGACTTAAAAAATTATGGATTTTCTGAGTCGATCTCATATCAAAATATTCTGATTTTGGGTATAAAAAAATATAGAATTTTTCGAGTCGATACGGTATTGAAAAATTCTAGAAAGTTCAATCTTGAATTTTTCAATCTTCTGTTAAAAAATTCAAGCCTTCTGTTTCTGGTTTCTCAAGATGCTCAATAAATGAATGGATTTCAGGCTGAGCATCGAATTCCAACATCAAGTACACAGTCAAAGCACTTGTCTCACAAAGTATCAACCAAACACCATGCTCTCAACAAGAATCTGCCACACTCTTAACTTGACTTGTTCGCTATCCAACTTGAAACACAAGTAGACCACGTGAGACACAAGACTCACACCAAGGAAACCTCACTGTCACCATGAGATTATCATCCTCCATCTTATTAGGCTGACATCCTATCAGACGCTTACAAGACAAACTCATAACGTTGATAACAATGAGTGACTATGGCTCAACCTAAGAAAATCTTACTACCACTATGATTATACCCTTACCAGAAAATCAGCTAGGTTGTTTTTCTCTAGTAACAAATGCATAACTAATCAAACTCCAAATTTTTGACCTACGTCTAATCACAAAGACTCTCATGACAATGTCACATGCAAGCAATCACATTCATGCAACCAAACATATCAACTGATGATCACTACTTGCTGAAGAAGATAACCTTATGTACCACCACCTTTGCCATGTGTAGATCCACTACTACAACAACCATGCATCCATAGCTCCATGCATCTACCCTGAGATGTTCTCGGATGCACCATGTATCTCTCATAAATACATCCATGTCCAAGTGTCCCATCCAAAACCATCCATTCACTTTGTCTTGCCTTGCCAAGCTACCATTCATCCTTCATGCACCAAGCATACATGTCTTCCCAAGACTATGATGAATTCCCTACATCTCATGAGCTTTCTCCTATAGGTTACACGCTTTGACAAGCATCCACAAAATATATGGATTACATATCAACTTGGACTATTCACAAAAAAATAAGATAGCAAGCTTTGACCTATAAGTAGTGGGCTCCATTACCATAGTATTCAACTCACCATGTAGGCTTTTCGATTATGGATTTCTAGGCTCCATAGCACCACAAGTATCTTACTTGTTGCATGTTACATCCTATAACCTGATCTATGAATCTGCTCTCATAGATCCTGAGAGTTATGTCTCATCAACCCTGATCTTACTGAGATGAAATGGCTTCACATGACTTCCACTAGGCTTCCTTAATCTCACTTCAAAAGATCACGAACCATCTTGGTTCAAGTATCCAATGCCAAGCCTACACTTGCAAATACAACTAATGCATAAAAGCCTCAAATAAATGGATAACCAATGCTCTTGATGGTAGATAACACTCCATAGATGTCAATCCAAGTATTGACTCTGCTGCATTGTCGACCATGCACACATCATGTGCGCACATGAAGTCCATGCCACTGCAACGATATGCCTCCAGTAGATCATAGAGACAAATCTCTCTTACCAATGCAAGATATGGTTCCACTAAAGTAGGTCCAATCACCATCCATCCGTCTATAATAGTCTTCAGCAACCGTAATGCCTCTATAATGTATAAGCAAAGAGCTCACAAAGCAAAAGCAATTATAATTACAAAGAAAGTGATACATATACAAGCAAAGGTCCCCTTTAGCATGGGGATGCCATGTGGCCTAATAAATGCGTGAATTTCACTATTGATCTCTACGTGGCATTTTAGCCTATATTCAGGTAAACTCCTGTTATTGGCCCGAGACAAGCCTCCAGGCTAGCTTCTTAACTAAAGCCTACTTACCAGACCGAAACAGTACATATCAACTATAAACTACACTAACAATACAGTCACAGTTGAGCTTACTGTTTCTAACTCTCTCTCTTAAGCTAAAGTGTGATTTAAGTATCAAAGTAATTGTACAGTTATTACAGTATCACATTTGAAGCTTACATAAATAAATCAGATCAAATCTAAGCTCAAATGTGATAAGAGTATCATAATAAAAATGTGTAGCAATGTCCTGGATTGTCCGTAGAGATCATATGTATTTTTCATGCTACATATACTCGACTCACACTCAACTGTCGTAAATCAGTGGAAATGATCGAAAGCTGATGAGTGAGCTTGGTGTAGGATCAAAAGCACCACAATTAACAACAAAACATTCAAAAATGAATGATTCACATATGCACAATGAAACAATACAGTAGTAGGACTAAAATTGCACTCTGATTAATATCAATAATGAGTACAATGGCATGAAGTTATAACTTTAGCTTGTTAAGCGTGATAATTCTGATACAGATTAATGATTAATCAAAACTCTGAATTCTCAGAAGAAGTTTTTCGATGAAGATTAACTTATTTGATATCCTACAAATATCTACAACAACCTTTTCTACAGTTATTACAACCGCCTCATTACTATAAATGCTTTGCAAAATGTAGGCGAACTATCAACGCGAAGTCGTTGGGTTGGATTTTAGATCGACAATATCGAAATTTACAAGTATCGAAAAATATACAATGACCTTGGAAATTACAATTTTCCGAGTCAATCTCGTATCGAGAATTTTATTCTTGGGTATAAAAAAATATAGGATTTTTCGAGTCGATACGATATTGAAAAATTCTAGAATGTTTGATCCTAAATTTTTTGATCTTTTGCTCAAAAATTTGAGTCTTCTGTTTCTGGTTTTTCATGATGCCCATTAATAAATGGATTTGAGGCTAAGCATCAAATTTTAACACTCTCCCTTAATGTGGATCCTAAAAACTTTTGATTTTCATATTCAACATGTCATTGAATCTGAGATGGTGCTATTTTGACAGAGCCTTTGTGAAGTAATTTGCTACCATTAATTATGTCCTGCAATAGACTAATGATGTCTCTTTGCTTTGCACTTTCTCTCTTAAATTATGATACCTGATTTCGATATGCTTGCTTCGATCTCGGATTGAGAGAGAGAGAGAGAGAGAGAGAGAGAGAGAGAGAGAGAGAGAGAGAGAGAGAGAGAGAGAGAGAGAGAGAGAGAGAGAGAGAGCTATGGTGCTTTGGTTGTCACAAAAGATGGTCGTTGGATGTGACTGTGCAAGGTCAATTTCTGCTAGCAGGTGCCTCAGTCAAATTGTCTCCTTGGTAGCATTTGTGACAGCAATGTACTCTGATTTGGTTGATGATAATGCTATTGAGGTCTGCAGGAAAGCGATCTAGACATCCATTTGATGGACTTCGAGATCTTCTGCAACTGCAAAGAAGAGTAATAGACGGATCAAAACATGCTTGACAACTAGGCTGAAGGTCTCGTAATAATCTAGATCTGAAATCTAGGAATAGCCTTTGGCGACCAACCTGGCTTTGTATCAATTTAGCCTTCATTCAACATCATACTTCATCTTGAATATCCATTTGCATGAAATCGGATTTCAATCCTTTGGCAGTGCGACTGTCCATATTTGATTATCTAATAGAGAATTGACTTCTGTGTCCATTGCTGCTTTTCATTGTTCAGCATCAGGTGTAGACATTGCCTATAAAACTATATTTGGTTCCTACACGAAATAGCAGGCTGCATCATCTGTAAATCTGGATGGAGGCTGTCTGGGTCGATTCGATCTTCTTGGCTGAATTTTGACCCTCTATTGTCCAGGCTCATTTTCCGAGATAGTATCAATTTCTTGATTTTCGACCCTTGGGTCAAAATTTGGGTGTTCTCGACCCTTGGGTCATAAATTTATGCAGTTTTTCCCTTTGTGGTTGAAAAATTTGTCCTCCAGAACATGACATCTATGCATGTGAATGTCTTTTCTGTGTCCATATTGAAGAGCTTGTATGCCTTGTGATTTGGAGAGTAGCCAATAAAAATCGATTTCTTGCTTGTGTTGTTCAGCTTCTTCTTGAGATCTTCAAGAATCTGAGCATAAGCAATGCAACCAAACACTCTAATATTTTTGAGTGATGGTTTTGATCCTGTCCACACTTCATAAGGTGTCTTGGCTTTGGTGATGGATCGATTTTATAGATAGGAGGCTGTAGTAAAAGCTTCAACCCAAAATTTCTTTGGAATGGACGCATGGGCCAGCATGCTCTTGGCACTTTCGGTAAGTGTCTGATTCTTCCTGTCAGCTACATTATTGGACTGAGGTGAGTAGCTCATTGTGAATTGTTGATGTATTCCGTTGGCCTTGCAAAATTTTTTAAATTCTGTGGAGATAAATTCTCCCCCTCCATCTGTGCATAGTATTTTGATCTTCCTATGGGTCTGATTTTCTACAGACGCCTTGAACTACATGAAGAACTTGAATGTCTCTGATTTGTTCTTCAGAAACTAGGTTGCAGTCCTTCGAGAAAAGTCATCAATGAAGGTTAGGAGATATAGAGCTCCCCCTATGAAAGCAGTTTGCATCGGGCCACAAATGTCGCTATGTACACGACCTAGCAGGCCTTTGGAAGTATGAATTGAGTCAGAGATGAAAGGACTTCTAGCATGCTTGCTAATTATACAACTTTCACATAGAGAAGTTGGCTTGCTGACATAAGACAGATCTTGTACCAGTCTATGGGTCAACATTTGTTGAATAATGTTGAAGCTCAAATGGCCTAATCTGAAATGCCAAAGCATATCAGATGATTCGGAGGTAGAAGTGTCAAGGATGGTGCAGTCGTCTGTGTCGAATTCGACCCTTTGACCAGACTCAGTGATTATGCAAACTAAGAGTAGGTTCTTGGTCAGATTTGGTACATGGAGAATGTGACATCACCCTTCTGAAATTCGACCCTTACTATTCCTTCACCATGGATCGAATGTGATGGGTTGTCTCCTAGTTGCACAACTCGAGAGTGGGCAAAAGATTTATAATCTTTGAACAGTCTTGGTGGTGAGTCATATGTTGTGTTGCTCAAGAATTGAGATACCATGAATCGATATCCTGTTGTTCTCAGACCTTGGTCATAAAAGCTGCTTCATCTTCCTCTTGTTGCTAGGTCGAAAAACTGGTTGAAGCACTATGTGCTTGTTGTTGGTACTGCTTCTTCTTCTCATTGTTATATTTCAAAGTTCTGCAGTCCTTGATTTTATGTCCAGTTTTCTTGCAATATCTGCAAAATAGTTTCTGCTTTGGTTGGAAAGATGAAGGGTTCGAATTCGACCCTGAGTCAAAATTCAACCTAGAGCCAAAATTTGGCCCTGAGATAGAATTCCACCTTGGCTGCATATTGCTCTTCTTTTTGGATTTGAACTTCTGATTTTTTGAATATAGAGCTTGAGGATCCAGCCCTGAGCCTGAGGAGGATGCAGATTTTCTAATTTCCTCTTGTAGAAGCATCGAAATTGCTCTTGATAGAGTAATTTGCTCCTGGGTCGAAATTATCATGACTCAATTTTCATAAGCTTCAGGAAGGCTCGATAGTAGAGTCATAACAACATCATAATCTTCAATGACTGAGCCAACAATAGCCATTTGCTCCACAAGATTTTTGAAAGTGTTGATATGACTTGTAGCACTTTTTGATTCAGAGATCTTCAGGTTGAAGAATTTCATCCTCAAATGTAACTTGGAAGTAACATCTCTGATATCATGCAGGGTTGCTAGGATGTCCCATGCATCCTTGGCTATCTGAACATTACGTATGTGAATTATTTGTGTATCCTTGATATTGAGAGTGATCATGGCAAATGCCTTGGCATCTCTCAGTCTTCATTTGGTGATAATGGTTGCATCACCTTTTGGCTTGACTTCTGTGCCGTCAACAACATCCCATAGTTCCTTGGCTAATAGCATGACCTTCATTTTGAACTTCCAAATATGATAGTTCTCTCCATCAAGTCTCTCGATTAGAGAAGACGGATCCATTATGGACGAGCAAAATCTTTGGTAGTAACAACGATTTTAGAATATTGTTGACTATGCGCTTGCTAAAACATTGTCTCGATAGAAATAAGACTAATAATCCACAATAAAAAAGCAGATTACTAAAATGCACGCTCTGATACTATGTCATAAATTAGTGGGAATGAGCGGATGCTGATGAGCGAGCTTGGTGTAGGATCGGAAGCGCCACAGTTAGTAGTAGAACGTTCAAAAATAAATCATTCACATATGCACAATGAAACGATAGTAGTAGGACTGAAATTGCACTATGATTAATATCAACAATGACTACAATGGCATGAAGTTATAACTTCAGCTTGTTGAGCGTAATAACACTGTATAATTGGCTTCCAAGGTATCTTACCCTTTTCATTGCTATAGGCAACATGTATGATTCACCTCTTGGCTCAAAAAATATATTGGCATCTCACATTCAAGCTCTAGCTAATATCCACACGAATCATTCCTTATCTGCATTCCAAGCATTGGACTATGCCATGCTAGCAACCTTCAAAAATGTTGGAGTTAATCTTCACTCCTACTCACCTAAACTCATTTCTTGAGCACTATGATATTTTCTCTCTCTACAACAACAACAATCTTACTCGCATAAGTTGAACAGTCTGTACACTAACTTGAAGCATAGTAGGATCGACTCGACTTCATCGACATCAACTTCACTGACTCATGTATCGACGACTTCGACTCCATCGACATCTTCTCAAGGGCGAACATGTCGACTCGTCTCATTCGACACCTTCGACGATTGTCGACTATCACTAGTCAAAATGGAGCTCTCGTCTGCTCTGTACAGTACAGACTACTTCACCGTTCATTGTGCAGTAACTGCATCACTTCATGACTGTTACCCACACAGTTCTAATCTTCACGATTAATGCAATTGATGTGTATACACAATAAATTAGTAACGAACATGACGATTTAGAGGATCAGAGATTGAGTCAATAGGGTGGTAGTGTGAATCAGAGTTCCTCCGTGAACTCAAACCAAACTATCTGATTCCATAGGATCAGAGATTCTAGAGAGAGTGAAAGTAATTCAAGAAGTAGAGATAGTATTCAATCTATAACTAGCATAGTAAGAGCACAACACATAGTGCGCTACTACTGTGAACATTCTCGGGCACAAAATTGTGTTCTGATTGCTGTATTCACAACAACTTAATACATATTCTCTATTTTCTTTATGTGTGATCCACTATCGAATGCTTTCTAATAACTCCCCTCTTGTGTACTGATACTCGTTCCACGACTCATTTGGAATATCTCACTCGAAGGAAGCATGGTTGTCTTAGACACCTAACTGTTTTGCTCTCTTCATGGGTGTCTTCGACACCTACAAAGATATTCCTCTGGTTGATCTAAGTAATTTTTTGAATCTACAGATTGGTAAAAATCTTGTCATAATTTAATGTTGAGTTTTTTCCTTGACTGAATATCGCATCTAGTGAGGGTGGTATCATAGCTAATAAATGGAATATTCAAATACAATCATTCCACTTCCTATAAACCCAACAAGAAAAACTTCGCCGCTTACCTGAAGTCGTGTTTCCACAAAGTACATGCAACCTGTAGCTTTGCATTGACATCTAGCTTCATCAAATTGCTTGTAATAGCCAAATCTTACTAATCAACGAGCCACACAATTAGACTCAAGAGAAGTAACTTAGAATACCAATCCTGTCCACCTATCCCACATGTGCTTCTACATGTATTCTCCCCATCCATGTCCAAATGAAATCTTGAACAATCACCACATGTTTCCTCTTGAGAATACACAATAGATACTCACTTCAGTATCACCTCCAAGTCTCTCACCAATGGTGTTTGCTGATATTCCGTCTAGCTCACATGTGAGATATTCCTTGGCTGCATCCAAAACGACCTTTCCATTTTGTAGGATGTAGTAGGGGAAGTCATGACAGGGAGGGGCCCTAATGGAGAATAAGTAGAGAACATAAACAAGGAGCAAAAGCATGAAAGTATTAGCACATGAGGATGCTTGGATCTCCAAAATGATAGAGTTTCCTCCTCATGTGAAATGGGTTATAAGAGGTGTCTTTTTATCTTTGGGGAGGCCTTGCCCCTTGGTTTCTATTGGCTACTTCAAGAAGGTAGGATTGAAATCCTAACCCTTCAAATGAAATACATTCTAATATATGTTGCACAAAGAAGCACACCCCACCTACCACCATTTTGACTTTGACTACTTAACAAAAGCTTAGCAAACTTAGTTAAATTAAACTTTGGCCGTTTTAACATTATTTTAATTACATGGCCCAAAGTCTAATTTATTTAAAATACATCATTGTACAAGTGCTCATTGGGCTATGGGCTTATGCTCGCAAGATGCCACGACCCTCGCAACTTATTTTCTACTTCCGACTCATTTTATGTATGTGCATGGAATATCCACAATAGGGCCTCCGACCTGAAGTAGTGGAGCTCAGCTAAGGAAGGAACGTGAAGCCTCGGTCGAGAACGGAGCTGTACGTGTCGAGTGCTTAGAATTGGCCTCAGGTTTCACGGTGGCGCTTTATAAGAAGGTCGGTGATGTCATCCGTATACTCGACGTGCACCAAGATATGCTGATCTTTTGGTGGAAAAAAGACCTTATGGACACCCTCAATCCAATTGGGCTATCCAAGTCTGAAATTTGTGGGGCCATGGATGGCCAAACATTGTCACTCTATAATACACTCGGGCCACTGGAAGTTGGTCTTCCATTTTGGTTGATGCAAGGGCTGTATTTGGATCAAAAAGTGGTGGTGGCAAAAACTTATCCCATCGGGTGGACCCACAACAAAAATCAATAGTCCCGGGCAAATTTGGCTGCCACGTGGACTGTTGGATCGGGCCATGTGATATATTTGTTGGAAAACTGGACTAAAGCCCTTTTGGCATCTACGTTTGTACCCCACCCGTGCTCTGAGTAAATCTTTGGCCAGTTGAATGTGTTGACGGTTATCTGATCCAAAGGAGTTCCACATTCAGCCCATTTGCATCGTCATGGAATTGGGATGAAATGTGGATTAACCCTCAGCTGTCTCGGACTGGTCACATAAGCTCTGATGGTCGACGTATCTTTTTCGAAAGTGTGTTGTCGCCATGCAAGTTGCGGACCCAGTGCCAGAATGCACGCGATTTCCTCGCCTTTGATATATTTGGCAGAGAATGATATCTACCAGCCGTCACATGAGGATTCATGTGAAAACTAGACTAGGAAATCGTTGACTTCGTCCTCCACGTTTTTTGGTTTGTGAAATTCGTTGCTGGCAGATATGGAGTGAGAGCCCTGGGAGGTGGATGCTTATTGTTCCTCACCTATTCTTCCTGGACTTTGTCCCGCGCCTTGGCTTGTGTCCGAGCCTTGCGCTTGGCCTTGTCTTGAATGTCGGGCCCTGCCTCGACTGATCCTTGATCGTGGCTTGAACTTGCCTGTGCAGCTTCTAATGTGGGCGGCATTGGAATTACCACTAGGGCCGATTGTGGATGCTGGGCGAGTTGATGTTGACAAGCCTTTAGAGCGCCCTTGGCTTGCGCTAATTCATGGAGTGCGTTGCGGTGGTATTTATCAAGACTTGCTTGCTAGCCATCCAGCGTTTGTCTGTACAAATCCACTTGCTGCGTTAGAAAGTCCATCTCGTGTTGGCTGAGAGGATGATTAGTGGGGATTGGCTGGGCTAACCAAACAGGTTTCTCCCATTGTAAGGTGTGGACCTCTGCTCCCAGGGGTTGATTTTCTGTCTCAACCACCAGTAACTGGAAGCACCACCCAGGCGGGCCACAAGACGTCACCACGACCTACCAGACCTTGGGAAATTTACTCCAGGACTTGGTAGCAGCCAAATCCACATTAGACGGCTAGGTAGTAGAACTGGCAACCAGCAATACCAGGTTGCGAGTGGAGCTCACACAAATCTAACAGGACTTGCAGGTAGCACTCCAACATGAGCAGACAGAGAAGGATTGGGACTTGAAGCTTAAACAAATGAGGACAACCGTCAAAGGTATATCAATGACGAACGTCTCTACCAAGGTCCAAGAAGCTCAGCTCCGGGTCCAAATATTGCAGGACCTGTTCATCTGTCAGCTCAGCTTCTTCATTGTAGAAAAAGACATGTCACCAGGGTACCAAATAATCTTTGACTTGTTCTTATCCTTTTCATCATATGTGAGCCTTGAAGGTACTTGTCTTTCCCTTGATGTTCTCCTTGGCTTTTGACTTGATGAAGGTCCATCATCATCACCATCTAAAGTAGGATCATTTACATCAACATCAAGAATGTTAGATCCATCCACATCACCATCAGTAGTACCTAAAGACACTTTTGGAATGTTCCCCTCATAAAAAATGACATCTCTACCAACAATCACTTTGTTAGTAGAAGGAATATAAACCTTGTAGGCTTTACTCATGTCACTATATCCAACAAAATACTTTTCTTTGAAGATGGATTCTCCTTGGTCCTATCATCAAGAGTAATGTTGACATAGCATGTGCATCCAAAAGTTCTTAGAAAGTTCTCGGCCTCCTCTTGAATAGCATCTCAAAAGGTTTCCTTCCATCCAAAATAGCACTCGGCCACCTATTGCACAAGAAATTGGCACATAACAAAGCTTGATCCCAAAATGGTTTATCAAGATTAACACTTAACCTCATGGATTTAGCACTTTCACATAAAGTCTATTATTCCTTCCAAACATTCCATTTTGTTGTGGGGTCCCATGCTCATCACAAAAGGCCTTGAACTTGGTAGATATGTACTCACCACCATTGTCACTTCTTAAGCACTTGATCCCTGTGGAAAATTGGTTCTCCCTTGCATTCTTGAATTTAACAAAGACATCATACACTTCATCTTTAGATCCAACAAAATCTACTAAAATCATCAACGAAAGTTACATACATCTTAGTTCCTTCATTGCTAATTGTAGTAATTCCATGAATATCCAAATGTACAAGTTGAAAAGGCTTTGTAGATCTAGTATAAGGTAGTCTATGTGACTTAGACAAAGCACAAGACTCACAAACATGAGTGATGCCACTTAAGGAACTTGGAAGACCTCTCACAACCTTCTTTCTAGCCATTACCTCCAATGACTTGAAGTTGAGGTGTCCCATCCTTTTATGCCAAAAATCTTGAATAGGTATTTGCTCTCTTGCAACACATCCAACTTGGTTAGCAATAACACAAGCATCTAGTTTGAACAGCTTCTCCTGCCTTGTACCTTTTCAGAGTCTTGGGAAGACATGTACGCTTGGTGCATGAAGGATGAATGGTAGCTTGGCAAGACAAGGAAAAGTGGAATGGATGGTTTTGGATGGGACACTTGGACATGGATGTATTTCTGAGAGATACATAGTGCATCCGAGAACATCTCAAGGTAGATGCATGGAGCTATGGATGCATGGTTGCTGTAGCATATTCTTCTCTCCTTAAACTACTTCTATCCTTAGAAGCTCTCTAAACATGAAAGAATAATAGCAACAGTTCTTTTAACTTTAGAATATCAACCTAGAAAATCATTATTCTTAGTCTAAGTTTCACATCAAACAAGTACTCAGAGATAATCCTATTTTCCAAGTGATAATCTCTGCACTGGAGTACAACTCAAGTCTGACAAAGTACAATAAGCGATAAATTTTTCATCTGGGTTATATTCACCACAAGTTAGTAACATCACCTTCATGTAAAGCATTTACATGAAACACTGGGTGAAATAACCTAACTTAAGAGATTAAAGTTTAAGACTAGGAGAATCATTAAGATATAGAATGATTAAAACTCAACTCTGAGTATCCCAGATACTCTTTTGAGTTAAATGCTCATGTTTCTAGCACCAAATACAAGAAAATAGCATTCATTCATATTAATTGACTTGTTTTCTCCTATGATAACTGGAGATTTTATTCAAATGAAGAACTGTACCCAAGCATCTGCAGAACATAAACTGTAGTAGAATAACATCCACTAGATAGATTAAATTTTCCACAAATAAAATACTTATCTTGTGAGAATGTCTGTAAGATCCATAGGTTCTCAACTAGAATATTGGAGTAGAGAGATTCAAAACACTGATATGAATTCCCACTCAAATAATAGATCAAGAATTAATCATCACACTTAAGAATCATTACAATTCCTTATAATCCTCTGACAATAATTAAGCATCTATGCCCTGCCAACCATAAATATTTAGATTCGTATGATTCATGAATCATAATTTTTTGGAATCCAAAATCATACTTAATCATTTACATGATACTGGAGTATGTCTAACATAACTCAAGAAAAGTAAGAATCATTCCAAAATCTTTCCAAACAGGCAAAATACTAGATATAGGATATATATCAAACAAGATTCTTTAACTGAAGTGCAAGATTCAGGTTCTATAAACCATTGGTAATTAAAGACTGAACGCATATCAAAATGACAATCATCTTCAACTACAAAAAACTTTAGATTACAATCTAGAATCAAATCTAGATACCCAAAGTCCTGTTGAATATCAATTTGGATATTATTCTTGGATCCATTATGATTTGTTATCCAATTGAGCGCTCTAGGATACAATCACTAATGAGCTGAGTCTATTCCTTAACTAAGGAATACTCTATCTCAAAAATATTGTATATCCAATGCACATAATTTTAACTGATGAACCCAAATGATTTACTAATCATGCGTCTTACAAGCAATACAAATCAAAACCATCACTTTTTGGAGAATCCACATCAAACTGATTATTTTCTAATTGACTTTCGTCTGGAGTAATCAAGCACTCAAGTTAATTGACAATGATTTAGAAATCTCAAATGTCTAGGTGAAGAATTCAATTATACTTGTATGACACCACATTTAGATCCTTACCCAAATCATTTATAAGTTAATCCATAATTCTTCTATACAAAGATTTGTTAACTTTGCAAGTATCTATCAAAACAATACTTGATCATATGTCTATGTTTATCGACTAGGTTAAGTGCACCAAATAACTCTAGTAACTAGGAATACACAGTAGATTCATACAAAGATTTGTTAACTCTGCAAGTATATGTCAAAACAATACTTGATCATATGTCTATGTCTACCGACTAGGTTAAGTGCACCAAATAACTCTAGTAACCAGGAATACACAGTAGATTTGTGCACGTATGTGAATAATCTCACTATGACCCAGTACATAAACACATTTTTATCTGGCAGATTCCTCCAGAACCCACATATGTTACTCGCATATCTCACTTGTAACTCAGCTACAAAATATTTTATATTTCTCATGAGTAAATAACATATTCGGAAAATCTATGAGATGAATAAAATTCACTCTCAGTAGTTTTTCAATCCAATTTCTTTTAATAGCATAATTTCTTCCACTCAAACAACCCCTATCTGATCCTAGTACTAAAACTAAAATTAGGTTGTTCCAATACAAAACTCTCATACTTAAATTCTGATTAAACTTACTTCTATTCCGATCAAAATGGAATTAGTAACTTTTGACCTTTTATTGTACTACTTATAGATAATGATTCAAATTCCAAACTTGTTCCAGATTGTCCACACAATCCCTAGAGAATTTCTCTTATTCGAAAAGTTCCAATTAGGCATCTAACTTTGAATCTATCCGAAATCACTTCTAGAAAAAATCTCATTTCTATATCACAGCTAGTTCTTTTCCAAAAACCATGCAACCAAAGATTTTCCAATAGAAATTTATTCCACCACTTCACCCCTCCTTTTAAAGAAATTATCAATCTCAATAAAAGTTAACTGGAAAGATGATATATGAAAATATCCAAATCCAAGAAAAGTCAGTAATAAGTGCTTCCACTAAAGGATTCACTTCATTACAAACATGACTTCTCCTTCAAATATTTTCAATCTGAGTGGCAGAAGCTACTATTCCATCGAAATCCATTTATGCATGTGGGAGATGACTGGGCTTAAAACATGTTGACATGGGATAAGTGGAGATGCTCCCCAACATCTCCACATGTCTAGGGCCCATATTATTTAGGATTCATTCAGATTTGAATTTTTTGGATGCGCGAAATTGTATGCAAGTTCTTGGTTGTAGTGGCTTAGCCAGGATGTGTGCTTTTGCACAACTAGGAATTGGACGCCTCAACCAGGAAATTGTGCAAGTGCAAAAGGTCCCACCTGGACAAGCGTAAAGCACTTCACTGTAGATGAGAATCATGGAATTTTCCCCTCCATCTGCTTCCATCTTTTGTCCTCGTAAAAACTTCAAATCCTTCTTTTGATGGGTAGTGGCTTCAAGGAGCCCTTCTAATACCCTTTGAAATCACTACTCACCGAAATAGAGAACCCAGGACCCCTTTGAGTCTTAGCTCCATGGGGGCATGCTCTTAAAGTGGCCATTGCTCATAAAATATGTGAAGAAGCCACTCACTTAACGTAATGAATACGTTGTGACTATAATGCCCATTTTTTGAACAAATTAAAAAGCATAATATGTATGTGCTTTTTTGCAAATTGCTTTTTGCCTTACGCGTTCGAACGACAACCATGTGACATATTCATAGTGGTTTGTGTTGATGCGTGTCCATACAATGTCCGTACGATTGTCACGTGGCATGTCCAGAGTGGTCCATTAGATTCAAGCTGCTTATTATGCTTCGTAATGTACGTGTGAAAAAAGTCAAGATACCCCATTACACAATGGAATGTGCTATGGGTGCAGGCCATTCTGCTTGGCAAGGATTGTTTGAAAATTTTAAGGTGAGGCCCGAAGAGCATAAAAAATTCTGAAAATCGTTACCGGGTAGAATGCCTCACCTAAAAAGTTCTAAAAATCCTTATTGAGCTGAATGGCATGTGCCCAAACCATTCCGTAGCCCATTATGGGTACCTTGTGACTATTCTGCCCATTTTTTGGATACATTAAAAAATAGAATATGTCATTGCTTTCTTTGAAACATCCACTCTGAATTTTGAACCATGCTAGAAGAAACATGAACCATGCTAGTAGAAACCTGGAGCTCAGCACCAAGCCCTGGAATCTGTGATCCTTGTACACCAAGCTGAAGATTAGTAGGTTGTGAGTGCACTCCTTGCATAACAATCTATTGTCTAAGCTTTGAAGACGCAAGATCAATATTGGTATGATGAGCCACCTCATCAAGGGCGATTGTATAAACATCGGCACTAATTAGGATAAATTCACTGGAAGGACCAGCTGAGACAGACCAATCAGAAGCAGTAGCAATGATAGATTCACTGCATGGACCGCCATCAGCTAATAGCTGCTCCTTATGAAGCTTCTGAATTTTTTTTTTATCTCATAATCAGCGACAGCCTCCCAACTGATATCTCCACCTGTGTTGGGTTTTCCAGAAATTAAATTATGCAAAGCACGTTGTAAGAGATCGGTGTCATATCTCATGTATCCCTCACATGTTTGGTAGCCTATAGACGCATTCCCATCTCTGGTGGTACAACCATGCAATTCATTCGATTGACAACACTCACTCTTGGTGTCTTTTTGGTAAAGCAGCCATCTGTGTCTCCCACAATGTCTACAACCATCATTTTAAGCCAGTTGGCCAAATTTTTTAGCTCTGTCTGCATCTTACTATACCGCTGCAACACACCACAAAATGATTTTCATTATCCAACCACTTAAAGATAAAGTGACAATAATACTTGCCACCATCTATTGTAATATTTGACACATGTATGAATATATACATCTCAGTACAAATACCAAGACACGTGGGGATAAAAATTCAACCGTCATAATATAAATGACATATTCCATGTAAAGGACTAATGCAAAAGTATAAAAGTAATTACAATTGCAGGATTCCTACAGGTGCCGTCAATTGGCCTTAAGAAAAGTGGATGAGGCCCTGATTCATCGGGCCCCCATGTAGGATGATGGTCATAATAGTAGTGGAAAGTATCTACCACATCTTACACTAACCGGCCTCCTCAAACGCTCAGGTTGGCAATGATCAATATCAAGCTTGTAGTTTTTAGACTAGCGCTAATGCACGTAAGACCCATCAAGATCATATCCAAAAGTGAAATCACAATCTAACAATTCATATAGTTCAGTCTGGCCTCTGATGCAAAAGTTTTGAGTATAGAAGAAAGCAACTCTCATTACACAACCTTTCTTATTCTCTCGTGACATAAAAGGATGAGCTAGCATTATCATAATATCATGTTGAGTCAGAGTATTGGTAATCTTCCTTTTTCTACCATTACCAACAACAGCAGATCTGTGACAAGAGGTTTGACATGCTAACTCGGCCTTTTTGAACCTACAGTCTCGAAGAATGTTAAACTCATATACTGGTTCCCCTGTCTCTACTGCTTGTGCCTCTATAGTAGCACAAATCAAGTGTCCCTTAGCCCTGTACATACATACCAGACTACAAGTGCAGTAGAAAATAATAAATCATTGCCCATAGATATAAAACAAGTCTATTATGAAACATGCACTACAAATAACTAAAATGTACAAAGTAGTTCACTCTTGTGGTATGCATTAGCAAATCATGGAATGAAATGTAAAAAAATAAGTGGACATGATATGTTTCAGGTGGATAAAGGCTACCGTCCTTCTTCTACACTTGAGCAAAAAACAAGGTCAACATATCCACCAAACTTTTCAGATTTTTGTTATGTAACTCCTCAAGAATAAGCTATGTTGAAAGGAATTTCTCCACTCATCGAAATGACGACGAGCCCATTTGTTGACATCATTTGAGTATCTTACCCCCCCTTCACTCACAAGATGTAACTCTTGTACACCGACTTCATGGAAACCTTTTAAAAGCCTCTCTAGATTGACAAGACTAGCTTTGGGATCTACACAAGTGATTGAATTTGTTCCAACACTGGTCTTCATATCTATATTATTTCTAGGACTATCGGTAGATACTGCTACAAAATCTTCACTTGTAGAGGTGCAATGAATTTGTACAGGCTCACAATGAAGAGAGGCAGGAACAGGTGGCAAGACAAGGGCTACATCTAAGGAACATGAGAAATCAGACAGTGCATTGCCAAGGTTGAGATAAGAAGAAGGTGGAGTCACTCTGAGACAATAGAAACAACTTTCACAATCAAAACTAAATTTTTTTCAACACGATTGGTCTTATCTTGACCATTAGGAGAATGAAAAATGTTTGATATGTCTCCTAAAACACCTACATTGCCTATAGATCCAGAAGCCACATAATCACCCATAGTCATGGATAAAGATGAGCAAACATTCTCCAGTGAACCATGTTGACAAGCTTGTACATGCTCTTTTAGAGCACTGCCTCGTTTCACTAATTTTCAAACGTGACCTATTTGCACATGAACAAAGTAAGTAGAAACATACAATAAAGATGAGAAACATTCTCCAGCAAACCATCTTGACAAGCTTGTACTTCCTCTTTTAGAGCATTGCCTCGTTTCACTAATTTCTGAACGTGACCTATTTGCACATGAACAAAGTAAGTAGACACATACAATAAAGCAAAACAATAATGCATAGAATATCCAAATGGACGGAACCTATTACCTTTGCATCAGACCACATCATTACGGTAGAAGAGACGCTTCTAAAACAATTGTACAACACAAAAACATCAAACATCATTAGATCTATTGGCAAGATTGTGTCACAGAACAAGATAGAAACACATCTCAACTCTGCAGAGAAATGTTTTATGCCTCCTAAAACATTTACCTTCACTTGTATTTTATGGCTAACATGGTCTGTGTTAAGATGTAGTCTACAAGATGGTTCCATGATGCTGTTACTCTTGGTTATGGGAAGCCCCTTCCTCCTCCTAACGCTTTGTTCAGACTATCATTTGTTGGATGAAAAAAGCTATTGACATTCACAAACTTATTTCTTCTTATGATAAGGCTACTTGTGATGCTACTGGACTTGATGATAAGATCTTTTGCCTTGTTGACTTGATGACTATTATGGATTGGATCAAGTTATATATGGATTTCATTAAAAAGGGAATTGTTAAGCATAGTTGAAATTTTTTTATGGATCTCTCTAATTAGGCTAAACGTATTGCTATTGAAGAAAGTTTCTTCAATTTAGATATTTGCTTGTTTGAAAAAAAAAAATGGTGACCTTTCTATTGATATCCCTACCCCTACTGAACCTCCCACCTCACCACATCCTTTGATCTTTACTGAAGGCCTTGATGATGATAGTGCATCACAGTTGGAATTTGTTTCACAAGAATCTCTGTGAAATAGACAACCAGTCGGCATTTGAATTCTGCCAGTCCAAAAACTGCCAAGTACCAATGGTACCTAGTCGTACAATTGAATTCAAATTTGCCAAGTCTGCCTATAAACTTTGGAGCTTTCTTTCTATTAATTTTCTGGCACCTATTTCTATTAATCTCTGGATTGCTCTTACGCATCTTACTGAAGCTGAAATTCAATCATGCTTGCTTCTTTGCATAAGAATCCCTCCTTTTGTACCCCTATTGCATTTGATACAATCATCAAGATGAGCAGGTTTGAACCTGCAAGATGTCCTTCTGAGCAGACCTGGGCTAGAACTAGAGGACACTTTGAGACCAGCTTCAATAGAATGAACCTCCATCAAGCCAAAATCTGGAATTGGAAAAGACCCTTCTTTAAGTGCAGATGTGGTGACAAATGTAAAAACAATTCTTCTATCATTTGGTTTGATCATGCTATCTGGTATGTGATGAACAATCTTGTTAAATTTTTCCCTGGTACATCCTTACAGAACCAACTCAATGCCTTCTTCCTTTGGCTTCATAAGCCTGCTAAAGATGTTGCCAAGTCCCACCTTATCTTTTTGTACATCAGACAACACCTGATTGAAGCCTCCATTGAACTATCCCTTAACCCTACGGCCAAACTGCTTGCTCACCTTGGAGATGTTGAGAATATAGGAGAAAGTGAACGCCTCCTTAAAAAACCTAGCTTCTCTACCTTATAGGATAAATACTTTTAGAATACAAGCAGAAAAACGGGTTCCTTCAATTTGAATAATCCAAGCTCAGTCATCACAGGCAGTGGCAACAAGAAGAGGAAGTACTTCTCAAGTAGAGGCAACGAGGGATAGAACAGTGGTGGAAAAGAGGATCTTCCTATCAGAAAGATGAACTTTTACCGTGATTGATCCATGTGCAGGAAGAAATTAAAGATTTTAGAGTATTGGAGGTCAGTGTAGTGGGTAGGTGACGACTTTTGGTGAGAAAAGATAAGGGAAAGATGTTTTTGCATTTACGTTACTATAACAGATGCTTTGAGAGTATAGATGCTAAACAACATTATTCTGAGACTTTACTTCATATATTTGGTTACATTGATGACATTTTTGAGCAGATTGTGTTTGATTGGACCTTTTTCTCGCATTTGAAATATGAATGGTATAAGCCCTTTCAAGTATTTTATGATTTCGATACTGATTATATTCCACCCTGTATGTGCTCAGATTTTAAACGTTTTAATGAGTTTATTGACAAAAACTTTGGGCATGTTATTTCTATGAATACTGAAATTATCTATAGTAAATTCTTAAAAAATGACCTGAACAAGGGACTTAATAATATTCCGCTCTGACAGTCTAATATTAATGAGGTCGCTTTGGAACTTTATCATGGATGGTTAAAATTAGCTACTTTCCTACCCAATTATCAGAATGTGGATATGATGTCTTTGTGAAACATGCTCTTATTTGCAAGCTTACTATGACAAACTTTTTAAAGAAGACTAGATGGTTGCATGGTAAAAACTACACGAAGAAGGATTTAAATAATGCTAGTGATGAACGTGATTGGATCACTTTCTTATCGTATGTGAATGGAGTAGATAAAGCCCAGCATAATCCTTGCTTCATGTGTATTAACTTTGTTAGAAATTTGGCATTGCTAAGACTATCTGGTCCAGACTTTGCTCCTTTTCCAAATATTGATAACAACAACATTGATAATGCATTGACTGTCACTAAGCATACCCTTTCTAATATACTTCCAGATCACCTTCTTCGGAAAGAAGAATTACCTTTTCTTCTCTGTACTTTTAAAGCACATAAAAATACCTTCAGATGAATTACGAACACATATGACTATTACTTTTCTAAGGTGGCCATATTTCTTTCTGGGGCTCTTGGTATTCTCACTCCACTCCTTATGGAGGGGGCAGGCCTTAAGGCACATTCATATCGGAGTTACCTAAATGTAGATACCAACCTATTCTGGCAGTGCGACTCATCCACTGATTTCTATCTTAATGTGTCAAATAAGATCATGATATGGTTTCGTTTCAAGGACAAAATGTATTGCTATTTATAAGTTGTATGGTTGGGAAAATTGGACATTGAATGTTTTGATATTGCATTCTGTATTGTAAGACTTTATACAGTTTTATTTTAACCTATTATGCTATAAATTGAAAGGTTCAAAGGGTTTGGTCTTGACTTGTCAAGAGGGACTATGTGATATTTTGTTACTCTCTCTCTCTCTCTCTCTCTCTCTCTACGTTGGTATCGAATAGCTTTGGATAGGTGCTCGAGCCCCCAAAGCCTTTCTCAACTAGGCATTCTCTCTCTCTCTCTCTCTCTCTCTCTCTCTCTCTCTCTCTCTCTCTCTCTCTCTCTCTCTCTCTCTCTCTCTCTCTCTCTCTCTCTCTCTCTCTCTCTCTCTCTCTCTCTCTCTTGCTATGCAGGTAAAGGCAGGGTTGACGCTCCCAGCGTTCAAACCCTATGCTACATAGATAACACAACAGTGGCGCCGTTGCCGGGGAGCGCCACACACTCGCCTCACCGCATAGCCTTCTTATTCTTCTCACACTCTCTTCTTCTTTTATCTCTCACTTTTCTCTCCTATGCTTTCATTTTCACCTAAAACTCAACTTTTGTGGGTATCTTAGGCAGGTTTAGTATTATATTTGTTGTTTTTTCACGATTTTTTGTTTGTATGTACTGTGAGAAGATATTGTGAGGCGGGAGGACCAGTTCCAAGCACCCAATCCCTTCCAAAAATCCAAAACATTCAAAAATATTCAAAATCTGTTTTTGGCGAGAAAATTAGGCAAAAAAATGGGTTAGAGGCCATAACTTTCAGATCTGTCCAAACTAACCTTCGCAGATCTGGCAGTACCTTCTGCCATATCAGCAAAAGCTACTATACTTCCTGCGAGAGTTAGTGCCAGCCATTTTGCCAAAATAGCCAAAAAAATCGAAAAAACCTTAAATTTTTTTAAAATACTACTAAGTAACCTTCGTAGAGCTCTCTGAAGTTCCATCTCACTGAGACTAGGACACATAGAAGTCTACGAGAGTTACCTTTTAGAGTAAGACCCTCTGCGAAGGTTTCCAATATCTACAATAGCAAAATCTAAGGCAAAACCCTCGTAGACATCAAAATTTCAAAATTTTGTGGGAACTAACCTTTGTAGAAGCTTACGAAGTTCCATCTCACTGAGACTAGGACACAGAAGAGCCTACGAAAGTTATTTTGAATTATTGATTAATCTGAGCCAAAAAGTACTCGCAGACATCAATAACTCTCGCACCACTGAGAAGTACTCTTTGCAGACCATTCCATTATCTTCAAAATGTTGTTTTACATCACTGATTAGTAAGGGAAAAAATGACTTTTTTCTATAAAGAACCTTCGCAAACATCAATAACTCTTGCACCACTGGGAGAAAACCTTCGCAAGCTTCACACAAGTTAGATCTGCCAGCTACTGTTAAGAGGGCAAGAGTTAGTTTCCAGTAGATTGCAAGAAAAGTGGTTTTTTGACTATAAAATAGTGCAAAGAACCCTCGCACTGAGTAACCTTTGTAGATAGGATCATTCGCAAGATATACTTTATATCTAGCTACTATAAAAATCTCAGGTCAATCAGAGCTATGATCAGAGAAATATCAGAAAAAAACGAAGAAAAAGAGCTAAAATCACACTATTAGCCAACTGAAACTGATAAGATCTTGTCAAATCTAGGTTGCAGTCACAACATCCATCAAGATCCGACATCACTGGACTAAACCAAGTGAATGAACCTCAGAACAAGATGATCAGTACCTAGAAAGCCACCCATACCGTCCATCATTCATTTTCATTTTTCTCGTCCATCTCCATTCCATTTTCCATCCCCTCTCTCATATGTTAAATCCATTTCTATTTTACTTTTCCATCCTTACTGATCAATCTTTTTACTTACTATTTTCTCTTCTTCTTCTTCTCTCTAAAAAAAAGAGAGAAAGTTGGAACATCTTCACCATTGCACCATCACTTAAGCAATCCATCAACCAGCTACTTTGCAACATTATAGTGCTGAACTATGGAGACCGCTCTTGCAAGATTATCTAAACTGTAGAAGTTCTATGATGAAACAATACGAGACTACACTTATCAGATCTTCCATTTAGTGAAATGTTGGACTGTCCAAAAAGATCAGATCTGGTATGGTAGAATTAGCATCCTATGCGTCACTTGCACAACTTTGTAAGGATGCTACCATGATGGAACTGCAACACGGGATGATGAATTTTTCCTATCACATTGCTGAATCATCAGATGGGGAATCAGAGGAACAAGAGTCAACAATGAGCGATGATCCAACAAGAATGGAACCCTATACAAGGCAACTAAGTGCAGCAGAGTCAAGCGGATCAAGTGTAGCAGAAGACCAAGAACCTTGCACTTCAAGTTCAGGATGTCCTCAAGCTTATGTTTGCACGATTAATTTTTTTGAAAATGATGAATGTACATATTGCTTTGGAGATCATCCGAGTGCAAGATGTCCAATCAAGAATCCTCGATATGGACCAAGGGTGGAGCAGAAGGCCCGACAACTAGATCTAGCGGTTCAAAGGTCACAAGTAGCTCACCAAGGATGGATGTCAGATTGATCCATCTAAATCACGAGTTTCTTCAACAACTAGTGGCAAGTGGAGGTTTTGGTCATATCATCTTGCATGTCACGGAACTCAATGGAGGACCACAATAGACTACTAGTTTATTTTGTGGAAGATTTGTGTATTGCACTCCGTAAGATGCTATGGATGCGGAGGAAGACTTTGTCGAGCCGAATGTTCACATCGAGGGGGTCCATCAACATATGAACCATGTTGTGCACAATGCAGAATTAATCATCCATGCCAAGATTTCCCGATGAGAAATTCACGAATAGCCAGGAGGCATTTGGCTTATGTAGACCAACATACACCTGTGTTGATCAACCCACCTATCGATAGAATGCATTATAAAAGAAAAATCCTAGTGCCACCGGGTTATGAAACAAGTGAGAAAGAAAGCAATCTGACAAAAGTCTCAAAGTATGTAGAGATACCCTCAAGTAAACATGTAACACCATCACATAAGATAGAGCTGGTAGAATCTATCAAGCCAATGATAGTTGAGGAATTCAAGAAATTGGCAACCGAGGATGGCCGGTTCTATCAGGATTCTTGTCGCAATCAATGCACAAATTAATTAGTGATGAATTACAAAGGGGATCTGTGTAAACAGAGCGACTTGAAGGCAGATAAGCACAAGATCCAAAGAAAAGTGCAGTCACACATCCTTCAAAGTGCACTGACAAAGGGAAGACTAAGGTGGATGATTGCCCTTCAACGACCAAGATCCACAACCAGAGTCTGACTGTTCCACAAAACAACAGACCACTCAATCAATGCCAAATCCGGTTATATCCATTCTCAAAAGGCCAAATCCAGGGAATCCAAGTCCAAAACGGCCAAGCATACAACAAGAACCAGCACCTACAACGACAACACCTTGTCCTCAATTTGTGAGATTGACTACTAAGGAAAGTCTTCAGGTTACAACCTACTTTGAATACCTATGCAAGCACGTCTTATCCACAGTACGAATTGGGGGAGTCTAGGACAATGGGACAAGTTGCGCCGACCTATGAGAATTCACAACAAGATTTATCTTGGGATACTCTGATGGAATGCCTCAACTACCCAATTGTCAATGAACACGGTTATCTGGAATGGTGACCAGACCCTTATGGGTATTATTGAAAATCTGGCAAGTCCGAGTTCTTGCTATTCACCATCATCAAATAAAGCTTCAGATTTTACGTAAGCAAATTATATCCACGTTCTTCTTGAAGCATCCATGTCCCATCAATAAACAAACCGACAACAGCATCTGAGGACCATGTTGTGAGTATTTCCTGTACATAAATAAATTAGTGGGTCCCACCACTAAAACTACTGTTGGCCAAGCCTTACCAAGTGGGCCCCACCACAGTACAGTACAACAATAAGTGTGAGGCACTGGCTTCCTACGTGTATAAGCCCAGTCCAATGAGCACAAATAGTTAAATAGTTTAAGTTGTTTTCTAGTGACTTGGGCCTTAGGTGCAAATAAATTAAAATAAATTAAAGGCCCAAAGTCTAAGTTATAAGGTTGAGTCAAAGTCAAATGGTGGTAGTTGAGGTGTGTTTCTTTGTACACCATTAGATCTTTTGTGTTTCTTTGAAAGGCTAGGATTGCAGTCCTTGCCACTTCAAGTAGCCAATATGATGAATGGGGCAAGGGCCTTCCCAAGAATAAAAGGGCACCATTTGTACGCATTTGACATTCTCAATCTAAGAAAAAAACTCTGTTGTTTTCTCTCTACTCTCTCTCTCTCTCTCTCTCTCTCTCTCTCTCTCTCTCTCTCTCTCTACGTTGGGATCGAATAGCTTTGGGTAGGTGCTCGAGCCCCCAAAGCCTTTCTCAACCTAGGCATTCTCTCTCTCTCTCTCTCTCTCTCTCTCTCTCTCTCTCTCTCTCTCTCTCTCTCTCTCTCTCTCTCTCTCTCTCTCTCTCTCTCTCTTGCTATGCAGATGAAGGCGAGGTTGACGCTCCCAACGTTCGGACCCTATGCTGCATAGATGACACAACAACTATAGAGGTGGCTGCAACATATTCGGACTCTATGGAAGACAAAGAAATGCATTTCTACTTTCGACTATTCCATGAAATGGGACCTCCTGTTAGAAAGCAAAGATAGCCAGAAGTGGATCTTCAAAGTCGGAATAAGTAAGTAATGTCAAGGCATCTTCTGTATTTCCATTATAGCACAAAGCATAGTGCCTAGTGGCTTGAATGTATCTTAGTGCTCTAAGTAGAGCCTTCCAGTGAGGTAGGCCGGGATTTGACATAAGCAATGACAATGTGCTGACTGTAAATGCTAGATCAGGTCGAGTGCAGACCATGGCATACATGATCGGTCCGACTATCGATTGATGGAGGTATTTGCACATCTCTTTCTTCTCTACATCAGTTGTCAGAAAGGGACATAACCTTTAGGTTGATAGATGTAGATGTCTTCTTGTATGTATCCATTTAGAAAAACAGTCTGAATATCCATCTGGTGAACTTCCAAATATTCAGCAGTTGCGATAGCAAGTAAAGATCAAATTGACTGAAGTTTTACGATTGGACTATAAGTTTTAATGTAGTCAATCCCATGGTTTGTTCATATCCTTTGACGACTAGTCAAGCTTTCCATTTGGCTATCAAACCATCTGGATTGAGCTTCAGCTTGAAGATCCACTTAGTGTCGATGATCTTTGCATCAGGAGGAGCTTCGACAAGACACCAGGTCTTGTTCTTCATCAATGAATTGTACTCAACATGCATGGCAGAATGCCAATTGTCTGCATTCGAACTCAACAATGCTTCTGCTACTGAGGCAAGTTCATCGTTACTGATGAATGTCTGAGGGGTATATCGATCAGGCTCTTGTCGATGTCGAGCAGATCTTTGAACAAAAGTCGATTGCTGAGATTATGATTCTCCTTGCTGTGCGACGTGGATATCTTCAATGTTTGTCGAAATAGTCGTAGGCCGATACCTGTTGATGGTGATGAGAGTCGTTGGAACGAACTCTTGCATTGGTTGCTTCTGCTTGAAGTCGTAGAACCTGTCTTTGAAGAAGACTACATCTTGACTGACTGAGATAGAACTCGACTCGACATCATAGACTCGGCTTTGTGTGATGTCAAGTATCCAATGAAAATACTCCTATAACTGACAAGGTCAAGCTTCTTTCTCAGATCAGAGGGAATCAACACATAACAAAGATAGCCAAATACTCGAAGGTGCCTTAGACTCGGTTTGTAGCCATAGAAGTCTTCGAAGGGAGTCTTTGAGTCGACTGTTGTGGTGTTTGAATAGTTCTACAGATATCAAGTTATTGAAATAGCTTCAGCCCAAAAATTCTTGGTGAGCTGAGCATTTGACATCTGATCGTGTTGTATTAAGTAATGTTCGGTTCTTCCTCTCGGCTACTCCATTCTGCCGTGGTGTGTAGCTGGTGGTGAACTGATGATGAATGTCGCATGATGATAAATAGTCAGACATTTCGTTTGACAAGAGCTCTCCACCATTGTCTGTACGTAGGGTCTTGAGTCTTTGACTAGTCTGTGTCTCATCAAACTGTTTTTATTCTTTGAAACAGTTGAATGCCTTAGACTTGTTCTTAATGAACATAATGCTGGTAAATCTTGAATAGTCATCGATAAAAGTGATGAACATAATGCTGGTAAATCTTGAATAGTCATCGATAAAATATAGTGCTAAACCCAGTGATGGAACACTCATAGGGCCACATAGATCACTATGTATCAATTCTAAAATGGACTTAGCTCTAGTGGCTTGTCCCTTTAGGAATCTTGATCTAGGCTATTTGCCTAGTAGGCACATATCACAGACATGTCGAATGTCAGATAATGTTTAGATCCTTGACCATACTATTATACTGCATATACAAGATTAATTTCATGTTTAAGTGTCCTAATCTTTGATGTCATAATTGGGCATTTGAAGTGCTCACATTAGTAGTAAGTGCATACTCATGACTCAAAATGTACAAATTACCTTCTCTTTTTGTAGAGAGGACTTCTTTACAAATCTTATCCAAAAAGGTACATAGATTTGAATTGAACAAGGCTCTGCAGCCCTGATCAGTGAGCTTGCTGATTGACAATAAATTTTTGGTCAGTTTGGGTACATAAAGTACAATATCCTGAAGCAAGGTCAATTTACCATTTGAAAGGTAAAGGCATATAGATCCTTTGCCTTCAATCTGTAGTGCACTTGAGTCACCAAAGTAGACATACTTCGAATCTGCTAGTGTGAGGTCTTCGAATAGGAACTTGCATGTAGTCATGTGCTGAGAAGCACCGGAATTGAGATACCAATCCATGGCTTCTCTAATGGGTTCATCTTGTATCCTTAGCAGTGTTGGTTCTTCGTGGGAGGTTCTGGTAGAATCAGATCCACCATCTTGATGCATCTTCTTCTTTGTTTCATTGTGGTTGAGAACTCGACATTCCTTGATGTTATGATTGGTTCTCTTGCAATACTTGCAGAAGAGTCTGATCTTAGGCTTTTGATGATGTCGATTGTGTTGTTGTGGTTGTTGGTTTGAATTAGTCTGTTCATCTTTTATCTTTTTGTCCTTCGAAGTTTTATTCTTCTGGAACAATTGCTTATTCGAATAGAGAGTAGCTGCCTTCGTATTCGATGCAGATAAGCTTTTTCTTCTTACTTCTTCCTGCAACAAACTTGTTGTCACCTTCTACAGAGTCGGATCAGGAGTATTGCTAAGTAGCAATACTAAATTGTTGTAAGAGGGAGAAAGGCTGGACAGAAGAGACATGTTAGCATCTTCGTCCAATATTGGTGAATCTATTGCAACTAACTAATTGAGTAGCCGTTTGAATTCATTTAGATGATCAGTGACCGAGGTCCCTTCACTCATCTTGAGTGACAAGAACTTCTTTCTCAAGAAGAGACGAGTAGATACATCTGTTGTTTCATATAGACCAGAAAGAATGTCTCATGCCTCTTTGGAGCTGGAATAATCTGCTACATGAGCTATTTATGAATCTTTAAGATTCAGAGATACAATGGCAAGAGCTTTGCCATCCTTAGCTTCCCAGGTGGTCAGCATGTCAAGTTCAGCCGACTTGGCTATCGAACCATTAACGTATCCCCAGAGTTCTTTTTTAGTGAGTATCATCTTCATCTTGAACTTCCACATGTGGAAGTCATCACTATTGAACTTGTTGATCAAGCGGATTTCTGAAGATGTACCTTCCATGATGAATGATCTAAGAAACTGTAAAATAGTCTTGAATACTAATAATAGCTTGGAACGATGGCTCTGATACCAACTTGTTGGGTTCCTAGTGGTCTAATAATGTCAACGAGTTGGGTTTGAATAACTCTAATACCAACTTGTTGGGTTCGCGAAATAAATAGAGAGAACTTAACATGAAAATTATAACAGGAGTTTTACCAAACTATAGCTTCAGACTTTAACTTAGATCGACATGAAGGATATCTTGTAGGTGTCAAAGACAACTATGAAAGGAGCGAAACACAGTTAGCCATCTAAGACAACCATGCTTCCTTCGAATTCAGATATCTTGAGTGAGTCATGGAGCGAGTATCAATGTATGAAAGAGGAATTGTCAGAAAGCATTCATAGTGCAACACACATAAGAAAATAGAGAATATAAATTAAGCTGTTGTGAATACAACTATCAGATCACGCCCAAGAATGGTTCACAGTAATAGCGCACTATGTGTTGTGATCTTACTTAGCTAGCTATAGATTGAATAACTATCTCTACTTCTTGAATGACTTTCACTCTCTCTAAGATCTCTGATTCTATGGAATCAAATAATTAAGATACAATGGAGTTTGATGAAGAACTCTGAATCACACTACTGATATGTGTGAATCTCTATGTGATCACTCTCACTTCTTGCTCACTTACTTATTCGTGAGCTGCCGTTATGTATATATACATGAAACAATTACAATGACTGTGTGGGCAATGAGCGTGAAACAATGTAGTTACTAAAAAGTACTGAAGTGAATTGTAACATAGTCTGTGTCGGACATGGTAGAGGAAGAGCTCCATTTTGAATGTGACAGTCGATCGTCAAAGACTTCGGACAAGTCGAGTCGACTAGCTTGTTCTTGAGAGAATGTCATTGTCGATGACTTCAGTTGACTTCAAAGTTGGAGAAGTCGATGACGTGGACTTCGATGTCAATGGAGATGTTGCCAGGACTTTGATGACTTCGATGTCTGGGAAGTTGATGACATGGATTTCAAAGTCGGAGAAGTCGATGATGTGGACTTTGAAGTTGATAGAGTTTGTTGACAGGATGTCGATGACTTCGAAGTCGGAGACTTAGATGTTGATCCTGGTTCTGCTTCAGTTGATTGATTGCACATATGTTCAACTTTTGAGAGTAAGGCTACATGTCATTGTAGAGAGAGCTTATATGTTTACATAGTAAACTTGTGCTTAGGAATTGAATTCGGGTGAGTCGGAGTGAAGCTTAATTTCAACACAATCAACTATTCTACTTGGAAGTGAGGATGGAATCCTTATTGGAGATGAATGAGTTGATGAAAATGGTTCTAGAGAGACCTTTGGCACAACAAGATCAGTTGAGGTATGATAAGAGAGCTAAGAAGGCTCTACACATCATCAAAATGAAAGTGACTAATGAACTTCTTAAGGAAATTGGTAAGTGCATTACATCAAAGGAGGCTTGGGATTCTTTAAAGATTTATGAATCTAAGTCTACATCTAGAGTTCTAACTCTAAGAAGAAAAATCTTTTCTTGTATGCAAAAGAAGAATGAAAGTACTCATGCTTTTGTTTTGAGGGTTAAAGCATTCAATGATGAGCTAGCATGTATTGATAAGAGCATTAAGGAGATATAATTTTTTCAAGTTTTCCTTCATGGCTTATTGGATAATTATGCTAATCTTGTTCAAAGTTTTGCTCTTCAAAGAATTTGCCAAGTATGGTGGATTTGCAAGAGATTTTGGTGAATGAGGAGTTTAGGCTTCAAGCAAGAGGTGGATTTGCATCTCAAGTTGATGGAGAGGAGGCTAAGTTCATCAAAGGCTAATTCAAGGGGAAAGGCAAAGGCAAATGGTCAAAGGGTCAAGATTAAGGTGAGCCTTCATCTTTTGTTGGTAAGAAGAAAGATAGATCAAAGTTATAGTGCTTCTATTGTAGAATCAAAGGGCATTTTGCTAGTGATTACTACAAGAAGAAGAGAGATCAAGGTGAGAAGCAAATCAACCTTATTATTGATGAAGATGGTATTGATAAACAAATCTCAAATGATGCTTTTGTTATGTCATCTTCTTTAATGGCTAATCATGGAGACATTGATCCTTGGTGAATTGATAGTGGAGCTACATCACAAATGACATATCATGACGAGTATTATTCATCTTTGATGGCATTTTAAGGGGACAAGAAGGTGATCTACACGGCCAATGATGGTGAGTGTGCAATCAAAGGTATTGGCACAATTCCTGGTTCCCTTTCTACTAATAGGAATGTGAATTTGAGAAATGTTTTGTTCATTCCTTTCATTACTAAGAATCTTCTTAGTGTGAGCCAATTACTTGATAAGGGATTCAAGGTGGAGTTTGGTGGTGATGCATGTTTGATCAAAAGAGAAGATGAATTGATTACAAAGGGGAAGAGGCAAGATAAGTTGCTCAAACTTGATGCTTGTGTTGTTGCTAATCAAGTTGGATTCATGAAAAAGAGCAAAAGTCAATGCAAGAGATGTGGCACAAGATAATGGGACATCTCAACTACAAGTCATTGGAGGTGATGACAAAGAGGCAAGTTGTATTTGGCCCTCCTAAATCTCTAACAAACTTGAATCATGTTCGTGAGAAATGTGCTTTATCTAGGTCACATAGGTTACCTTACAAGAGGTCTACATCAAGATCAAGTAAGTCTTTCCAACTTTTGCATTCGGATATTCATGGTGTTACTACAATTAGCAATGGAGGTGCTAAGATGTATGTGACTTTCATTGATGAGTTTAGTAGATTTTGTTGGGTCTATCTACTAAAGATATGATGAAGTGTTTGATGTCTTTGCAAGTTCAAGATTGCAAGGGGGGTTCAATTTACTACAAAGATCAAGTGCCTTGAGAAGTGACAATGGTGGTGAGTATATTTCTACCAAGTTCAATGCTTTTTGTGATGAGTATGGGATCAAGAGGGTACACAAGCCCAAGGACACCACAACAAAATGGAGCAGCCGAGAGGAAGAATAGAACTTTGTGTGAAGGTGCCAAAGCCATGAGATTAGGTGCTATTCTTCCTAAATCTTTTTGGCATCAACCTTTGTTGTATACTAATTTTCTATGCAAAAGGTGGCCAAGTGCAATATTGGATGGAAAAACTCCTTTTGAAATATTGTTTGGTAAAAGGTTGAGTGTCAACTTTTTCAAAAGTTTTGGATGTATTTGCTGTATCAACATCACTCTTGATGATATAACCAAGGAGGATCATTCTTCAAAGAAAGGTGTGTTTGTTGTCTATAGTGAGGTAAGCAAGGCTTACAAAGTTTACATTCCTACAACAAAGAAAGTGGTCATTGGAAGGGATGTCATTTTTTATGAGGAAAGTTTTCCAAAAGCTTCTTCAAGTGGTGTTGTGGACATTGGATCTAACATTCTTGATGTTGATGATGAGATTGATGCTACTTTGGATGTTGATGGTGAAGGGTCTGCTTCAAATCAAAAGCCAAGGAGGACATCAAGAGAAAGACAACAACCTTTGAGACTCACTTATGATGAAAAAGGTAAGCTAGTTTTTGGTGATACAAACTATGCTTTCTTAGCCTCTTTTGATGAAGCTACATGTGTAGATCAAGCAAGGAAAAAAGAGGAGTGGATCCAAGCAATGGATCTTGAGTATCAAGCTCTTATGAAGAATGAAACATGCAGATTGGTGGAACTTCCAAAGGACAAGAAGACTATTAAATGCAAATGGATCTTCAAAGTGAAGACAAACCAAGATGGATCAGTCAACAAGTACAAGGCAAGGTTAGTGGCAAAAGGATATGCACAAGAGTATGGAATTGACTATGATGAGACCTTTGCACCCGTGGCAAAGATGGTGAGCATTAGAGTCATTATTTCACTTGCTACACTTTTTGGATGAGATCTATGGCAATTGGTATTACAAATGCATTCTTGAATGTTGATCTTGAGGAGGATGTGTTCATGGAGCAACACGAGGGCTACATTTCACATAGCAAGCCAAATCATCTTTTTTTTATTACAAAAAAGTTTGTATTGTCTTAAGCAAGTACCAAAGAGTTGGTATGCTAAGCTTAACTCTTTTTTACTTTCACAAAATTTCATGATGAATGGATACGATCATTCAATTTTCTATAGATTTATTGGAAATTAGGTTACAATCCTTCTTATCTATGTGGATGACATCATATTGAGTGGAGTCAACAAGCAAGATATTGATGATATGAAGTTTGCACTCAAAAAGGAGTTTGAGGTGCATGATCTTGGTCTTTTGCATTATATCTTGGGAATAGAGGTCTTTAGAACTTCTCAATTTACATTCATATGTCAAGAGAAGTATGCTCATTCTATTTTAAAAATATTTCATATGGTAGATGCTAAATCTTGTGATACACCAATGGAGTCAAATGTAAAGCTAACTGTAAGAGGTAATGAAAGATCCTTCAAAGACATTACTCTATATAGAAAGCTAGTTGGTTCACTCATATATCTAACCATCACAAGACCTAATCTAAGATTGTGTTGGTAGATTAAGCCAATTTATGCAAAATCCTAGTGTGGAGCATTGGAAGCTAGGCAAGAGAGTATTAAGATACATCTTGGGAACAAGAGATTTTGGCATTGTTTATGGAGGATCATTACCTAACTAAGTTTAAATTTTCAAATTTAGATTTTGTAGGAGATCAAATGGATAGGAAGTCCAGAAAGTACACATGCTATTTTTATAGGTGATGGAGCTATATCATAAATGTCGAAAAAGCAAGCTACTATCTCATTGTCATCTAGCAGTGAGTCTAAATCTACGCTAAAACAAGTTGATGAGGGAGTGTGACAATGGTCAACTAATATCGACATTTTAATTGGCATTTTTGGAGGCCAAAATGAAATCTTAACTTAGAGATAGTTTCATATTTGTCAATAAAGCTCTAAATAGTGTTATTATTATTTTGAACAAGTACATAAGTGTTAAAATTAAAAAACAATCCATATTGATTTTTTGGCTTGTTACAAATATTGTACCATGCAAGTATGTAGTTCATAAATGCAAAATGCCAAGTTTGGCCTGGATAGAACTCAAGTTACATGGATATGTAATATCTAGATTGATGAGTACAACTTGCATATAGTTTATAGACATAGAATTAGCAAAGTTATGCTTGTAGAAACTCGTGACAATTCACACTCATTAATTGTAAGTGATCCATAGTGACATGCAAAGCATGCACAAAGTGTAATGGACACATGCATGATGATTTGTACTTTGTTAGTTAGAACTAGAACACTTGGAAAAAGTTGGTAGAATTTCATGCATGGGGAGTGACAAATGTTACATAGACTCTAGATGTCAGTTTAGATGTCATTTTGTAATGAATGGATGTGGTTCTACCTCGAGCTACCTCAAACTCCATAAATATGTGTAGCTCTCCTCACAATCAATGATGAAGAACCAAAGTTTTGTATCTATCTCATGCCATTTTGGATGTAAACTATTTTGCTTGTTATCTTTCTATCTTTCTCTCTCTAACTCGTGTTGAAGCTAATGCTTATACACTGATATCTTGTACTTTTGCTCATTATTGATTCATTGCTATCATATTCTGTTGCTTAGCATGCTAGATTGTGGTTAAGACATATCTTCTGAACTAGATCTTGTTAATCAATCTAGAATCAGGTTATTGTGCTAATCACAAAGCTTAATTAGATTCATCATACTTGTGGACATTTCCCACACGTGTGAAATCTGAAAATTTTGTCATGGTATCAGAGCCAAATTAAGCTTTGCATGCTAACATCTCTGATTGTACAAGTAATTCAGAGCTAAATCAAGCAAAAGAACAGTTTTGCATTTTTTTTCTCACCTTTCTCTGAAGTGTACTTGGATCAAATCGGATTGGAACTGAATTTTCAGACCTGAAAAGTGGTAGTACGGAATTCTGAAATTTCGCACGTGTGAAAATCAAAGATTTTCAGTCCCTTTTATTTCCTTGCTTATAGATCCAAAGATAGTAGTGTTATAGCTTGATGAAAAGCTTATGATCTGTGCTTTTCATAGAAATTGAAATCAAATCAATCTGATGAGTCTAGCAAGAGTTATAAGCTCTTAAAGAGGATAGAGATAGGTCCAAAATCCGAGTGACAGTATTTTGGTTTGATTCAATCTTGCTTTGTTCTGAATCCATTGTTTTGAGCACCCTACACAAGAAATTGAAGATCAAGACTGAGTTTGAAATAATTGAACACCTTTTGAGCCTTCTGAGAGTCAATTGTGTTTTGAAGCATTTCACACGTGCCAAAAGTAGGATTCAAACTAGCCAAAGTGTCTCAATCCACTTTGTATGTCTGATCTAGATAACTTGTCTTGTGAAATATTTGAGATTCATCTCAAATACAGTTGCAAGTGTCTCACATAGGAAGGTAGTACATCTTTGAAAATACCTATAGTGAAAGAGAGCAGCAACTTTAAGTCTGATTGGAACAAGCTCAAACATATTGCAGTCCAATAACTAAGAAGTCTTCATTAAAATGGCATCTCAGAGAGGATATCTTCTAGAAGTTAATGAAAGACTAAACACTTCTAATTACTCAGTTTGGAAGTTCAGAATGGAGTCTATTTTGATTCTCCAGGATGTTATGAATATTGTGCTTGGTGTTGAGGAAGAGCCTCAAACACAGACTGAAATTCCTAAGTATAGGAAGAGAGCTAGAATGGCTCTACATTTCATTAAGATGAATGTATCTAACGAAATTCTGAGAGAGATAGGATCTTGCACTACAGCCAAAGAAGCTTGCACTTAAGTCCATCTATGAAGCAAAGAATACTTCTAGAATACTCACTTTTAGGAATCAGATTTTTTAAAGTTTCCAAAGAAGTAAAGAGAGTGCATCAAACTATGTTCTGAGAGTTAAAGATTTACATAGAGAGCTTTCTTGTGTTGGTGTTACTATTAACCAAGATGAGCTAGTTCAAGTCATACTGAATGGCTTGAGAGATGACTATGATAATCTTGTTCAGTCTTTTGCCATTAAGGAGGAGTTGCCTAATCTAGAAACTCTCCAAGGAATTCTTATTTTTAAAGAATCTAGAAAAAACTATAAACTCTCCAAGATGAACAAATTCGAGCATGGTGGAAGTGACAAAGTCCTCTTTGTCAAAGACAAGTAGAAAGGAAGGAGTAAAAACCAGTCCTCTCAAGCATCCAACAAAGGCAAAGCCAAAGATCGAGACAAAGATGGTGATGAGGATGATACAACTCATCCTACTACCTCAAAGACCAAGAAGAAGAAAGTGAAGTGTTTCTTCTGTGGCAAGAAGGGGCACTATGCCTCTAATTGCTTTAAGAAGAAAAACCAACTCAAGCATGCTAATCTCTCCAAAGAGATTGAAGAAGATTCTGTTGCAAGTGATGGAGAAGGATCACTCATGGTGTCCAGTTTTTCTTTATCACCTTTCAAGAAAGATGGAGCTTGGTACATAGATAGTGGAGCTTCTTCACATATGTGTTGTTCAAAGGAGTCATTTGACTCAATTGTACCTTACAAGGACTCAAGAAATCTATTTACACTGCTAATGATCATGAGTGCCCTATAGAAGGCATTGGCAACATTCCATTGAAACTTGCTTCTTAAAAAATTCTTGCACTTTCAAATGTTCTTTTCATTCCAAAACTCACAAAGAACTTAACTAGTGTGGAAAAGTTGCTTGATAATGGTTGTGATGTAAAGTTTAACTCCAATACTTGTTTTATCAAGAAAAATGATGAGATCCTAGCTGATGGATCTAGATGTGGTGGAATTTTAAGTTGAATTCTTATGAGAATGCAAACCTTTGTGAAGTTGCTTTGTTATCTAAGGAGGAGCTGTGGCATAGAAGGTTGGGTCATCCTAACTTTAAATCTATGTCTTCTATAGTCAAGAAAGTGAGGGCTATTGGTCTTCCAAAATCTCTTTCCAAAGATTTCAAGTCTTGTGAGGCTTGTGCCATTGCAAAATCACACATAAAGCCATATCAGAGGTCTTTTATAAAGACTAGTCATCCTTTGGAGCTTATACACTCGGATGTACATTTTTTGTCTTCTAAAAGTATTGGTGGTGCAACATGTTTTGTCATCTTTATTGATGACTTTACTAGATATACTTGGTTGTATCTATTTTCTTCAAAGGCTATGGTTTTTTATCACTTTCTAATCTTCAAAGCTTATGTTGAGAAACAATTTTCTCTCAAAGTTAAAGCTTTAAGATGTGATGGAGGAGGTGAATACATCTCCAATAAGTTTCATGGTTACTGTGAAGGTGAAGGAATAAAGAGAGAGTTTTCTTGTGCTTATTCTCCATCTCAAAATGGAGTAGCTGAGAGGAAAAACAGATCTTTATGTGAATGTGCTAAAGCAATTCGAGTAGCAGCTTCTTTGACTATTGAATATTGGGGTGAAGCTATAAATTGTGCAAACTATTTGTGCAATAGATTACCTCACAATGCACTTGCTGGAAAATTACCTTTTGAAGTCTTGTTTAAGAAGAAACCTAAGGTAGATCACCTTAGAGTTTTTGGTTGTGCTTGTTTTGTTCATGTGCCCTTGGAAACAAGAAAAAGAGATGATCCTAATTCTATTAAAGGGATCATGGTTGGGTATGCATCCAACAAGAAAGCTTACATAATCTATGTTCTCTCTACCTCAACTATAATTGAGAGTAGGGATGTTATATTCCATGAAGATCAAAAATACATTATTGAGGAGGCCGAGTTTAAAAATTCTCACAAAGATACTCCAATCATCACCCTTGAAGACTATCATGGAGAGATGGGGCCGAGAATTGAGGAGGAGTCACCTCGAATCTTTTCACCAAGGAGATCTCAAAGATAAAGATCCGAGCCTAGAAGCCTTACCTATGAAGATAGAGGCAAGCAAGTGGAAATCAACTCCACTAATTGTGCTTATTTTATTTCTCATGAGGAGCCGAAGGATGTATATGATGCACTCAACTCGAAGGAATGGTACCTTGCCATGAAGGAGGAATATGATGCTTTGATGGCCAATAAGACATGGGAGCTTGTGGATCTTTCATCCAACAAGCACACCATTGGTTGCAAGTGGATTTTTTGAGTCAAGTATAATCAAGATGACACAATCAACAAGTACAAGGCTAGGCTTTGAGCTAAAGGTTTTGCTCAAGATTATGGACTTGATTATGAGGAGACTTTTGCTCCAGATGCAAAGATGGTATCAATTAGAATCATAATTTCTCTTGCTTGTTTTTTCAATTGACAAGTTCTTCAACTAGATGTCTCTAATGCATTTCTAAATGGGTATCTAGAAGAAGAGATTTATATGGATCAGCCTATTGGGTTCATCCATGACAAAAACAAAGTTTGCTTGCTCTTCAAAAGTTTATATGGATTGAAGCAAGCTCCAAGGTCATGGTATTCTCGACTTAACACCTTTCTTGAGTCACTAGGATTTAATCTTAGTAACTATGATCCTTTCTTATATGTCAAGTTTTTTGATAAAGATATTGTCATCTTTCTTATTTATGTTGATGATATCATTCTAACAGGAAGTTGTATCAAGTTAGTTGAGGAAACCAAGATTGCACTTGGAAAAGAGTTCAAGATGCAAGATCATGAAAAAATTCACTATATTCTAGGATTAGAGATTGACTTTCTTAAAGATAAAGCTTTTGTATGTCAATCCAAGTATGCTCTTTCAATGTTAAAAAAAGTTCAATATGTTGAATTGTAAGAGTATAGAAACTCCTATGGAACAAAATGTAAAGGACTCTAACAAAGGTGATGAAAGATCCTTTGTGGACATCACACTTTTTAGAAGTCTTATAGGCTCCTTAATTTGGCTCACAATAACTAGACCTGACATAAGCTTTAGTGTTCATAAGTTGAGCCAGGTTATGCAAAATCTTACTATTTATCATTGGAAAATGGCCAAGAGAGTGCTTAGATATATATATTCAAATTTTGATTTTGGTTTATTGTATAAAAGAAAAGATATTTTTATTATTGGTTATTTTGACTCGGATTTTGCAAGTGATAGAGCAGATCGAAAATCTACAAGTGCTTATGTCATATATCTTGAAGGAAACTTGATACCTTGGCTTTTTAAAAAACAAGATATTGTATCACTCTCATCATGTGAAGCTGAGTACAAGACACTCACTACAACAACAAAGGAAGTGCTTTGGATCAAGAGGTTACTAGTGGAGCTAAAGATAATCATGGAAGAGGATCTACCTATGATCATGTGTGACAACATTTCAGTCCAAACCTTTGCCAACAACCCGATATTCCATGCAAGGAGCAAGCATATCGAAGTTGCACATCACTTCGTGAAAGAGAAACTCATTGGAGGTGAAATCAAATTGGAGCACATCGACACATCATCTTGTATTGCTGATATGCTCACCAAACCTTTGAGCAAAAGTTCCTTCATCAAGCATAGAGCCAATCTTGGAGTTATACCAAGATCCATGTTCAAATCCATATAGATTATTTTTAGGAGGAGTGTTAGAATTGAAAAACAATCCATATTGATTCCTTGGCTTGCTACAAATATTGTACCATGCAAGTATGTAGTTCATAAATACAAAATGTCAAGTTTGGCCTAGATAAAACTCGAGCTACATGGATATGTAATATCTAGATTGATGAGTACAACTTGCATAGAATTAGCAAAGTTATGCTTGTAAAAACTCATGGCAATTCACACGCATTAATTGTAAGTGATCCATAGTGACATGCAAAGCATGCACAAAGTGTAATGGACACATGCATGATGATTTGTACTTTGTTAGTTAAAACTAGAACACTTGAAAAAAGTTGGTAGAATTTCATGCATGGGAAGTGACAAATGTTACATAGACTCTAGATGTCACTTTAGATGTCATTTTGTAATGAATGGATGTGGTTCTACCTCGAGCTACCTCAAACTCCATAAATATATATAGCTCTCCTCACAATCAATGATGAACAACCAAAGTTTTGTAACTATCTCATGCCATTTTGGATCTAAACTATTTTGCTTGTTATCTCTCTATCTTTCTCTCTCTAACTCGTGTTGAAGCTAATGCTTATACACTGATATCTTGTACTTTTGCTCATCATTGATTCATTGCTATCATATTCTGTTGCTTAGCATGCTAGATTGTCGTTAAGCCATATCTTCTGAACTAGATCTTGTTAATCAATCTAGAATCAGGTTACTATGCTAATCACAAAGCTTAATTAGATCCATCATACTTGTGGGCATTTCTCACACGTGTGAAATCTGAAAATTTTATCAATAAGTGGATGAGATTGTGTTTGGACCCATTTTAATTGGTCAATATTGGTACATTGCATTTAGACTAGAAATTCTAGGTTTTTGATTAAGTACCCAGAAGTTGCCATTTTAGGGCATACTTAAGAAAAGTGACTAAATGACATATTGGCTATTATAAATAGTTGTACCTACATGGAGAACAATATCATTTGTTGAATATTGATGTGGAGAATTCATCTTTGTTGATTCTATGTCATTCTCTTATGATTTTCTCATGATATCTTGAGTTTCTAATTTCTCGTTGATCTATGTGATGCCACGAAATTGTTAAATATTGAATATCAACCTAAATATGGCATGATATACTCAAAAATGAAGATATGAGCTGAATAAATATAAACCATAAAGAGGCCTAAGTCATTTTTTGAAAATATATCTCCTAAAGACTTGCCTTGTATTTAAGGGCAAGACCTCTAGAAGGGAAACGCTGCCTTGGAGAGCCTTTACTAGGTTATCTACACAAAACCACTAAATATGAATCCACATGTTAAACTAGAGTAATTTTTAACTCTTAGTTAAATATACCTCTTATGGTATAATTGAACATACATTCAACCTAACTGTTAACTAGATCTTTTCACGAGAGCGACGCACCTGTAGTTTTAGTTTGTTCGCTCTGTAGAACATATATTGATCACATGCTTCAGTCTCGACCATCGAGAGAGAAAGAGTTTATGTATTTGTGAGAGATTGAAGAAGTGAATAGAGCGTTGAGGTTTATTCTCTCTTATCTCTGTTCTCCACACTGTTGAGTGTGAGTGATTCGATTCTACTAGCAATCTCTAATGCATTACATGAATTACTCTCTAGTCAGACAGACTCTCTAGCGCATTACAATTGTTTGCTGTATGTCCGTAAATATGCTCTAAGGAACTGTCTTAAAATCCTCTTATTTGTCTGTCGCGAACACTTTCTTTTCGGCACTCGAATAAAGTCTACATTTGGTACAGTCTACCACAATCATTAATAAAACTGTATGTATATATCTGAGATGTTAGTCCCTGTTTGAGAAATTGAGTCTTTGATCTGTGTTCTTGCTTGTAACTGACATAAGTTTCTAACGTGCTCTGAAACTCTTTGTGTTCTTTAACCATAACCCTGGACTTAAGTTGTTGAGGACTTCTGTCTAGAAACGAACAGTTCGCGAATGCGATTAACTAATTGTCTGCACAAACACGAATACATCGAACATTTCTCGACTCTCTGTTGACACCTTAATCAGCCGGAGTGTAGTATTGTTGTACTACTCTGATAACATCTCACTTGTAAAACGCATTTCATTCGATTTGATAGAGGCAAGACTGCTGTTCTGGAATTATTAACACTACACACCCCAAACACAAGTAATACTGGTTACTTTCTAATGTCTGTTGACAACCAGAATAACGCCCGAAGCCACTTCACTCGAAATAAATCATAAATTGTACCAAATACATAACTTTCTAACCCTGTCCTCTGTGGGTTCGACATTATTTACTACAAAATCTATATTAACCTTGTTGGTATAGTATGACATATACCGATTTTTGGCGCCATTGTCGAGGATAGCTTAGGAAAGTTATAAGAAAACTGACACATCCATCTTCATTCCTAGTGTATGTCAGATAGAGAATCTCGATTAGAACAATACCGTAAGCTTAGAGAGAAATTTTTACGAAGACAGAGTGAGAGTGCGAGTCGAAAAAATCTCGACGAGATCATTGCCTAGTTACTTGAACTCCTAATTAGCTTCGGTATGGAGGGTCCTGCTGCACGTTTCACTTCTATCTCAAAAATTAAGTACGATTATTTTAAAGGGGCTACTTCAGATGATGCAGATAGCTATGTCTCGCAATTTGAGTCAATTGCTAATGCAAATAACGAAGGAACTGACGTAGACAAACTGCGAATCTTCCCTGGTCTGCCGAGAAAGTAAGCACGCATATGGGACAGTCAAGTTGAACCAGGCCGTGTAGGAACCTGGTTACTACTGAAAGATGTGTTTCTGAACCAGTTCAGAGAAATTAGTTATAAATCTAGAATTCTCGAACGTCTGAACAATGTTCAGAAGAAAACTAAAGAATCTCTTCGAAAATATACACGTAAGGTCAAGAATCTTATAGGAAAACTAACCGGTATATATCTCGTTGATATGCAGATCGAATGGTTTTTGGCTGGTTTACCACCAAAGATTGATCGATATTGTAGACAAGGAGACATGACTTCCTTAGCAGCAATAATAGCTAGTGCTAAAAACTTTGAGACCTCGAAACTAGCACGAAAGCGACATCTGGTAAGTCTAAAACTGATTCTAGTGATAGCGAAGATGATTCTAATACTAAATCAAGTTCCAATTCTTCAAGCTCGGAGTCTGATAGCAGTGATTCATTGAAATCAGAAGCTGATAAAGGAGATAAAAGAAGTAAACGCCGATCCAAGTGGAAGGACGACACAAAAATTATCGAGGATAAGTCGTCAACTTCTAAAGTCGAAAAGCTTTGGAAGAGTAATATGACTGATCTTAATAAAAAATTTAATGATTTGAAAGTGTAGATCTCTGAAGTTGCAGACAAAAGACCAAAAGCTTATTTTTTCAACTCGAGAATGTGGTGTACAAAATGTGGAACTTCTGGACATACTAAGAAAGACTGCACCACTGTGACTGTAAAGTATATCGAAGATCCTACCCAGAAGGTACTCTTTATTTTTCAGAATGATGCGACTACTAATTATGTTCACGGTACTGCAGCATCAGCCCAGTAGGATAGACCAAAGTTTGCACCAAAAAGACACAATCCTCCTGAATTTGTTGGACTAGCGATGAAGTCACAAATCACGACTAAACCAGTGTCGGGCAACTGTTACAACTGTGGAGAGCCGAGACATTTTTCACCTGACTGTCCTCAGCCACGAAAGCCGATTGGTTATATATCGTTATGCTCGAACTGTAGGGAGTCTGGCCACAAGTATCCTGACTGCCCTCAGCCGCAGAAGCCACGAACTAAGTACTAGTATGTAGCAACACCAGTTGCTGCAAACTCAAAAGCAAAAGCTTCGACTGATGCTGTTGTGCAGAGGATTGATATTATTGAAGGAAAATTGGCGAAGACAGAAGACCAGTCTTGGCCAAGTGACGTGGAAAAGCTATTCAAAGTCACAACAAGAAGCAAAGGCGCTTCGAAACCCGAACAGAAATCTTCAACAAAGCGCAGAAACTCTTCGAAGAAGAAATCTTTGAGCAAGTCAACGAATAAATCTAAAACTAAAGAAGATTTTAAAGACGACTCCGACTATGACTACAATGTTGCAAAATTATTCGCAAAAGACATCTCAGCAAAAGCGAAAGAAATTATCAATACTGAACTACAATCAGCTGCTGCAGAGAAGGTGGTCACATTCGAGAAAGGGGACGATGAAATACCGAAGACTAAATTGTCTAGTGTCGTTATTGACAAGCGAATCTCGAAAGCAAAGATAAAAGACTATGATATAGTGACTGATATTGGATCTCTTCGTCCAAATATCACTTTTGAGCAATTGTTGGTAGACACCACTTATTACCGTAAGCAATTAACAGGTCTTTCTGCCCCTAAAAAGAAGAAAAAAGTTTCTTTACTAGATGCTGGTGTATTGTTTATTGATTTAGGAGATCTCGGCGCACCTGAAATTGATGTTACCATTGTGGGATGTTTGATTGAAAAAGTGCCGATAGACTCTGGTTCAAACATGAACATAATAACAGAAGACACAGCTCATGCTTTGGGGCTGACTGACATTTAACCAACACAGCAAAATATCAAGTTAGTAGATTTGACGCGACGAAAGCCTGTTGGAGAATTGAAGGAGATCACTATATACATTCAAGCCAAGCCTTTCACAATGAATTTTATAGTTATCAAACCACTTGGTTTGTCATCTTATTATGTGCTAATTGGATAGCCCTGGCTTTATCAATCAAATGCAAGTGTTCACTAGACATCCAGAGAGTTGAGATTTCAAACTGATGAGACCAATAATCGAGGTAAGCCAGCAGAACAAATAATCACCTAGAGTCGTGACAAATATGAAGGTGAAACTCCTTTGTCTTGACACCAGTTTACCTCAGAAGATTCTTCTTATGCATTAAATATTTTTTCCAATGCATCTGACATCGAAGTGCAATATTTCGAATGATATGAGAATATTGACAAAGAAGAATTCTTCGATGTCTGCAACGCTGAAGCGGATGTTGCAGATAAAGAAATAAACGTTGCAGACACGAATTCTAAAGAGTCTGATAATGATTTAAGTGACGAATTTGATGAATCTGAACAAGAATTTGTAACAAGAACCAGGCTGACGAAAAAAATATATCTATGGAGTCAACCATGCACGAAAACTTAGAATTTGCTTCGAACAGGAACACATATCATGCTACACAGTAACACAGACAGAAAACACTCTCCACAGCAAGCTCACATAGCAACTGTATTTCTCAAAATGAAATTACACTGTACATATAGTTGCTCACTTAGGCAACCCATGCATGACCCAGGTTTCCGTTGGCGGGACGCGTGTCCCGTCGATTTGCCTTGTGGCGAGGCTAACTGATCCTTATCGACTGATAGGACCCACAGTACAATAGCACAGTGATTCTACTTTAATTCTAACTCTCTTCCTTAAAGTAGAGTCTACTTTAAAGTCAACAAACTTTAAGTACAAAAAGCTTTGATCTAAACTTATCAAACTTTTTTTCCAACAAGTGGCTTAGTGAAAATATCAGCTAGTTGTTCTTTCGTACTTGTATAAAGTGATACTGAATCTCAATGTGTTTGGTTCTCGCATGGAACACTGGATTCTTTGCTAGCTTAATGCCACTTTAACTGTCGCTATGTAAAGTTGTGAGATTTTTCTGCTTCATGCCAACTTCTTCCAAGATTTGTCTCAACCATATAGCTTCATGTGCTGCACTACACATTGTCTTATACTCTGCTTCTGTGGTGGATAGAGCAATTGTACTTTGCTTCTTACTAGATCAGAAAAAGCAATTGTCACAAAACTGGAATACATACCTTGTAGTGGATCTAGAATCATCATAGTCACCTCCTCAATCCGCATCCACATAGCCACACAACTCAGGTAAATCCTCATGCTTCCTGTAAATCAAGCCATAATCTGAAGTGCCTTTTACATAATGCAAAATGTGCTTAGTTGTCTTCCAATGCGTTTCTATAGGTGCTGCCATAAACTGACTTACAATACCAATAGCATAGCATATATCTGTTCTAGTCGTGGTAAGGTAAATCAAGCTCTCTACTAACTGCCTATACAGCGTAGCATCAAATGACTGTGACTCATTAAACTTATAAAGCTTTTTACCTCGTTCAATAGGAGTATTCACTAGTTTGCAATCCTGCAACCTAAACCTGTGCATCAACTCTTTGACATACTTCACCTGTGTTAAACCCAGTTCGTGTCTTTTTTGCCACACCTCTACTCCAAGGCAATAATGCATCATGCTAAGATATGTCATCTCGAATTGTTCCATGAGGTCTTTTTTGATCATGTCTATTATCTCTTGATTATTTCCCGTAATAATCAAGTCATCAACATAAAGAGCAATTAAAACAACCATACCATCAAAGCATAAGACATACAGATTTGGATCAGAATGTGTTCTCACCATCCCCTTTGAACAAAAGTAGGCATCAATCCTGCTATACCATGCACGTGGTGCCTGTTTAAGACCATAAAGCGCTTTCTTCAAGTGACATACTTTATTCTCATGTCCTTTCGCTACAAAGCCTTCAGATTGATCCATGAACACCTCTTCTTCTAACTCACCATTTAGAAAAGCGGATTTCACATCCATCTGATGCAAAGGCCAACCAAAATGTGAAGCTAAAGCAACAAGTAGACGTAGAGTATTCCACTCACATATCGGCGCAAAGGTCTCCTCATAGTCGATGCCTTTACTTTAATACCCTTTGATCACTAATCTTGCCTTGTGCTTTGCTATACTTCCATCTGCATGGTACTTAGTCCTGTATACCCATTTGCAACCAATGGATTTCTTGCCAACTGGTGGTTTTACTAAGTCTCATGTGCTATGCTTAGCAATTGACTCCATCTCCTCTCCCAGAGCCTTGACCCAAATATCATCATCCTTCGCTTCACCATAAGTCGAAAGTTCTTTGCTTTGAATAATGCTAGATAAGAGAGCATAATTTACTTTATACCTTTCAGGTTGTGTCTTCTCTCTTGTTGATCTTCGTAGCTCTCTCTGGCTAGATGATCCTGGAAAGTCATCCATGTCGTAGCTCTCCAACAATCTCTCAAACCACTTAGGGAGCTTCCTATTAGGTGATTGGCTTCTTGGTGAAAATGTATCCCACGGTACATCCTTCTCCTTATGTTTGTCACCTGCAACTTCAATTTTTCTTGCACCAAAAGGTTTGTCTCTACCTCTCCAACCTGTCTCTTGAGGTTGAGTAGTAGTATATTGAGATGTATTCTCATGATCATCACTTGGAAAGTCAATAAATGGATCATCATCATGAGGTATCCTCATTATATCATCTTTTCCACTGGATGTGTCTATCTTCTCAGCATCCTCGTCTTCATACATCTTGGATTCATCAAAAATAACATCACGACTTATATGAATTTTGTTTTCCACTGGATCAAAACATCTATAGCCCTTCACACGATCATCATATCCTAGGAATATACACTTGATAGCTTTCACATCAAGTTTACGTCTCTCTTCCTTAGGAATGTGTACAAAGGCCTTATATCCAAAGATTCGCAAGTGGTTCACCTTTGGCTTCTTCTTCGTGAATGTCTCCTCAGGTGTTATCTTTGCTATGACAATGGTAGGACTTCTATTTTGAAGATAGACTGCCGTACTGCATGCTTCTAGCCAAAAATCTTTTGGTAGTTTCATCTCAGCTAGCATAGATCTGGCACTTTCCACAATCGTACGATTCTTGCACTCAGTTACACCATTGAGAGCAGGAGTATGAACTTGCATAAATTGTCTTTTGATCCCACATTGATCACAAAGATCATTGAAGTCATTAGACTTGTACTCACCTCCACTATCTAATTTTAGGACTTTGATCTTCCTACCTGTTTGATTTTTGACCAATGCTTTGAAACTCTTGAAATTGTCAAATGCATCCGATTTCTTCTTCAAGAAGTAGATCCACGTCTTACGTGACATATCATCAATAAAGGTCATGAAATAGAAGGCTTTACCTAAGGACATAGTCCTCATAGGCCCACATAAATCTGTGTGGATCAAATCCAAGATGTTCTTTGCCCTTGCAACACCACCTTTATTGAACTTCTCTCGATGCTGCTTCCCATATACACATGATTCGCACATCGATTTCAAGTGGTCTTCTATGGTAGGCAATCATGTTCCCATCTCCAATTTTCTCATCAAACTGAGGCTTCCTAAGTTCAAGCGACCAAGTCTCTTATGCCACAACTCAGTTTGCGATGGAATGGACGATACGAGTCCATGTTGTCCCTTGATTGTAGCATTCAACCTGTACAATTTAGTATTGGGCTCTCTTACTCCATCCGCAATAACTTTGAACTTTTGGTTCACATCCTTCACAAAGCAACAATCATGGGCAAATTCTACTTTCAACTTTTGATCAGTAATGACTCCAACAAAAAGTAGATTTTTCTTCAAACCTGGTACGTAAAGTACCTCCCTGATCATCCCGCTTTTGCCATCAAGTAGTTGGATTGAAACGGTGCCTATCCCCTTGATCTTGCACACATCATCATTTGCTTGTGAAACAGACGTTCCATTATCCAACACTTTCAAGCTACTGAACCAATTCTTGTTACCTGTCATGTGTCTTGTGGCTCCCGAGTCAATATACCACGCTTGATCATCTTGATTAGATGACAATGCAGATATGAAGATGCTAGAGTCTTCAATCTCACCCTCATCGACAAGGTTACCTGCTTGCTTTGGTTTCCCTTTGTCTTGTTCCGCCAGGAATTTGCGACATTCACTTTTCCAATGGCCCTTTTTACCACAATGGAAGCACTTGTCTTTCTTCTTGGTCTTACTGGAAGATCCCTCATTCTCCCGAGTCTTGGCAAATTATTGTTTAGACTTCTTCTTACTCTTGCCCTTGCCTTGTTTTTGGCATGTCGCAAGTGCCTGATCGTCAGTATTTTGACGTCTTGCTTTCACCATTTCTCGTCGTTGCTCTTCTTGCATCAAAATTCCTATGAGCTCGTCAAAGGTTGGCAATCTTTCTCTTGATGTTATTCCACTCACAAACATCTGATAGGGTTCTGCAATGCCGCACAATGCATTGTGCACCAGCTCCACATCACCACGTATGCGCTTTCACCAATAGAATGCAGTTCATTCTTCATTGTCTTAATTCTGGTCATGTAAGTCTGAATGTGCTCTCCTTGCTCCATGCGGGCACTATTCAGTTTTGACTTTAGAAACATGATTCTTGACGGCTTTGACGTCTCGAACTACTCCTTTAGCACATTCCATGCCTGTCTGGGTGGAACAGCATCACAAATGTGGGTAATGATGTGATCCTTCACTGACAAGTTAATGAAGGTCAAAGTTTTTCTCATCTTTTTGTCGAACACTTTGATATCCGCTTCATTTGGCGGCCTTCTCTCATCACCTGTGACGACTTACCGCGCGTCTTTCTCCATCAGTATGTTTTTCATTTTGAATTTCCACACATCATAGTTGGAAATCCCATCCAATTTGCTACTTTCACTCAAAATGGACTCTCCCATGTTTGTCATCGCAAAACTGCTTGAAACTTCTGTCGTAGGCTAAAAACAGTATGTCGAGGCCAACTGTGATGTCAGAAGTTGAAAATAATAACCTGCACTTTTTCCCTTACCAGGCCATTTGCCGCTTTTTCACCAAATTGAAAGCATCAGCATCGCCTTACGAAATGCACTCAGTCGTCAACTCCCAACTACGTGCCCAATGGAATGGTGAAATCACTTTTGGCGCACTCCGAACACTTTTTCCGCTGCAATCACTCTGTTTTGTTGTACCATACTTGGAGGTACAGTCCGAGTGCTCTTCGTTTGGGTCAAAACGGATAAAGGAGGTGAATTTAAGGGCTTTTTCACTTTTTGAACTATTTCTTCAGTTTGAAGAGACTTCAACCTTCAGTGAAATTGGACCCAACTCAAATTTCAATATGAAGATTTTTAATGAAATTGAATGGCTAAAAGCCCTTCAGCCGCTTCTAATGAAGTTTCTCATGGAAGGAAGGAGATCCAACGATCTCTTCGCATCTCACGGTCGCAGTTGCTTGTTGAGGGTTTAATCTCCACCATCCATTCTCCCCAACCTTTATCTAGCGGTCCGGATTTAATCTGTGCGTTTGATCCTCCTCCACCAACCGCTAGCGCCCTGGAGACGCGATGGTTTTTCTCACACTAGTTGCGCGCGAGCTATCCGCCCTTCTTCACGAAGTTTTTCTTCCAAGTTTGGGTATGGCTACCCTTAGAAATTGCTTATGGTTCCTCTAATTCAGTGCGGCTATCCATGGCCACTTCAGAGATGATTAAACTGAGCAGGGCGCCCTCCTTCCAACTTTTATAGCAATAGAAAATATTGAGTATAGAGAGAAATCCACATTTTTGAGCTTTCAAACCCTAAGCCAGGGTTTTTCTCAGAAAGTTGATCTTGGCTTTATGTTCACAGTTCTCTGACAGACCAATCCTCTTCCTCTGAGGTCGCCCTACTGCTAGAAGTGTGTTGCTTCAATTTGTTTGTCAAACGGTGTCCGATTGAATGCACACTAACTGCAAACACCAAGTACCCTTCTTTCGAAATTTTAAAATTCCGTTTGCGGAGGTTTTTATTCAGCCGACAACTCTTGTCTATGAATCCTCACACAGTCTCAAGCTCACCAAGCTTTTGTGTGCTAAACTCTTTGCACCAGTGCTTCTCTTTCCATCTTCAACCCGCCGTAAACCTCAAACTCTCAAAAGACTGTTATCTCGAAGCTCTCTTCAACGACGATGTTGTAATGTGTACACTCCCTGTACAGCTCTGATACCAACTTAGAATTTGCTTCGAACAGAAACACAAATCATGCTACACAGTAACACAGACAGAAAACACTCTCCACAATAAGCTCACATAGCAACTGTATTTCTCAAAATGAAATTACATTATACATATAGTTATTCACTCAGGCAACCCATGCATGACCCAGGTTGCCGTTGGCGGGACGCGTGTCCCATCGACTTGCCTCGTGGCGAGGCCAACTGATCTTTATCGACTGATAGGACCCACAGTACAGTAACACAGTGATTCTACTTTAATTCTAACTCGAAATTCATGGCCATACCAAGGCCAATATGATATAAGGTATCATTCTACCAGATTCTACTGAAATAATTGAACTTGCGCCTGGTAGATTTGTACATGTCTCAAAGTCACTTGGAGAAACAGAATTAGCTAAATTTATAAAATTGTTGAAGGAGTACCAAGATGTATTTGCTTGGTCGCTCGACGATTTAAAAGGTATACCTGCAGAATTCGGAGAGCACCGTTTTGATCTTAAGAAGATGTTGTACCTGTTCGATAGAGACAGTATCGTCTCAATCCAAAGTACTCCCTCATGATTAAGGATGAACTCAACAAGCACCTTAAGACAGGTATTATCTATCCCATCTTAAACAGTGAATGGGTTTCTCCCATTGTTGTTGTTCCAAAGAAGAAGACTGGCAAAATACGAATATGCCAGGATTTCCGAAAGCTCAATGCTGCCACAAGGAAGGATCATCATCCTCTACCCTTCACTGATTCTATCTTAGATCAGGTTGCTGGTCAAGAGTGTTACAATTTCTGTGACGGTTTCTTTGGTTATAATCAGGTTGGAGTGAGAAAGGAGGATCGTTCAAAGACCACGTTTACTACAGATTGGGGCACTTATGCCTACAACAAAATGCCCTTTGGTCTTTGCAACGCAGAGAGAGAGAGAGAGAGAGAGAGAGAGAGAGAGAGAGAGAGAGAGAGAGAGAGAGAGAGAGAGAGAGAGAGAGAGAGAGAGAGAGAGAGAGAGAGAGAATTTTGGGACATTATGTTTTTTTATTAACTTTTCATATTAAAAGGAGCAATAGCGTAAACTTGGGAGTTAATGCACCTAAACTAGACCATCCTACACCCGAAACATTCGGCAAACTATACAGTAATAATGCTCTTAATTAGATCTTTCATCTGATACCCATATTGCCCAAAAAGAAACCAAAAAATATATAATTAAAAAAAACGTTTCTGGGATTTTTTTGAAATTTTCAGAAACGTGTTTTTGAACCTTCAAAGGTGCAATTGAGTTGCACATTGGAGAGTTGTCATTATGGCTATAATGGTTGTAGAGAATATTCTAAATCTGTCAGGCTGATTCAAACATCAAGTTATTTTACAACAATGAATTTTTTTTCTATGATTTCTAAAACATTGGCTTTTGCACTCTACTCACAAGTCAAGTCTTCGGAGTAAATTTGTTTCTACAACTGAGATTTTTTAAATACTTTCATGGCAACCAAGTTTCATTATAATTTGCTATCTTAGCATAAGCACCTTGCACTTAATCTTGCACCTACAGAAATTTTTTTATTGTCTAAAAACTGTCTTTTTCTCCAAATCATATCCATCCGGATATATCTGATCTTTGAGATAAGTAATGATATCAGAATATAACGAATTTGTGGATGAGATTTTGAATAAATTTTTGTCTGGAAAATCATCATTAATTGGTTTTTCAACTTTGCTGAGTCATGATAGATAATCAGCATTCATATGATATTTTCCTTGGCGAAGTTCTATTTGATAAGTGAATTCCTGCAGAAGTAGAACCCATCGAGCAATTCGTCCTAATAAATCTGGTTCATTCGCAAGATACTTTAGAGCATAGTGATCAACATGAAAAATGAAAGCATATCCCAGCAAATAATGTCGAAATTTCTTAACAGTGAAAATCATTCCGAGTGCTTCCCTTTCTGTAGCCGAATAATTTTTCTTCGAGGCACTTAGCTGTCGACTTGCATAGTATATGGGATGGTCTTTCTTCTGATCGTCCTTCTGGCTTAGATAGATGCCAATAGCAAATGCAGAAACATCAACATAACTATAAAATAAAATAGCCCAATTAAGTGGTCTCAAAATAGGAGCATTGATCAACCTCTGCTTAAGTTCTTCGAACGCTTTTTGCTGTTCATTCATCCACAAGTATTCCACTTGTTTCTTGAGTAGATGCGTAAGAGCGGCGACAATAGAGACATGATTTTGGATAAATCTCCGATAATAGCCGACATGTCCTAAGAAAGCTCTTAGTTCACGTAGATTTGTTGGTATTAGGAGGTTCTTTATAAGCTCAACTTTATCTTTATCGACCTCTATTCCTCTGTTTGATATTCTGTGTCCAAGTAAAATTCCTTCTTTCATACCGAAAAAACATTTCTCTGGATGAAGGGATAAACAAGTATCTCGACACCGTTGCAATGTAAGTTTAAGCTTCTGTAGATGTGTTTTTATATCACTATATACACAGAAATCATCAATGAAAATTTCAAGAAAAGGTCTTAGGAAGGCAGCGAAAATTAACCTCATTATTTGCTAAAAAGTCGCTCTCTCTCTCTCTCTCTCTCTCTCTCTCTCTCTCTCTCTCTCTCTCTCTCTCTCTCTCTCTCTCTCTCTCTCTCTCTCTCTCTCTCTCTCTCTCTCTCTCTCTCTCTCTGATCTGGGCGCCAACGGATCTCCATGGCCTAGCGATGGCCTGCCTAGCGCTGGTTGTCCTCCATCGCCCTTCCTCCATATCACCTGCTCCATCTACTGGCGGATCCGCTAGACCTCCATCGCATTTCTGCATTGCACCTATCCTCCATCGCTGATCTACTGGCTCCCTGATCTGCTGGCTCCATCGTTGTCTTCCATCACACCTGTTGTCCCTCATCGCTGATCTGCTGGATCCCTCATAATGCCACGTCGCAAAGGAGTCGTTGCCACCACTTTTGAACCATCCTCTGTCTTTAACAATGCTTCAACATCTTCCTTACAGCCAGATCCACCTACCCCTCCTATGCTTGTTGCGGTTCCTATCTGTCCATCAAACCCTATTCTTGACAATAGTGAAATTACTGTAGCTATTCCCTTGACTCCAAACACTCCAGAAGCACCTGTTTCTCTCCCTCCATATGCATTGGTCAAACTTCTTTGGGATGATCAACTCCGTCTATTTGAATACCTCAACAATCACAGAGAGCAACTGGCTTCTCATGATTCCCTGCTTCTAGTGGTGCAATCGCATCTTCAGAAGTTGGATACTTCCATTCAAGAACTCAAGAATGAAGTTACAATTATAATGAAGTGAAGCCTCTTCTCAAATCGCTACTTCGGCAAAAATTCAGCAGCTCAAAAATCAGGTGGAACAACACCATACGGTTGTCCAGTCATGGGCAGATGTGCTTAAAGGTTCGTCTCTAATTATCTCTCCACCTCCGCCTTCACCTTCGCTTATCTCAGCCACGTTCACTGAGAGTCGTCTGCGAGAGCATAAAGCTCTCAATGTTCATGTTAGAGGTATTCTGAACTCTCAAAATGTTGTTGCAGAAGCTGAGAAGTTTTTGGAAGGAAATCTTCAACACCATATCAAAGGAATGGAAACTGCCTGGCGACCTAAGAAGGACCTGGATACTCTTGTCATCCCCTTCACATCAATGTCTCATCGACGTGAAGTTTTGGGAAGAGATTCAAATTGCGGTTAACCAAATTCTACCTGGACGAAGATCTTACCTTCATCCAAGTTCAAGAACGTAAGAAGGCAAGACAAGAAGCTCTATCAACTGGCAAACGACTTATCTATCGTGATGATATTATCAGATTGGTAGATCGAAAGCCTATAGGTATGATAATTCTGAGATAGAATCTGAGATAGAGAAATAAAGAGATGTCCAGTTGAACATGTAAATGGTCTACGTACCATATAATCCTGGCTATATGACTCTCTTCCTAGTTAGTTAGTTTGTTTTTCCTGCTTTGACGACACTAATCCGTCTTGTGTCCAACTTAGTTGATGTACTTGTTCGTCTTATACGCCTTTGGCATGGAATAGACGTTTAATAAAGCTTTCTTTCTTTCTTTCTCTCTCTCTCTCTCTCTCTCTCTCTCTCTCTCTCTCTCTCTCTCTCTCTCTCTCTCATTATCTCTCTCAAATCCAACAAACTAAACAAAAATGCTGAATCGTGTTGAACAAAAACCATGCTAAATCATTCTGAACCATATTGCATCATCCTAAACCGTACTGAAACATTTTTCAACCATATGGAATCATTTTTCAACCATACTCTCTCTCTCTCTCTCTCTCTCTCTCTCTCTCTCTCTCTCTCTCTCTCTCTCTCTCTCTCTCTCTCTCTCTCTCTCTCTCTCTCTCTCTCTCTCTCTCTCTCTCTCTCTCTCTCTCAGAATAGTACTGAATCATTACACTGTTGTGAATAGGATCATCATAATATATAATATCGGGCCACATGGCACCAAAATGGAGTACAATGATGTTCCATGAAAGTAATGAAAACTACACAACTAAGGCTCGTCAGAGTCATGGTAGGAAACATCATCTGAATCTGTGCCTGACCGCAGATCCCAAAGGTCTGTAGATGAATCGGAACCGGAGAGAACTATATGTCGTGGTGTGGCCCTGGCTCTGCTGCGTGCTCTGGCTCTCTACTGCATGCTCTGGCTACGGATCCTCCCCCTGCCTCTGCCTCTGCCTCTGCCTCTCTCCCCTCCTCTGGCCCCCCTTTGCCTGTCCCCACCCCTGTGTCTACCCCCTGCGTGTCTATGTGTCAGGTGGTTGTGATCTTATGCCCTAGGATGGCCCTACCCACTGTGATGATGCATGGTCAACGGCTGCTTGTGATGCTCCACTCTTGTCTACAAAAAGTGAACTCACCCCCCCCCCCCACACCAAAACCTCTAGGTCTCCCTCTAGGCCTACGTGCAGGAATGGCTGGCTCCTCCTCTGTCTCCACATCAGGGTCCACCAGCAGGTCAGCCAGGTCATCTCCCTGTGCCTCCGCCCCCATCTTCTCATCCTCCTCTGTATCCCCCTCAACCCACTCCTCCTCCTCCTGATAGTCAACCCCGAGCTCCTCTCCACCCTCCAAGCCCTCATCATCCCCCTCCTCAGCCCTATCCCTCTGTCTGTCTGTCCTCCTCGAACGGCGTAAAGCCCGTGTGTCAGCCTGCGCCTGTCTATAGAACTCTCTATAGATCTCATTATCCATCTCCTCCTGCATGGGTGGTGCCCGAGGAGCAGCAGCCTCCGAATCCACCAAGCAAGTGTCAGGGTTCACCTGCAACCAAAAACAATACATTGTTGTCAGGCAAGTATTTTGCAATTCATTGCATAATTCGAAAGCAATTCAATTCGTCAAAGCATAGCAAGAAACAAGGAGTAATGATGTGACTCACCTCAAGCATCTGGCCCCCTCCTCGTGTGTGCCTCAGCATACAGCGGTTGGTGTTCACAAACACTAACCGCCTGGTTGGTGTTCACAAACACCAACCGCCTACACTGCTCGATGGATAACTTGTTCCTCTTCTGCGTGTGATACAAAGCCCAGGTGCTCCAATTCTGCTTGCAAGCTCCTGCTAAACAGTCATGTGCAAGGACTCTCTTGACCAGTCGCCGCAGGTCACATGTGTTGCGCTCGTGGTAGCCCCACCATGTAACGATTGAAAAACATTACCAACCTAAAACAGAGCTCAAGACATTCGAGCACACGTCACATTGATTCTAGTAAAATCATAGCAAGTGCCAAAAAACACACGAAATTAGGGCGAGGGATAGAATCATTTCAGTATGAGCGAAAACGGACGACTGACGCTAGCGTGGGAGTCCTTGCAGGCGTAAAGGAGTGTTGTGCAAGCCAAAACCACGCTACTAGCAGATGCTTGCACGATGCTCCACGCCTAAACCCTAAAAAACATGGAATTAGGACATGGAAATTGAAATTTGTGATACGGACGTAGATGGGCGGAACAGAAGTCACAGGAGTCTCTACAAGCATGTGGAAATGCATTCTAGGCTCAGACATCACCTAAATCGGTTGCTCGGAAGTCATTTTGTGAAAATGGCAAAAAAACACAAGCATTTGGAATGTGGTGTTCAAATCTCGCTAGGCGTGCCGTAACGGCTGAAACTGACGCCGTAAGAATCATCGTTGGCATGAAGAAAGGTAGTCTGGAGCCAAACTACGCTCGATTTGGTTGCCTATAGCTCAATGTCAACACTTGCAAAAAATCAAGCCTATACTTACCAAATATCAAAAACTGATCGTTTCGCTCTCCACGAAGCTCAGATCCCCCTGGCACCGCACACACTACCTCCGTATCGCCGAGTAGATGCCTGCCGACTATGCACACGCCTCGATCGGACACCTGTAGCTGAAAATACAAAAATTTACCTCCTCCATGGCTGGCGCGGTTCTGGCCGCAAAGAGGAGGCAAAAGTTTTTATATACTATTTTTTTTTTAACTACGATTATGGTCTGAGAAACGCGTTTCTCATAAACGCGTTTCTGTGCATCTATGATCTTAACCCCCTGCCAAGATATGACATGACAAAGATAAAGTGGTTCTATTTTAAAGAATTCGCATTTTGATTCCTATGCATAAAGCTTTTCTTGTTTCAACATCCTTAAAACAATACAAAGATGCTTCATATGCTCTTTCGGTGTCCTACTATAGATAAGAATATCACCCAGGAACACCGCTACAAACTTTCCCAGATACGGATGAAATAAATCATTCATCATTTGTTGAAATGTAGCCGGAGCATTAGTCAGACCAAAAGCCAAAACTAAAATTTCATAATGACCAAACTGAGTCCTAAAACCAGTTTTCAATACGTCATCTAGATGTATTCTAATCCGATGATAACCCGTTCGCAAATCAATTTTAGTAAAGTATTTAGCTCAACCCAAACGATCAACCAAATCATCCAGCCTAGGCAAAGGATATTTGTTCTGACACTCCTTTATAGTCCACACACATCAGGAACATATCATCCTTCTTATCTTTTAGAAGAACTAGTGCTCCCCATGGGGACTTACTAGGACGAATATGACCCATTCGAAGATATTCTTCAAATTGTCGAGTCACCCTCCTCTTTCTTCAGACTAAACTGGTACGACTATCGAAAAATAGCTTGACTAGCCGAAATTAATTCTATCTTATGATCGACCAACCAAGTGGTAAGCCATGAGGTGATTCATCAGGAAACAATTCACAAAATTCTTGTTTTAAATCTAATAACAATTGTTTCTTTTCATGTGCTTGATCTATGTTGAAACACTGAAATTTATTATCCATAATGAAAGTCGTTTCAATATTAGATCATTCACTATCAATCACATTGGAAGATTTGGAAACACAACAATTTAAACTGGATTTCAAAACAAGATGATAACAATCAAAATTTTGAAAGTCCTTCATTCATTTCGCCGATGAAATCATAAGAAACTGAGTACAAGAATTATCTCCAAACATAAATACTTTCTTACCACTACTATCAGCAAAATCCATTCTATGATTTTTAAAATCAATTTGCAAGGTATCAGTCAAATCTATTGAAGAACCACTCATAACCTAATATAATGTACAATTGGCCCAAATTCAAAACATGAAAATCAATCTTCTCAACATGCCCTTGTAGATCAAGCTCCAATTTCGGAACTCTGAGATCCCAAACTTTAGTATCGGCTCCCAAAGCTAAGTTGACCACATAACGATGATCATTGGGCTTAGTAGGCACCTGGAGTTTCTGCACATGTTGAGAATTGATAAAATTATGTGTACTACCCGAATCAAATAATACATTGATGTCTTTCCCTAATAATTTGACCTTAACTCGAAACAAATTATGAGGACCGAAAGATAATGTACTAAAATGACATTTGCAAGTAGTTCCTACAAAATCAATTTGTAAGGTACCTAAAGACAGATCGACAAACATTAGGTTCGATGAGGATTTCTTCTTTTGAGGACACTCCTTCGCCAAATGTCCCGACTTTCTGCAATTGAGACACAATCCTTGTTTAAAAGCCGCAATATGGTCTGATGCCTTCGATTTTTTCTTGAACTTATTGTCGTTCTCCTTTTTCTAAGAGGCCATAGCATCTAATTCATCAAAATATTTCTTCGATTTCTTGCGTGGCCAAAAATCTGTTTTTTTCTTGCCCTTGCGGGAAGCAACCATTGTTTGATCATAAACACGAGCAATTCATACATCATCTTCTAGCGAGTTCAACTAGTTTTGCTTACACTCATTTTGGAAATCCGCTTGTCACCCATTCACAAATTGCCATTCGGCATATTTCCTATGAAAATGCGATACCTTAGTCAATAGGTCCATGAATTCCTGAATATAGGTATCCAAAATTCAATAAAATTCGGTACAAATCCACCGTCATGAAAGTCTTTAGGAAAACATCCCGAAAATCATCCATGACTCCGATTTTGGCTCGAGATCCCTTCACCAAGACATTGCTTTGCCTTTCAAACAGGACCGAACAAATTCTCTTCTCCTGAATGTTATGTAAGTCAAAATAACTCGACCAATGGTTAATCTATGATTCCACAGCTATGGGTTGTTTAAACTTCTTGTCTGCTGAAAAAACCTCTGGTTGGAAGTCAAGATAGGTCGACACCGTCAAAAGAAATTTGATTTGCTCATCTCGTTGCTTGTTACTTTGGTGAATTTTGAGCAGTGCCTTGCTTATAACCTCAAGTATAGAAGGTGGCGACGAAATTGAGCTTCCGAGACTACACACGGGCGACGATACCTCCTCCCCAAAAAGTTGTTGCTCCATGTCAGCCATATCTGCCAACACATATTTAACCATTATTAGTGTGAAAATACGGCCCAGAGACCAAAACCTACAATTAAAGCAAGAGCAAAGAACAAAAATTCCTTTCTGACCAAAAAGTGAAAAACACCATTTATAGATTCCTATCTTGGCTCAACCAGCTCCGAGTGTTTTTTTCTTTTCAGAAAGAAAATTAAAATGACCAACGAGAAGGTCCCTTCAAAGAAATTAGAGACCCTTCCTTCCCGTTAGGAACCACCATTCTTAAGTACCCCCCCCCATTCTCTCTCCTCACATGTTCCCTCCCTCGGGCCAGAAACTAGGTTTCTGCTTGCGGCTAGCAGCCTGAACGACAGCCAGGAAGGAAGACCATGGAGAAGAGGAGATGGCAACCGACGAAGCGAAGGGGGGAGAGAGAGAGAGAGAGAGAGAGAGAGAGAGAGAGAGAGAGAGAGAGAGAGAGAGAGAGAGAGAGAGAGAGAGAGAGACCCTGTCAAACGCGTTCCTCCCTTAGGAACCACCACTCCTAAGTATTGCCCCCCTCTCTTTGGTTTGTATATTGATGAGCTTGAGAAAGCCATCAACCAAGATGGTGGTATTGGCTACAGGCTTGGTAATATACTCATTTCCATTTTACTTTATGCTAATGAGGTGGTATTGCTTTCTTCTTCTGGTGAGGGGTTGCAAAGGCATTAGACACATAAAAAGTTTTTGGAGACTTATTTGGTTTGACTGTGCATACCAAGAAAACCCAAATCATGATTTTTTAATACCTCCAAGACCTTTATGTAATAGCAAGTGTTCACTCTAGGGGGACAATCACTCGAGGTGGTATCCTCTTATACTTATTTGGGGACTTCCTTCATTGGTCCTGTTTTCAGTATGAGACACGCCGACACAGCTAGACTCCGTAAGGGTCATGCTTCATTGGTTAATCTCAAGCGGTTTTGCTTCAGGAAGTACATTCGGGATGCCCTAAGTAAGTGTAACTTATTTGACACTATTGTTACACCCACAGCTGTGTATGCAGCAAAGGTTTGTTTCTCTAGGATTCTCGAGTCAGAGTGACTAGTATTTCTTGTCCACATATCAGTATCCTTGCACGTATGATACGGGCCAAGCCTTCCATTCCTCACCAAATTTTACTTGTTGAGTTTGTTGTCATACCACTCCGGGTTGAGGCTATTTTCAGGTTGATTACATGCATCCAGAGAAGTCTTTCGGTTTCAAGTTATCCACATATAGCTTTTCTTTCTTCTCAGCAGCTTCATCACTAGGGTCATCATCTATCATGGTACTCCCAGGCTTCTCGTCTCTTACGCATATACGGCATCGATATTTTTGATATGCCAGAGGGATCCCATCAGTATATCAAGCAAGTTATTTACCATGCATATTCTCGAGTGACATGGCAAGGGCCCCCTGGGGTCAAACCAGACTTCTATCACCTCTGTTTCCTAGAGTTGGACAATGTCGAGAGTTTCCTCACACGAGTTGTATGCGGAGACGGGGAGTTTCCGAGGCATCCCTCATATGAGTAGACTTTGTTAGATGAGCACATTAGGGGAGGTGGAGTCACAGGAGCCTTTTGTATTCAGATGCCCTGTTTCTTATGAGATCCGAGGACGAGATCATTGTCTTTTCCGTGATTCTCCAGTCACACTATGTTCACTCATTTCATATGTAGACCCTCAGAGTGTGGCATTGATGATGCACGAGATGCCCTTCTCGGGATCTTCACCGTGATCGCCAACAGTGTATTGCTTCCAGACCACACATATTGCTACAGGAGACTTCGCAGTCTAGAGCTCACATGCGCAAGCCCATTGTTTCCTCTTCAGTACCTGCATCTTCGTCTATCCTTTCAACAGTCCTTTTGTGACATGATCTCTCATAAAGTTTTGACAATTATTGTACAACTTCAGCTACACGACATGCCATTGTACCATACCTCAGACTTTCATGTCTTGAGAGCAGAGTAGAGATTTTGTCTAGTCTTGATAGGCTCATCATTTTATCTAGTAGTTGTTGTTTGACATTTATATGCTCCTTTTAGTATTTATCATACTTGAGATGCAGGTTATTGAAGACTCAACTAAGGACAAGGGAGCAACAAGGAACTTTATTCACGTTTACTTGTTCTATCTCACGTTTGAGCAATTTCATGTGAATGTGTGCAAATTGTCAAGATATGGCGAAACTAGTCACATCTATGGTGTTGTTTGCAATCACGTCATCAGCTCCAAGAGCAGGTTTGACAAGTTCATAATTCTTGCCAACTTCCATTTATGAAAGGCCACCCATTATTAAGTCTTAGACGGCACATCCCATCATAGATTAAAACACACTAAGATAAGGAGAATGTCTTATTCCTACTATTAGCACCAGGAGCACGTTTGACAAGTTCATATTTCCTTTTGTCATTCATATAAAAATCCAAGTGCTAAGTTACTAATTTTCTGGGGGTAATCTTGACCATAATGGAGAATAGTATTAGACAGTAGAGCCAATGAGGTAAGAGCAAAGACCGACATATAGAAACTAAATGCTTGGATTCTCATTTATTAGACATGTGAATATATTTAATTAAGAAAAAGTATTATATATCATTCAAGGTTGAACTCAAACCTGTTTGAAAGAACTCCTTGTGTTACACGGTCTGCTGCCTCACTACACAAGGGTCTAAACCATGGTCAAGCTGAGTAGTGGTGACAGGGTAATTTGCCCAGCCACAAGAGAAGTTAAAGTGGAGACTCTACATGGCAAATGCTCAAAACTGGCCAATCTCATCTCTTCAAATTTCAAACAACACATTCCAGCTCCAATTTTGGCCAGTGTATTGAGGTATCCCCAAGATAACATAGAAATTGTTCCTTGACCTTTTAACAGATTCCAGGGAAAGCATCTGAAGTTCTTCTTGTAAGACTTTCCCAACTTAGTGCACTCCGTTGTTTTCTTATACACTATGAACAAGCAGATTGTTTCTTGCACAACCAGGGATAGTTCCACTGCTTTGCATCACGTTGTTTAACTGGGAAGAACAAGAGACTTTACTTGTCATATACAGTCTACTGCGCAAGGTGCTGTAAGTGATTCTGTCAGGGGAACATCCCGTTTTAATCATTTCCTTGAAAAGCAAAGAAGCCTCATCGACTCGGTTATGTATACATAAACCATTGAGTAAAGTATTGTATGTGACCACATCAGGTGTGCAGCCCCTCCTGCGCATCTCTTCAAGCATACCACAAGCTTCATCCAGTTTGTTAGCTTTAGATAGAAAGTCAATAAGAGTATTGTATGTGACGACATCAGGATCACAACACCCTGCAGACATTTTTTCCAGGAGACCGTAAGACTCATCTACATGGTTTAACATGCACAAGCCTAGAAGCAGCGTGTTGTAAGTGATAATATCAGGAACACATCCCTTGAAAGCCATGTCTTCTAAATGCCTTGAAGCTTCCAATGCTTTTCCATCTCTGCAGAGGGACTTGATGTAAGTTGTATATGCAACAACATCAGGACAAAGGCCAATCATACTCATCTCTTCAAACAAAAGACAAGCCTGTCTTGACCTATTTACTCTACAGAGCCCATCAATAAGAGTTGTGTACACAATCACATCGGGTTCACAGCCTCTTTGTATCATCTGTTCGAACAGTTCTTGTGCCTTGTCTGGTTTTCTTGCTTTGCAAAGCCCATCCATTAAAGTGCTGTAAGTAACAACATCAGGAATACAGCCACCTATCACCATCTCTTCAACAAGCTGATGTGCCTCATGCACTTTTCTGGCCTTACACAGTTCACCAAGAAGAGTGTTGTATGTAGTCACATCAGGGCAACATCCGCTTGCAATCATTTCTTCGAGAAGTTGATCAGCCTCATCAATTTCATTGGATTTGCACAGTCCATAAATCAAGATATTATAGCTAACAACAGTGGGCTCAAGGCTATATCTTCCACTGATTTCGTTAAAGAGTTGATAAGCCTCATGTATTTTGCAAGCCTTGCAAAGACCGTCGAGAATTATGTTACATGTGATTACATCTGGAACAAGACCTCTTTCAGCCATTTCACCTAGAATGTTATGAGCCTTGGTTACCTGCCCAAACTTGCATAACTCATGGATTAAAATTCTGTGAGTATTCTTATCTGACTTGCATCCCCCCTTAGGCATCTCTTGAAGAACTTGATAAGCTTGATGAAATTTTTGTTTCTGACACAGTCCTTTGACGAGTATATTATACGTGATAATATCCGGAATACAACCTCTCCCACTCATGTTTTGGAAGAGTTCATAAGCTTGATCCAATTTGCTAGCTTTACAAAAAGCATCAATGAGTACATTGTATGTAGCAGCATCAGCACTTTGACCCAATTTCCAAAAATCTTCAAAGAGCTCCATAGCCTTGTCAATTTTGTCCTTCTTGCAAAGTCCGTCTATCAGACTCGTGTATGTCACCATATTAGGATGACACCCATTCTTCGACATTCTATGAAGAAGTTCACAAGCTTCTTCCACTCTACTAGCCTTGCACAGACCGTCAATAAGGGTTGCATAAGTCACAACATTTGCAGAGCAGCCCATAATTGACATTTTCTCGAGAAGAACGTGTGCTTCTTCTACCTTGCCCACTTTGCACAGCCCATTGATTAAACTATTGAATGTGACTGCGTTGGGAAAGCAGTCATTGTGTTCCATGGAATGGAAGAGCTGTTGGGCCTCATCTACTCTTCCTGCTTTGCAATACCCATTTATAAGAATATTGTATGTAAATATATCCGGCGTGCATTTCCTTTCAGGCATTTCTTGGTAAAGCAAATGAGCTTCGTCCACTCTGTTTGCATTACAAAGGCCATGGAGAAGGCAATTGATTGTTATGACTGTGGGTGCTAAACGCTTGGCCAACATTTGCAGGAAAAGGGTTAGGGCATCATCTACCCTGCCTGACTTGCAAAGACCATCAAGTATTGTGTTGAATGTAACAACATTTGGAGAATGGATAGAGCTGACCTCTCTGAAATACTGAAATGCGCCATCCATGCTACCAGCTTTGCAGCAGCCATCAATGAGCACATTGTAGATCACCACTTTAGGGTTTACCCCCCGTGCTTTCATCTCTCCAAAAAGCCGCGTGGCATCACCTATTTGGCCAGCCTTACAGAAGCTGCGGATGAGCATGCCGTAGGTGAATGCGTCAGGCGAGCATCCGGCAAGAAGCATCTTGTCATATACTCTTTGCGCTTCGACATGGCGCCCTGCCCTAATCAAAACCTCAAGCAGACAATTGTATGTAAAAGTTGTATGATGGTAGCCATCTCTACCCCCGGCCCAATTGAAGAAAACCAAGGCCGCATCAGCATCCTTCACATTCTTTAGGATCTTGCCAACAATCTGCTCCTTAATGACACCATTCCACTTTCCAGCTGTGTCATTCAAGCCAACCAATGGATCCGGCTGACAACAGAGAATGCCTAGAAAGTCTTCCACAACAGAAGATGATTTATGTTTTCTGCGCTGCCTGCCTAAGGAACCTTTTTGCTGATCCAACAGAGGTGAGGGTTTTGGCTTTGGAATGCATACCTTGGAAAACCATCTTGCATTTGCCGCTGCTGCTGCTGCTGCTATGCGAAGCAAAGGAGCTGCTAAAGGCATTGAAAAGCAGACGCAGATGCTCTTGAGGGATGACGATCCGGCATTCCCATCCCCGCATACAGAACTGTGAGCTATGGATCAGCCATCGGAAGACATTCTCTCCCCTTTTTTCCTTTGCTTTCCTTTGCTTGCCCTTCCTCTCCTCTCCTGAAGGTCAAGGTCATGAGTTCGATTCCAATGAGCAGCACAATGATGACATGCAAGAAACAAGGTGATATTCCATTAAGAAAGGCATCCTACCTTAGAAAAGAGATGTCATATCATATGTATTAAAACTATTTTAGAGAGAGAATGTCGTCATGCCGTCAAAAATGCCCAGCTCTAAGGCCAAGACAATGCATACATAATTGGATATGGGCATTTTTACCATTGAAGGCCTTTATATATTTTTGGAGGCATTTTTACGGCTTATCAACACTTTGTGCCGAGTTTGTTCCTAAGCTTAAGTGATACTTTAATTTGGCATTCTCAGTGGTAAGCGGTGCTAAGCCTAATGTTGCGCATGGGTCCATTCATTTTTTAAAAGAGGCCTTGGAGACTTTTTAGTCTAAGTGTGAATATATTTATGGATATAAGGGAACCCTTTAAACCTTATCCATTTTGAAGCCTTTTAATCTTTGTAGTGGGTTTCTTTCATTGCCTAACCTCAATCCAAGATCTAATCAATCTAGCATCAAACATAGATTCGTTCCGATGAGAGCGATAATATAGTTCAGATTTTAGCATGAATGGAAGATCCACATCTAATTCTAACATCCATTAACCCTAAGCATTAACACTACATCCACTAACACTAGATCCTCAACATAGCTTACTCTTTCTCTCTCTCCCTTTCTCCCTCATAAAAAGTATAAAAACATGCAATCCCAATAACAATCAAATCCAACAATTAGCAAAATCCAAAGAAAGCATGAGAGATGGAGGAAAAGTGATAGAGAGCAAGGACATTCATAAATCCAATTCACAAGAGAACCAATCTGCTTTATTGAAATGAAGAATGAACATGTGTAGGAACTCGAGTTGGTCCTTTTTTATAGTAGAGAGGAGGAACCTGGCCTCTAAATCCTATTGGTCCATTTCTGTCTCCCTAATTATTCAAATTTAAAAAAGAGTGGGAACCATCCAAATTGGAGAGAAACTCAACTTTATTCACTAACTTGACATTTAGGCCATGTGACATTAAAAGTCCCGCAAAAAGGCCTAAAGTCCTTTTATTGACTTTCAACTAATCAAATCTCTATGTGATCATCGGGTTGGACTTACACACACAGGGTGCCAAATCCCTCTCACTTATTAACTAGGGCTAGGGTTGCCTTGGGATCCGCAAACCCTCCAACAGTATCCCCCACCAAAACTGGTGGCGGTCCCATGACACCTGCGAGATGCAGTTACTGGGGACTTTTATTTGCTTCGCGATGAATCTTTATTAAATGATACTACACCTTCTCCATAAAATCGAGTCGGACAGCATTAAATTCCAAATTATGCGGCAAAAAATAACGATGAGCTCCGGCAATCCACTTTGAAGTTGTCCAGGACGTGAAGCGAGATTTCCAGGAGCCTCCTATCACTGTTGCACGAAAATATAGTCGAGCCACCGGCAGCTGATCCTTGATATTCTCTGAGGCCATTGGCTTATTTGGATCGAATGCCAAAGGAGGAAGGCAATCATCCCATCTCGTTGCCACTGATGCCAACAGAGTCAAGTCTTTCGCAAAAATCGTCGATTGTCTCACTGTCGGATCGGGAGAGTGTATATACTCCCGTTACGCTTGTAAGGCCCAGTGGAAATCCACTGACATTGTCCAACTGTAAGGTTGATGGATGATTGGCCAATTTGGCGTATGGATTGTAATTTTGTCCATGGCCAATCCCAAATCCTTCCACCTATTTCTTCACGGCATCGGTACATAATATGGATCTACCCGCAATTGGCGAGGGCTGGCCACATAACTCCTGATAGATTCCGAAGTTTTATAAAAAATGATAACTCTCCAAGTTGGCTGCTCTCCCAATGCGCATTTTTTATCCAATTCTTTGCCGACCTCTATCTTAGAGGTCTTAAACTTAAGGACCCAACCACCACACGAGGACTCATGCAGATGTTGTGCTAAAAAACTCTGAATCTGGTCCTCGACGCTTATTGGCCTTCTGAATAATGGTGTGGTCCTTGATGAAGATGGACCCGCTTGCACTGCTTGTGGAATTGGATGTTGTACTTCAATGTTTGGAGCTCCACCCCGGTCCATGCCCGAATCCAGCCATGTATCCATTGGGACTTCAGCTTGGTGCGTAGGGGAGAATTGCGACATGACCGGCACTAGGATATGAGGTCCAGCTTCCAACACTTGAGCGACAGCTTTTTCATAGGCAATGATGGTTGCTTTAGCCTTTGCCAACTCAGTTGAAGCTGCTCCTTTGAATCTGTCAAAGCGGCATCCCTGAAGCGCCACTTTGTAAGTCTCAATTTTTTTGAACAAATACGCGATTTCCGTCGGAATTACCGGATGATTTGGTATTTGAGTCTGGAGATACACATCACACTCAAGGGTGGTCGCATCCAATTCACCTTGAAGACGTGTGCGATCTTGCTCTGCCATCTGCAGTTGACCTTGTAGTAGCTACACTTGTTGTTTTGCATCCTGCACGGCCTTGTCCACCTGATCTTGTGCGGTTGTCAGAGCATTCTGCAGTGAGCTGACGTATTCTTTGAGGCGATCAGCCTGTTGTTGTGTCGACTTCTTCTCAGCTTCGGATTTTTGTTCATACTGCTTGGCGATCTTCAATTCTCTGTCCAACTGAATAAATTTTTGGCTGATGAGAGTATTTTTTTGATCCCATATTTGAGATTTGCTCCTCCATTTCTTTTTTTTTACCAAGCATAGACTGGATCACTTGCGCAAGGCTCGAGAACAAACTGAGAGCATCACCAGAATCTACTATTGTAGAGGTGGTAGCAGCAGAAGGACATGATAGTACTGTCCTTGGTTGGCGTGGAACAGGTGACGGTAATTCTTCTTCTTTAAAGATATCTTCCTCTTCATAGCCCTCAGGCACTGTGGCATCGAACTACTTTGGTGATTTCACAGCTTGCTCAATCCGAAGTGTGGCTGGTGCGGCTTCAGCTTGAGATTGCTGGGGTAGCTGGCAGGAATCTTCAACACCAACAGTAGTATCATGGAACTGTTCGAATCTTCTTCCAGGGGATTGGAGCTCAAAGGGCGCAAGGCTCTGGGGCATTTCAAAAACTTCGGAGGCCCCAAGGGGGTCGGAATCATCAAACATATCCATGAAATACTGCGTGTTTGGAAAAACAGCTTCTTTGTGCGGGGGTGAGGTGGCCTGGACAGCTGTGATGGGAATGGTAGCCCCAATGGCCACATACTGTCCTTGAGTGGAAGCAGAGGCAAGGGAAGCATCAGAGACAGGGGGAATAGGAAATTTAGTGCAAGTAGCAGCAGGGGGTGGAAGCGTAGCTGACGATGTATGCCTAGTACGACGTCGTGATGCAGAAGGCGAGTCAGGAATAACGATCTCACTGCATGGACGACGTCGACCATGTGAACTGGAAGTCTAGTGAGATGATGAGGGAGAACTTTTGTTTTAGCATTCACGTGGAAGGGTGAGGGAATGAAGAGAGCTGTTAGATTCAGCCGGTGCTTCTTCATAAATTGAAAGCACAGTATCCAGGTGAAACAAGGTGTGAGGCCGCTAGGAGAGATAACAAGAAGCCAGCAGCAACCTGATGTTTGGTATTGCTCTTAATGGCTCGTTTGAGCTCATCTGAAACAGTCCTGAACCAGTTATATGGTTCCAGAGGGGCCTTGGCTAGCTTGACGTATGACTCAACTATCCTATGTAAGATCTGAGAAGTAATGCGGTCCTTCTTAAGGTTGCCAACCATCAAAAAATTATTAAGGAGTTGGGCAGCAACATGTATGGCAGGCTCAGTAATGACATCTAGGAGGTAGCCATCATTGGTCCAATGCAAATCATTTATAAGGTCAATGTAAGACTTAATAGCATGTTTGGCCTGCTTATAGTTTGGTGAGGCTTGGGTACCAAACGCTATGGCTATGGCAGCAAGGATGGCCTCAGTTAGGTGCACCTTATGTGTGGCTCCCTGGAAGGTGATGTAAAACTTGGATTTCTCCTCCTTCCACGTACTGAAGGCAAGAGTGATAAAATCCATATTGATTCTCCCTGAAAAGGCTCTCTCATGAATTCCCATTGCAGTAAGCAGAGGCTCCGCAAGGGTCATCCACTGAGTGACCATGCTTGTGCTAGGGTTATCATGATATCTGTTGTAGATGGGACATCACGATGAATAGTATAACGAGGCGACTGGGATGTATCTGTGGAAGACATGATGATCAGAAACGAAAAGTAATATGTGCAAATGTATAACAAAAAATAGCTCAAAAAGTTTGGAAGGCTTTGGTCGCTGAAAAAATTGGCAAGAGCTTCGCTAGCACAAGTGAGGAATGAATCGAATTCAGCCAACTTATAGGTGAATTTGGAGGGTCCATTACACTGAATACTAGTTTGGCTGATCAGTTCTGAACAAAAATTTACAAGCATGTATAGTACTATGAAAATAGGCTATAAAAATCTCGGCAAAAATTTCTGAGGCTCTAAACCTATCCAACGAACGTTTTCCAGGGTTGGCGAAGGATGATCCTTCGCCCAAGAGGGTCCTTTGCCCAAGTACTGTTATAAATGCAGTTTTTCAAGATCTGAAGCTATGGCCAACCTAATTTTGACATTCTAAGACCATCTAGCATGTCATTGAAGGTTCCTAAGGAGAGTAAGGTGCTCGGTGAAGGTTCCCAAAATGGCATATTGCTGATCATTCGCCTAACTAAAAAAAGCTACTATTTCTGAAAAAGAACCTTCGCCCAACTCAGTATAGATATATCTGAAGTGGATGTACAGTCGAGAAGCTCAACAAAGGTCTCTGATACTGTATAGGCCACACATGATCAAAACAATGATTGTATAAGTGATTTTTCATCAAAAATACTATCCTTCCTCTTTTTCCATGCTGATGACTTTTCTGACTTTTGCTCATCAGTCTTTTCACACTTTTTTTTCTTTCTGTCTTTTCCAAACAAAACTGAACAATTAAATATTGAAAACAAAAAATTAAAGAACAAATAAAAATGAAAAATCAATTAGATCATGCTTGCTGAACTGGCGGAGTAGGCTGCCAAAACTTGCATAATCAGTTGCCATTCACCGGAGTATCAAATCGTTTTCCATCTAAGTGTTCAAGAATTACTACGCCATAGTTCAGGATTTCCTTTACTTTATACGGGCCTTCACCTATAAACTTCAATTTTTTCTTGATCAGCTTGGTTTTGTACATCAATGCAAGATCTCCTGCTTTCAAATCCTTTTTTGTGCAATCGACAACCGTGCCATGCCTTGTGACGGGCTTTCTCTGCTGCTAACGCATGAACTGCCATCAATCGTGTTTCACATAATTTGTGCAACGCTTCATGACGGAGTTGTAAAGACTTATCATCATTTAACCGTTCTGTTGTCGCTATGCGTAAAGATGAAATTAAAAATTCAATCGGCGTGACAACATCTTGACCATAAACCAGTTGAAAGGGTGTTTGATTTGTACTATTTTTGTAAGCGGTTCTGAATGCCCATAATGCTGCATATAGGTTATGTTCCCAATCAGACCGACTCACTTCAGCTGTCTTTGTCATAATAGTGCAGAGAATCTTATTGGAAGATTCATCTTGGCCATTCCCTCTGGGATAGTAAGGAGTACTAAATCTGTGTATAACAAAAAAATCTCCCAGTAAATACTTTATTGTTTGATTAACAAAGTGTGTACGTCGGTCACTAACAATCTCGATCGGACATCCAAATCTGATAATAATATTTTCATAGAGAAACTTGGCCATAGATTTCGCATCAACAACCTTGACAGCTTTGGCTTCAACCCACTTGGTCATATAATCAGTTGCTACGATAATGTATCTGGCTTGAGATCCTTGCGCGGCAGGATGAATAGGACCAATACAATCTAGTCCCCATTTTTCAAACGGTGCTTGCGATAAAACCGGATGCAAGGGTTCATAGTTCTATCTAGTAGGCCGTCGTGCTCGCTGGCAAACATCACATGTCTGAATATAAGTTTTTGTGTCCTTATGAAACGTAGGCCACCAACAACTTGATTGCAAAAGTTTGCGAATAGTAATATCTATAGAAAAGTGTCCTCCGCCCATGCCATCATGTGAAAACATGATTTAATCTGGTATTTCATGCGATAAAACACATCTACGTAGAATATTGTCTGATCCACGACGATATAATTGTCCTGCAATCAATTGATAGGGTTGAGCCTTATGAATCAATTGCCTCTTCTGTACTTTTGTCAAAGAGTCATTCGGTTGTCCTAGCATTAGGTACTCAACAATATTCGCTGCCCACTCAGGTACTGCTTCTACATAGAACAATGCAGCATCTGGTAATTCATCAGGTACTCAACAATATCCACTGCCCACTCAGGTACTGCTTCTACATAGAACAATGCAGTATCTAGGAATTCATCATCCACTTCAGTATTAACTGGTGCGAATTCAATTTGCAAAACGCGATCGGCTAGATAATGTTGCTTCCCCTTTAGAACCACAATTTGAAAGTCAAATTCAATCAATAACAGTAACCATCTTGCAATATGTCCAATATTGCACGTCTTGTTTACCAAGTAAAGTAACGACTGGTGATTCGTATAAAATACAAAGTGCGTTTCCATGAGGTAATGACGAAATTTCCGAATAGAAAAAATCATGGCCAACGCTTCATGTTTTGTTGTTGAATAGTTCTTCTCCATATTTGTAAGTTGTCTGCTTGCAAATCGTATAGGATAGTCCTTCTTATAATCACTTGGCTGCGTCAAAACTGATCCAATGGCATATTTCGAGGCGTCCGTGTGAACATGAAATTCAACCGTCCAATTTGGAGAACGTAGTATCGGTGCTGAAGTTAATGCTTTTTTTAATTTTTCAAAGGCTTCTAACGCATCTAATGTCCAAATAAAAATAGTAGTCAGTTTGTATATAGGTCGTGCTAAATCCACAAAGAAGATAATAAAAATTTGATAGTAGTTTGCAAGATTTATAAACACATAAACTCCACGAATTGTTGTTGGCGGTGGCAATTCCACAATAACCTTGATTTTAGAATAATCTGTGGCAATGTCATGTCTTGATATCACATGCCCAAGCCGAACTCCGTGGAAAACCCATATCTGGCATTTTTTTGGATTTAGAGAAATTTGATATTTGCGACATCTTTCAAACACTTTCTCCAATCAATCCAAGTGGTCTGTATCTGTACTATGGACTCCCAAATCATCCAAGTATATTTCAAGGAATTTCTGTAGATAATCTTTAAAAGCAAATTGCATTACTCTTTGGAACGAACTTGGTGCATTACAGAGTCCAAACGACATTACTTTGTAAGCACAGGTGTCACATTCTGTTGCAAAAGCTATTTTGTGACGATCTGCACGTGCAATCTTAACTTGGTTGTAACCACTAAATCCATCCAGGAAAGTATAAGCTTCCGCTCCAGCAAGGCGATCCAAAATGCTTTCTAGAAAAGGTAACGAAAAGTGATTCTTCCATGTCACTTTGTTCAAAGCTTTGAGATTCACACAAATTCTCAATTTTCCATTATTCTTAGGAACAATGACAATCGGTGAAACCCATTCGGTATGGTCAATCTCATAAATAAAATCGGTGTCAAGCAGTCTCTGAAGCTCTTTCTTTATCAGATCCGCAACATTAGGATTACAGCGATAGAACTTTGTAACCTTTGGAATTGCATCAGGTACTAAAGGTATGGTATGTTCAATAACTGACGTCGGAATACCCTTCAGATATTGATAAGTCCATGCAAAGCAATCTTGATACTTAATAAGTAACATTCGGAGTGCTTGATACTGTTCAGGATTAAATTGTGATCCAACTTGGACAATCTTTTTTGGTTCTCCTGGTTCAGCAAGATTCATTGGCTGTATCCTAGCTGGGCCATCGTAAACATCTTTCGATTCTGACACCTGGTCTTTGGGTTCACGATGTGCTTTAGGTAACATGATAACCACATCATCTAGTGTATAACGTTTAAAATGTTCGGGCATATCATGCTGGACTACCTCTACTTGTTCTTTGTTGAAAGGACTTGTCTTGGATCTTCGCTTAGCCTTCTTAGCAGGAATTGATCGTGGAGGTGATGACTTCCGAGACGATGATGTCTTGCTAGAATTTTGACTTGTAGAATCATCCTTGACTTTCCATTTGTCTTTATCCAATAAGGGCGGCACATTCTCTGAATCAATCTTTTGAGGAGGATTTTCCCATTTCAGGACCGTATTATAATGTTGCTGGGCTTGTTTCTTCGTCATTGACCCAATGCCTAAGGCCTAAAGCCCAAAGTCTAATGCTTAAAGCCTAACCCTTATGATTTATGTCTAAAGCCTAACACACACACAAACACATGCCTAAAGCCTAACCCTAAAGCATAATGTCTAAAGCCTAAAGCCTAATGCCTATTCCCTAAAGCCTAACCCTAATGCCTAATGCCTAGAGCCTAACCCTAATGATTAATGTCTACAACCTAACTCTAATGCCTAATTCCTAAAGCCTAATGTCTTATGCCTAATGCCTAAAGCCTAAACCTAATGATTAATGTCTAAAACCTAACACACACACACACACACACACACACACACACACACACACACACACACACACACACACACATAGCCTAAGCCTAAAACCAAAAGCTATATGCCTAGCACCTAATGCCTAATGCCTAAAGCCCAAAGCCATGTCTAATGTCTAATGCCTAAGGCCTAAAGCCCAAAGCCCAATGTCTAATGCCTAAAGCCAAACCCTAATGAACTCTAATGCCTAATGCCTAAAGCCTCTAATGTCTTATGCCTAATGCCTAAAGCCTAACGCTAATGCCTAATGCCTAATATTTTAAATTCATGTTTGCTTATCAACCTATATGCTTGATCTTAGCCAATGTAAAATTATAAGCCTATCATATATTGGTTGGACCCCATAAAGTTGAAGATCTAACATGTTTTCTTATGTGGAGCACTTATGTCACACAAAACCATGCAATTTCCATATGAGATCTTCGTCCAAGACTCAAGTTATGCAAGCCAGTTTTGTGTGGATTTTTTAATCTTTGTCAGAGCTTTGTAGCCCCGCCACCTACTCTGTGTTTACTTTATCATCAAATTATTGTGATGATAAGTTAAGTTCCATTATTTTTTGACGAGTAATTTAGGACTTTATTTGAGGGGGGCAAGAGTGCCTTAATGGTTTATGAGATAGGGGGTGTGGAGATAGAACCGACATTGGGGGAGAGCTAGGAACGTTTTTTGGAAAATGTAACATAGACTTTAGGGCGTGAAAAAAGAGGGAAAAATAGAGTTAGGTTTATGGTTTAGAGTACGGGTAAGGTTAGAGGTGGGTTAAAAATTAGGATTTTGGAGTGCAAAAGTGGTGATTGGGGCGGGGTTTGAAAGATATAGAAAGGGGGTGTAGAGACGTTTCAAAGGGGGTTTTATATGACATTTTAGAAGGCAAAAGAGAGGCGCAACATGGGAAAAACCAGGTTAGGGTTAGATTTTAGAGTGAAATTGCTTTCTTCACATATCAAAGTTATGTTAGAAAATAACGCTATAAGCTATATTATATGTATGAAGTCAAAGGGGAGAGAAAGTGACAGGTAGGAGGGTGGAAAAAAAGATTGTTGGGGTACAAAAGGGAGGGGGGGTAGGGTAGATGGTCATTCCCCATTCAATATCTCTCTCTTTTCTTAAACTTTAAACCCCTACCCACTCTCTCTCTCTCTCTCTCTCTCTCTCTCTCTCTCTCTCTCTCTCTCTCTCTCTCTCTCTCTCTCTCTCTCTCTCTCTCTCTCTCTCTCTCTCTCTCTCTCTCAATTTAGCCGCATGAGAAAACAATCCACAATTAGCCTCTTGCCATCGTCAAAAGCATTGTCCACCACCAAGAATGCCCTCCTATCCAAAATGCAAACTATCTGCAATCAACGGCCGGGGCCGCCCGGCCACCCCACCCCCCCACTCACACACACACACAAACACACAAAGAGAGGGTCCGTTTCTCTCTCTCTCTCTCTCTCTCTCTCTCTCTCTCTCTCTCTCTCTCTCTCTCTCTCTCTCTCTCTCTCTCTCTCTCTCTCTCTCTCTCTCACACACACACACACACACACACACACACACACACACACACACACACACACACACACACAAAGCCTGCTGCAGAAGTCAAATAGAAGTGAGGCCACATTTTACCATGATTGCAAGAGGGCCACATTATAGATTCCTAGGCCACAAAGAATTCAAGGTGACACTGGAGGTGTGAAAATGTCAAAATCATGGTTGATCTAGGCCATATCTATGTACATATCATGATTACACATCTGTGGAGCCTGTTCCCATGTGTGAATTAATTGCATATATAATTTAGGTCAATCATTTAGTATGTACATATCATTTGATTTGAGATCTAGTGGCTAAAATGGCCAAAATCTAGGTTTTTAGCTATATGCCACATGGCACCATTTATTGGTAGAATGTGCTACACCTTGAGTTTAGGATTGATCTCCCATGTGTAGAGGTTTGCTCACATGTGTGGAAAAATCAGTGGAAGTCGAGTTTAGGCTTGTAGAAGATTTTTGTCTAAGTTCCTATAAGTTAGGAAAATTACCCAAAATCAAGGAGGTGTCTTAAAGCTTGGAAGTCATGGACCATGTGCCAAGTTTGATGTGATTGATGGATCCTTTGGTGAATAGACACTCTCACACATGCTATATCAGGTGACTCAGCAGCAGCTCGAGATCCCACTCATGTATATATAGAGCCTCGTTCGGCCATAATCATCAAGCAAGCTAAATCTTGGTTTTGGAGCATTTCTTGAGTTATCTCTCTATTTGTCTTGTGATTTTATGCAGCTATTGGTTTCTAAGCTTAGTGTACTTCATTCTCTATTGGTTGTCCGTACTCTGATAGGTTTTCACATGTGTGAAACTAGCAAGACAAAGTTTTGATCATATTTGATTGTTCTTGCTAGATTTCTTGATGTAGATTTGATCTAATGCAATCTAATCTTGTGTAGATTGGTAGATCAATCTAATCTAACACCCAATCACTCTTGTGGATCTGATTTGGATCCATTCTTGGTCCTTTTTGCTGTACTTTTACATGGTATCAGAGCCAAGTACAAGAGCATTTAAGGCATTGATCTAAACTATACCCAAATTGGAAGGTTTTTGGAAACTAGCTAATATTGAGGTAGTGAGTTTAAATGGATAGCTAGAACCATTATATTTGTACCAAATCTTGTTGTGGGTTGTAGGTGTACTTTCCACACGCATGGGGCCATACAAAACCTATTTTGGATAGTAAAATTTAGTTTGGTAGAGTTAATGCTTCATACACCCAAAACTAGTCAATCTAGTGCATTTTTCAAGCTTTCACTTGCATTGTTTCCATTCCATTGATTTGTTCTTGGTTTAGATCAATCATATAGTTGATTTGAAGCTTTATTACAGTACATTGAGGCTGATTCTCTGATGTTTTAAGTGTGCATTGAAGTTGAGAGAGAAAGATTGCCAATAACCATAGATTAAGGAGTGATTTTGCAAGATTGAGACTATAATCTATAAATCCATCATTCAAGATTCGTTCAAGAGTGATAGGGTCGATTCTACAAGCTTATTGATTGCTAGAAGACACTATCGATTCAGATCTCTAAGTGAAACCATCTAAGTTTCAAGTGCTTTTTCACTAAAAATGGCATCAATGGGTGGTTTCTTGCTTGAAGCCAATGAAAGGCTCACATCCACTAATTATGCTATTTGGAAAGTTAGAATGGAGTCTTTGTTAGTACTTCATGACCTTTATGACATTTTCCTTGATGTGGAAGAAGAACCTCGAGGTAGTGAAGATCATGAGCATCTTCCTTCTCTTCATTGGAAATGTTGGCTTGCTCGAATTGACTCTTCTTCTTGAAGCAATTGGTGGCATAATGCCCCTTCTTGACACAAAAAACACTTGATGTTTTGCTTCTTCTTCTTGGATGTGAAACCTTGAGAGGACTCATCCTCTTCTTCTTTCTCCTTGGAAATAAGATTGTTCTTGCTTGAAGAGGGTTGGTGTTGATTCTTACTTCTTGTCTTGTGCTTGTCTTTGGTAAAGAGGGCTTTATTATCAATGTTGAGAGACAGTCTTTCCATTTTCAAGAGTTTATACTCTTGTCTTGATTCTTCAGAAATGAGCACACTTTGGAGTGCTTCCAAACTTGGTAGCTCCTCCTTAATGGCATAACTCTGAACAAGATTGTCATAGTCCTCCTTTAACCCATTAAGTATGACTTGAACAAGTTCATTTTGGTTGATGCAGTCTCCTATGCATGACAATTCTCTATGGAGGTCTTTAACTCTCATTACATAAGTTGAAGCACTTTCATCACTTCTCTGTACACTTATGAAAAATTTGGTTTCTTAGTGTTAGAAGTCTAGAAGTATTATTTGCCTCATAGATGGACTTGAGAGTATCCCAAGCATCTTTGGCATTAGTACAAGCACCAATTTCTCTTAAGATGTCATTTGAGACATTCATTTTAATATAATGTAGAGCCATCCTAGCTCTCTTTTTGTACTTTGGAATTTCTTGAGGAATTTGTGGTTCTTCTTCAATACCAAGTACAATATCCATCACATCTTGTAAAATTAAGACAGATTCCATCCTAACCTTCCAAATTGAGTAATTGGAGGTTGACAATCTTTCACTTGCTTCTAATAGAAAAGTACCCATTGAAGCCATAAAGAATGTTGGAAATCAAAAAAGATGGATGAAAAAATTGCTTATCTTCTCACTATAGGGACCAATCAAGGGTAAATAACCAAATCCTATGTAAGACTAAGCAAAAAACTGTGAGATAGATCTCACTAGTTTCACAATCTCTCTAAAACAAGATTTGAATCATCAAAAAAGATGAAGTATGGCAAAAGTTATGGTTCTTTGAATTTCACACGTGTGAAATACTCCAAAAATGTCAAATTGACTCAAATACAATCTATTTGTATGAAACAATTTGCCTAGAACCTACAAATTTTGTCTAAATCACATATAGATGAGATTGGTCAACTACTGGATGATTTTTGTGATCATTCAAGCAATAAATGACATGTACTCACGATTTACCACATGCCTAGGTGCCCTACCTATGATTATTCAAAAGCTTATAACTTTTGATTGGCTTATCCAACTATCATGATTCAAATTGCATCAGATTCTACACATTTCTAGCTTTCTAGTGGGCTAAATTGCATGAAATTTCGATCTAAGGTGAGAGACAACCACCAAACTGAAAATGGGCGGATTTCACACATGCCTGCACCTGAAATTCCGTACAGTACCTAATCTGGACCATTCAAAGTGGTTTGAAGCTCTAAATCACCTGGAAAACCGCAAACTAGCTAGAAAGTAGAATCTAGACAATTCCTAGCTTGAAATCTGATCAAATTTGCAAACTTTTTGATTAAATTTGCTTGTAAATCTTAGGTAGGCTCTGATACCATGTTGAATTCACACGTGTGGGATGCCCTACACATGTACTTTTGATCTCCTAAGCCCAATAATACCATAAAGATCAAACTAGCATTGCTTGACAATAGGAAAGCTGATCATACAAGAAATATTATTGTGTTACACGCAAGATCTATCAACAAAATATGAAACTAAGTACAATAAATGCCTCAACTCGGCTAGAGAGAGAATATGAATGTACAAACTCGAGTAGAGAGAGGGCACAAAGAGCTTAGTCTCCAAATTTGCATTACACACAAGAATTATCATCTCCTCAATGAGAAAATGAGTCAATGACCTCAAAAAACATTGTAATAGATGTGTAGTGATCTATAGTCATCGATAATGTGGAAAATAATGATAATATTCAAAACTATATCAATCAAAAAGTGGTTTTAAGGCCTAGTGAAAGTCATCCCATGTAGTAGCACGATCAACTTGTCCCTCAAATTTGGCCACCAATTGTGCACCTTGTCTAGTGAAAACATGATATACATAGCAATCTGAATACTATCCACAAATGTCCAATTGGTTGAACTAGATAGAAAGGCTGGCAAGCTTAGGAAACTATTTGTAGGACAAAATGACTATATCAATGAGCTGCGAATGAGGATTGTTGAGTTTCAATTCAGCCATTGATCATTGAAGAATTCAAGTTATTAATGCTATGAAAAATAGCTCATTTTTATTTGGTTTGTCATTTGGTGAATATCCTCGTTGATGGCATTTATCATCTCATGAAAAGGTTAACTTTATTAGGCCCAAGTATCAAAGGATTAAGAAAAAATGAGAGTATTACCTAACTTTTCATGCCTATAGGTTTGCTATCTATTTTCATATGTTCATAGTGTCATAATTAGGCATACATTGCCTTATGCATATAATGTATATGTTCTCATGAATATCCTAGAGTTTTTTGCTTTTAAAATCACGATTGTAGTACTTATGACAAAGCATGTTAGCTTTTGTATTCTTGCTTTTTAAGTACCAATTAGCTAATTCTCTATACATCACAAGTAATGTTGATTGCAATAGAGCATCAATCAAACAAAATGGCATTTACACGTCTATATGTCTCAAACAAGGTGGTAATTTCTAGTAGATAAAGAAATACATAATTAGCACACTCTTTTAATTCATCCATTACTATTTCATGTGCATGATTTTGTCTCTACAACATACCATCAAAGATTGTCTCAACTCTATTCTTGTTAACAATAGCCAATAAACACAAATGGATTTCCCTATGCTTTCTCATAACATGTTAATAAATCTAATAGAGAGCCCACCTACAATAAACTTGTTGATTATTGCTAAACAACCTTATGTACTCTCACATGATAATCTTCATGCAAGGATATTCTAAATTATGAATAGATGGCAAACTAAGTTGTTGCCTCTCCTAAAGTATAAAGTAAAGAAGCTACAGAGATTTTATCCCTACTGGCAAACATGATCTTTAAACCATCATTTTATGTTCATTAATGTTCTATCGAAGACAATGCACCTATTATGAGAAGCAAATAGATCAAGCAACGTCCTAGAAATGATTAAGAAATTTATATTTAACTTGGTGTCAAGCACATAGTTAGATTAGCGTATGCATGGGGTTATGTTATGCTATTTGGAAATGTTCAAATCAAACAATAAACCGTGATCTCCTTACTAATATTAAGCCATGCTAACATCCTTGACACTGTAGTTGCAAGTGGGATATAATTTATATAAGATAATGCTTCTTCATTTTGTAGTGGTCCATGGGTATCTTGCCATCTTCATTTATAAGATCATGAATAATAGTATGTCAACTTATATGAAATATTATGTACCATTGTAGCCCATTTTGGTGCTATAGATATTAAAAATGAAAAATTGTTAGAAAAAGTTAGATACTTGTCATTTTTCATCCAGAATACTACAAATGTCTCTTTTTCACTCATAAAGCTTAGCATCATGTCATTCCTTGAATGTGCAACATTTAACTTATTTATCGCACAAAAACTAATTAATGATGAGATACATGTTTGATAATAATGTATACATGATGATCTTCCTTTCAGCTACTCACATTTATTGTGGCACCTATCACAACATGCTTTATGGAACTCTAAGAAATGCATCTTGGTTTCTAAGGAATTCTTGAACTTGGGACCAAAGAAACTTTGGATGCCAGGCTAACCACATAAGCCAACCCCATTGAATAACTCTAAGAAATGAAATAGTTTGCTTCTTACTAACTTTTGAACTTCAACAAGACTTTTGAGAATTCAATATCTAGTTTTATTGCTTGACACAAATTCTATCTCGAATGGAAACAAATGCTAGTGAAATGTGTCATCAAGCATGCTAAGCTTGCAATGCATACATGTTTCTTGTTTTCATCAATTTTGGCGTATCTACAATGTTTTGTTTCTTCTTTTGGAGCTATCTTGAGGTGTACCAGTTCCAATTTTTTTGCCATAGCATCAATTTAATGTGTTGTCTCTTCTTTTGGAGCTATCTCAATGTGTACTTATTTTATATATTTTAATTTTTTTAAGATCACATTTTCTAATTACAACGATGATTGTAAACTGTTAAAAATGTCACTTCAAACTTGTTATACTTGGTGTATCTTGAGATATGAGATCATGACAGGATCTCACACGTGTGGAGTCTGTTCCCACATGTGAAAAGATTTACATAATTTGTTTTTATAAAGTTAGATTGACTTTAGATGGATCTACCCATGTGTGAAATTGACCTTTGGGTAGAATCTAGAAATGAGTCAATTTGGTCATAAATAAAATGCACTTCCATGTGAATGAGTAAAGGGAAATGAGCATATATGGCTCCCATTGGTGGATCTGGATGACTAGGCACTTTTCAAACGTGTGAAGGCTTGCTGGACAATACACTGCTCGTGGATGTACTTGATCTAAAAAGGGATCAACCAAATCAATGAGAAGTGGATGTGACATTGGCAAATTCTAGTTTTGTTGTATTTTCCACATTTGTCTTAAGTTTTGATGAATGGAATGCTCTTGTATGCTTGAATACTTTAATCTCTGTTTACAGCCCATATGAGTACTGTCCTCTACACGTGTGAGGCCACTCTACTAAGTTTTTAGTCATTTGATCCATTGCTCTTGCTTAAATCATAATGTAATGCATCTAGATCAAGATCTAACACCTAGAACTTGATAGATCATTGAATTAAGCAATCAATAACTCTTAATGATTGTTCTGTACAATCATACTTGTCCTTTTTTCTGAAAATTGACATGGTATCAGAGCCAAGTCTAAGAGTGATCTAATGATTAATGAATCTTGTGAAATCATTGACAATGAGTTGTTTTTGAGCTTTACTTGAGAGGCCGAGTTCAAGGAGATAAGTATCATCAATATTTTTGGTCAAGATCGATTTTTGGGCTGCTGATGTACTGTCCACACGTGTGAAACCATACAACAACCTTCAAAATAACTTCCTTTAGTGTTTTTTGATCCAAAAATGTGCATACTAGTCCAAAATTCAAAGGTTTTTGGTGCATTGTCTAGATCTAGGTTCAAACAATTGAATGCTAATGATCAAATAGTGTTTTGATTCATTGAAGCAATTCATTTTGAAGCATTAGATCAGATCTATAAGGTTGATTTGTTCAGGTCTTAAGTGTGTGTGAAATATCAAACAAAATTGTACTAGAATCAATTTTTTGGAGAAGTGATTTGCTAGGATATTTGAAGTAGATCTATTATACCATTATCCAAGTTAAACTAGTCTGATTGGGCCAAGATTAGAAGCTTCTTGGAAAGCTAGAAATCTATCTTAGATCACTCTTTATCAAGAGATCTTTTTGTCATAGGCTTTCATTCACAATGTCATCCATGGGTGGATATTTGTTAGAATCTAGTGAGAAACTAACTTCCACTAACTATTCCATTTGGAAAGTGAAGATGGAATCACTACTAGTGATCCATGACCTCTTTGATATTGTTTTAGGAGTTGAGGAAGAGCCTCAAGCTGCCCAAGAACAACTAAAATACAAGAAGAGGACTAGATTAGCCTTACATTGCTTAAAGTTGAATGTAAGCAATGACCTCTTGAAGGAGGTGTCTTCTTGTGCCTCATCAAAAGAGGCTTGGGATTCATTAAAGAATATTTATGAATCCAATAACACTTCAAGAGTGCTTATGCTAAGAAACTTGATCTTGCAAAGCATGAGGGGAAGTGGAGAAATGGACAAGAGTATGTCCTAAGAGTAAAATCTTTGAACAAAGAATTGGGATCTATAGGAGAGAAGATCCAACCTAAACTTGACTGATCCAGTTTTAGGCTTAAGTCTGTATCTTTTCCAAGATGGCTCGAATATTCCTTAGAATATCAGCCTACATCAAAAGATTGGCGGTCCCACGCCAATTGCCGCTGCTTGTTGTCTTGTCTAGTCTTCCCGCAGCTCTGCATTGATGGCGATCCGGATTTTATGAACTTCTCTGCCAATTTGTTCCATTCTCTCGAATCGAATTTTGTCCAGAAATGGGTGTGGCCGATAGTAATCAAGCATGTTCTGTAGAAATCTGTACACATACCAAGATTCAACCATGTCAACGTGAAGTTTGTTGGTGATCGCTGTCCGATAGTAAAGCCTTGCCACATTGATGTGATCCATGGGTATGCTTAGGGGCTTATTTAGATCCAAAACTATTGGCGACAGATCTCTATCCCAGAAACAAATTAGGTAGAAAGAAATGATATTAGGCCGCAATGATCTGCAAAGTACCTAACATGGCGGTCCAGATTTGTATGATGCCTCCGGTAGAAATAGTTGCAATTGGCTACAAAATCGGCCGCTGGATCATCGGTCTCAACTTCTTTAGGTAGAATTGGCCAATATATTTTATTAAAAACCCTTTCTGGTGCGAATACTTCTCTGCGCCTTATGGGATAATATGTTGGATTAAAATGCATGTAAGTTGGTGCCGCGATATATCTCTTAAAAGCATGTGCATTTTCCAACATCATAGCACGTCGCCACTGAGGTTGCAGCTCCAATGCTAACACTTTCTGCTTGTGAAATTTACATATCGAGAAATCGGGAAGAGTGTACCCACCTCGGTCCTCCCAGTTTGGATATGCCTTATTAAACTCCTCTGATATTGTCGGCTAGGATTCTTTGGCATGATTCTGTGTCGTACCTCTGTAGTTGTGGTAAGTGTGGGTGGTGGAGGGTTAGGTATGGTTGTGAAAAGTTCACGGGGGAGGGTTGGGTATTTGCGGAGTAGATAATTAGTGAATGGTAAATAAGGTTGAGTGTCGAGGTGGTGAGGTGGTGAGGTGTTGTGGGTATTTCCTGCACAATAATAAACAAGTGGGTCCCACCACTTAAAATACTGTTGGCCAGCCTTACCTAGTGGGCCCGCCACATTACATTGTAAGTAGGGTAATAAGTGCGTGGGCAACCCAACCCCATGAGCACAAGTAGCAAGTTGTAATTCCTAAAAATAAGAGACGAGGGGCTTAAAACTCTAAAATGACATTAGAGGCCCTAAGTCAAGTTGCAAATAAAAAAGTTAAAAGGGCCCAACTTAGAACTCACATGAATCATGTGAGTGCCCTTGTGCTTTCTTAGCACCAATAGATTTAAGTTGTGTTTATTTTAAAGGCTTGGATTAGAATCCTTGCTCCAATGAAGTAGCCAATGATAGTGAAGGAGGCTCACCTCTAAAATCTATAAGAGGGAGCCATTTCCTTTGTATTGTATCATCTTCCATTCTCTTCTTAATATAACTCTCTTGGTTTCTCCATGGGTATTTCCTGCACAATAATAAACAAGTGGGTCCCACCACTTAAAATACTGCTGGCCAACCTTACCTAGTGGGCCCCGCCACGATACATTGTAAGTAGGGTAATAAGTGCGAGGGCACTGGCATCTTGTGCGCGTGTAAGCCCAACCCAATGAGCACAAGTAGCAAGTTGTAATTCTTAGGAATAAGAGACTAGGGGCTTAAAACTCTAAAATGACATTAGAGGCCCTAAGTCAAGTTGTAAATAAAAAAGCTAAAAGGGCCCAACTTAAAACTCACATGAATTATGTGAGTGCCCTTGTGTTTTCTTAGCACCAATAGATTTAAGTTGTGTTTATTTTAAAGGCTTGGATTAGAATCCTTGCCCCAATGAAGTAGCCAATGATAGTGAAGGAGGCTCACCTCTAAAATCTATAAGAGAGAGCCATTTCCCTTGTATTGTATCATCTACCATTCTCATTTTAATAAAACTCTCTTGGTTTTTCCATCTCTCTCTCTCTCTCTCTCTCTCTCTCTCTCTCTCTCTCTCTCTCTCTCTCTCTCTCTCTCTCTCTCTCTCTCTCTCTCTCTCTCTCTCCCTACGTTGGGATAGAATAGCTTTGGGTTGGCGCTCGAGCCCCCAAAGCCTTTCTCAACCTAGGCGTTCTCTCTCTCCCTCTCTCCACTCTCTTTCTACTCTCTCTCCTCTCCCTCTCTCTTCTTGATATGCAGGTGAAGTCGAGGTTGTCGCTCCTAGCGACGGATTTCTATGCTACATCGATGACACAACATGAGGTGATTGTTCATGTGGTGGGGAAGGAGTGTGTCATCGAGTGAGGGTGATGAGGCTTGATAGGTGGTGTTAGGTTGAATAGTAGTGGGGTTAGGCTCTTCAGCTGAGATGCCTCGTTCATGGTTCGTGGTAGTACCCCCTTGTGTGCTTTGAGGTTCCACCATTGCCGAGTGATACCCTGAATTATCCTGTTGTTGTCCTGTGTAGTGCGAAGGTCCAGGATCATCAGTTCCTACATCATGTTGTCTAGAAGCTTGGTGTGCGTTTCTTCATGCTTTGTGTGTAATGTCGGTAGCTGCTGGCGTAATGTTTTTAGCTGCCCTTCTAGCTCCTCAATCCGTGTGTTGAGCGTAGTTTGATTTTCTAGAGTGGCCTGCTGCAATTGTTGTGCTTGCGTCTGGTTCGCCATCAGTACCGGAGTTAACTTCTGATAGGAAGTTAGAGTTATTACGGTACCCTCCAGGATTAGTGGTGCTTGGAACTGGTTGAAATCAATCCGTTGAATATTGCCCATCATAGTGGTCCGTAAGTTTCTGTGGCTTTGTCGTTCACCTTATAACTGTGTTTCCAGGGTCTTAATGAGATCATCCCTATGTTGTAAGCGTGTGTGAACGTCCTTGTGATTTCGGTGCAGCTCTTTGAGGTCAGCCATGAGTTTTTTTTTTTGCTTTTTAACTGAGAGACCTCTTGTTCTAATTCCGTGGAATAAATCTGCCATTCTTGTACCTTTGTTGTCAGCTGCACGTTTTCCTCGTGTGAGAAGTTGCACCAATTCTGATATTCATTGATTGAAGAGTAGAGGTAATGCATGGCATCACTTTGAGCGTTAATGGCCCGTCGCACATTTTTCGAAAGATACTGCCACTCCCCAATAGGAGGATACTGCTAAGAGATAGATGCATAGGCTGGTGGGAGAGTTTGTTGTGTGTTTCGATACAATGTAGTGTACTGTTCATGATGGATGGATTGAGCAGATGGAGGGTGTGATGTTTGAGTGATGGTGATAGGGATTGGAGATGTGTCGGCATTCGTGATCGAATAAGTGGAAAGTGGAAGTGGTGGTGGTAGCGATGGTGGTGGGTGTAAGAAATGGTGTGGTGGTACTAGATGGCGTGTTTAACAGTGAAAGTGAGAATTCTTCAATGTTGAAGGATGCGTCAAAGACATTTGAAAAATGCATCAGAGATTGCATAGAGGTGGTTGTGACTGGTGCGGTGGAGAGTGGGAGTGTGGTCGTGGAAACAAGAGGGGGTGTAGTGGTGAGGGTGAGTGTGATGGGTAGTGTGACAATGATGATTGACGTGATGAGAATTGATGAGATGTTGGTTGGTGGGTCACTTACCATGAACGATACATGTGGGACACCAGGTTCCGCCTCTGTCTCCTTTGCCTCAAAATGTTGCGTCGAAGGATTCGATGTTGCAGTCAATTCTTCTTCAATGGCTTCCATGATTTTCACTATTGAAGTGTCTTTAGGCATTGGATAAGGTGATTGCGCTGTGTCTCCCATTTCGTTGATATTTCCATGCCCTTGGCTGGTGGATTTGCACAAGTGTTGGTTGCTGATACTGGATGAGTCTTTACCTGGTGTGTGGCCCTCTGAATGTTCTTTTGTGTGTTGGATATGGGCATGCTCTTTTAACCGCTATGACTCTAACTCTGCTTCCGTGCCTCATGTGAGTGACACTGGTGTGTTTCTGCTAGTGATGTGGTGTTGTTTGGGTGTTGGCTTGTTTGTTGCCTTTGCCTCTCTCCCTTTTATCCTCTTGAGGTGTTGAGCTCGTGTCGAGGTGATCTGTGGCACATTTGGATATTTCTCTTGCACTCGAGCGAGAATGCTAGGGAAGTCACCCAAGTGATGTTTGCTTATGAGCATATGCAGGAGATATCCGCACTTTGTGAGAGGTTTTCTTTCTTTGAGCACTGCACATAATCTGATACTTATCTTTTCTGCCCACATGAAGTGGCGTGTAACAGGTTCCTCCAAGCCAAATGATAGGGCGAATAAAGTCCTGCTTGGAATCTTGTCAAATCTTGACGATTGTACCTCAGTGAGTAATGCAAGGAGGTTCGCCATTGCCCTAAGTCTTGGATCCGAGATGAGTTTGACATTCTTGTAGATGGAGGTGTCACTGTCTTCCGTACAAAGATGCGTCAAGTAATTCCTATCAAAATATTGCCCTTTGTCATGCATAGGCTCTCCTTCATTCGGGAACCCCAAGTGGCTTAAGATATGTGGTGATATATGAATTGGATCCTCTTCATTGCGTCTAGGGATCATGAATGTCTGGAGCTCGTCATCAAATGTAGAATAAGCCGCACGCACCAATCATTCATGTTGCATACCTAAGAAAAGTCGTGTGTCAAAGTGTAGCCGCTCCAGGAAAGGATGAGCCACTACTAGCTTCTTGGAAAAATCAGTAAATGAGACCAAGTGAATTTCTTGAGTGTACCTGCTAGGTTTCATGTCTGATAAAGCACTTTGCTTAGTTCTGGGACTCCACAATATAGATAATATGTTGTCTGATAGCTTATGCGAGTGGTTTTTTTTTTTTTAGAGAGAAAAAGATAAATTCCTTGCAATCGATTGCAAGAATAGGTGATGCTAGCTCCAACCCAAAAGATAATTATTGTTTTGGGACATGATTGTCACTGGTCACGCATGTTGTTACCTGAAACCTGTACAATAGTGATAGAAGTGAGGTAGATTTGCGAGAATTCAAACCTAAACTATCATAAGTATTGATTGTTAAACATGCAGACAATTCAACAGAAAAGGGTGTAAAAAATGAATTAAATAATAATAATGAACATTATCACAAAACGACAGAAATTACAGACATGCATGCACACACACATAACACACAATCAATCAGTACATGTCTAAGGAATAGCAGGGCTCATGATATTGTCGTAATCTACTCCCGTTCACTACCATGTCCAACGGGATGCCTTCGAGGGTTTTAAGTCTAGCGTAGCCCAAAGTAAAGATCTGATCAATGATATAGGGACCTTGGCCAGTAAACTTAAGTTTGCCCTTATGTACTTTCGTTTGATAGAGAAAGACTCTATCTCCTCCTTTAAATTCCTTCAACTTAATATGGCGGTCATGCCAATCTTGTTGACGTCTTTTGTGCACTTGTTGTGCGTGCACACTAATGACTTTTGTTTCGCAAAGCTTATGGAGGTGGAATAGCCTACGGGCAAGGATCTGACTTTCATCTAGTTTCAAACCGTAGGCTACCCGTAAAGATGGGACGTAGAATTCTACAGGCATCACGGCCTCTTGTCCATACGTGAGTTGGAATGGTGTCGTGCCTGTGGCCTTTGTGGGTGTTGTTCGATACGCCCATAAAGTGGCATGTAACTTGAACTCCCAATCCAACCGACTGGCTTCCACTATTTTCATGAGGATTTCGCATAGAACCTTATTCGTGGACTCAGCCTGCCCGTTACATCTTGGGTAATATGGGGCACTTTTGCGATGAACAACTAGGAAGGTCGACAACAAGTGTTCAATTATTGTGTTCAAAAAGTGTGTACCCCTATCATTGACGATTTCGAGTGGGTAACCAAATCGTACAATGATCTGCTCATAAAGAAACCGAGTAGTGGTTTTGGCATTGGCGTTCTTTACCGCCCGAGCCTCTGCCCACTTCGTGCAATAATCTATCACCACGATAATATATCTTGCCTATGTGAATCGCATGGCAGGACTGATTGGTCCTACATAATCAATACCCCATTCGAAAAATGCTTGTTTAGATAAGATGAGAGTTAAAGGCATATAATCTGAAAAGTGTGGCCTTTTGGCTCTTTGGCACACATCACAAGCCTTTACAAAGTTATGAGTGTCCTTAAATAGCGAAGGCCACCCATACCCAACTAGTAAGATCTTCCTAGTTGTGTTTTCTGAGGCAAAGTGTCCACCAACAACTCCTTTGTGTAGCAAGGATATGATGGGAATAAACTCGCCCTCAGTCAAACATCGTCTAATCACACCGTCTGCACCCTTTCCATAAAGTTGCCCCGCTATAAGTGTACAGGGTGCCACCTTGTAGATAAGTGCGCGTTGGGCAAGTTTCAACAACGTCGGATCTAGCACCCCCATTGTTAAAAACTCTGTGATGTCTGTGGCCCACATGGGAGTACAGTCAACTTGAAAAAGCATTGCATCGGATAGGTCATCATTGATGTCCTCCGTTGGTTTCTCATCACTCGGTATTCTGGATAGATGATTAGTGACAAAATGTTGCGATCCTTTGCGCACAACAATACGAAATTTGAATTTTTGTAGTAATAGCAACCAACGTGTGATTCTACCTATTGTGCAAGTTATCACGAGATAAAGTAACGCTTGATGATCTGTGAAAAATATACAGGGTTTACCTAGAAGATAAGTCGAAACTTCTAGATGGCATAAATCATCGCTAATGCTTCCCTCTCGGTTGTGGTGTAGTTCATCTCCGCAGATGTTAATTGCCTACTAAGGAAACGAATTGAATAGTCCTTCTTGTACTCTTCGGGTTGAGTTAGCACATCACCAATGGCAAATTTCGATGCATCAGTGTGCACGTGAAACTCCTTCGTGTAATCTGGAGCTCGCAAGATAGGAGCAGTTGTCAAGGCGTGTTTGAGTTCTTGGAAGGCCTTTCTCTGTTCATCCGTCCACTTAGGATTTACGGTCACTCTGTATATCCATCGTGCTTTACTAGCAAAATCACGAATATGGCAACGATAGTGATTAGCGTGACCCATAAAACAATAAGCGACCGTTTTAGGTTCTGGCCTCTCAACGATGACTTTGATCTTCTTTGGGTCGGTGGCAATCCCATTGCGCGATACAATGTGACCAAGTACGATGCCGTGGGTGACTCATATTTGACATTTTTTAGGATCTGATTCGCCATCGTATTGAGGTGCGTCAATCCGAGGAAGTCTTTTCTCTAACTTGGGCGGTGGCTGGGATGGTCCTACCATGTTGATTAGAACAGATTATCACAAGACCAGACAAATGGTTAGCCAAAGTGATGTGATAATAGGTTAGATCGATCATGTAGGATGTATACCAATTAATGGTTTAGTGGATGACACTAGGTTTCCGATTGGTATCGCCTATATGTATACCTCCTCTAGTACTCTTGTAGCTGACAGGAATCAGGGAATGACTCGCACAGACAGGGTGAAAACGATCTCGCACACGGGGAACGTACTCGCACACAATGAAAAATGACTAGAAACGTACGACACGTAGAGGCGTGGAAAGTGCGAAAAATGGCTCGTGGACGGGTAACTTACCACTCGCATATGACTCGTATAGAAGATGACTCGCAAAAAAATGACTTGTGCAAACCTGTACCCGTGGAGCTAGAAACAGAAGATGACTCGCACACGGGAACATACTTACTCACACAGGTGAAAGATGACTCGCACGCGAAAACTGACGTACTCGCATAGGACTCGCACAACAGAAGGTGACACGCACATGGGAACGTGCTTACTCGCACAGGTGAAAGATGACTTGCAAAAAAAAATGACTCGTGCAAGAGTAATTTACTACTCGCAGATGACTCGTACGGAAGATGACTCAAGAAATTTACGACTCGCACAACAACTCTTGGGAAGACTCGCAGCACAAACGTCGCTTACAGATCGGAAGAAGACAAAAACAGTGTGAAATGATTTGGACAATTGAAACCGTGGAGCTAGAAGATCAAAAGCAGACCTTGGTGAAGATCACAAGTTCTGAGAAACAAATGACTGCTGGCACAACCCACCTGCACACCTCTCTCAAAAATCAGTTCTACCAATAGGGAAGGAGGAAGCTCGTGCATGCAACTAGATAGGCTTATTTGGCTGTTTATTCTGATGGGAGGATTGGGGCTGAGAAGCAATGTTGATGGCAGTTTAAAAACGGCTGAAAAAGAGCTCCAACGGACTGTGAACACCTTAAAAGCAGAAGCTGAGCATGAGAAAGGATATTGAAGGAAAGGATGCAGGTGAAGAACGAGTTAACAGCGGACAAACCAGGAAGAGAAACGGATTCATCAGCCGCAGATCTGTTGCTAGCTGCTTCTTAGTGCACCCAGAAGGAGATGGACCAGTGTAGCTGAAAAACGAGTTACCCGCAGATGGAAGCGCTCACAGAACTGCTGCAAATGTGTGAATAACAGCTGTGTGAGAAAAAGATTTTGAGAAACATGCAACGGCCAGAGGCTGTCTGATACTACTAATCAGAGGTTTCCTTTGGGGAGCGCTAATTTTGCAGATGGGCTGCTTCAATAAGTGGGTAGACGAAGTGCTCACAACCTGATGGAAGTGAGTCGAAGGCACTTCCAACGAGCAGATTAAAATCTGAACAGAAGAAAACGTGTAGGCTGCAGGCAAAACACACCAGCTCACTCTTGAAAAACGTGGTACAGATGCGTGAAAGCCAGCCTTGAATCCCTGCAAAAAACATGCACATAAACCTTTTCCTTCAGAACGCGGCTCTATGCAGATGCTGTCCTTCAGAATATGGCTCCATGCCTGCTCAAAACGCTGTTCTATGCTGTGCGTTCCAAGAGCTCGTGGATCCCTGAGAAGACAGCTCACCTCCAAAAACACATGCCCCCTACAGATGCACCCCCTCTGAAGCAACGGAGAGAACCAGAAGCCTGTGGACAGGCCATGGAAACACCTTTGATGCACAAAAACTCGTGGATAGCAAGAATGTGACAGCTCTTCCAAACCTCTATGGAAACTGTGGATAGCAAGAACCTGTGGCATCCAAGAAGAGGCCCCTAAAAACAAGCAATCAGGATGTCAAAAGCCTGAAACCTAGTGAAAGATGCAAAAAGAAAAAGGGATGCGACAAGGAAAAAGAATAGGAAAAGCAAGCATTAGCAAAGCAACAAGCAAGAGAGAACTTGAAAAATGTAAAGAAAACGAGAAAAGAGCGGCAACGGTGCCAATGTTGACTCTTCGCATCCCTCAACCCTGGCTATGGATCCAACTAACAAGTGCTATGGCCGACTCCCAACTAGAACACGTTATGGCTCCGACTAGGCATTGTGGCTTTCCCAACCAATGGCTATGGCTTCCAACTAACCGAGAGGTTGAAGGATGAGAAGATCTACAGTGAGTGGGTGAGTATTTCGGGCAAGATCCACTCTTCTCAATATTCCTTAGAATATCAGTTTACAGATAAATTCAATTAACTCAATTAACACTTACATAGCTTGAATAAGCTAATATATAAATTTACAAGTGTCGAGGAAAAAATATCTTACAAGCATTTAATGCTATTTACGCCAGCCTTTTGCATATGTACAAAGTTGGTAACCGCCAACCGCCTGTGGGATATTTGGCTGTCCAGTTGTTTTAGGGTTGTTGATAAGTTGGTGATGTCAGTCAGCCAATGTAGCAAAAAAAAAGTCGAAAAACCGGAAGGTGCCCTTAGACTGAAGATTTGCAACTCCTGAAGGTGCCCTTACATTGAAGGTATGTAAATCTCTAAGGCGCCCTTAGATTCAAGGCAGCGAAGAAGGCGAAAAGTGCCTTATACCGAAGGCAGAGAAGAAGGCGAAGGTGCCTTAAACTAAAGGCAGTGAATAAGGCGAAGGTGCTTTAGATTAAAGGTAGCAAAAAAGACGAAAAAGGAGGTGCCTTTAAAAATGATTTCTAAGGCATTCTGGCCACTTGGCCAGTGTGTCTCATTTTTCGCTAGTGCAAAAAAGGCCAAGGAGGATAAGGTGCCTTAAAAATGATTTCTAAGGCATTTTGGCCACTTGGCCAGTGTGTCGCATTTTTCGCTAGTGCGAAAAAGACGAAGAAGTAGAAGGTGTCTTAAAATGATTTCTAAGGCACAAGAAATCTCAAGGAAGAAAAAATGTGAAGGCCCGAAAATATGTTGTCGGCCTTCGGTTTTCAGGATGCTCATTACTTGAACGATTTGTTTAAGACTAAGCATAAGAAATCTAACACTCCCTCTTAATGTGGATTCTGAAAAACTTTGATCTTCAGATTTAACATATCGTTAAATCTGAGATGTTGCTCTTTTGATAGAGCCTTTGTGAAGTAATCTACTGCCATGTAATTTGTTCTACAAAAAATTAATTCTACTTCCTTACTGTGCACTTTCTCTCTAAAGTAATGATACCTGATTTCTATATGTTTGTTTCGAGAGTGAAATCTCGGATTGAGAGAAAGCGCTATTGTGCTTTGATTGTCACAATAGATTGTTGTAGGAAGTGTTTGTGTAAGATTGAGATCTGCAAGCAGTTGTCTGAGCCAGATCGTCTCTTTGGTTGCATTTGTGGCAGCTATGTATTCGGATTCCATTGATGATAATGCAACTGAGGTCTGCTTCCGACTGTTCCATGAGATTGGCCTTGATTGTATAAAAATACAAATTCAAAAGTTGATTTTCTAGTGTCGACATCTCCTGTCCAATCTGCATCTGTGTAGGCTTCAAGGATGTTGGTAGTTTGGCTACCTCCATAGCAGATGTTGAGAGTTGTCGTTGCTTGGATGTACTTTATGACCTTTGTTAGCGCTTTCCAATGAGCTACGTCTGGATTTGACAAAAACTGGCTGAGTGTATTGACCGAATATGCAAGGTCTGGTCACGTGCAGATCATTGCATACATCAGTGAGCTGATGATGGATTGAAACAGGTAGCGCTTTATCTCCTCATTTTCTGTCTCAGTTTGAGGAGACTGTTCCTTTGATATCTTTAGTCCAAGGTCGAGTAGAAAGAGATTGGGTTTGCAGTTGGCCATTCCATACTTTTTCAGCACGTTGAGATATCGTTGCTGATTGATAAAGATCAATCTGCTGGGTCGATCTTGTTGAATTTGGATTCCGAGACAATAGTGGGCTGGACTCATGTCAGTCATCTTGTATTCCTGGGCCAGCATGCATTTTGTATCCTTCATCAGATTTAGATTATTACTGAATAAGAGTGTATCATCTACGTAGAGAGTGATGATGATGAAGTAATCTGATACAGACTTGAAATAGACATTCGAGTCTACTGAGTTTGGAATGGAACCACTCTTTATTAGAAATGCGTTGATCTTCTCGGACCAGGCTTTGGGTGACTGTTCCAGCCCGTAGAGCGCCTTATGGATTTTGCATACAAGGTGTTATTGCTTGTCGTTGAGTTCGTATCCCTCTGGCTGCATCATGTAGATTTCCTCTTTGATGGTTCCATTGTTGAAAGCAGTCTGGACATCCATCTGGTGGAATTCAAGGTCTGTTGCGGCTGCAAAGGAGAGGAGTAGACGGATCGAAGCATGTTTGACGACTGGGTTGAAGGTTTCTGAATAATCTAGATTTGGAATCTGGGAAAAGCCTTTGGCGACTAGCTTGGCCTTGTAACGATTTAGCCTTCTTTCAACGTTGTACTTTTCCTTGAATATCCATTTGCATGGAATTGGTTTTCCGTGCTTTGGCAGCGCAATGAGCGTCCATGTTTGATTCTCCTTAACAGAATCAAATTCAATGTCCATCACTACTTTCCACATCAGGATTAGACATCACCTCAACAACTGTGTTTGGTTCTTGCACGAAGTAGCAGGCCAAATTATCCATAAATCTGGATGGAGGCTATATGGACCTCTTCGACCTTCTGGGTTAAACTTCGGTCCTCTGATGTGGGTTGAGTCATTCAAAATCTGACTCATCATCTGAGTCAGCGTCGAGATTTTGCAATTGACTCTCTGGATCAGAATTGACTGGTTGTTCGATCCGTGAGTCGCAATTATCAGTAGCTTTTCCTGTGTGATCGGTGAACTAGTCTTCGACGAAAATGACATCTCGGTATCCAAATTGTAGAGCTTGTATGTCTTGTGGTCTGGAAAATAGCCGATGAAGGTCATTTTCCTACTCTTGTCATCTAGCTTTCTTCTTAGATCCTCAGGGATCTGAGCGAAAGTTATGCATCCAAATACTCGAATATGTTTGAGTGATGGTTTTGATCATGTCCACACCTCATAAGGTGTCTTGCCGTTCAGGGCTTCGGTGATGGATCGATTCTGCAAATAGGCAGCTATAGTAATAGCTTTTGCCCAGAATTTTTTCGGAAGAGAGGCATGGGCCAGCATGCTCTTGGCACTTTCGATGAGTGTCCGGTTCTTCCGCTCAGCTACACCATTGGACTGAGGTGAGTAGCTGGTTGTGTATGGTTGAAGTATCCCATTGTCCTTGTAGAACTCCTTGAATTCTGTGGAGATGTACTCTCCCCCTCCATCTGTGCATAGAGCCTTGATCTTTCTCTGGGTCTGGTTCTCTATAGATGCCTTGAACTGCATGAAGAACTTGAATGCTTCGAATTTATTCTTCAGATATTAGGTTGCAGTCCTTCAAGAGAAGTCGTCGATGAAGATTAGGAAATAGAGAGCTCCCCCTGTGGAAGAAGTCTGCATCGGGCCACAAATGTTGCTATGTACAAAGTCAAGCAAGCCCTTGGATGTGTGAACTGAGTCTGAGCTGAAGAGACTCTTTGCATGCTTGTTGATAATACAACTTTCGCATGGAGAAGTTGGCTTGCTGACTGAAGGTAGGTCTTGTACTAGACTCTGAGTTGACATTTGCTGAATACTATTGTAGTTAAGATGGCCAAGTTTGAAATGCTACATCATATCAGTCGATTCAGAAGTGGCTGTGTAAAGATCTTGACTGTTAGAAGATAGCAATGGTTGAGTTTGTACATATAGCTGCTTCTTCTTCCGTAGGCTAGAACCTTCCGGGATTTGTCAAGAATTGGGCAGGCTTCTGTATCAAATTCGACCCTCCGACCTAAATCGGTGATTCTGCTAACTGAGAGCAGATTCTTGGTCATATTTGGAATGTGGAGAACGTTGGACTTCATCTCTTTTGATGTCTACTCTAACTGTTCCTTCACCTTCGATTGAATGTGATGAGTTGTCTCCAAGTTGCACAACTCGAGAGTAGGTGAATGACTTGTAGTCTTTGAGCCAATCGTGATGGTGAGTCATGTGTTGAGTTGCTTCGGAGTCTAGATACCAGGAATCAATATCATGTTGTTCTCCGACTTTGGTCATGAAAGCTACTTCATCTTTTTCTTCTTGTTGTTGATGATTTGAGTGACTGACTGTAGCACTATGTGCTTGTTGTTGGAACTGCTTCTTCTTTTCGTTGTTGTACTTCAAAGTTTGGCAATCCTCGATTTTGTGGCCAGTCCTCGATTTTGTGGCCAGTCCTCTTACAATATCTGTAGAAAAGTTTCTGCACTAGTTGGAATGATGAAGAGCTTGAATTCGATCCTGAACCATAATTTGGTCCAGATTGCATGTTGTTCTTCTTGTCAGTAGAACCTGACTTTGTAGATCTCTTGGATCTAAACTTCTGATTTTTTGAATACAGAGCTTGAGGATCCGATCTTGAGCCTGAGGAGGATGTTGATCTTCTGATCTCCTCTTGTAAGAGCAATGAAATTACTCTTGATAGAGTGAGGTGCTCATGGATAGAAATTGCCATTACCCAATTGTCGTAGGCTTTAGGTAGACTCGATAATAGATTCATGAGTGAATCAGAATCTTCTATGACTGAGCCGGTTGCAGTTATCTGCTCCATAAGATTCTTGAAGTTGTTGAGGTGACTTGAGACACTATCTGCATCAGACATTTTCAGAGTGAAGAATTTCTTCCTCAGATGAAGCTTTGAAGTAACGTCTCTAATATCTTTTAAAAGTCATTTTTCTCAATTTTAGTGAATTCTATGAGTTTTAAGGATCAATTTACCTTTTTGGATCATTCGGATCCGAGTTACGGATTAGAAGTTATAGCCATTTGAGAATCCTTAATAAGTTTAACTCTTGAAAAGCATATATTATTTCCATTATAAAAACAGAATCTAATTGTTCTTTATTTTCTGAAGGTTTTACAGCAAAAGGTAAATCTATAATTCATTAGACTGTAAAAACATACCATTTACTGTATACTATGGGTTATAGATTCAATATGAGCACATAAATCCATTTTTTTTTTCAGATTCATAAAAACAAATACTTAGTATTCATAATAACCGAAAAAAACCAGTCTACATGCTTAATCAAATGATTAAACCAAAAACTACAGTAAAAAGGTAAATGATTTCACCTCAAATCCTTATGCTCTGACTTAAATTTTAAGGAGGGTCCTTCAGTTAAAGTCACGTCTTTCACATTTGAGTCACTTTGTATTTTTCTTCAGTAGCCCACATAATTCCTTGCCAGAATGCCGGTTCCATCAATATCTTTACCGGGTCGTCTCTTTCACACAACCCAGAAATAGGCGTGGGCTGGGTCGCGTGGACAGCGTGGTGGAGCAGGTCGCGTGAATTCTCATTCCACCTTTCTGAATCAGACTTCGGCTCCCTTCAAAATTCCAGCAGAGGTTGCGTTCACAAGCAGATCCTTTCCGAATTTTGTAAGTCGCCCTTCACTGAACATGCATTTTCAGACCTGTGCAGATTGGTCCTCATACTGTAGCGGCTCAGTTCACAGATCAAATGGCAGAGAGTTTGAGCAGACATTAATGCTTTAGACAGCAGCGATGGCTTCCAGCGAGCAGCAGGCACAATGGTATTTCCCACTTCTTCAAATCTCACATATTCAATAGAATTCAGATTTAGTGCAACAACAAACATCAGATCTGGTTCACCACAACTGTAAACAGATTGCAAAAAGATCCTTGTCTTCAATCTGCACTTTAGTTTTCTCAAAAAGATTCAGTATGTAATTACTTCAAACATTAAGCAATGAACACATTGGGTTGCTTTCACAATGGAAATCTGAGGGACTGAACTTCCAAACACCATCCTATTCTTGTTTCCCATTGAATCCCTTCCATAGAATTCGAATTTACTCATTTTGAAAACATTTTTTAAGTCCATTTGACATATGTCGATTAAGGAGTTGTTGGCTTTGAATTAACCAGTAGTCCTTGGTGTATCCTCTTCCAACAACATTCACAAGGGTGAGTTTTTCAAAACTAACCTTCAATAAGGCTATTAGTAGATCTCAAGGCTATTAGTAGATCTCGTAACATTTCTTTGTTTCATTTTAAAGACCATCACATGAATATGCGTTTGGCCTCTCAACATAATTTCGAAATTGATCAATCAGGTTGTATTTCAATCTTTCGCATTGTGTCGACCTCGACAATTCTTTTCGTCCAAGACACCTGAATGTCTTATAAGCATTTTCACCTCCAAATTTTCTTCGATAATCTTTGATGGATCGTGGCTAATTACTGTTTGAACGATTTTGAACTTGCCAACGTATTTTATTTTGTGAAATCTTTTTGGACCTTATGATAAGGTCATGGTCCTAATTATTCAAGGACATCCTTAATCTTCAAAAGGGTCGCTGGTTTGTTGTTTTCGTCTTGAACTGAACTTTGATTGTCGTTGTTTGCAGGACCCTTAGCTTTTGGACCTTTCCTTGAAACTTAAGTCAGTGCCTTAAAGGTACCTGGGCATCTTTTATTAATCATGATATAAAGTACATTTCATCATTACAATATGGCGAAAAATTGCCATTTAATAAAACTACTTAGCAACTGTCGATATTATCATCCATCAAAGTCACTTATGAGTGGTGCTAAAAATAGCTTATTGCTATTTAACAAACTTACTAAAAATAGTAACATAATAAAAATAGCTCTACTTTGTCTGATATAACTGTCATTTGAAAATTGATTATGACATTTGAACATGCCATAGAATTTCATAGCTACTCTTTAACATAGCCACATTCGTATATCAGTAAAAAGTGGCATAATAGTAGATTTTGCACATATGAGATACATCTAGCACATTTTCTTCTAGAAAATCAGCATCAATGATTGTAGTTGTTGAAATTTTGAAATTTTGACCAGAAAAATACACTACAAGACGTCTTGGTAGAAACAAGACTGATAATCCACAGTAGAAATGTAGATTACTTAAAATGTCCGCTCTAATACCATGTTGTAAAATCGCGTGTGGGCGTGAGCGGCAACGGAAGCTCGAGGATTGAGCGTCGTGTAAGAATGGAAACGCAACAGTTAGCATCAGAATTATTCAAGTAAAAGAATTCATACAGAATGTGCAAATGAACGACGCAGTTGTGAGATAAAAATTGCACTCTGACTAATATCAACAGTGAGTACAAAGCTTGAAGTAATAACTTCAGCTCGCTGAGCGTGATAATGCTAGCTACAGATAAAAATTCTAATTGAAAGAGAAATTCAATTAACTCAATTTTTCTCAATTAACTCAATTACTTAAATCAACACTTACATAGCTTGAATCAGCCAGAAGTGTCGAGGAAAAAATATCTTACAAGCCTTTAATGCTATTTATGCCAGTCTTTTGCATATGTACAAAGTTGGTAACCGCCTGTGAAATATTTCAGATCCTTAAGATCCAATCTACTTGAATGATCTTTGGTTAGAAAGAGAAATACACTACCAATTTCACCAATGTAGAAAAATCAGCATCTACACACAATTTGAGATGCAAACAATAATAGAACTTGATCAAACTTGAATGAAATGATTATGTACTGTTGCTGTCCGTACAAAACCAGCAAACTATTGTATTTTACACAAAAAAAATAGCAAATATAGATCATTCTACACATAGAATTGCAAGCAATCACCAAGATAGTGCACCAATGAATAGTAGAACCCAAGAGAACCATGTATAAGCATGAAATGAGATAGAGAAGAGAGAAGATGACTCTCTCCACGAGTTACATCCTTTTATAGCAGGTCCAAACCCTATTTGGCCACTTGGCTTTCCCACCAAAATGCTAACCCTACCAATTTTGGGTCTAGATTCAATGTACCCAACTTATTCAAATTGAATCTACCCAAACTCGCATTCTATCTTTCCCACACTTTCAAAAAGTGTTTATTCAAATGAAATTTAGACTAATGAACTTTGAAAAGTCAACCTCTAAGTCTAAAACAAGTTTTGGCCTCAATATGCCAAATATGGAAATATTGCAAAATGTGATGAAACTAGTTGAATCTTTCACACCGCCGACCGCCTTTGGGATATTTGGTTGTCCAGCCGTTTTAGGGTTGCTGATAAGTTGGCGACGTCGGTCAGCCAATGTAGCAAAACGTGAAAAAGTCAAAAAACCCGAAGGTGCGCTTAGATTAAAGGTTTGCAACTCCTGAAGGTGCCCTTACACCAGAGGTATGTAAATCCCTAAGGCGCCCTTAGATTCAAGGCAACGAAGAAGGCGAAAAAGCCAAAAAAGTTGAAAAGTGCCTTACACTGAAGGCAGAGAAGAAGGCGAAGGTGCCTTAAACTAAAGGCAGTGAAGAACGAAAAAGTGCCTTAGATTAAAGACAACGAAAAAGACGAAAAAGAAGGTGTCTTTAAAAATGATTTCTAAGGCATTCTGGCCACTTGGCTAGTGTGTCGCATTTTTCGCTAGTGTGAAAAAGACGAAGAAGGAGAATGTGCCTTAAAAATGATTTCTAAGGCATTCTGGCCACTTGGCCAATGTGTCGCATTTTTCGCTAGTGCGAAAAAGACGACGAAGTAGAAGGTGTCTTAAAATGATTTCTAAGGCACAAGAAATATCAAGGAAAAAAAAATGTGAAGGCTCGAAAATATGTTGTCGGCCTTCGATTTTTTAGGATGCTCATTACTTGAACGATTTGTTTAAGCCTAAGCATAAGAAATCTAACAAATTAGCCATAAACTGACTTAAGGAGCTAATTGCAAAAGCTATGTCTGATTTGGTATAGATTATTACATATATAAGAGAACCTATTATTGAATGATAAGGGTACTCACGCATCTGCTCCTTTTCTTCTATTGTTTGAGGACACTGATTCTTCAACAATTTGAGTCTTGGGTCCATTGGTGAGTTAGCTATCTTGCCATTCATCAGGTTATATCTAATCAACATATTGTAAATGTATCTGCGCCATGTAATATAGATCAACTTTTGCTTTTTGTCTCTTTGGATTTGAATACCTAGACAGTGTTGATCTGTCATGTCAAATTCTAAAGACAGCATTCATTTCTCATCTTTTAGTAGTTGGACTCTATTGCTGAAGATAAGTGTCTTGTCCACGTACAAAGTGATAATAATAAAAGAATGTTGCATAGACTTGAAGTAGAAATTTAAATCTGAAGAGCTTGGTTTGTAGTTGTGATCCATAAGAAAAGTGTTGATCCTTTGAAACCATGCTCTAATAGATTGCTTCAAGTCATAAAGAGCTTTGTGAAGTTTATATACATTATTATTTTTGCCTTCGAAAATATAACCTTCTGGTTGTATAATGTAGATATCTTCTTTGTTAACTTCATTCAGATAGGCTTTAAGTTAAAATAGCAATGATCGACTTATACAGTGCTTTCTTATTTCGATGGCACCACGTGTGCTTAGTTCTAGAGTTATCGGGCCATCTTTCTTTTACGAGCCCTTTGAGTGTTTTTAAGCAACTTATCTTTGTACTTACGAGTAAGTCATATATACAGTTTGAGGAGAGCAATTCTGTGGTCTTGTTGCACTTGACGTTGTGTTGTGGTGATTGATCCGATCGGGTGTTTAAACTGTGTTTTCTTAACTTGGTATCAGAGCCCTTGGTGGCTTGAATCATCGGACAAGAACAGAGAGCTGCGAATTCACGACGGTTTGTTGGCTAGGAAGCACAAAACCGAGTCTGTGGAGATTTGTGGAACGACTCAAAACTGTAAAAAGTGTGCAAAAAGTACAAAAAGGACCAAGAGTGGATCCTAATCTAATCCTCAAGAGGAATTGGTTGTCAGATTACTTGATCTATCAATCTACTTGAGATTAAGATCAATCTAGATCAATTCTAGACACAAAATTCTAGCAAAAACAATCATTAATTGAAGGTAGGTGTACTTTCTGGTTTCACACGTGTGAAACATTGTCTGAGTACGGACTCCAACTTGAAAATCAAGTACACATTGATAGCACCTCAAAACAATCAAAACAAATGTAGACAAATGGAGAGAATCACTCAAAATTGCTTCCAAAACCAAGATTGGTGTCTCACACTGATTATGGCCAAATGTGGCTCTATATATACAATAAGTGGGAGCTCGTGGTACTGGTCATCCCTTTTATCCCACATGTGTAAAGGTGCTTTGTCATATGATGATTCATCATGCAAAACTAACACTTGGACAAAACCTTCTATTTTGAGCACTTTTGGTCCATTTTCCTTCTATATGGAGATCTACTTGAAAATCTTCTAGAAGTCAAAATTCGTCTACTTTAGCTTATTTCACACATGTGATTTTGTCCTGTACACATGGGATGTGACACCTAACCAAAGGATGTGGCTCGTGCAAGCAATAGATTGATGCCATGTGTCATATGTCTAGAAAACTAGTTTTTGGCCTTTTTAGCCACTAGAACTTGAATTAAATCATATGTACAATCTATATGATCATGGTACATGACAAGTACACTATTTTCACACGTGGGAACAGGCTCCACACATGTGTGTTTATCTATATACAAGATTTTTGGCCTCTACCAAGCTTATTTTTGCATTTTTCACACTCCTCCTCAAAAATCTAGCTTGATGGAAAACATGATGATCTTGAACTTGACTCCATGGGCTGAATTGGTCTTTGTTGGTTCAAAAGGTGTGAAGACCAGCCAATGAGCTTGATGTTGATCTGAAATCACCATATCCATGATAGTGCTTCTTTGATGTTGACATCTTTGATGAACTTGAGAGCTTTGCACCATCCTAGCATCTTCGAAATTGATTCCTTCCAAATTTCATGTAGATGCTTGACTTTAAGGCTTGTTCCTTCTTCATGTGCATGCTCCTCCATGAGAAAATAAATATTTCTTCTTGACTTATTAGGATCACAAAGATCTAACATCATGTTACCATGATCTAGAGAATTAGACTTATCCAAATTGGCAAGACTATGCATGCTATAATAACAAAGTGTTTACATTATATCTTCATGCTTTGATACCATGTGCAAAAAGTACAAAAAGGACCAAGAGTGGATCCTAATTTGATCCTCAAGAGGGATTGGTTGTCAGATTACTTGATCTATCAATCTACTTCAGATTAAGATCAATCTAGATCAATTCTAGACACAAAATCCTAACAAGAACAATCATTAATTGAAGGTAAGTGTACTTTTTGGTTTCACACATGTGAAACAATGTCTGAGTATGGACTCCAACCTGAAAATCAAGTACACATTGATAGAACCTCAAAACAATCAAAACAAATGTAGACAAATGAGAGAATCACTCAAAATTGCTTCCAAAACCAAGATTGGTGTCTCACACTGATTATGGCCAATAAGTGGGAGCTTGTGGTACTGATCATCCCTTTGATCCCACATGTGTGAAGGTGCTTTGTCATATGATGATGCCAATCTCAAACTGCATCACTTTACTATCAAGTCTTCCAGCGTCTTATGAGAATTTTATCATGTTTATGATTACACAACCTTTTTTGACCCTTCAAAAGGTCACTTCTATTCTCATTCAAGAAGAGACTAGAAGAAAGATGTTTGACCCGACTACTAAAGAAAAAGGTCTAGCATTGTTCACCAAGAAAACTTCTAAGAAGAAAGTTCATTCCAAGGCCAAGCCTACTTCTAATTCACAATCTTCACATTATTCTCATCTAAGTCATGATAAACCTAAAACCAAATATTGCAAAAGGACAAATCATGACATAAAATATTGCAAGATTTGAATGCACAATGAGGCAAAGAAGAAGCCATCACAAAATTCTACCAAAAAGTCAACAAGCAATGTAGGCGAAGGAAGAAGAGCAAAAACTCTTAATGGTCGAACACCACACGATGCTTGGCAATCAAAACTGGTACCTGGACAATGGTGCTACACATCACATGACATCAAGTAAAGATTGGTTTTTGTTTCTCAACACAACCAATACCAGGAGATACACATATCTTGGTGATTCAAACAACCACCAAGTGGAAGCCGAAGGTACCATACGACTACAATTTCAAAATAGTTCATCAAAAACCATATCGGACGTACTTTATGTACCATGCCTCACCAAGAATCTGCTACCAAATGTTAAGCGCTAATTTCTCCTAGGAAAAGCTAGGGGTCGTGTGTCGTTGTAGTACAATGGCGAGTCGGGTCCAATCCAACTAGGAGCCTTGGAGATGGCTCCTTCCTCTACTAGTGAGGTTGCAAAACAACTATTAACTAACATGGCATTTACAATGGAATGCATTCAAAAGATTTGCATGGAACTAAACGTAAATAAACAACATACAATTACACTTTAAATTCTAAGGGAAGGAGGGAGAAAAGGAAGAGGAGGGAGAGAGTAGAGAGTGCGTGGAGAGTATGGAGAGAGAGAGAGAGAGAAGTGAGCAAGAAAGAAGAGACAAGAGGGAACTGTAAAATTTACAACAAACAAAGCCTTCATATTTTTTGTGTAGTTTTTCAGAACAAGTACGAACAGATTTCAGGATGCTCATTACCTCATAAAATTAGCCTGGAGCATGAATTCCAATGCTCTCCCTTAATGTGGAGCCTGAAAAATTCCGATCTTCAAATTTAGTAGGTTGTTAAATCTGAGACGATGCTCCTTTGTTAGAGCCTTGGTGAAGTAATCTGCTGCCTATAACTCTGTCATGCAGTAAACCAAAAAAATTTCCTTGCCTTGCACTTTCTCTCTAAGATAGTGAGATCAGATTTCAATATGCTTACTTCGGGAGTGGAATCTCGGATTCAAAGATAGTACAATGGCACTTTGATTGTCACAGTACAGGATGTTGGATGTGACTGGATAATTTCGATATCTGCAAGCAGGTTCCTCAGCTAAACTGCATCCTTGGTAGTATTTGTGGAAGCTATGTATTCCGATTATGTGGAGAATAATGCTATTGAGGTTTTTTTCGACTGTTCCATGAAATTGGGCCTTGATTGTGTCAAAAATCAGAGAAAATCGAGATTAGCAACGAAAGTGGTGAGGGTAGCTCTGGATAAAAAATGCCACAATTATCAGTAAAGATCGAGTTCAAGATGAATCAGATATTATAATGCGCAAACAGAACAGAACAGTAGTGGAATGATGAATTCAGATTGATATCAAAAATATAAGTACAATGCATGAAGCTGGGGGCAAAAATTCTAAGCGCTCAAAGGCAACTTCAACTGAGTTCATTAATAGATTGCATTTTTAAAAACAAAAACTGAACCTAACTATATTTACAACATAATGCCTACAGGATGATAATTTGATTAGTGCATTAAATCCAATGCAGATCTTTCTTGATGATTGGAAGCCAGATAATTAGTACATTGAAAAATGACATTAATCTACTTATCCATCCCGTAGTAGGTAGTCGTCATTTTACGGTGAATATATGTACAAGAGTAGGTGGACTGTCAATGTCGTAATGGGAGACATAATACTGACAGTATTGAAAATTTACAAAGACTCGAAAAATAACAAAGACTTGAACAATATACACTGACTCAAAAATTACAATGACTCAAAAAATTATGAATTTTTCGAGTCAATCCCATATCAAAATATTCTAACTTTTGGGTATCAAAAACTAACTAAGGGTCGGATTTATACACAGGGCCAGATTTATACAAAGGGTCAGATTTATTAGATCCGATCCGATCCGATCCAGGGTCGAAGTTTTGGAAAGAGGTGTGTGAAAGATAGGAAAAGAATTCGAACAACAAGAAAGAAAACTTATCGTGCGCAGCGGAATAAACTATCTTTCTCTTTCTTTATGCATGACTACGCCTATCAATTTTGAACAAAACAACAGTGATTATTTGTTTACTAGTCTGATTTTCTGCATGCTCTTTGAATTGTCTGAACTTGATGAAAGCTTTTGACTTCTGTTTAATAAAGTAAACAACTGTTCTTTTGGAAAATTCATCAATAAAAGTAATGAAATACTTTGCATCTAGTAATCAAGGAGTTTGCATAGGTCCACATATATCTGTATGAACAACATCTAGCAGACCTTTTGCTGCATGTCTATAATTCATCTAAAAGAAATCCTAGGAATGGCGATCGACTTTACCAGAAGGATAGTCGAGATCAAGTACTAGAGATTATCTGGACATATTCAAAATAGATGCATAATTCAAGTGTCCTAAGCAATGATGCCATAATAATACTTTATTGACAAGAACAAAGGTTTTCAAAGCTTGACTAGAATCAGAATAACAGTGTGCCAATCTATATAAGTATCCATGCCTCTTTCCGAGTGCAAGGATCTTATTACTCCTATCAATAATTCTATATTGGTCAGATTCAAACTCCACCCTATGACCTGAATCTATGATTCTACTTACTGATAACAGATTTGTAGATAGTTTAGGAACATACAAGACTTTCGATAGTAGTTTGAATTGATTATGCTGGAATCTTAATCTTACAGTACCTTCACCTTCGATAGTGTGAGTGATATCGTCACCAAGATGAACACACTTCTTCATGTTTTAACGCGTATATGATTGGAAAATCTCGCAATGATTGGTCATATGTTGAGTAGCTCCAAAATCCAGAAACCACGAATCATTCGAATTCGCATATTTGTCTTTGACCAGTCCATTTCGACTTCAGGAGATGCTGTAACTGTATTTGCTTGTTGATCTAGTTGCTTGGCTGCATTCTTTGCTTTGAGAACTGTCGATGATTCGATTGTCGTTAAGAGAAAGATATAGTGCTGTGGAAATCAATTCTCTGATACCGAAACAATTGATTCAAACTGAAGAATAATTTGATATCACAAAAGATACCAAGCGTAAGGGCTTACGCTCTGATAGTATTAGGCCTTGAAAAATCAATGCTCTGATACCATGTTGGAAAGAGGTGTGTGAAAGATAGGTCAAACTCGAAAAAAAAAGAATTCGAATAAAAAGAATTCGAACGACAAAAACTTACCGTGCATAGCGGAATAAACTATCTTCCTCAGTGATTCTTCTTATAGAAAGCAAAGTTTTGGTAAGGTTTGGAATGTATAAAACATTGGACATCAATTTCACAACACCTCTCTGAAATTCGACCATGACTGTTCCTTCATCTTCAATGTAGTAAGTTGAGTTGTCTCCAAGTTGCACAACTCTAGAATGGGTGAAAGGCTTGTAGGTTTGGAACCAGTCCCAATGATGGGTCATGTGCTGAGATGCTCCAGAGTCTAGGTACCAAAAAATGATATCCTAAAAATTTTCGACCCTAATCATAAAGGCAGTTTCATCTTCCTCTTCAGAATGGATCAAGTGACTAGTTGAGGCATCATTTGCTTGTTGTTGGAACTACTTCTTCTTTTCATTGTTGTACTTGAGTGTTCTACAGTCCTTGATGAGATGACCAGTCCTCTTACAGTATTTGCAGAAGAGTTTCTGCATAGGTTGGGATGATGAAAAATTCGACCATGGGCTAGAATTCGACCCTGAGCCAAAATTCGATCCTAACTGCATGTTGCTTCTTTTTTCTCAATAATCAAATTTTGTGGATTTCTTTGACTTGAACTTTGATTTTTCTTTGTGTAAAGAGCCTGAGGATCTGATCCTGAGCTTGAGGAGGCTGCATTTCTTCTAATCTCCTCTTGTAACATCATTGAGATGACTTTAGATAAAGTTAGTTGCTGCTAGGACAAAATAGCCATGACCCATGTTTCATAGGCATCAGAGAGACTCGATAAAAGAGACATCACCACATATGAATCTTAAATGCTTGATCATGTTGTAGTCATCTTCTCCATAAGGTTTTTGAATGTGTTGAGATGGCTGGAAATAGTGTTAGACATCCTCAAGGTGAAGAATTTCTTCCTCAGATGGAGTTTAGAAGTGACATCTCAGATGTCATAGAGAGTTGCTAGGATGTAGCAGTCTGTGCAGATTGGATATGATTGATCTGGGAGTCATTGATGTTCAATGTGATTAAGACAAATGCCTTGCCATCTCGTTGCTTCCATTTAGTGATGCTAGCTGCATCAGCCTCTGGCTTGATTTTAGTACCATTGACAATGTCCCATAGTTCCTTGGCTAATAGAACAATTCTCATTTTGAACTTCCAGAGATGGTAGTTCTCTCCATTGAGCTTGTCAATCAGAGAAGAGCTAGAAGTAGAATCCATTCTGTATAGTATTGATATTGTTGGTAGAAACAACAATAGCGGATTACTGTTGGCTGCGCACTTGCTGATATGAGGTCTCAGTAGAAACAAGACTGAATCCGCAATGAAAATTGCAGATTATTGAGCCACCCACTCTGATACCATGCTGAAAATCAGAAAAAAATGAGATTAGCAACGAAAGTGGTGAGGGTAGCTATTGATCGGAAATGCGACAGTTACTAGTAAAGATCGAGTTCAAGATGAATAATATATTACAGTGCACAAATAGAACAGAACAATAGTGGAACGATGAACTTAGATTGATATCAGAAACACTAGAAGGCTACATCCTCATCTTTGTACGGTCTGAAGCAATTATCCAGAGAGTGGTTTCATCTAATCAACACATTATTAATCGACCATGAATTCGAACCTAGCTTTGCAGACTGTAATGTATATTTCAAAGCTTTCGATCAATTCTTTGTCACCATCACTCTCTACATGAATGATACGTTGTTGTTCGGCAACAATATTGCTCTGAAAAAGGATACAAAGATGATGCTATCCCAAGAATTTGAGATGAAAAATTTTGGAGAAGCACATTAGTGTCTCGAGATTCAAATTCATAGAGACAAAGGCCGAAGACTTCTCTACATCACCCAACAAATGTACTTTCATAATTTGTTGACGAATTTCAATTTCATGAATTGTAAGTTTGTGGATTATCCCATGGATCCAGGTCTTAAATTATCCAAGGAACAATGCCTCAGACCAATGAGGAGAAGGCCGAAATGAAGGGATACCCATACCAATCTATTATCAGATCCCTGATGTATGCAATGATCGCGACCAGACTAGATCTTGCATACGTCGAAGAGGCAATTTGATTGAGAAACTTATTGTCTGATATTGGTCTCAGGCAGTCTGCTCCAACTATGATACAATGTCATAATCAGAGTGCCATCGCATTATCGATCAATCCTAGATTTCATTCTAGGAGCAAGCACATCGAAATTAAATATCACTACATCAGGAGAAAGATACTCAACAAGGAGGTAAGTCTTAAATTTTGCAGAACCCAGTACATAGTAGCTGACATATTCATGAAAGGATTAAATCGGAAAGCACAAAAGAATCTTTGTGCTATCTTGAATTTGCAAATCAAGGCATTCAAGAATCCAGATTAAGGAGGGGTGTTGGATTCCTATCCTTTCCATCCCTACCTTCTTCTAATCTAGATCCATTCACTAATTGCTATAAATATCTGGACAATTGCACACTCTGCAGAATTACACTTGTATTTTCACAGTCTACAAAAATACAAAAAAATTCGTGATAGAGTCCTGACGACATGAAAGTGTTCAACCACCTCGAAAGTATTCGGCATTCGCCACGTCGACTATCTGCCACCTCAAAAATTTTCTATTCGTCCACGTCGACTATTCAAGCTCACAAGCTGGTCACCTTTCAACCTCAATTTGATTTGAAAGGCGGCTCAACCGTACCATCGTCACGACCAAACAGGATCTCCAATGGACTCAGATACTGTCCGAAAGTGACTGACAACAACAAGTAGTGCCTTAATCTAATTTGCAATGTATAGTTTAACCATTCTTTTAATTAGCTAGCCATTTATACAAATACCCATCAACTTATCACTTGTAAGGTTAGAACCAATAACGATCTATCTATAGTAGCCGAATCGTTGATATACACGATCAGTGATTGAATATCCAGAGCACAATTGTTATGTTCTTTTTCTTTGTTATTGTAGAGTATTGTCTTTGAAAGAAAGTGACTCTGTCTACATTCAGACTATTATCATTATCGACTAAATAATATTCGTTCCATAATTCGAGTCATGTATATTATGAATGAATGCTTATTTTATCCATGTTTAGATAGATCCATGCTTGCAAATAAATTATTCGTAGATTAAACTATTCGTGTGACTGATATCATAAGTTGAATTCATTGTTCTAATCAGTTCCTAGACGCTTTACGCTTCCGCACACATAAAATCTAAATCTATAACTCAGTGAATTTGTGCATGGCTATGGAATCGAGTCTTTTAATCCAGTGACTTCAAAGCTGTGGTCAAGTAAGATAGAATTCGATTCGTTCGAATCTGATCTGAATACGATATATGTAGTTGCATGCACCGAGGATTTTGCTCGTTTCTCACTGTCCCAATGCACATTGTCTCGAATCCCAACATTGCAACCATTGTCAATCACCTATTAAAAGTTAAAGGGATCCATTATTAGTTAGTTGTCGTTGGAAAGTGAGTAAAAGATCTTGAGATTGTGCAATTGACATTGAACAGTTTGAGTGAATCACAACAAATGTTTGTGACCATTATAGAACGATCAAATGATGGTCCAAATCGAGGTAATTGACATCAAGGCCAAGGTCAAGGATGTGACAATCTAAGATATAAAAAACCTAGGAATTGCTAATATTGCAACAAACTTGGTCATTGGGAGTGTGAGTGCTTCAAGAAACCAAAGAAATTAACATAGTGGAAAGGCAAATGGTAGGTGGGCAATTAGTTGATCAACATCAATTTGATGACGATCACTATGAGGATGATGTAGGTGAGAGCTCAAACTTGTTCATTATAGTGCTAATGACAAGTGATGAAGCCAAGGATATTTGGTACATTGACAATGGAGCATCCAAGCACATGACTTCAAGGAAGGAGTGGTTTTTGGAATTCAAAGAAATTCACAATAATGATGAAGTTGGACAAGCTAACAAGTTGGATTACCCATCAAAGGATTTAGAGTGGTACCAGTGAAGTTAGCCAATGGGATGATAAAGCAGATAAGCAATGTACAATATGTACCTGGCTTAGCTAACAATCTATTATCGGTTGGGATGATGGCTGATCAATAATTCAAGGTTGAGTTTGCTAGTGACAGATGTCTTGTCAAGGACATCAAGAATCACTACAAAGTAATTGCTATAGGAGCTAGATTCAATGAAAATTGGCTCTATAAATTGAACTCAAAATCTTTTGATCAAGCTATGGTAACTTATTGTCAATAGTAGAAGTGATCTTGGGCATCAACGATCTGGTCACATTAGTGCTCAAAGTTGAGAGAGATTAGTACTTGCACCTTGGCCAACTCAAAGCCATTTATGGGGCCAAGAACACTTCTAGATTACTCACTCTCAAACCATTGCTTAAGAGTGCTTTCATAAAGTTTAGATATAATATTGGCTTGATTCCAAGATCCATGTTAAAGTAAGTAGATATCTTTTAAGGAGGAGTGTGAAGTTGTAAAAGCCATCTATCTTGAGGTCTGGGGGTCCTCTTCAAAACCACTCACTTGTAAATAGGTGATTAGGCCAAAATTAGAGTTCGATTAGCTCGTGGTAGTGTAGGCTAATTACACTTGGCTTGATGCTAGAGGATTAGTGACATAGCACCTTTTGATCTCATTTGCCAATATGGACCAATCATGAAGTGAGGTGCACCAAAATGGTCCAATCATAGTAAGAGGTGTTGTTTTGGAGGTTCAATCATATTTCACCATTGTCTATTCTCATGAATCTCGAGCTACTATGAGTGAGAGTGAGATTAAGTCCACACTTAGTTTTTTGAAGAGAGATCTTAATGTAGCAAGCTCCAACACTTAGATTTTATTTGACATTCTCTCTCTACCTGAGAGCTCTATGTAGCATTCTCTCTCTACTCAAGAGCAAGTTGATTTATACTTAGTTTTTGTCATCCAAAGTTGCTTTTCCTTATGTGTGATGAATGGTCAGGGATAGATGCATGTGTAGAGTGCTCTTGCCTTAGATTTTTGAGCTAGTATGCTTGTATCTCATACAAGGTTGATCTGTGTGCAATCACACACATCTTAGGAGATCATTCACATTGTTTGAGATGTCCTCACATGTGTGAAAAGTACACATAGGGGCCACACTTTCCCACAAGACTGAAGTAGAATCATAACATGCATATATGGAGATGAAAGATGAGACATCATCTACTGCCTAAAAAATTATGATAAGCCAAAAGAATAGACAAGGGACCACGTAATGTGGATAGGACATGCTCACTTGACTGCTAGTCTATCTAGGTATTTGTGGTATGCTTTAACCTGAACACTTTCTTTGGTAGTCAATCTTACCAATTGAGGACAAGGCGTAGAAATTGTATGCACTGGTTCTTGCTGTAGAGTTGGCCTTTCTGGGCTTGAATTCCCTAGATTTGGCCTTTTAAGACTGGATATACCTAGATTTGGCCCTGTGTAGTGGTCTGTTGCTTTGTGAAACAATCAGACTTTGGTTGAATCTTGCTCATTGAAGGGCAATCATCAATCTTAGTCTCCCCCTTGGTATTGCACTTCCCAATTGAAAGTTGCGTGGTCGCACTTTTCCTCGGGATTTGTGTTGAGTTGTCTTCAAATTGCTCTGTTGATACATGATCCCTTTGTAGTTCAGCAACAAGAAATTTTTGCAATGATTGTGCCAAGAGACTTGGTAAAATCCTCTGGACTTCATCGGTTGTCAATTTCTTGATAAATTCTACCAGCTCTGTCTTCTATAATGTTCTTGTCGGTTTGTCTGTGGGTGCATCTGCGTACTTTGGAAATTTTTTTAAATTGACTTCTTTCTCACTTGTTTCATACCCAAGTGGCACTAAGATTTTTTCCTTATAGCACATTAAGTTTGTGTGTGGACTGGACAACATAGGTGCATGTCAATCTACATATGCCAAATGCCTCCTACCTATTTGTGAGCTCCTCACTGGACAATCCAAGCATGGATGGTTAACTCTGCATTGTCCAGACATAGGTTTGAATGTTGATGGATCACCACAATGTGGACATTCAGCTCGACGATGTCTTCCTCTGCATCCAAAGCATCGAATTGTGTGTAGTATATCATCTCCTCTGAATTGATAAGCATACACAGGTAATGGACGTCCCTTAGGATCTTCCACAAAATAAACCGATATGCTATTATGGTCTTCTTGCGAGTTTGGTGACATGCAAGATGATATGAACAAGACTTTCACTTGGCCACTTTTTGTTGGAGAAACTCGTGATTTAGATGGATCACTTTGGCATCCATCCGCTTGGTGAACTCCTTGTTGGCTTGATTTTATTTTTGATTGTTGGAGGGCTTGCGAATCCCAAGGCAGCCCTAACCCTAGTTAATAAGTGAGAGGGATTTGGCACCCTGCGTGTGTAAGTCCAACCCAATGATCACATAGTTATTTGATTAATTAGAATGTTAATAAAAGGACTTTAGGCCTTTTTGTGAGACTTTTAATGTCGCAGGGCCTAAATGTCAAGTTAGTGAATAAAGTTGGGTTTCCCTCCAATTTTGATGGTTCCCACACTTTTTTAGATTTGAATAAAAAGAGAGGCAAAACTGGACCAATAGGATTCAGAGGCCAGGGTCCTCCTCTCTACTATAAAAAGGGACCAACTCGAGTTGCTCCTGATGTTCATTTCCTCATTTCAATAAAGCAGATTGGTTCTCTTTAGAAATGGATTAATGAATGTCCTTGCTCTTCATTTCTTTTCCTCCATTTCTCATGCTTCCTTTGTATTTGCTAATTGTTGGATTTGATCATTATTGGGATTGCTATTTCTTATGCTTTTTGTGAGAGAGAAAAGGAGAGAGAGAAGAGTAAGTTTATATCATTGTTGTGGATTTAGGGTTAATGGAAGTAGGGCTAATGGATGTAGTGTTAATGCTCTTGGATACTCGGAACGTCTAGCTTTGCCTGCCCCACCAAAACACTCCGCTCCTCCTGCCAATTTGATGGAACCAGAACCTTACGGAAGTGTTGAGCAATGGAGCTATGGTAATGATCAGGAAGGTGGATCTTCAGAACAGTATGCCATTTATGCTGCCGCTCAACAACAAGCCTCGAGAAATTGGGCCAGAGCACCACTTGGATGCTTTGAATGTGGTAAAAATCATAGAGTTGCAGAATGCCCAAATAAAGAAAAATTTGTACCATTCTGTCGTGATTGTGGATATGGGCATTGCTATAAAGACTGTCCAGCAAGACCAAAGCCACCACCAGCTACAGCACCTATAAATTTGATAACAATCAAGCAAGGATTAGTAGCTCAAAATAAACCAAGTGCACCCTTGATGGTGGTCACCAGAGCATAAAAGCAAAGAGAACCAGTAGTGGATTCAGTACATGCTGATTCTATACCATTGAACGATACACCAACAACATCGGGAGTCTATCCAAATCTTAATGTAGAAAAACGAAGATATCAGGATATGAGACAGTGGATTAAACATCTGCAAGAAGAAGAGGAACTTGAAGCTGCTAAAGTAACAGCTGAAGTTTGGTCTTCACCATTGCAGCCTCCAAGAAATTTACGTACGGATATGAATGATCAATTACATCATCACAAGGAACCCTTCAAGATGACTGAACCGGAAGCACCGCATACAGAATTACTCATGAATATTTTGTCTAGCAAGATCAATATTTCATTGGGAGAGTTCCTAAAGTTGGTTCCAAAAGCAAAAGAAGTCTTAGCGCAAAAGTTAGCTTAAGAAGAATCAGAAGACCATCAGGAGCCGCTTTTTTGTGCTGGATTTGAAGAATCTAACGATGTACTCCATGTTGGAGCCGCTTGGGAAAGTGAACAAAAGAATATCACTCTGCCGATACAACATAGACAATTTTTTAAAGAAGCAGCCGTGATAGATGGCGGTTCAGGAGTTAACCTGATTTCTACAAAGCTATGTACAAAATGGGGCCTTACAAAGATTAAGCCTGCTACTTTTGCTATTAAGCTAGCTGATCAAATGACAGTTCGTCCACGAGGAATGGTGGAAGATATACCTGTCAGGATTGCAGGAGTACAGTTCGTCATTACTTTCATCGTGATGGACTTACCAGAAGCACCAAATGTCTACCGAGTTCTCTTAGGACGTCCGTGGTTACGAGTTGCGCAAGTAATTCATAACTGGGGTACCGGCAAAATCACTTTTGAAAATAGTGAATGTGCAGTTAAAGTTGATCCTATGACTTGGACTATCAAGCCAGTGGTTCAAAAAGCGGATGATGATTCATCAACAATGGATCACACTTGTGATCGACCAGAGAAAAAATTGGGAGTTCACTACGATTCCCAAATGGATACTGTCAATTGGAACGAAACTCTTGCAACAATTGATTGTACAACAGGATATATGTGTCAACAAGATACTCAATCAGAGATGAGTGAGATTTTCTTGTTAGATCAAACTTTGGATACACCAATCACGTTTCCACTAAATGTGCTGAATATAGCCTGGATATCAACGGAACCTATAGCAGATCCAATTGAGGATGATCTCATACCAATGAGCCATGCCTTAACTTATGATGGCAATGCAGAACTTATGGATGAACAAACTCTACATCATATGGATCCGACCAGATTTGGAGTGCGTAATGTTCCTGATGAACCAGCAATCAAATCGCCCAAAGCAGTTATATTGAAGGGAGACAGGATCACAGGTTCTATGACGAAGAAACAAGCAAAGCAACATTATAATACAGTCCTGAAATGGGAAAATCTCCTCAAAAGATCGATTCAAAAGAAGTTCCACCTCTATTGGATAAAGGCAAAGGAAAAGTCAAGAATGATTCTTCAAGTCAAATTTCCAGCAAGACATCATCGTCTAGGAAGTCTTCACCTGTGAAGAAAGATTTATCATCCCGAAAGTCATCACCTCCACGATCAGTTCCTGCTAAGAAGACTAAACGAAGATCCAAGACAAGTCATTTCAAAAAAGAACAAGCAAATGTAGTCCAGCATGATATGCCAGAGCATTTTAAACGTTATACACTGGATGATGTGGTTATCATGTTACCTAAAGCACATCGCGAACCTGAAGAACACATGCCGGAATCTAAAGAGGTTTACGATGGCCCAACTAGGACGCAGCCAATGAATCTTGCAGAACTAGGAAAACCGGAAAAGATTGTACAAGTGGGATCACAACTTACTCTTGAATAGTATCAAGCACTCTGTTTGTTACTTATTAAGTATCAAGATTGCTTTGCATGGACTTATCAAGATTTGAAGGGTATTTCGACATCAGTTATTGAACATACCATACCTTTAGTACCTAATGCAATACCAAAGGTTACAAAGTTCTATCGTTGTAATCCTAATGTGGCAGATCTGATAAAGAAAGAACTTCAGAGATTGCTTGACGCCGATTTCATTTATGAGATCAAGCATACCGAATGGATTTCACCGATTGTCATTTTTCCTAAGAAAAATGGGAAATTGCGAATCTGTGTCAATCTCAAAGCATTGAATAAAGTGACACGGAAGGATCACTTTCCATTACCTTTTACTGAAAGCATTTTGGATCGCCTTGCTGGAGCGGAAGCTTATAGTTTTCTGGATGGATTTAGTGGTTACAACCAGGTTAAGATTGCACCTGCCGATCGCCTCAAAACTGCTTTTGCAATAGAATGGGACACCTATGCTTACAAAGTAGTGCCGTTTGGACTCTGTAATACACCAAGTTCATTCCAAAGAGTAATGCAATTTGCCTTTAAAGATTATCTGCAGAAATTCCTTGAAATTTACTTGGACGACTTGGGAGTTCCACATGGATCGATTGGAGAAAGTCTTTGAAAGATGCCGCAAATATCAGACTTCTCTAAATCCAGAAAAATGCCAGATATGGATTTCTCATGGAGTGGTGTTTGGACATGTGATATCAAGACAAGGTATTGCCACCGATTGATCTAAGATCAAAGTTATTGTGGAATTGCCACCACCAGCAACAATTCGAGGAGTTTATGTGTTTATGGGTCATGCGAACTACTATCAAATTTTTATTATTTTCTTTGCGGATTTAGCACGACCTATATACAAATTAACTATTGTTCCTATTTAGACAGTAGAGGCATTAGAAGCCTTTGAAAAGTTAAAAAAAGCATTATCTTCAGCACCAATTTTGCGTTCTCTAGATTGGACATTAGAGTTTCATGTTCATACAGATGCCTCAAAATACGCCATTGGATCAGGGGCTCTGCATTCTGATTTGATGTATGTCCTCGATCTTCCTCTTGAATAGGCATCAGTGTGCAGATCTCATGGCCTCTTTTGTCTTTCAGTCCAGAGAATGTGGACTCATAGATCAATTTCCAAAACCTGCACATCTACCTGATGCTAATCCCAAACCAATCCTTAAGAGAAGAAACAATCAACAAGCATATTCATACATCAGTACCCAAATAAAATGCATGAAAATGGAGCATGGAAGGAAATGGAAGTAGAATGATCTTCAATTAAGAAAGCAACAACATTTCAGTACATACACATGTTTTGAAACTCGTGATGGAGGCCTCTACATAGCCACGAGTTGTTGAACCGAATTACAAATGATTTTGGAGTCCACTTTTTGCAATAGAGTGAATCCCAATCTATAATGATTTGAGCTCCACCTCTTACTTGATAATAGGAGGCCTCTTTATTAAAAAACATAATTCAAGTTGAGATAATCTAATTTGCTAGCTCCCACATGGCTATCCATCTTTCGGGACGTACCATGGGGCTCACAACTGTATATTTTAGCCTAGCACTTAACAATTCTTGTGCTCTCAAACTCGACTCTCAACTTCATCTCTGCTAGAAGCCCTTTTGAGTGGAGAAGTTCTGCATCGACACCTTGGGGCGTGACATTAGCTAACATTATCCTCCCCCTATGGTGTTGCAGGTCCCACTGCATTGCTTCAGCTTCAACATGTGATTCTTAGAAAGGCATAGATCAATGTTTGCCTACGTAAAACCAAGAACTTATTGGCTTCGTTGTTGCTCTTCTTGACAATTTCAAAGGTGCAATAGCTTATCAGGATAGGCCTGCGTAATTGAGAGTCTCTTGCTTGTTTTTTTCAGCTTTTCTTCTATCAAGAGATTTCTTGTAGCCGACCTTCTTTAAGATGGCTTCAAATGTAATGAATCTTGTCTTTGCGCCTAACGAAATAGGTCCCAGGTATGGCCTTATCCCAAGTATGAGCTTATTTTAAGTAGGGGTCGACCCTTTTCTAGCTTCATGACCTTAGATACTCCTGAAGCTACTCATCATTATTCAGCATCATTACGATCCTCCAGGAGGGTTGTGGACGTAAGGCATTCACAAAGCTGCTGAGCTTTGGATATTCTTCTGTAGTTACATTCTTTGCCCTCCCTCGTTCTCCTTTCTTATAGATCTTTCAAAATTTGTCAGACTCTTTCCGATCGTCGTACCATCTTTTGAACCTTTCTATGGATTTCTCAGGCAGCTTCTTTGAGAGCCTTGCCAAATAGTCATCCAAGGCTATGGCACTCTTTGTATCAGGAATCCTTGGTGTTGGACCCTCGGACTTTGATCCAGTGAAGATGTCACTCTTTCCTTCTGGAGGGGATGAAGAAAGTCCCATAGTAGGCTGCACAGTCTCATCAAGTGGACTTGATCAGAAGAATTAAAGTCAGGTGGTGATGGAGGCGAAAATAGTTTACGAGTGGAGGGTAGTGGGTTTGTTATGAGATTATACTGTGCTGTTGGTGAAATGAACTGGTTTAGAATATGGTCTAAAGTTTTAAGAGACGATGTGGGGAATATGGTGTTAGAAGTGGATGTGGAGGTAGTTGAACAAACAAATGGAAGAGATGAAGGTTGGTAAGATGAAAATGGTTCAGAAAAATAAGAAGGCAAGTGGCGCAACTGAGCGTAAGTGGAGGAGTCCACGGCAGGTTTGTAGAGAGAGCCAGTTATGGAACCTTGATATGGCATGCCAAAACCAGCACCTCATTGGCTAATGGATCAGCTTTTCTCAGGAGTTCCAGCATCATCGTTATGGTCATCATTTTTCTGCACTGATATGCCTGCATCGAGTCTATAGGACGTATTCCGTATGAGGTCATCCTCTGCTTCCTGCTGCTCTCGAGTAGCCGACCATGATTGTTTGTTCAGATTTGTCATCGAGCTTGCTTCTTTTTTCTTTTGGAAAGGACGTAGGTAGAGATTTCATATAGTACATCAGCTACTGTGGTGCTGGGACCTGGTGCTCCTGTCCTGATGTAGCGAGTTGAGCGAAGATCGTTCTGATCTTCTCAACATGCTAATCCAACTGGTTGCCATCCCATCGTATGGATTGCAGCTGATTGTAAACATGCATGATTGAAGCTGCAGTCCTCACTTCATACTTCTATTTTAATCTTTCCCACGCTGCATGGCTGCTTTCGTAGTCTTCAATCTACATGAGTAGATATTCATTTATGGATGAAACGATGATTGCCATTGCGTGCTCATCTTTTCTGATCCATTCAGCTCTTCTCGGGTCTCCCTCTGGAGGCTGCACCTCTGAGAGCTCGGTCACCGACCAGACAGTTGTGGGTAGAAGCAGTGGCTACATCAAATTATCTTCAGAATCGTATTCTAAAATCTTGAATACCGGATAAAACTCCTCATGAGATATGGTGGAAGTTGAAGCCAAATTTAGCACATCTTTGGACATTTGGATGCGCAGGGTATATGCACATACCAAATAAGTTGAGAAAGAAACTCGATGAAAAGACAGAATAAGATTTTCTAGTAGGATTTGAGTTACATTCATCACATTATAATGTTTATGTACTTGAAACTGGCAAGATAAAAGTTGTTCGAGATGTTAAATTTGATAAGACAAAATACATAGCAGACGATGATCTAGTCAGCTATGATATTCTCAAAAATTATTATGAGCTACCAGCGACAACAGAAGAAAAACAAGCAGAAGATGAAAGAGAGCTACCAAATTCAGAGGGAGGTCAAGATCGAGTGTCTAACAGACTCGAATCACCAGCTTGAATTCCAACAGAAAAGTTCGAATCAGAATTGAACTCGAAACCACTTGTGAGAAAATCAGATAGACAATGAAAACCACCAGAAAGGTATGGTTAGGATGTTTTTAATACAACCATCAAATTTTGTGGTTTCTCTGACGAACCCCAAACATTCGAGGAAGCTGTTGATGGACCAGATAAAGATCACTGGACTCTGACAATGGAGAACGAAATGTCATCCATATACAAGAACAATATATGGACACTCGCACCTATACCTGATGGCAGAAAACTAGTCAAGTGCAAGTGGATCTAGAAGATCAAAATAGGTCCTGATAGAGAAAACATCAGATACAAGACAAGGTTAGTTGCTAAAAGATTTTCACAGAAGTATGGGATCGACTACACTGATACTTTCTCACCGGTAGTCAAACATATATCAATTCACTTGTTATTTGTGTATGCAGTGGCTCATGATCTGAAAATCCATATTGTGGACGAGAAGACTGCATTCCTACATCCAGAATTGGAAGAAGATTTATTCATGGACCAACCACTTGGTTTTATAAGCCAAGAAAATCCAGAATACGGATGTCACATGAATAAAAGCATTTATGGTCTGAAACAAACAGCGAGACAATGGTATAGAAAGAAGGACAAAGCATTGCGTTCCATAGGCTTCAAACCTCTATTTGCTTAATCAAATGTCTATATCAAGCATATCCAAAATGAAATAATCATTCTAGTTGTTTATGTTGATGACACACTTATCTTCTCAAGAAGAGATAAGCTAATTTCAGATGTCAAAAGAGACATTTCTGAAATATTTGAGATGGCTGACCTATGAGAAGCTAAAATATATCTAGGCTTGCAGATAATGAGAGACTTTGAAGGTGGTAAGCTGTATCTTCACCAACAAAAGTACACTCAAAAGATCATTGAAATTAAACAGATATTGGAAGGATTTGGTGAATCTAGTTCTGAACCTTATGTCTTGTTAATGGATAACACTTCATCAATCTATCTTACGAAAGATCCTGTATTTCACTCGAAAACAAAGCACATAGCTATCAAGTATCATGTGATTCGGGACTTAGTCGAGAAGAAGATATTGAAGACAGTCTTCATACCCATAGAGGAAATGACAGCTGATATCTTTACAAAGCCACTCAGTAAGGCTTTGTTCGAGAAGCAGCGAAGAAGATTGGGGTTAATCCAACTGCCACTTTGAGAGGGAGCTGTAGAACAATTGATCAGAGAGATCTTGATTCTACTAACAAAGCGCGCAATTTACTTGACAAAGAATTAGAAATGAACACAAACTCAAAACATTTCTATTCGTGACCAACTCGAAAGATTTGCGAAATTTGTCTTACAGTCAACTCGAAAGATTCACGAAACAATTTCTTGTAGAAGCTCGTGGCTTTCTTGCTGAAGCTTGAAAGATTCGGGAACAGAATCTTGTTGCGAAATATTTAGTTTTTTGTTCAAGCCTCAGATGTCGCAAAATTGTTGCGAACAATTCGTGAAATCTTTTGGACTGTTTTTCAAGCTCACCTGTCGCGAAACTATCTCAAACAGTTCACAAAATACTCTAGGTACAATTGAAGGCATATGTGTTCAGATGCATGCGTGTGCAGAAGCGATGAAGGAACAAATACAAGAAGAAATTGGTGGAATCGGAACATACATCATGAAAAGCGCCAGAGATTTGTTAATCGGATGGAAGAATCGGCTGACGTAGTTATACTCAAAAAATTAGGATAGACAAGGTATCATGGAAACCGGCGGATGAAATTCAAAGTCGAAAAATAACAAGACTCGAAAAAAATGAGAACGACTCGAGAAAACCAGGTATCGAAAAAAAAATAGATAATTGATCGAAAAATCAATGACTCAAAAAAATGTTGAAAAAAAATTATTATTGACTCAAAAAATTTCCAGGTCTCGAAAAAATTATCAGTGACTCGAAAAAATCTGGGATCGAAAAAGTGATGGAGCGAAAAATCGATGGATCGAAAAACTGATGAGTCAAAACCTAATGGATTGCAAAACTATACAAAATTGAAAAGATTTTACAAGGACTCGAAAAATTGAAAAGTATCAAAAAAATTTGAATCACTCGAAGGACCAAATGTCAGCTTTTTCGAGTCGATTCGGACTCGAAATAATCTAGAAAAAATTGAGATGCCTCAAAAACACTTCGGCTTTTCCGAGTCGTTCCGGACTCGAATAAATCTTAAAAATTTGAGCCGAGTATCGATGAATTTTAAAGTATGTAGAAATTTACGAGAGAAAAAAAAAACAACAAGTATCGAAAAAATTACAAAGGATCGAAAAAATATTTTTTGAGCCCGTGCTTAAAAATCGAGCCTTCATATGGTTTTCGAAAGTAGGTAGGAATATACATGGAAAAAAATCGATCAAAGAGAGAGGAAGAATGAATAACCCGGAAGTCCTTCTTAAACATGATCGATGGTAAAGGTATCTCCATAGTATCGTCGTAGGCGACTACCATTGACTAAGGTGTCAAGGGGTATGCCTTCGAGCATCTCTAATTGCACGTCACCATTTGTAAAAAACTTCCGGACAACATAAAGAACAATGTTGATTCTGAACTTGGTGTTGATAAGCATTATCGTCACACAAGTCTTTGGCATAAGCTAAAGTGACGCGTAAGGATGGAATAAAAAATTCTACTGGCATAACAGCCTCTTGGGCATATACCAGCTCAAATGTTATTTTCCAATCCGTGGCTCGCTTTGGCGTTGTGCAATATGACCAGATAGTAGAGAATAACTTCATTTTCCAGTCTGATCGACTGGTTTCTACTATCTTGGTTAAGATTTTACAAATTGTTTTATTCGTAGACTCAGCTAGTCCATTGCATCTATAGGATAGTACGGGGTACTCTTTTGGTGGATAACGAAGTAATGAGTCAGTAAACTGTTAATTACTTCATTAAGGAAGTGAGAACCTTGATCATTGACAAGCTCTATTGGACAACCAAATCTAGTGATGATGTTTTCATAGAGGAAGCGTGCTACAGACTTTGCGTCTGCTTTGCATGTTGCTCTAGCTTCTATCCACTTCGTTGCATAATCAGTGGCGAGTGTATAGTGATTTAAATTGGGTCCTCTTCTTGAACTTCTTGCGCACAAAGAGCGGCATTTACACAATTGATGGTCGCTAAAGCATGTCCCCTTTCAGATATATTGAAATTCAATAGAAAGTAGTAATTCAGCAATGTTAGTTTTTGTGCAAGTTGTTTAACAAAGGAAAGAGAGAGAATTTTTGGTGGAGTTAAAGATAGTCAACATTCCCAATTCTAGGAAGGTGTGTAGCCCTTGCTTTTTTCCTGTTGAAGGCATGGTATCATAAACGGTTCTTTGTTGGACTTGAAACATCTACAAGGAAGGCCATCCCGATGGGAGGGAGCATTGTGGTTTTTCCTGGAGTACCAAAGTTTTGTGGGTTGTTGATACGTTTTTGTTCATGGTACTCCAAGATTTTTTTGTTTATGGTTCTAGATTTTTTTTTTTGTGTTCGGGGTACTTATTTGTTCTACTGAAGTACTGAAATTGGTACTATTGGTTGTTGTCTTAATCTAAATCTCGATAAAGAAGATTTACCAAAATTAAGCTGAAATCTGAAATCTAACACTATTGAGCTGAAATCTGAAATCTATCATTTTCCTTCTCTGACCTCGCATAAACAGGTATAGATAGCCCTCTGCCGACTAAGAGCCCCGCTGTGGGCAGTTTTTTGCATGAAGGCCAGCAACTGACGCAGATTCAACGATGAATAAAGTGCTAGAAGAACTTTCAAAGTTCAAGGATGATATGGACTACTCCACAGCAGAGCAGCCCCACAATCACAAAACAGGGCAAAACAAGCAAGACACAAAATTACTATTGACATAGACGAGCTGAATGAAGATAAGGAGAAAGAGCGTGGCCAGCATGAGCATCAAGAGCAGGACCAGCAACAAGACCAGGCACAACAAGATCAGCAGCAAGACCAGACACATCAAAACCAGCAGGACCCCACCAGATAGCACAGGACCAACAGGAGAAGGAAGAGTAGGTGGATGTGCATGTGTTGGATGTGAAAAATGAAAGGGCGGGTGATGAAGCTGAAGGGCCTCAAAAAGGGAAAACAACAAGGAAGGAGGCCAGGGCAGAGAATGTGAAAACTCTGCACACTTCTGTACTTGAGACAGGTGAAGATCTATGTGACGATACTCTGTTATCAGAGTTCTATCTCCTTAAAAAAATAAAATGCTCCAGACCATATAACATTAAAACTCGAGCAAGCAAGATGTAAGACGTGCACACTCTATTGCACTCAAAGTAGAATAATGCTACATATCATGTTCGACTCCTTACAATTCAATTAGACGACGATTGTCTCTGACGCCTGAGGAACGAACGCCATCTTTCTGCATTGCTATATTGAATTCTGAATTGAACATCACTTTCAAACTGATCAAGAGTAATTCCACATACCATTTACCCTCTTCAGTGAACTGTACTCAAATCAAAAAATTCGTTTGAGTATGAAACTATTTCAGCAGTCCTTAACGCATGAGCTGTGATTCTATTCGACTTTTTTTATCTCTTCCTTGACGTTGAGATTGTTCTTGCTGATAGTCAATAACATCCCACATCGAGGGAGTCATTCCGCATTCTCTCATCCTCCCCCAACAAGGTGGTATCAGAGCTATCAGATTAAACCGAGACATTATCATTCTACCCTTCAATTACTATAAATTCAATATGTCTCACACTTGTAACACTTCATCTTCTTCTTCATCCAACAAAATTAGAATTATCGATAAATTGAATGGTTCAAACTTTCACATCTGAAAATTGAAAGTTAGGATGATGCTTATAGATAGAGATCTTTGGGATGTCGTAGACGGGTCTGGCCCGAAACTAGACGACGTTGATTTCGAATTAGCTAAGGCATGGAAGATCAAGGATCAGAAGGCCCTAGCATCAATCACACTGAATCTGGCTGATTTCCAAATATCCCACGTTACCACTTGCAAATCCTCTAAGGAAGCATTAGATTTGTTGTCAAATCTTTATGAGACTCAAGATGTGACCACTAGGTTACACCTTAGGAAGAAGTTCTTACTCCATAGTGATGTAGAAATTGGTAAGATCAAGCTACACTAGCTAGTAATATAATTTTTATGTCCATAATCAAGTAGTAGTAGTAGTACATGAAAGAAATGTGTGTATCATTTTGAATGTGAGCTATCAATATTGTATAGACACATTATCATTTTGAAAGATAGATCATGGTGCATTATTGATTGGTAATTTATCTCTTTGTTAGTTTGCATCAGCAAATTTCATGATTAAAGATCCATTGAATGTTGGCATTTAGGATTTCTTTTGGTGTGTGAGATTTTGCTCGATTGATATGATGACTTTGCAAAGCACCACAATTATCATATTTTGAATAATAATAACCTAAAACACTTATGTATTGGATTAGCTATACAATGGAATCATGATGAAAAACAATAGAAAAGAAGGATGTGTCAAATAGAGGGACTTGGGCAAGGCCTACTTTGAAAGGGAATAAAGATTTTGTCAAGAATCATCTCCACGAATGAAACAAAGTTAAAACCCTATAAAATGACTTATTAAAGGCAAGGCAAATAGCAAATAGCAAGTAACCAAGATTTTAGGAAGCAAGAAACAACGTAGCCAAAAAGAAGACAATTCTTGAGCACGCCCTTCAAATCCATTGCCTTCCATCACTCCTATGGGCAATATTTGGTTCTAAATTTTTGTGTAGACAAACATTGAGACAACAATGCCTAAAAAAGAAAAGCACATGTATTCACTTTTTTGAAAATTGTCTATGTATATTTTCCTTGGTAAAAAGACTGATAGAATTTAATATAATTCAAAAATTTAACATAAATGAGACTAGCATCTTAATCAATTGAATCCTTGCATTCAAACAATCTTGACTACCATCTTTTCTATTTACAATTCATCACAAATGCGAGAATTGTCTAAATAATATTTTGCAATGGTTATCATGTTAGTATTTTGAAGTAATCAACCATGGTAATATAATAACAATAGCATTTTCTGTAGGTATCAATGTCAATCTCAATGATTTTTCTGGCTTTTTTTTAATCTCCAAGCTAACATTTCATGCCTTTTTTCACAAGTTATTGAATCACATTCTTGATCCTTCTTTTAACTATTCATCTTCTTGCTAATTCCAAGATGCTTCATAGATATAGAAAATTTCTACTTGTATTTAAAAGGAAAAATACATACATCAAGTTAATAGTCAACTTGCACTAAAATTTAATAAAATTTTAGTTATTGATGACCATTCATGATATTTCAATCAACCAAAGATGTACTCTCATAATGGCAAGTGGCCTTCTTTTCTCTTTAAGGTCACTCAAAAGAACGAAATTTTTTGTCTATAGTAAATTTGTGTGAAGTTGCCAACCTTTATAACAAAACAAGAAAAATTATATAATAAAACTCACTTATTGAAAACACACACACGTAAGTGTGTGCATACGAATCTGGTCAACTAGACAACATACCAAATCTTTGCTATTAAGCTCATTTTGATTAAATCATTCTTAAAAAATCAATGGACATGAAAATCAAACTTTGGCCATCAAAAATACGTTGGCACACCCAAGCATGCTCTACTGACCTTCAACTCCTCGTACGTGTAACAAATGCATTGTCAATGCTATTTTTCCTATCATTTCAACAATGATGCAGACCACTAGACATGATAGTTTTATGTGCTCAGTATTCACTGTGTTACAAAGGAACTTCTATGACAGTTCCAAATAGAGTTGTTCTCTTATACCAAACAACAATGCTTCACATTGGCTCCAACAGCAGTGAATCGTGGAACTCTTTTCTGCCAAGAAGCAACTTGTTAATTGGATTTGGTTGTCCTGCCCTATACAACTCTCTTGGAGTCTTAATTTTGCATCAGGTGTCGATGCTATCATATGCCCTTTATGGTTCATATAGCAAGCATTTGACTGATATTCTTGGTCTTTGGCATGCCGACTGATTAAATATTTGGAGACAATACCCGTTTCTAGCATTATTTGGCACTCTATCACAAGGCAAACGTACTCAACTATGTTATCTTTCTATCAGAACCCTATTCGTGTCATCAGCTTCCAAAACTGCACAATTCACAAACATAAAGACATGCACACTATACTTTCCATGGCATCTACACAAGGAACCTGCTGAGTCTTTAGCATATATCTTCCAACATAATGGGTGGTGGACTTCAACATAATGAAAAGCCAATCCAACAAGATAGTTCTAGAAGGTACCCTCAATCTATAAGTTATCTAGTATTCTTGTACCTCATTCTTGTTAACAATTTTAGTAAATATATCAGATTGCAATAATATGCATTTTGACAGAAATCTCTACGTGGGCTGGACACAAGAAGACCAAGGTCAACATTTGTTGTTGCAGGCTTGCAAATTTCAAACTTGTCAAATAACCTTTAGATAACCATATCCTAAGAGTGTCTTTTATACAACAACCTCACAAGCCTAAAAGCCTTAAGTGAAACAATAGCCTCTTCTAATTTTTTAGGTGAAAATTCTGACTACAGCAAACCATCTACTGAAACTTGACAGTTACCCCTGAGACATGCAGATTTTCCTGTTTGTTTTCTAATATCATAAGTTGTCAAATTGTTAAGAACCCATAGCACTTCAAATTGAAGATTTCAAATTTTCAAAACTTAAGATACGACATATTTACAAAACTCAAATTCCTAGGATATAATTCTGTCTAACGTACAGTAATGGCTAACTTTCTAAATTCCTCATGCAAGGATTAATCATACATGCTCATGAGCGAACTCCTTCTTTAGTATTCTCCGATCCTCTAACAAATTCAAGATCTTCATCTGAATCCAGGGCATTTACATAGTCGTAATATGAACTCACCTGAGAGGCCACAAAACATAAACATTTACTTGCAGTTGAAAATTTTACAGCCTACCAGAAAAAACTAAATAGAAGAGGAAAAACTGTGCAGAAACGTAACGAGTTTCTCTAAAAGGTAGATGCATAACACACACCCAAGTACTTCACACAGTGTAGGGGCTTATTCTTGGGGAAACTACTGCAAAATTTAGAAAGATAAAGCTTCTCACACTTTAACATGATAAATATGCGATGAAAATTGAAGCTTTGGCCACTGGCACTACTAAGTGGCATGAAAAATGTAACTTCTTTCCCAGTCAAAACTATCAATTAAGGCCAACAGACTATGTCGAATATCGACTATATCTTTACCAGCCTAATTGATACTAAAGAAGGATTTCCACAATACTATTAGCTTATTCCTTTTGTGCTCAGGTAGATTCTTTTTTAGGGATTCAGCAATTTCACATTAGCTTCTGCAGGGCATGACAAACACATTAAGTGCACATTCAAACCAGCGTCTACCATAGGTAGTAGCTAATACCGTAAAGAGAACCAGTAAAACAGAGCTTACCTGAGGTCGAGGAAGGATTGCTTCAAATGTGAAGTAATGAGGCTCAGAAAAATCAGGCGGCTCCAAAACAATGTATGCACCTTTGTTTTCGTATCTGTGGCTACCTGCCTGTGTCATATCACAGCACGTAACTAAGAAATTATAGCAGTTAAAGTTCAGGAGCTACAGAAAACTGGTCAAGAAGTGGACAATAAGATAGTTAATCAAACAAAAAAATTTCACAATAGACATTAAACTTGAGAAAAAAAACAAATAAAAATCAAAAGACTAATCTGCAATTTTGGATATCCCCTTTGGTGGGCAGTCATAAAGAAATTGGTTTCCTTGTATTGAGCAAACATTGTTGCAGATTATGGATCACATGGACCAAAGCATCACGAACAAGGAAGCACTAGTGTCCTGCAGATGGTTCTAACCTCATTCCATCCAAAAACTTAGGCTATGCTGGAATTTCTGTTTATTAAAACTAGAAGCAGGTGGTATGCTTTCATTAAAAGTAGAGCACAAATAATCCTGAAAGATAGTGTTGGCCCTTCTATAACTTGCAATGGGCACAATCCTGATCTTGAAGTGCTGAGAATGGATAGCTATCCAAAGACTAAACAGACCTCAAGATGATGAACTGAATGAATGCAAGCTCAAGGACATCAGTGTGCTGATAAGAATTTCTAGGTTGGGGATGATGGACTTGTCCATTAGAGAAATTGTCCCAAGAGAAGTCACTTCGTTATCAGCAGGACATTAAAATGGCAGGTGTCGCTCCAATAGATGGACACCAAAGAAGTCCCTCCATTAACAAATGGGCAATGAAGATCAAGATGAATCATCCCAAGTGGATAAGAAAATTATGACCTAGCATATCAACATGCATATGATGGTACTTTGTGATTTCATGCTATTTGCAAACACATTATAGTAATGAACTGAATCACAGATTTAAGCATCGATGAAGCATAAAGATCATATATAAGGCAGCACTACAATAATAGCATAGATGCATCACAATGATCATGAACATAGCCCTACAAGCCATGGATAGTTGAAACCTAACTAGGACTAAGAAAGTAACCAATATCATAAGCTACCTAATGAGCAAATGATAGCCCTATATATACTATCTAGAGGCCCTTAGTGAACTTTCTGGCGATTAGGGCAAGTTAGGGTACTTGGGTCCCATAAGGACATGCTCTAATTGGTAATGGCCCAGTACCTAAGGGTATACTAGTTAGGGGCTAGTCCCAATATAGAACTCTCGCCCACTTTAAAAACATTGTCCTCAATGTTGACCGCAAAGCAATCATGAGAACTATCTAGAAATAATCATAAAAAATATGCATGAACCAATGGAAATATTTGAAGGAGAGGACATAAGTCATAACAACAACCGAGATAGGGAGTAAAAGCTATAACAAAAGCCATAAAAAATTGTCATAAAAAATTGTCTACGTATTCAACCACAACAACTGTGATATCCAAAGCTAGCCGAATAGCCCAAGAATACTAGAGAAAAAGGATCGCCTGGCAATGAGATAAGCAACTCAAGAAAAGGTGCCTTCTCTTTGATTCATACAAAGAGGAGGAACAGATTGTTCACTAACAGCTAGATAGGTTGGTGTTTGTGCACGCAAACCTATGACTGAAGAAGTTCAAGGAAACGAGAGAGCCGATACAAGTAAAGTTTAAACCGCAAATTGCTAATTTGAATTTTGTACATACTACAAGATAATAGATTGTAATTTGTATATCGATTTTGACAAGCTCCAAGCTCTGCGAAGTTGGCTGTCATGTAATTACTCCAACTGAAGCTCAAAGAGACCAATTTGGTGTATGGCACATGTGCTACTCCATACATTCTTCTCTTAATGAGCTTGAGATGGCATTACACATGTTGAAATTAAGTGGAGAGTCAGATTCTAGGCAAAGAGGTTGAACAGATCATAAATACCCAATCCATAATTGGCCAAAGTGACAAAATATTATCTATCAAAAGCTCTAAGAGCAAAAGTTTTTCAAGCGAAACATCATGCACCTCAAAAAACAATACTCAAACACTGCTTATTTTTTTCGACAAATCTTGCCTCTTTTTGGGATTGCAAGACGGTGGCTTTCAACTTCCCCACCCTTATGGTCTATCTATGAGGATTGGACATCGGAAGGAGAAAGACAAGTCTCTTATCTTGGATTCCTATTTAAAAAACACCACCCACAGACAAAAGGAGCAAGAAACAAGTTTCGAAAGTAGACAAACTGCTTGCGTGAGTTAAAATCCAATTGTACCAACTACGTTGTAGAGATGGAGCTGTCACCAATGTCAAGTCAAAATTGGAAATAACATGATAATTTGCCAAGTGTAGTAAAAGAAAGCACATGTAATCTCTATAGAATGTTGCATGTGTCTGTCACTCGACTGCTGTGCCTTACGTGGTGAAAGTCGAAGGTGTCCAACCCTAACTTCTAAGTGACAAGTGTTTGGTGCTGAGTGTACAGACCGAGGGCCCGGGTGTTCGGGAGGTGCCCTGGTTAAACCTCGGCAATAGACTACAATCACCATGTGCATTGTGCATTGTGGCTTGGCATGATCATGAGATTTAGTTCCTCAATTATCTATACTCTTGAGTCTTGACTCCTCAGTTTTCTTAGGAAGCAGATCCTTAAAATAGTTGTACTCATCTTCAGCCTTCTCAAACATTGTCATAACCTTCTTGCTTATTCTTTTCTCCACACTACAAATAAGTTTGACACAAAATTACAACCTTAAGCAGTAGGTATTAGGTAATATGGCAAAGGCATTGCTCCAACAGTCAAATGATCCAGAACTTAGCTACCATATCACCTCAATTATACTCTTGAGTCATGACTCCTTAGTCTTCTTAGCAAGCAGATCCTTGTACAATTGTAACTTGTACAATGTACTCATCTTTTGACTTCAGCCTTCTCAAACATTGTCTTGACTCTGAGTCTCCACAAATTGAATCCCCCAAGGCCCACTATAAAACAATTAACAAGCTACAAACCAGAAATTTTAAGAAAAATAAAAAGAGAGGTTCAAACCGTTTTCCGATTCGAACCTGGCCTGACGGTTTGAACCGGAAAGAATCGCAAGGAATCGGCCAATTCAAATCGCCATGTAACTATGTACAATTAGTATAAAAATTAAAAGCTGCTTGTTTTAAGAGCATTTTGGGCTACAACATTTTGGTTGAAAATGGCGTAATATCTTGTGTCCCTAATCATTATCTTGGGCATATTAAAGCATGGTCTTCATGATGTTATGTACCAATTTGTATTCAACAAACTGGGGTTATTCTCATTTGCCTATGTACTATGACTTATGAAGGTTTGAGAGCTTGTTCCTGAGTTTCTAATTCTATCATTCCTAACAATTCCCAAGTTTCTACTTAAAAGAAGAGTTCATGATCCTATTCATGTTCCTATTAAAAATCTGCATAGAAATTAAAGCATTTCTATTCGTGTTCCTATTTCTGTTGAACCTAAGTTCCTAGGACTTCCTGTTCATGTTCATGTTCCTAAGTTCCCAAGGCTTCCTGTTCCTGTTCCTAAATTTCTATTCGTGCGATGTTTACCTACTCTAGAAGCAAACTTGAAATTAATAACAATGTAACAATCGACATGATAAAAGCACCAAACAGTTTTCACACTTTGGGTGGGACGAACACTACTTTGCTTCAAAAAAAGTATGTGTTCCAACATTTGACATAACAACATCTACTGCCATGCTTTGCACACAACAGGCTACTTTGGAAAGTGAAAAGTCATAATCAAAAGTATCAAAGTAGTCGGAAAAGAGGGTGTTGATTGAACCTGGAATTGAGGGTAATCAGGAGCACTAAATAGAGTAATAAGCTTCCCAGCATGAACAACATGGTCAATCGTGTAGCCATTATCCATGCCTTCCATGTCCACTCGCTTTTCTCTAGCATCTGGACCCTCATGGGATCTGACAATGAGCTGCATTTCAAGGAAAATTTGCAAAATATAAACATATGTTCACGTTGAAGAAGAGACCCACCTTAGGTTACTCAAGGAAACCAATCTTCAAACAATCAAAGCTTGTGGAGAGAGCAAATAATACATGAGAAAACAAAAATTTGGCCTAATCTAAAATTCTAGCTTTTGCAGTATTGCCCCGTATAAAGAACATTTATAGAACAAAAAGCTATATTGTTCTTAGCTTTAGTTTCAAGTTGTCAAGATTGGATAGACTAAAAAGGCTAATGCAAATATCTTTGATAAACATGCAACCATAGTAAATCACTTCTTCAAAAATTATACTAAAAGGTGGACACTTGAAAAGTGTGACAAGCTCAATGGCTAAAGTAATAGGAAGATCACTAAGGTCCTGGAGATCTGAGAAGCTAATGATAATGGACGTCTTGTGCAATCAATGCCCAAAGCACATTGAGAATTGTCAAACAATAAAAATTTTGACTACAAGAGGAGCCTTTGGGGTGGGGGGTGGGGGGGGGAGAGAGAAGAAAGAAAGAAAGAAAGAAAGCTTTATTAATGTCTTTTCCATGCGAAAAGGCATACAAGACCAAAAGGAGTACATGTCATGTGAAAACCATGGGAGCGTATCTAAACGTCTCCAAGAAAAAACTATGCACAAAAGAGAAATGAGTAATATAACTGTAAACTACAAACTGCCAACTGTCCATAAGTGGGAGCAAAATAACTGCAAGGAGTAGAGTAGTATCATGTAGAGAGAGAGAGAGAGAGAGAGAGAGAGAGAGAGAGAGAGAGAGACGAAACCTTATACAAGACTACAAAAGTACAAGCATTGTAGTAGTCATGAAATGGGAGTGCAATGCACCGCAATCAAAGCAAGAGTATTGACTATTGCAAGCAATAAAGATTCAACATAATAAGCAGCACTAATTCTATCTAGCCAAAATTGAACTTAAAACGTCTAATACAAATACAAAAAATACGGTCTAAAAAAAAAAAAGGGTACAATCATACAAATATGCAACATGTGAAATATCCTATGTCGAATATCATGACTTCATAGAAGTTGCCCACTGAGTGCCACTTCAATAGTTCATTTGTTATTGCAGTATAGTAATAAGTTACTTCGTTTTGTTAAAGTGTACATACCACAATGGCTCATTTAGTGTACTCAAACATTTGAAATTACTTACAATGTACATATATGAAAAATGACTAGATGCCTGGGTTGTATGCCACATGACCTATAATTAATGAGCTCTGATACTTCCCATGTGTAAAAGGACCTAGGACCAATGGATTAGATGTGAGAGACACCCACCAACCTCTACATAGCTTCATCCCTCTCACGTATCATTATTCCATTCTATTTCAATACAAGCTAAGCTTTTTGTGTTCTATGACCTCTTCTTTGATAATGTTGTGGTTAAACTGTTGCATGTTCTAATCTTTCAAATGGTATCATAGCAAGTTATGATGAACACTTGCATAGATCTAGAATTTTGTAGATAGCATTAGTATCGACAGAGAATAGAAATAAAAATATGAGAGAAGAAAGAGATGCATTAGAATAACAAGAGAGAAACACACTTGCTAGTATCTTGCTAAAAAGATCTTATTTCCCTCCCAGAGTGGATCTAATTGTGGTAGATCAATATGAAGGGTAGTTCTAGATCATTTTGTTAGTTGCACTTCTATGCTTTCTTAGAATCCATGAAGACTGGCAAGAAGAAGTGCATATTCCTTCAAGCGTTGCCCATCTACACACCTACCATCTACAAGAAGAATGCTTGCAAAAAAATGACAAATATTGAATCAAGCCTGAAAATGTTGCCCTCAGCCTTTGCTTGGAATCATTGGAGATCCTGCCTTGTGGATGAAGTCAGACTCACAAGGCCAATCATGGACAACATCTTGCCTTTCATGCATGGAGGATCTTTTTCAGCCCACCAAAAGATGCAACCTGGAGGAAGAAGGTGCCCTACATAAACCAGCCACTAAAATGCAATGCAATGCCCTCTCAAACTAGAAAGCATGTTTCCCATCACTGGCTAGGATTTGTGTGGTTAATAAGTGCTTGTAGGATGAAGAAATTGTGAATATATTAAGGCTTTCATCAAATACCCAACTCGCACCCTGGCTACAAGTCTCGCTATAACTAATTTTCATTTAATGCCAATAGGCTTCATCAAGCCCAGCAATAGTGAGAGCAAGGTAATTTTCTGATATGGGCAGAAAAGCTTGAAGGGACGAATCTAGAGGCCTAATACCCCATGTCTAGGATTATTCCAAATCCTTTGTAACTTAAAAGATTCACACTTGGATTCCTTCGCATAGAGCTTCTCCTGTCTGAGAATCCGCAAGACAGTCTTAACGTGATCTACGTGCTCCTTAAGGGTTTTACTATAAATAAGTATATCCTCTGGACGTTGGATAGATCGTTGATGGCGCAGTGATTAATCAATCCAAACTGGCCTGCAAAACGATCTCCTAGTTGCCAGAAATCCAGTAATCTGAGAGTTGATTTCGAGCTATGGATTCTGAATTTCAAGAATGATGTTACCACTTTCTGAGCCAGCGATTGCGGGCAGGTTACTGCAAAATCTGGGGCCCATAAATCGCTGGCTCCAAACTTGGACCAGGCTTAAACCTGAGAAAAATCATTGTCAGATGATGCTTGACAAAATGTGTTGTAGCAGCGATCTAGTGGCAGGTTTTAGTTCCTTTGCCCTCGAAACGAAATTAAAGTGAGAAAAGCTGAGTTGTTTTCCATCTGTGATCTCTGTTGGGAATCCTAGAAATTGTTGATTCTGCTTCCTCTCACATATGAAGCGACCTTTCTGGAATGAACATCTTGAGCAACAGACTGACTAAATAGAAGAAAACAAGAGGAAACATGTTTAAGGTTGCTCGATGTGTAGGTAAGTTAGAATGGTAGCACATGGGTTTGGAGGGCACGGGCGCCAATAGGCCTTCTAGAGTGGTAAGAACAATGGTTAGTTTGCACAGCTGATTACATGCACTTCTTATGCATGGTAATAGCTTCAAGTTATGCATGTGCCATATAAAGGAGACTGAAGTGGGACTGAAGTCAAGGTCAAGCCCGTGCTGCACCCAGGTGAAGTCAAGGTGGCCAAATTTCCCTCGAGTTAAGTGAGTTTTGATAAATATAGTACTCCAGTTCAATTCAAGCGTAACCCAATCATGAAACACATGCATATCATGCATACTCTTGGTCTCTTAAGTACTATGTGTCTACAACTCTGATTTTACACATAGCCTAACAAACCTTTTGTGCTTGAGACGATGCTAGCACAAAAGGTTTGTTAGGCTAGAGGCAATCTTGTATCAAGATAGTAGATTGGTTGTGTTTGAAAGCAAGAAGTTCGATCTTGCTTGACGACAGTATTGCACCTACGATAATGAACTTTTGGCTATCATTAACGCCTTGAAATGTGGAGCCATTATTTGTATGGATCCAGATCTTCGGTAGTTATAACCATCAATCACTAAAGTTTGTTTGTGATGAGGTCACAAGGCACAATGGTCAAAGTTGCTCCAAAATTTTCAATTTGACGCAAGTATCGGAAGGATACATCAAATTGCGTCGCAATTGCCCTAAGCCGGATTGGATAGATTAATCAATTAAGCTTTTCTGAGATCCAATCTGAATTGTACCTTGCTCTTAGAGATTTGTGTAGGACCAATACTTTCTTCGGCCGGATCTGGCAACAAACCTGGCTGGAAATTCTAATTTTAAAGTGCAGGACTCCACGTCTTCTCTTAAATGGAATTTACAAAGAGATTATTCCATCAGGAATAGTTTACTTTTCTGGAATGGGAAAGTATGTGTATCGGAGAATAAAGATATCATGGGCCAAATCCTACTAGAATGCCATGACAGCCCATGTCGAGTCATCCGAGTATGCAGACAACACCTGATTTAATACAAATAAATTTTTATTGACTAAAGATGAAAAATCAAGTGGAGGCATATGTACATAAGCATGTGCAATGCCAAGTTAATGAAGCTGAAAGACTTAAGGAGGCTAGTCTATTACTTTTAATGGAAATCCCCAAGAGGAAATGGGAAAGTATTTCCATGAATTTTGTGATTGGGCTACCTCAGACGAGTAAGCAAAATGATGCCATATGGGTAGGTAGTTGACAAACTAACCAAAACGACGCAATTCATTCCAACCAAGTATTCTATCAAAGCTTCTCAACTTGCTCAACGTTTTGTAGAAAAGTTGTTCAAGTTGTATAGTTTGTCGCATGATACTATCAGTGACCGAGACACAAATTCACTGGCAAGTTTTGGCAATCTATTTTTGATAAACTTGAAACTACTTTGAGTCTTGGGTCATTAGAGCATCAAAAGTTGAATGATCAGACTAAGCGTACGAACCAGTCTCTGGAAGATATGCTTCGTGCATATGTTTCTAGGAGATGGTTCGATTGGGAAAGGTACCTCCCAGTAATTAAGTACGCAAAGCACTCATCGATGGATCACAATGAGTTCATGTTGATGTACAATTTTGAACCGAGGGCTCCCGTCTCCATGGGTCTCAAAGGTCTCAAGGTAAAGGCAACAATAGATTTCTACAAGATATGCACGAAATGTTGTATGTTGGTTGAGATAATATTAGAACGGCCCAAGATAGCGCCCAATTTTATGCCAATCAAAAGTGGCAACCTAAAGTCTTTGAGATGAGGGATTGGGTCTACCTTCGGATTCCAAAAGATTCCAAGGTGTTGAAGATTGAAAAATGTTACAAGTTGTCCTCAAGATACAGTGGGCCATTAAAGATTGCAGAGAAACTCGATTGAAATGCCTCCGAACTAGATCTTCCACAGAGAATAATGGTCCATCCTATTATCCACATCAATCGTTTCAAAGAATGACTTGATGGGAAGGATAGTATAATTTCGGAAGATGTACTCATTGCACTACAAGATCAATCAACCTTAGCACCTTTGCGACCAGAAGTTATTATTAACATTCGTCAACGAGGTCTCAATAACCATCAGGTGATTGAGTATCTGCTTTGTTGGAAGGGTAGATCCAAGGATGAGGACACGTGGGAAAAAGAGCAAGACCTCAGACTAAGATTCCTAGATTTTCTCCCTTAGAGAAGATGGTCTTTCTGAAGGGGTAGGGAATGTTATGGACCCCTCAAGGCCATAAACACTACACCTACTTCAGGTGCAAACATGGACTTAGAGCATTTGACCCGACTTTGACCAATAAATCTAGAGAGCCATGCATCATGGGACATACCACATGTCATGGACCCATTTGTCCACTTGTGAAGACTTGGCCTATGGCTAGGGTCCAAGGTCTACTTTCCACAGCCTACTTGTGTATAGGGACAGGACCCTTCCTAGGGTGGCCTATGACCCTTATCCATATATAGGAGGGACTCTCTTGAGGATTCATTCTCTATTCCAAGGAACAGGAGGAAAGAGGAGCACTAGTGCATGCCAACATGATCTTGTCGTTCATGACCTTCATGCTAGCATACTTAGGCGGTTGCAACCCAAATGTGGTGACAGTGATATGGGGCGCCGCCACCGCTGGTGAATGGTTACTGATTGAACCTGGGTTGATGGCTACACGGCACAGAGGGTGGGCTTGGGTGAGCCCTATGGCAGGCTGGATCGTGAGCATCCAACTTCTTGTGATGTTGTGTACCTACTAGACTTGGCCAATCATGGGGGTTATAATAGGTGCCACATGGGGGGTGGGTGCATGTGCATTGCACAACCTTACAAGTGGGGTACACCATCCACACCCCTAATTGGCTCTATGGTAAAAGTCACAACCAAAAGTGTAGAGCAAAATTTGCTCCGCTTGCAGTAAAGGTCAAGGAAGGAGAAGGGGATAAGGTTCCTCCCCATTTGCTAGTAAGGAAGGACAATGAGGCATGAGTCGATGTACTCCACCATGCCCCAGGTATGAAAGACCAAAGAGGAAGGTGAGTAAAAAGTACATTGGCCCCCCTCATCCACCATCATGACAAACAACCAATAAGAGGTGGGGTGAGTCATTGATCCCCCCCAATCACCCATTCACCTATCTCCAAGCTTAGGAAGACATTCGCGAGAAGGGGGACAAGGAGGAAGAAAATCCTGACTATGTATTGCAAAGGAATACATCAAGTTCCAACCAATAAAATAGGGTAGGGAGTTTTTACCTAGCCCAAACCTCTCCACCAACCATGTAGTGTTTTGTATTCCATAATGATTTATACTGAAGCCTTTCAGCTATGGAAAGTCATTCTTGTCATATTCCCAAGTTCCCAACACAATTCACACATCCACTTTCTGCAAACAAGGTTCAAGTGCCAAGGCATTGTCATTGAAAAACCACCTACATTCCAAACCCATAACTTGAGGGACTCCACTCCCTATGATGAAACTCATTTCCTCGTGATCTTGTCCATAAAGCTAACTGCCCTGCAATTATTAAAACATGCATCCTTACCTCCCCTGTGTCTTGATATAACCCTTGCTTTTTCATGTGCATCTTTGACTTTTCTTAGTTATTGATCTTGATTTACTCCCTTTCTTCCCAAATCACGAGACATTTTTCTATTTTGGTTCCAAGACATGCATGTCATTTCAGGACAAATTCGCTTAGAAGCTAAGCTCTATAATCTCTCTTCTTCTTTGAAAACCAGCACCCTTGATAGACTTCAACAGTTATGCATACAGAATACACAGAGTGTAGCAACAAGTGTAGGAACTGGAAGATGCTTAAGTTTGACAAGATCCATCCTCCTTCTTACTAGGTGATTTTCCCAAAGAAGAGGTAAATGCATCATGGTTTAATGCAAGTGATGGTTGAAATTGATTGAAACATTTATAGTAGCTTTTATTATAAAGTGGTTATCATTTTGGAAATGGATGTTGTCTTAGAGTTCAAGAATGTCAGCCTTGAAGCTCAGAGGATTCACAGGTATTGTTCCATTAGTTCTAACTTTGCATGAGTAATATTTCATAATTTGGTACAATGAGATTGTCGGTCCTAACTCCCCTATACATAGATTCCACTAGAATAAAGTCTCTATGCATGGGTCCTCTATTCATAGATTGCTATTGATACTCTACACATGCATATACGATCCCAAACCTTGTACTAACTCCAATTAGTGTGTCAGGTCTTTGTGCTTTCAAAAGAGAGGTGTTTTTGGAATATCACATTGATAATGATGAGGAATGGGCAGAGGTAGCTACCTATAAATGTTTGACGTAATTGCGGATAACTTTTGAAGTTTCTAACATATTCATATAGTTGCTGAAGAAAATACAGATTCCAACATTGGACATTAGACATTAGATTTGCCATGTTTCATTTCACACAATACAGATTCGATTGAATACCAGAATAGAAAATCACTTAATGGCCCAAAATTGGACGGAACTGGTCTTGAAACTCCTGGCAAAATAGGTAAATGAACTGCTCTCAAACATAGCTTTCATTTGATACCCATTTTGGCACTAAAAGAAATTTAAAAATTTGGCATTCCGGGAAACCCTAATGAGAAATCCCGGTTCACGTGATCTGGAACGCGTTCCGGAACGTGGGCTGCAACTTTGGTGCTAACTTGTGAAAGTCCATCCAGTATGACTAGACTACCAAAGCAGAACAAAGTCCCGTAAAACAGCCAGGACTAGATACCTAGAGAATTACAGGACATACAATTGAGGCATCTTCATACCTTAGAAACCCATTCCGACCCTGCTGGCCACGATCTTCCCTGTTCTTGATAACACATTGAGGGACGATTGATAATACATTGCGGGATGCTAGATATCAGAAATGCTGGAAAACATACAGTTCAAGAAGAAACAAAATTGAAGAAGTTACTAATTATTTGACAGCAATTGGTTGTGATCATAAGATGAGCGACCTCCACGGCCAGCACTGGGATGATCATAAGTACCAGCTCGATCTCTATGGTTTCCCTTAGAAATGGACCACCACCACCATATCAGTTACTGTCACGTCCTCCATCTTTGTCATACTCATTTGAGTATAGGTTTTCTAAGTATGGCTTTTTGTTGCTGCTGTGCTAGTTTGTCACTGTGCTGCTGTGCACATATTCATATGACTCGCCCTTTTTTCTTCATTGCATTCTGTATCTCGGTTATGCATATTTAATGCTATATTTGAATACTCACCCTCTATCTCGATATCCATGTCTTGTCTGACGCTAGACAATGCATATCTTGTCTGACTGCTGATACAGAGCTGCTTATAGCCAAAAAATCTGGCAAAAATTAAAGAAATTCTTGCAGCTCCCGTTGATCCTCAAATCACTATATTATTAAGCTCATGTTGATCCTAGAAACTTTATTCCGTTCCTTATCTTGATTCCTTTGTTAAAAAATAAAGTATTTTTTGAGAAAAAAATTTTGGTCAAGTTCCGGAAAGGAACGCGTTCTGGAATGCATTCCAGAACTCGTTCGGTTCCGGAACGGGCAACTATGCTTCATACTAAATTACACTTTAGATTGTCACAGTTCCTACATATTGTGATCACACTACAAGTACAGATCCAGACATAGGTAATGGGCTATCAGTACCTATAAAAGTTTGAAATGTGCTATTTGTCATGCCTGAAAACTAATTGGCAACCTGGAAAATATCACAGATGACTATCAAACTCAAAAACGTGATTTTCCGAAAAAACTTGAATGGTGATTTTCAAACCAATAGCCACCCCGAACCCCAGTTCTCCCCTTTTTTCACCACCATCTGCAAGATATTTGAGAAATGACTTGAACCTCTGCATTGCAAGAATTTTCATCTCCAAACAAAGAGAGAAAATCCAAAGTTTATGTGATATATTAACTCAAACAGGGGCTTAGCTCTTTTAGAGTGTTGCAAGTCCAGCTAGTCAATTATGCCTAGTTTAGACGGTGTCTTACATTTCAAACTCCTTGCATGAAGAAGAATTTCTGACAGTTTTGCCAACATTTTAAAAGAGACTAAATCTTTACTTTCAATCTACTTTCCAGTCAGATTCACACAAGTGACCGCATCGCAAAACATATCAGAAAACTTGACAGAGAAAAATCTTTTAGCACATCAGTAACCTGAGTACCAGGACAGGCTTTACTTGTAGATCTAAACCTTTAGTCTGTGCTTCGCCATGAACTCCTGAGTGCAATCAGGTCCAAACAACAGCCCTATCCCGCGAGCCATGTTGAATTCGAGGCCAGGATTAGGAGATGGATCAGACCACAGAATGTCACCCGGAATTGCATTTGAACCAACTCCAGATGGATCTAAGACGTCCCTTGAAGCCTTTGCCAGATCCTCCAGAGTTCCCAATGTCAACGATCTTCTCGCATGCCCCACAAATCTCTTGGAGTCACTAATGCTGTTGCTCGGCGTCAAGGTGGGGACTTCGCATTGCCTAAAAAGTCCTCCGTGTGCGACATAGACAGAGCCTGCTATTACAGCTGCCAACGGATGCGCTTGAAAACATGTAAGAATCTTTTGGTACAGAGAACTGGCTCGTTCTCCATACTTGACCATAATCTCCTTTTCAAAACCGTAAGCAATAGTGCAAAACTTTGTCTCGTGATTGCCTCTGAGAAGGAAGACTTGGTTCGGTAACAAAACCTACAGAATAAAAAACAAGCATCTATTTTAAGGTGAAGAATGAGCTTCGTCCTATCACATACTAAATACAGCTGATTTTCACATCCACACCTGATCACATTCACTAACTATAAGCATAAATATTCCAAAAATGACAGAAACGAAGCAGTGTGTTTTCGAATATACAGGTCATTGGTTTTAAATACTTGTGAGCGCGATTATTGTTATCTACAAAATACGAAAGCTTTCAACGTTTAATGAATGATAATAGTCAATCTTCTGTTATTACAAAAGGTAAGTGGCAATGAGAAATTAAACACTCATCAATTCTAGGAAATGCAAGAAGAAAGAACTTATGGTACTTTCTTGATCGACGAAATCAATGCCGTCCAAGAAAGTTGTTAAGCGGAAAAAATTTCACTTATTTCAAGAAAAAGCACCAAACATCCGCAGAAGACGGCTCGCATTTACCTCATGAACCACAAATACCATCTGCAGTGATTAGCGGTACATCAAACCAGAATGACCCACCAAATACCATCTGCAGTAATTCATTTGTTCTTCTAAGTGTGAAAATGAGATTCATTTTCGATGGAACACAATGCCGTAAAGATTCAAAGCTAAAACTCAGTTAATAGCAAGTACAGACTTACACATCAATAATTCACGTTGACAACAAGAGAAAGGACAGAACATCAAGTGCTAGAAATCATATCATTATACCTTCCATGCCAGAAGCAGGATGTAAGTCTCGAATCCCCAGGCACCTCGATCCACATAGTCTCCATTGAAAACATATATTTGGTTTGTGCTGGGGAAGCCTGTGATTTCCAACAAATGCAGCACGTCATGGAGCTGTCCATGGACGTCGCCCACGAGCACCACGCTGGTGCTGCACGGATCGGGATCAATCCTAACGCAATTCGGCTCATTGCTGAGCAGCCTCCCGGCGCAGGTGATGAGCGACTCCGCCACATGGGGAGGCAAAACAGTGGGCAGCTGCTGCGGCTGCAACCTACGAGACGCCATATCCAGCACCTCTCCCAGCACCAAAACCCAGTCATAGCTGAGCATCCCACTCTCAGGCCACTCCAGCGGCACTCCGCCAATCCTCCGGGCAGAGGAGCGCTTGGGAGGCGCATCCAGGGAGGACGATCCATTGCGGGAGGAGGAGCGAGGCGGGGAGGGCGAGCGAGTGGAGGCGGGGCGAGCACAGGGCCACCAGGGGGCTGTGTGGCGAGCCCCCATCGCCCTTCTTCCCTCTTCTTTTCTCTCCTCTCCTTTCTTCCCTTCTCTCTCGATTCTTTCTTTCTTTCTTTGCGTTTTCTCTGTCCTCCCTCCCCCCCTCTCTCTCCCTCTCTCTCTCTCTTTCCTTTCTCTCTGTTTTCTCTGTTCTCTCTTTCTGTCTCTCCGTGTTCTTCCCGTTCTCTCTGTCTCTCTTTTCTGTGTTTCTTTCTTTCTATTGTCTGATGCTTTTGCTCTGTTTTTCTCTCTCTCAGGCTCGTGAAGGAGCGGGGGGGGGGGGGGGGGGGGGGGTAAGCTTCACTGTTTTCCAGTGAAGAGCTTTTATAAACCCCCCCCCCCCCACCCCACAAAAACCTTTGGCCCTATCCACGTGACATCCTCCACACGATACCCTTATAAATAGCCTTGTCACATCCCTCGCTCAAGTATTATCCAACATGCTGGGTCCAGCCCTTATAGACATTAATGGCCTCTTTGCATGTGCAGCCCGGCCGTGTAGTGCTCAAAAAATCTCTTTTCAGTTATCCTCAAAAGACCTACATTTTATAAGGCTTCTCATGGGTCCAGCCTTTATAGACACTACGAGCCTCATTGCATGTGCAGCCCGGCCCCGTGCAGTGCTCGGAAAACCTCTTTTCAATTATTCTCAAAAAACCTACATTTTATAAGGCAACTCAGTTTTCTGAAGACTTTTGCTTATAAAAAGGTATATGTGCTTGTATAGAAAACCTTCAGATATTTTCTGATGCAAATTTTTTAGAAAACTTGTCAATTCTGTTTCTATAGTGTGCCGGTTTTCTCGAGCACGGGCCCCGTGAATGATGCAAGCAGTGGGACGGGGCCGGGTGAGGATCTTTCATTACATGCTAGAATCATATCCTCCCTTGCCATGTGCAGATTTGCTGAAACCAGGTGCCAATTTGTTATAGCCCGGTGCAGTTTTGTTGCTGCCAGATGCTCATTTATTGCTGATTTGTTGTAGCCAGGAGTGTAGCAATGATGGCAGGCTGATCCGGGGAGCTCAAAAACCCCGCCCTGAGGAGGTGCGTGGCCATACCGACCCGGCAGCCGACTTCGTCAATTCGGCTGGCACGCAATGTTGAAACAAGAGTAGCTCGGCCTGTTATTGACATCAAGAACGGGCTGGGATTTGCACATGCAAAGATGTCCTAAGGTGCCACCATTAAGGAGCTATGGTCCCTATCTTTTTGGAGTGGGGTCCCTATGCTTTTGGCCACCATTTCTCATGTAAGGTTCAAGTCCCAAATTTAAAATGGAGTCCTCCCATTGGTCCAGGGACCAAAAACGGGTCTCTCCCCCTTTCAAACTTAGCTTGAGTTGTCACCATGCCAAGTAGGGGCAACTTTGCCCGGCATGTAGAGTTGTCAAGGGCAACTTCACAAAAAAGGACCAATCAAATGGCCCTTCATTTTGGCACTTGCAAGTTGTTGGCTGATTCTGACGAATCCCCAAGATGCTCGGCCAGAGCTACCCAAGTGCACCTCTCACCTTAGATCGAGGAGGTCTCTGAGAAGACGAGACAAACGAAGACTGAGAGCCGAGTATGAGAGCCGAGGAATACTAGTTAATATTGTCAAGTAGAAACTGTGCAAGCCTCATGGTGAATCCCGGAAGATGGAATGACCATGTAGGAACTAGTATTTCTAGGCAAAATAATAAATGCAAAGTAGACCCCTCTTAAAGAAAGTAGAGTGAGCCACCTTTTGATGGTGACCTCTAGTGGAGAGCATTATTCCACTTGTAATTTGTGTAATGTGGAAAATCCACTAGGATGCCACCTAAGGAGCTCTCTTGCTTATTTAAGAGACTCCCTCTTTGAGAAGAGGAGCTTTTTGCATTGTATCTACTCCATGCTTAATAAGAAGATTTTCCATGAGTTCGATGCTACACTAAGCTCCTTGATCATGATGGTTTTCTTGAGTGATGCCCCTATGATCATGCCCTTCCATTCATATTGTGTGTGGTTGTGGACTTTAGAGTGGATTAGCTTTCATTTCTTGTTTGTGGATTAATGTAGGAATCAGCATTCAGGTAAACTAAGAGGCTAGAAATGTGGTATAAATCTTGCATATCCTCCAACATTCTAGTTCTTGATGTTCTTGGGATGTCCAAGAATCAAAAGACTGGCTGGTTTCTTGATTCTTGGACTTCTAGATTGATGTTTAGTTTGGTTTCTTGTTTCTTGACTTTGTTTTTCAATCATATTTAGAGTAGTTTCTGGTTTTGCAAGTAGATTAGCTTCCTTAAATTTGGTTATAGCCCTTAGGATCTTGAAAATCGAGCAATTGTGCTGCATTGCAAATCTGAATTTGTTCACCATGGCTTGCCTCGTAACGAAGTTAATTGTTCCATTGGCAAGTGCTCATTCATAAACAACAAAGTGTTCGAAGCCTTGAAGTCATCCTCTGACAGGTAGGGTGAATACATTACAATGAACAACTGCAAAACTGGCCATCGTGATCCTATGTGCAGAACAGAAATGTAGGAAAGGCCAGTTTACATTCTTCTCAGGCTCAGAGGTTAGACTGCTTGGCAGAGCATCTGAGACTGGGAAGAATCTTGCAACACAAGCCAAGTCTAAAAGGGAGGGTGGTCAACTCACAACCCAAAATTCAAGAGATGGACTGCAATTCAAAAGGACCAGACAATTGACACTAGTCTGAAACCACCCTAACAATGGTATCATAGAACATACTTGGCTGATATATGATTCTGTAATACTATGATGGATACCTGAATAGGGTTGGTTTTAGCCCATCAATTTGCATATTGATATCCGTATTAGGGGCAAAAGGATCAATTTTAACATGCTATCAATATAGTATCCATTTTTAGTTCGTATTCAAAATTTACATAAGTAATAAACATTATTCATGGTGCCCCAAAGACGTTGTGGTCACCAACAAAGTATTGGCCTTTCAAATCATATGCATATTATATTTTAAAATGTCATGTTTTTTAATGAATGCATATTATCCTTGAAAAAAAGTCTAATTTGACAAAAATTTATATACTTATACTCATGTTTATACTCATATGGTATCACCCTTGCAATACCCAAGCCAATTGATACCAACCACCAATATGTAAACATTGTTATATTCATACCCAACTGATATCAAAAAAAATTACAAGACTTGGCTGGTATTAAAAATATCAATATCCGCCCACCAACACTGGTCCCAACCTTTTTCTAGGGTTGTCACACTAACATTCCACATTTGGCAAGCTGGTTAAGGTGCCACCATTTCACATTTCAATGGTCTAAGCCTTTCCAGTCGGTATAGACTATGCATGTGTAGCAAGGTGTCGTTATTTCACATTTGGCAAGTATGTTCTATCACATAAAGTGCATAGTTGTGTTATATGCAAAATTAGCATTAGTTGTTTGTAGTTGAGCAAAATCATCCACTAGTCTTGAATTTAGTGTCAACTCGCCCACCCACCACCACCCAATCCCCCTTACCACCAATGAAACTTTTTTTTCTCCCTTCACAGCCTCCTCCATCCCTTCTTATGTCCTCTCCTATAAACAACGATAAAATTAAAGACAACTTGAATCATATACTTAAGATCACTTGCACCATTTGCCAAACACAAAAAATTTTGTCATCATCTTATTCTCTGCTTTCTGTTAAAACCAAATGTCTTTTCTTTTAGACCAAGATTGCCCTTCTACCTATTCCTCCCTAAAATCCTAGGACCCATCCCCATCTATTATTTGATTGTTCTGTGTTATATCCACGTCCTGCATCGAAGATTTGAAACAATCCTTGATGTGAATATTTAGCACTCAAGTGTTCGAGGTTATTAATTATACCTCGATCTTCCAAACTAGGCCAAAAATGAATTTAATAACCTTGAGAGGGCCCAAGTACTCCAATAATTAGGACTTGTGAAGCAATGCATAATGTTTGACATAGATATGCATGTAGAGGAGTATGAATAATAGTTGTTTTTTAGTTTAATAAGGACTAAGATCTTGAAAAAAATGTTTGCTAAGATCTAGGGGTCTATATGTGCCTATAGAAACTCGCCCTACTCTAGTGTCATATTCTAGTTTTTAGTGAAAAACAATGAGTAGTATCAATGATCGAATCAAACTATTGATTATCACTTGGATCGTTCTTCCGATTGGTAGAATATTTGGGTAGATATCTTAGACATCCAAGAAGAGAGCGAAACAATTAGGCGTCTGTGACAGTCATGCGACCCATATATTCTATGTTAGTCAATGGAGCAAGTATCAATAAAAAGTTGTGATAACAACGATCAAATCACAAAAGGGTGAATCATGTGCCCGATAATGGTTCATAGTATCGATGCACTAAACATTGTGATCTTACTATGCTTGTTACAGATTAAAATGATAATCTCTCTCTCTCTCTCTCTCTCTCTCTCTCTCTCTCTCTCTCTCTCTCTCTCTCTCTCTCTCTCTCTCTCTCTCTCTCTCTCTCTCTCTCTCTCTCTCTCTCTCTCTCTCTCTCTCTCTCTCTCTCTCTCTATGTTTATGAGAAATCGGATAATCTAATACAATGGAGTTCGTACTTGAATTCTAGTTCAAGCATCATGCATCATTTTTTATGATATATGCTTATTCTGATTTGTTATATATATACAAAGTTATAGAGATCGTGGCTAAATAGTGTGTTAGGCATGATGTAGAGTTTACAAGATAATGCTAAAAATTTTAGTGTAAACTGATAGGTCTACAAATATGAAATTGGGCAATTATTGTATAGTAGCAATGTGTTTAAATGGTGGCATAGCTTGTTTCGGTAGAGCTCCATTTTGAGTGGTATCATTTGACATTCAATAATTCGATAGTGTCGACAATGTTGCGTGAGCACTTGAAAAATATTGTATTCTAAATAAACTAGACTTGGACCATGTAATTAAAATAATGTAAAAGGGCCCAAATTTTAAGTTAAATAAGTTTTGTTAAGTTTTAATTAGTAGTCAAAGTCAAAATGGTGGTAGGTGGGGTGTGCTTCCTTGTGCACCATAGATTGAAGTGTGTTTCTTTTAAAGGGTAAGGATTTCAGCCAATAGAAACCAAGGGGCAAGGGCCTCCCCAAGAATAAAAAGGCACCTCTTGTACACCATTTTCCATGCTAATTGAGAGGAGGAAACTCTACCATTCTGGTGAATCTAGCATCCTCATGAGCTTGCTTTGTGTCTATTGTTTTTTGCTTGAAGCTTCTATTGTGCTTATGTTTTGTCATTTCATTGTTTATGTCCATTAAAGTTTCTCCATTAGATTAAAAGCAAGTGCTTGTGAGCAACCTCCCTCTAACCTATCTCTCTTATCTCCCTTCACCTCTACTTATGGATTGTGTGGTTAGTGTTAGGTTGATGATAGAATAGTTTGGGTTAGTGTTAGTGTGAATGTGGTTAGAAAAGCAACTAAGTAGCCAACTTAATACAGTTAGAGCTCTATCCTCGTGGAACTAACCCTTTTGACTGGCGGAGGGTGGCTCACACTAAACTACGACCCTACAATTTCGCTTTCCCATCAATAGCAATTTAGATTTTACGATTTGTGAATTGTATCTAGTTTTGGTCATGTGAATTCTGAAACCTATATATTAAAAAAAAAAAAAACTTGTAGTTAATTTTTGAACTTGTATGGATTCCATTTATGGTGCCACTTTATGCATCATCAGATCAAAAGTACATATGTTAAAAGACCTAACAAAAGTACCCAATTCAATTTTTTTTTTTAAGGTGAAGCTTTGTAATGGATTTGAATAATGCGCATTGTGAAAATTGTCAACTAGTTACATTGATTTATTTGGCAATTTTGGTCTCCAAAGTGAAATATCAACTTAGAGTTAGTTTCATAAATGTCAATAAGACTCTAAATAGTGTTATTACTATTTTTAACAAGTAGCTAAGTGGATGAGGTCGATTTTGGACCCATTCTAATTGGTTAATTTTGGTACATTGCATTTGGACTAGTTTTTCTAGGTTTTTGGTTAAGTACCCAGAAGTTGCCATTTTAGGGCATAGTTGGAGAATAGGGCCAAGTCACATTATGGCTATTATAAATAGTTGTACCAGCATGGATAACTGATCTTTGTTCTCTTATTATACATGGAGAACTCAGCTTTGTTGATTCTATGTCCATCTCATGTCATTTTCTCATGTATCTTGAGTTTCTATGTGCAGAATGTTGATTTTCTTGTAGATCTTGAATCCACACATGTGAAGGACAGTAGGCTGTTGCTGTTGTACGGACAGGGACATTACCTTAATGTATTCTTATGTTCATGATCATATCTATGTGATTTTTGCAAGACTAGCATGCTAAATTTGTTAATTTCTACTTTCTAACTAGTTTTGGTTGTGCTGATCAAATTGACCCAAGATCAAAGATCCATTAAGTGCATTTTGGATCTGTAATTTTCACATGTTATCAGAGTAGGTTGCAGGTCAAATTTTGATAATCAACCATATCTACTGGTGGATTTGAGGACGCCATAAATTCTTTGTGAATTTGGAGGCTCTACACACTCAAATCAAGTTGTTGGAAGCATAGAAAGTGGATCTTTGTGATCCTATCACCATTTTAGGTCAAATTACTTGTAGTAGGCCGATTTTTGAATCCATTCATTGGAATTTGGAGACAAAAATTGCCTATGGTAGAGAATCATACATTTTAGTAGATGTCATATCAAGATTCTAGCTTTTGCATCTAGATTATTCTTGATTCAATATTTTGCATTTTTGGAGAAACTCTAAATTTGATAGGATCTCTTGATTTTCAGGTTGCTGGAATTTTCAAGAGTGCATTTCAATCTTAGGTGTTGGCAAAAGCTCATCATATTGTGTTTAGATCTATTGTGATCAAGAAATCAAGATTCTATGTGCTGGGAATTGCTAGAAAGAAGAGAAAAAGGAGATGATAGATTTTTCCATATCTTTGTGATTTCTTCTTAAGTTTCATTTGTTGATTTCAAGGGAGTGCTTTGTGCATTGGAACAGGTTCAAACTGAAAATCAAATCATTGCAACATGGCAACCTCAAGTGGCTACATGTTGGAAGGCAATGATAGGCTTATCTCAATCAACTATTCTACTTGGAAGGTGAAGAGGGAGTCCTTATTGGAGATGAATGAGTTGATGGAGATTGTTGCAGGTGTGGAGGAGAGGCCTCAAGCACCCCAAGATCAGTTGAGGTATGATAAGAGAGCTAAAAGAGCTCTACACATGATTAAGATAAATGTTACCAATGAGCTTCTCAAGGAAGTTGGTAAGAGCATTACTTCAAAGGAGGCTTGGGATTCATTAAAGAAGCTTTATGAATCTAAGTCTACATCTAGGATCCTAACCCTAAGAAGACAAATCTTTTCTAGTTTGCAAAAGAAGTGCTCATGCTTTTGTTTTGAGGGTTAAAGCATACAACGATGAGCTTGCATGTATTTATGAGAGTATTAAGGGCGTATAACTTGTTCAAGTTGTTCTTAATGGCTTGTTGATGATCATGCTAATCTTGTTCAAAGATTTTACATTTAAAAGACTCTACCAAGCATGTTGGATTTGCAAGAGATATTGGTGAATGAGTTTAGGCTTCAATCAAGAGGAGGTGGATCTACATCTCAAGTTGATGGAGAGGAGGCTATGTTCATCGAAGGAAAATTCAAGGGCAAAGGCAAAAGCAAATGGTCAAAGGGTCAAAATCAAGGTGAGCCTTCATCTAACAAATTTTAAATCTACAATATCTTGCACACATATAGATAATTTTGTGTGATCTGCCTTCTGCATTTTGCAATCAACGAATACAATGACACAATTTTTCTTAGAAGCTACATTCAACTAGAAGATTCACATTCAACACAAGTTTGAGCATATCAAGACCTTCGTAGAGCAACGTAAAATTTGCCAAGATTTTGAATCGTTTTGATGCATGTCAACTTCCCTTGACTTTAGGCTACTGTGCTTTTGAAAATTCATTGTGTGCCAAATCTGTGAGTATTTTTGACATGATTGGATAGTCTACAATTGTTTTGACTGGTTACATGCATGCATAGCTACTGATGGATTGTGGTAAGTGGACTACTTTACGCTTGTTGATCGCACTAGCTTCATTTTTCGATTGGAAAATTTATCAAATGGATGTGAAGTCAGCTTTCTTGAATGGTGATCTAGAAGATGAAGTCTATATGCTCCAACCACAAGGGTTTGTTGTGAAGGGACAAGAAGATAAAGTATGTAGTCTGTGAAAAGCATTGTATGGCTTGAAACAAGTGCCATGAGCGTGGTATGGTCCTATAGATAGCTACTTTTTATCCATGGTTTTGTGAGAACAAACTCTGATTCTAATCTCTATGTGCTTACTAGTGATAATAGTGTTGCATTGGGTGTGCTGTATGTTGATGATATCATCATCACAAAAAATGATGAGAACTTGATAAAGTCTATCAAGTCTAGTTTGTGTAAGCAATTTTGAGATGACCGATTTGGATTTGATTCATTATTGTCTAGGCATAGAAGTGTTGCAAAACATAGACAATATCAAGCTTTCACGAGCAAAATATGCTCGATAAGTTCTAGAAAGATTTCATATGTATGATTGTAAGCCATTGACTTTGCCTAGTGAAGTTAGCAAGAAATTGTCACGTCTTGAAGGGAGTGGTCCTGTTGATTGTACATTGTATCGCTAACTTGTTGGTAGTCTTATATATCTCACCACTACTAGACCAGAAATCTATTATGATGTGAGTCAGTTTATGGCAACACCTACCTTGGAGCATTGGAAAGTAGCTAAATGCATTTTAAGGTACGTGAAACGCACACTTGATCTTGGTCTAGTCTATTCAAGATGATTTGATTTGCCAAAGTTGAAAGGCTTTGTGGATGCTGACTAGGGTGGTAGTATAAACAATAGATGATCTACCACTGGTTATGCTTTTGATAATGGAAATGGCTATTTTTTTTGGTCAAGCAAAAAGCAAGAGACCATATCACTTTCCACTACTAAAGCTAAATATAAAGCCTTATGTTCTACAACACAAGGAGCAATTTGGCTAAGAGATCTACTTAGAGAAATTAGTATAAAGCAAGCCAAAGGTAAAGTTATTTCTTGTGATAGTCAAAGTGGAACCCAGTTAGCTAAAATCTAGTGTTTCATTGTAGAACAAAGCATATAGAAGTAAAAATATCATTTTATATGTGAAAAGCTTTATTCAAAGACATAGATGTGATTCATTGTACTACTACACAAGTCGCTAATATATTCATGAAGTCACTCAGCAGAGACAAGTTAGAAGATTTTAGGCTAAAGCTTGGCGTTGAATTGATATCCTGAAGGCTACACAAGTTGTTGGACATATTTTTAGGTCTTGCTTATAACATCGTTATGGAGTACGCTTTGCTTTGAGTTAGAAGTAACTATGCTATCATGGAGGCATGTTCCATGAATAGGTTACTTGTTGTTAAGTTGTTAATGTTAGTTATTGACGGAGAGAGTTAGAAAAGACAATATATCACAGTTACTTGATAGTGGGCGGATCTTTCTTGAGCCCTTAGTTGCTATTTAGTTACCCTTTCTTGTACTTGGATTTACACAATGTGAATATATAGTTTTTGGAGAGCAATCCTTTGAGTTCTTGCCTTGAAGTGTTTGATGTTACATTGTGGTGATTGCATCGATCTGTTTTGTTGTTGTAAACTCTTTGAACCATTGTAGAGCTGATTTTGAGGTTGTTTGATACAAGGTAACTTTTGTAGAGCTCAATATAAATAGTTGAATTGTACTAGAGTCATGGTAACTCCCATGAAGGTCTTTTTGATTGTTTGATAGTAAAAATTTGGACTTAATTATTTTTAGTCTCTTTTTATGTAATGTTCATCTATTTCAATCTTGATAACAAAATCAAACGGTTCTGAAATTTATTTTTCATGTTTTTGATAAGGTCTTGTATTAATTTTTTCTCAAAAATAATGGCTTTTGTATCCTTGTGAATAGTTGGCCACCAACATTAACTCTTGACTCCAAAAAGACTCATTGTGAAGATACTTTTTTTAAAAAAACTTTTGAACTATTCTATTTTCACATGGCCCAATCGTGTTTGTCCATCTGTGTTGTTACATAACATGGCACAAACTTCTATAATATGAACATAGAATCTAGTTGCCCATCGGACAAGTCTAGAACTAGCCAAAACTAAGGTGAATAAACTGATACACATCAATTTTCATTATATGAACATAGAATATGATTTCCCACAACTAAATTTGGGTAGCCTTGAGAGTATTTCTATCTCTAGAAACTCTCTTTCCTAGTTACACTCCTTATAGGACCTTTTTTGGATTCAAAACTTTTCTAATGAACCAGATGGTTAAATCTTGCATATTATGATAATTGTTGCAAAATGTCCTCTTCCAATGGCTGCATGTGAAAGCATAACGTTTTAATTTATTTCATGAGGTAAGATATATCTTCTCAAAATGTTATCAACCCCTTTGCGATACAAGTGATTAATAAGTTTTGGCCATTATGATTAACTTCCATTATCACGCCTTTAATAAAGATTCACTACATTGACCATGCATCAAATATTCAACTATATATGTGGCCCACTCAAGAACTACATCTACATAGAACAAAGCTACAATTGATATATTGTCATCAACCTCTATATTCTCTAATGTTGCATGGACTCTTGAAACACAATCTGCCATCAATTGTTGTTTTCACAAAAATCAAACTTGCAATACTAACAACCATCTTATGATCCATCCTGTATTGCAAGTTTTTTTTTACCAAGTATAACAATGGTTGATGATCTATGTAAAATCCAAAGTGTGTTGCCATCAAAATAGTGTCAAGTTTTTATATATGGAAAAGGCCATTGCCAAAGCTTTTTGCTTTGTGGTTGAGTAGTTCACACTTGCATCTTTCAACATGTGACTAGTATTTGAAATCTTTCTTGTATTCAACTAGTTGAATCAATATTGTCCTAATTGCATATTTGGATGTATATGTATGGACATGAAATTATATCATCCGATTCGACAGATCCAATTACAATAATTGTGAGTTTGTACATCGGACATGCTAAACCCAGATTTGATAGAATAAAGATTCTATAATAGTTGGCATGACCCATATAGAAGTATACCATTTGAATCATTTTTGGTGGTGGAAGATCCATGATTATCTTGATTTTTGATAAATTAATAGTTATGTCATGACATGATATATGTGTCCTAATACTAATCCATGTGTGATCCATATTTGACACTTCTCTAAATTTAAATAAATCTAAAACTTGCAATATTGAACAATCACTTTTCAAGCTGAGTAAGATGCTTATTATTTAATTTGTGTACACAATAATCACTTAGGTAAATCTCGAATCTTTCGCAAATACCCCTTGAATGCTAACTACATAACTCGTTGAAATGTACTTGGAGCATTGCAAAGTCCAAATATCATGACTTTATAGGCATAAGTTCTCCATTTAGTGGAAAAGCTATATTATGTTGATCATCTGGTGCAATCTCCTTTTGCATCATCGTACCTAGTGCTTTCGCATTTTACCAGTCTTCTTAGATACTATGACTATAGGTGATATCCAATTTGTATGTATCTCATAAATAAAATTAACATCTAGTAATTTATGTAACTTTTGTTTCATGAGTTTAGTGTAATTCGATTGCAATGATAGAATCAACTCACTTTGACAATGACTCCATCTTCTAAAGGGATTGTATGTTCGACCATCAAAGAAAAAACATCTTTTAGATCCTTATATAACCAGCTATCAAACTAAAAAAACAGTCAATCAATCTCCAACAATGGCGCCAAAAAAATGTCTTTTTTTTTTCTACTTCCTTGAATTCTTTTTTTTAGATCAATCAATAGCCACATAAATTGGCTTAAAGAATAGTTTTCCCTTTCTTATCACATTCCCCTGGACAAAAGATAATGCGCAAGCTCTCAAATAGATCCTAGCCACTTCACATTCAATAAACCTAACCAATTACCATGAATAGCTTATTTTTTCTATCTCTTTTTTCTCATAAAGATAGCAAGACGAGCAAATAAACACAAAAGACATAAATACCAAAACTATAACAAGGTGAGACAAAAGAAGAAAGATGACATCCAATTGCCAAAATGGTAGAGTCTCCACCTTGTCTTGCTTGAACATAATAATATAGTACAATGAACCACTATTTATAGTGGAGTTTAGGTATTGGCCCCTTCTTCATGTTGGCCAATTTCTATCTCTCTAAACTTTCAAATTCCAAAATAGGTGGGAAACAACTTCACTCTTCTAACTTGAATTTTATGCGTTGAATTGATATAATGATGATACGGCCCAAAAGGTCCCTTTTATCTAATTATAACATGAAATACATTGGGTTGGTGGACTTACACATGCAGGGTGCTAGAGCCCTCACACTTATTCTTCTAACTATGTCATACTATTTAAATGGTGGACCTTCAAGTGCCCACCAACGTAGCCCAATGCTTGCAAAAAATGACATCTCTAGTTGAGTTTACGCCCTTGCCTCTCATTCCTCCTAGAGAAAAGCCTTGGTTCTCTCAACTCATATGCATAAATGACAAGCTACTCTACTTTTTCGTCTCATAACACCCTCATCTCTCTCCTGCAAAGGCCTAGATCTTTTTCTCCAACTTTCTCAACTTGCCCTATTGTCCTAAGAGACCTATCAAATGACTTCAATCTAGCCCTCTTGAAGTATATTAGAATTATAAGTCCACCATTCAACAACAATAACTCCATCAACCTTTTACAAAAAGGGTGAAATTGGGATTCCTCTCATCTATGCTCATACTACATTCTCTTTATCAAGCCTTCCTAACAACTTAGCCTTCTACATTAAAAAAATGGTGTATATATATCCTCCCTACTCTTGGAAAAAGATATTCATTTTTGTGTCTTTTTATGCGAGATTCTAACTCCCTATTTTGAATAGAAGATCTCCCTTCCTCTACTTGCCCTCCTCAAACTCTTTACAACACATTTTTTTATTGCCACACTCAACTTGCCCCGCCCCCCAGTTTGGAAAGCACTATGCTTGGTGGTCATAATTTTGAATAAAACAATTACCTTTGTATTGTTGCTTTTGTAGGGCTACTATGTTATGGAATGTCTGGAAGGCAAGGAATAATTTCAAATAAATGAGCTAGACCTACCATTTGTAGTTAAATTAGTCTCTTATGCGTAGATTATTGATGGTCCTCCTATAAGAGGTGTCTCCTTTGAGCTTCAAAATACCTTTCATATGAAGAATCGAAATCTAAAGGGTCTTTAAAGTTCAAGAACTCATTCTTCTTTTAGTCTTTTCTAGATAACATCAATTTATCCTCCATAAATTATTGCATTGTATTTGGGCCACAACCTTGTATATTTCTCTATACTCTTAAAAATTTTATAATAGCAATAAGTAGGTTGACAGCTTGGCAATTGAACAAAAAAAAAAGTTAAACTAGAAATTGAGGACAATGACATTTTATATCTCTTATGTTGTATATGCCCATCAATAAATGCTTAAGATTCTACAAAATTCCCTCCACAATACTCAAGTTACAAGTACGACAACATAGGCACATGCTTGAATCAGGCATGTTGCACAACTTGGCATTTAGGGCATTCTGTTCCTCCTTGGTGTAGCCATACTTTGTGATGTAATGTGTACATATTTTACAAGATGAAGCTAGTTGAATAAGCCACCAGCTGGCAACAAAGTCCAAAAAATAATGATATAGAAATATACATCATGTAGATGAAGAAGAAGAAGAAGAAGAAGCAATCACCCATGTAAAAAGAACATTCTTTTCTTGGAAATAAAGAAATTGAACAATTCTTCCTTATTCATTATTAACAATTTTATATATAAACTTTTTTAACATATGGTGAATAGGGCACCACATGCCTAAAATATATAGTAAGGTTATAGTGTTGATTAATTATGTTCAGGTCAACCATATCAAATAATTTTTTCGAGATACCATAACACAAATAAGAACATTCAATTTTAGTTATTTGGCATAATAGAATATTTCATACCGGTAGGAGTCAACTAGCACACTTTTAAGATGCATGGACACACTAGATCGATGACCTACATGTGCATAAACAAGAATCACATAGAAAATAGACAATGCTAAAGCAAACAATTATATAAAGAAGTGCAATTTGAGACACTCAAAAGCACTCCCTCATCATGAGACACACGAAATGGAATGACAATGCCACGTTAAACTTGAATTGATATAAAGGTTGCAACACATAAATAGTTAGGAAGTCGTGCTTATTTATATGGCTCAAATGTCACAAAAAGATATCTTGCACTAATGGGTTTGGCATGTTGTGCGAGTGAATATTACATAAATGTGAAAGTATAAAATATAATCCCATGATTTTTATTCCTCATATTAATTCCACAACAAATCTTCCACAAAGTGTTCAAATCTCTCTCGGGACTAGGTCAAAGTACCCATGTATATGTAACCTTTCAAATTTAGTACTTTCTATTAGTAAAAAGGACCACAAAGAGTCATTTAGAGTAGATATAAGATGATTGATCAACATCATCATATGGTCGAAGTCAATTGAGATATTGAAAAGGTTACAATTGAGAAGTATAAATTAGATTGCAAGTCTTCGATGCTTTTTTGGGTCTAATGCAACTAGCAAATCAATCTGCATTTTATTTTCTTATGACATTATTTATATATATATATATATATATATATATATATATATATATATATATATATATATTTTGTAGATACACGCTCTACATATCAAGTGCTAAGGTAACTCTCAATACCACTCTCATTAATCGAGAGCAAGATCTCCTTCTAGAGGGTGGAGAGAAGAGTTTTGAATGCCTATCTCATGTAGAAACTGGTTAGCATCGTGTCCAACTTTTACTATTCAAGTGGATCAAAGATTACAAGGTGGAAAAATTTTTGACATTCTATGAGTAAATGTTTTGTGAGCTTGTGAGTTTTTCTTGGAGATGGTTAAAAAAAAGCCCATGACACATGTCATGCTATCAGTTTCACAACTTTAAAAAAATGATTTCTAGTCAAGAGTGCTCTCACATCTTTGAAATGCCAATGAATGACCATTGCACTCCTCACCACATGGCAATTTTCTTGAGTGGCTTCCATGAAAGATGCAAAGATGGGTCAAATTCAAGTGTAGGAGATTGAAGTTTAATCTTGAAATTGAGCTTGTACTCAAGATTGTGTGTATTTTTGCAAGTATCAAGATTGTCCAGAAAACTCATGTATTTGTGTAGATATTGTGAATCTGCAAAAATTCCATGTTTTTTTGTAGGTATTGTGACTGTCGAAATGTAGATTAACCATTCACGTGTTTTGTCTTGTAACTCAATATAGTAAAGATATGTGAAATAAAAGACATTTAGGACTTGAAATGGATCTAATCAATCCACAAGAGGGATTGGATGCATTGCTATCATCATCGCCATCAAAAAATGCAAACTAGTGATGACACAATTTTGATAACAAGCAAAAACAAGAAAAAAACTAAGTGTAAAATGATCAAAGAGGTTACACATGTGTGAAGTACAACCTAATGTATAGACAAAGAGTAGAGAGAAATGTATAAGTGATCATAAATGCATATTGCACAAACTTTATTGTGTGCATTTCCGCTCATTGCTTTAATAAATATATCTACAGTCATGTATTGCGTTTGATAGTACTCTAAGCTTATCTCCTTGTTGAGAATCTTGCTTCTAACATAGTGATATTTTCAATTTGCTTACTCCTAGAATGAAATACAGGGTTAGCTGATAAAGCAATTGCACTTTGATTATCACATAAGACAATTGTTGGAGCTTAATATTTCAATCAAATGTCCAATAAAAAATTTCTCAATCACATTGCTTCTTCAGTAGCTTGAGCAGCAATGAATTACTTTGATTCTATAGATGAAAGAGCTATAGAGGTTTTCTTACGATTGTTCCAAGAGCACTCATTTTCTATTTCTCTTTCTTTGTTTGAGGACATTGGTCCTTCGCCAATCATAATCTTGGGTCCATTGGTGAGTGAGTTGACTTGCAATTCATCATATTATATCTTATAAGTATATTGAAAACGTACCTCTATTGAGTGACATGAATCAATCTTTTCTCTCTATCTCTTTGAATTTCAATTTCGAGAAATTAACAAGCTTCACCTACATAATCATGTCAAATTCTAATGACAATAGTTTCTTAGCATCTTTTATAAGATCGACACTATCACAAAACAACAATGTGTCATCAACACACAAAGTAATAATTATAAAAGATTGTTGCACATACTTGAATTAAATATTAGAATCTGTGACACTTGAATTATAAACTTGTTTGATAAGGAAGGTATTAATCCTTTGAAACGAAGGTCTACCAGATTGTTTCAGGTCATGAAGTAATATATGGAGTTTGCATACATGAGTTTCCTTATCGATGAGAATGTAACCCTCCGGTTGCATCATGTAGATATCTTCTTCAATCGCTCTATTAAGATAGGTTGTCTATACATCTAAAAAATTTATCTCTAGATTGGCTACAACAACATATTGAAGAGTGCTTGACTATTGGACTGGAGGTTTCATTGTAGTAGATATTCGAGATTTGAGAAAATCCTCTTGCGATTAGTGAAGCTTTCCTTGAATCTAAGCTTTTGTTGGATTTTGAATATCCATTTGCAATCGATTACATTTTTGCTGACAAGAAATTTGACAATATACCATGTCTGGTCCTTGACTAGAGAGGTGTACAATCTATCCATTGCTTCTCTCCAAATATCTGAGTATAGTGCCAAAGTAATCTTTTATTGACAAGAAAACAAGTATTCAAGGCTTGATTGGTGGAAGAATAACAATGAATAATTCTATATAGATATCCATGTCTATTTTTGAGTGCAAGGACCTTATTCAGCCTATCGACAATGCAACATTGCTCAGATTTGAATTCTACTCTATGTCCTAGATCAATAATTCTGTTGAGTAGATTCTTGGAGAAATTAGATACATAAAGAACTTTAGATCGTAGTTTGAAGTAATAATTCTGGAAGCTTAATCTTACAATGCCTTTACCTTCGACAATAGGTGTGCTATAGTAATTGTGGTGTACGAACTTCTTGGTACTATAAGATATATAGGATTGAAAGAGATGACTGGTGATATGTTGAGTGGCTCCAAAATCAAGAAACCAAGCATTATCATCTTGTACCTTCCAATGATTGATCATAAACGCATCTTCATCCATGTCTTGCATAGGTGATGTCTCATCAACTACATTGGCTTGTAGACTTGATTGCTACTTGTTGTTGTTTTTGAGCTTATATCCTACAATCATGGATGTCACGATTAGTGTGCTTGCGGTACCTATAGAACATCTTCTTCTTAGATTGTGGATTCGATAGCTGCTCTTTTTTCAGAGTCATCTTTTGATTTGATTTGAATTTTTTCTAGCCTTTCCTTTTCTACTTTTTTGAGCTTTTGTTTGCATATAGAGCATGCGAATATGTATTCAAAGAAGTGAAAGCATTATTCCTTCGATTGTCTTATTGTAGCAACATAACAGTAACTCTCGAAAGAGTTAGATCTGAGTGTGTTGATATAATTATCACTCAGTTTTCATATGTAGATGATAGGCTCAATAGTAATGTCATAACTACATCTTGATCGTCGATAACTGATCTGACAACTGCCACGTGCTACAAAATATTCTTGAACTGGCTTATATGATTTTGTAATGAATCACCAATAGACATTTTGAGTGAGAAGAATATTCTTCTAAGATGTAACTTGGAAGTAACATCTCTCACATCAGATAATGTGTTAAGAATATCCTATACTTCTTTTGAAGTTTGGGATTCAGATACATGGTCAATTTGAGTATCCAATATATTTAGAATAATTAGCGCGAAAGATTTACAATCCTTCATTTTCTATTTGGAGATGGTTGTGTTGTCCACATCTAGCCTATCTTCGATACCTATGACAACGTCCCATAACTCCTTGGCCATAAGCACAACCTTCATCTTAAATTTCCACAAATGATAATTGGATCCATCAAGCTTGTCTACGATAAGACCAATTTTGCTTTGCGAATCCTCTAAGGCATACGAAACTTTATGCTAAGGAGTTTTAGTGTGAGTTCTTTCAAACAAGACTCAAATATTTAGGACATTTTGTTTCCAATCGAGGTCTTGAGATCAACTATGATAAGGTCCAAAAAGTTCGTGATTGGCCTATCCTAAAAAATCATTAGAGGGCTTCACAAAGTTTTTCCATAAATTCATTAAAGACTATGCCTTAGTTGCATTGCCTCTAACGAATTTTCTTAAGGGAGTGAAGAAGGCCAAACGAAAAACCAAAAAGGGTAATAAGAAAAAGGCCGGAAGGCATTCGAAGATCAGTCTTTCTGTTGTTTGGACTGATAAACTTAATCAAAGCTTTGAAGCTTTGAAGATGTTAGTATCTATAGCCCCTATCTTACACATAGTGGATCCTAGCGGATCTTTCCTGGTGAAAACGGATGCTAGTGACTATGCGGTGGGTGCAGTCCTTTACCAGGATGGTAGACCTGTGGCTTTCGAGAGCAAGAAGTTGGATCCAACTCAAAGTAGATTTTCTACTTATGAGAAGGAACTTTTGGCTGTCATCCATGCATTAAAGATCTGGAGACATTATTTGTATGGGCCTAAATTCGTGGTTATGACAGATCATGAGTCTCTTAAGTATATCTGTGATGCCTCAGACCTTAGGGGTCATAAAGCCCGCTGGTCGAAACTCATTCAAGAGTTTGAATTCGACATTAAGTACCGTCGAGGTACGTCAAATTGTGTCATTGATGCTTTGAGCCGGATTGGAGAAGTTAATTAGTTATGCTTTGTTGAGTTCCAATCCAAGTTGTATCTTTCTCTACGAGATCTTTGTCGGACCGATGAGTTTTTGATCGTATTTGGCAAGAAGTCCTGGCAGGATGCTCTATTTTGATAAATAATCTTAGAAAGCATGATTCCAAGAAGTCTCGTGAAGAGAAAATACTTGATGATTATTCCATTATGAATGGCTTGCTTTTCCGTAGGGGAAAAGTTTGTTTGCAGATATCGCGGACATAAGGGCCCAAAATCCTGCACGAGTGCCACAATAGCCCCAGCGCGGGACGCCCTGGTATACAGAGGACACTTGACCTTGTTAAGAGCAGAAAGACTCAAAGTAGCTGGTCTGTTGCATCCTTTGAAAATTCCCAGCAACAAATTGGAACTGGTTTTTGTCCTCATATGCTCTTGTATGGCTTTCAACCTCATTCCCCTATCTCGTTGGACTCAAAGGTCTCAAGGTTGAAGCTGCAGCAGATTTCTTGCATGCTATGTAGGAAATGTTGTAGGTGGCTAGGGAAGGCATTAGATCGGCTCAAGATAGAGCCCAGTTCTATGCCAACCGAAGTCGCGTTCCTCGAGAGTTTGAGATTGGTGATTGGGTGTATCTTAGAATTCCTAAGATTTCTAAGGTGCTTCGAACAGGGAAATGTCCGAAGATATCTCCATGTTTTAGCAGTCCTTTCAAAGTTCTTAACAAGATTGGTAGGGCTGCTTATGGACTAGAACTCCCTGTTGGAACTAAGGTTCATCCTATATTCCATGTTAGTCGTTTGAAGGAACGACTTGGTGGGAAAGAAGACCTGATTCCCATAGATGATCTAGTTCTATTGGAGGATTTGACTACTTTTGTACCCCATGAACCGGAAAGGATCATGGATACTCGACGACATCAGCTAAGAAATCATTTGATTTTTGAACATCTGATTCGTTGGAAAGGTAAGTCAGATGATGAGGACACTTGGGAGGAGGATGATGATCTAAGACTTAGATTCCCTGGTTTCTTTCCATAGAAGGAAGTTTTTAGGGGGGGGGGGGGAATGTTATGTACCAGATCGGTATGCCCTTCAATGAAGGCCTTGCATGGAGCATGACACATGATTGGAGTTTTTGACATGTTTGGGTGCCACGCGTCACCATCCTATGTGGTCACGTGTCACCGGTAGGACCATGCTTGATGGGACCCATTGTGCTATGCCTATATAGTGGTGGAGTTTCCCTCTTGCCATTCACTCAGTCTACTCGGGAGTTGGTGGATGGAGAGCACGTGCATGAGCCAGGATGTATCTCTAGGCCAAGAGATGTGTGCTAGGGAGAGCTGAGTGCGATGGCTGGTAGTATGGGATGCCAGTTATTGCCGGAGGCTCAACCAGACATGATTATGTCGATAGCTCCAATGCATGGGGGTGGGTCGGTTGTGACTCTACGGATGGGCGGTTACGGTGCGTTGTCACTGGTATGGGGTGTACGCAACCTTCAAGGCAGTCGATGATCCTAGGGAGTTGTAACAGAAAGATCATGTAATCACCCACCTTAGTGATGCCACAACAGCTAGGGGAGTTTGGAAAGCTCTTAGAACGCAATTTCATACAATCCAGCTTGAGCCATGTTCATGAAGTCAAGATTGAACACAATAAGGATGGAAGAAGGCAAAACGGTGGGATCTTTCTTCACCGGGATTAAGGAGCTGAGAGACCAACTTGTGGCAATTGGAGAACCAATCAGGGATGTTGAACTGGTACATACCACTATGAGCGGTGTTTCGTAAGGTCTATAGATTTTTTTGAGCGGCATTGCTTCGAGGGAGAGATTGCCTACCTTTGAAGACTTGCACGAGATTATGTTGCAGGAGGAGCAACATCGAGAGGCGGTGAAGTCAAGGAAAACTCGATAGGATGATCAAGCATTGCTCGTCAAAAACAAGTAAAAAGGTTGGAAGAGGATTCCAAATAAGGCCAAGGATGATGAGGACGAGGGAGAGTCATCATCGAAGCAAAAAAATAAGAAGAAGAAAAAATGTTACTATTCCCACAAACCTGGTCATTGGGCACTCGAATATTACAAGAAGAAAGTTGACATAAAGGTGGGAAAAGTGAAAGAACAGGGCAACATTGTCGAAGATGATGGGGAAGATGACGAGACAAGTGTCTTCTCATCGGCATTGGCATCCCAGGTTGATGATGGTGCCATGTGGTTCATAGATTCAGGTGCCATGAGGCATATGACTGGGAAACATGATTGGTTCAAAAACTTCTTGCCAATCCATCATGGGGACATGATCATAAAGGCCAATGGAGGGGAATGCCAAATCCAAGGCATCGGTAATGTACCTGTGTAGTTTTCTGATGGTAAGATCAAGAATATTCCCAATGTGCTTTAAGTTCTTGGACTCAAAAAGAGTTTGCTTTCTATTGGTGTGATGGCAAATCAACATCTTAAGGTTGAGTTTGTCAAGGATGGATGTCTAATGAAGGATATGGACCACAACTACAAGGTGGTAGCAAAAGGTTATCGGGATAGTAACTGTGGCCTCTACAAATTGGATGCTGCAAAAAAATCTGAATTGTGATATAGAAGATTAGGCCACTTGAGCTATGAGAGCCTGAGATTGATGGCAAAGCTGAAGATGGTGACTGAATTACCAGCTTTACAGGATGATCATCACGTCATATGTGAAGGATGTGTTATGGGGAAGCATCATAGGGAGACATTCAAGAAAGGTGGAGCTGAGAGAGCCAAGAAACCACTTGAACTCATTCGTAGTGACTTGTGTGGCCCAATGAAGACCATGATGATGGGGGGAGACTATTATTTTATGGCTTTCATATATGAATTTATTTCTTGAAAAAGAAATCTGATGTTTTTGCTCACTTCAAGGAGTTTAAGGCTTTAGTGGGGAACCAACTGGATGCACGAATCAAAGTGCTAAGATCAGATAGATCAAATATGATGATTTTGAGGACTTTTGCAAGGAATACAACATCAAAAGACAATTCACTCAATCACACACGCCGCATAATAATGGTGTAGTAGAAAGAAAGAATAGAACCATTATGGAGAGTGCACGTTTTATGATGAAGCAAATGGGCTTGCCAAATTCTCTTTGGTCGAAAGCGTGCAATACGACAATGTTCTCGAAAAGCAGGAGTCCCAGAGTTGCAGTTCTAAATGTGACTCCCAAAAAGGCACTTACAGGAATGAAGCCAAAAATCGACAAGTTTCAAATTCTTGGGTGTAGGGATTATGTACACATGCCAAAAGAGGAGCGAAACAAGCTTGATGCCAAAGCGATCAAGTGTATCTCTGTCGATTATGATGAGAGGACAAAGGCATACAAGTGTCTTGATCCTATAATAAACAAGATTCACATTAACAAAGATGTTATCTTTGATGAGTTGCATAGGTTCGAGGATAATGACCCTGCAAGTGATGAAAGCATCAAGAGACTTCCCACAATCTTGGAAGAAGACAAACAAGATGCTCCACAAGATGATGCACACAAAGATGAAGTTCGAGAGGGTGATTATGAGAGGATGCCACCTATCCAAGAGCCTAGGGGAAGGTACTTTGTCGATAGGAACAATGAAGGAGAAACCTGTTGGAAGTAAGAGACATTACTTGGACAATCCTTGGGACACATACTCTCCAAGAAGTGTATCACCTGAGTCTAAGGTACCTAAATGCTATGAAAATATCATGAAAGATGCAAAGCTAAATCAACCAGGATCTAGCATGCAAGAAGAAGTGAGCAGATCAACGTGGGAAAGGAAGCCTCCCAATCGATATCATGTGAACTATGCCCTCATGAGTGACATTTTGGATTGTCGAGAGCCATCAACCTTTGATGAGGCAAAGGACCACAAGAGTGGCAAAGGGCAATGGAAGAGGAGATGGAGTCTATCAATAGACATGGTACCTGGGAGTTGGTTGACTTACCACTTGGAAAGAAACCCATTGACAACAAATGGGTGTTCAGAACAAAGTTTCATGTAGATGGCACGATAGCAAAGCATAAAGCACGTTTAGTAGTGAAGGGCTATGAGCAAGGCAAAGGAATTGACTGTTGGAATGGCAAAGTGGGGCCACAACCCACGCTCAAAGAAATCCCATAAGTAAAAGTGGGACTTTGCTCAAAGTCGATATAAGTGGTAAATGTCTAAGTGTTTAATGTCCCCTGGTACCAGTCCCTTTGCGGGTAAGGGGGAGTACTTGGATTCGTGGGCGGCCAGCCCCTTTGCGGGTAAGGGGAAGCACTTGGATTCATGGGTGGCTAGGTGTTCAGGGACGAGATCCCGGAACACGGCTCACGGAAGGGGCAAAAAAGTTCCATGATTTTGGTGCAACCACTGAACCAGAAAGTTTAAGTTGCATCACGGTGCAACCTCTGAACCAAAAAGGTTAATTTGTATCCATTGAAGGCCCATCAAATTCCTAAATTGACTACAAAGAGACATTTGCTCCAATGGCTAAGTGGACTACGCTACACCTTATCATCACCTTAGCATCTTATTTTGGGTGGAAAATCCATCAAATGGATGTAAAATACGCGTTCTTGAATGGAGACTTGGAGGAGGAAGTATACATGGTTCAACCACAAGGCTTCATTGTGAAGGGGAAAGAGCAAAAGGTATGCAAGCTACACAAAGCACTCTATGGCCTCAAGCAAGCACCGCATGCATGGTACGAGTCAACCATTACTTTCTTTCTCATGAGCTTATACAGACAAATTCAGATTCAAATCTTTATGTTCTTATAAACGAAGATAGCATTGCCTTTATTGTACTTAATGTTGATGATATTATTATCACAAGCAATGATGAGAATCTCATTCATTCTATCAAAGCCAACTTGTGCAAGCAATTTGAGATGACAAATTTAGATCTTTTGTATTATTGCTTGGGAGTTGAAGTATGGCAGAATGGCAATGAAATCAATTATGTCAAAGCAAGTATGTTCGTGAGATATTGGAGAGATTATGCATGATAGAGTGCAAACCTTCCATCATTCCTTGCAAAGTTGGCAAGAAGTTGTCTCGTGCTGATAATAGTGGTCAATTTGACACTACATTATTTCGTCAACTAGTTGGGAGTTTGATTTATCTTACGACTACTCATCCTAATATTTGCTATGCTGTGAGCTTGATTAGTCAATTTATGTCATCACCTACTATGGATCATTGGAGAGCAGCGAAGAGGATTTTGAGGTATGTGAAGGGCACACCTAACCTTGGCTTGGTCTATTTGAAACAAAGTGCTTTACCTAAGTTGCAAGGCTATGTTGACGTTGATTGGGCAGGAAGTGTAGATGATAGAAAGTCAACTACAAAGTATGCTTTCAATTTTGGTAGCGGTTGTTTTTCATGGTTTAGCAAGAAGCGGGACACTATTTCTCTTCCTTCTACAGAAGCTGAGTATAAAGCGTTAAGTTCTGTTACTCATGAAGCTATTTGGCTGCTAAGTTGTTGAGTGAGATTGGCATGAAGCAAGTACATCCTACTGTTATTTTGTGATAGCCGAAGTGGAATATAGTTGGCTTAGAATCTTGTCTTTCACGCAATTTAGCATATTGAAGTGAAATATCACTTTGTGCGTGAAAAGCTACAATATGAAGATATAAGTATTACACACTATTCTATGATGTTACAACTTGCTGATGTATTTACGAAAGCTCTAAGTAAGGAAAAGTTTGAAACTTTTATAGCTAGACTTGGCTTGGTTGAAGTTATTTAAAAAGTTTTAACTTGTTGATACTATCATGGAGGTATGTTCCACGAATAGCATAGACTTTAAACTCAAGAGAGATGTTGATTATTGAGGGAGAGAGTTAAAATAGCAATAATCAACATGTAAGTTTCTTTCCCGGTCGCTTTCTAAGTTTGACGTTATTACTTGTGCTTAGCTCTAGATTTATCGGGCCGTTTCTTTTCGAGCCCTTGAAGAGTTCTTAAGCAATTTCTCCTTGTACTTGAGAAGTATTGTATACAATTCATGGAGAGCTATTTTGTCTTGTCTTGTCTTGATGCACTTGATGATGTGTTGTGGTGATTGATTCGGTCGGGTTTAGAATCGATTTGTCAACTATAAGTTGAAGAAGTTCAGTGTTGCACACCACGTGACAATTCGGAATGTCGTGTTTCCCATGCAATTGGATGGTTTTGCCATTCTTATGGGTAGTTTTGTTGGAGAGTGGGTCGTAAGCTATAGAGCCAAACTCTCCCTAAAACTAGGTTAGTATGGTCCATGTGGACAATTTGAAAATTTATACTTTTTTGATATTTCAAGCTACTAAAAATAGTTCTTCACACCCTTTTGTCTTCTCCCCTTGGCCAATGAAACTATATACCCATGCTGACTGGGTGTTTCTAGTAAGCTAATATTCTTGACCAAGGTGTAATTGATGAAATTATAGTTGATGCATCATCCACCATCACTCTAAGTGTTTTATCACCAATCTTTCCATGCATGCATAATAAGTTATGAGGCTCAAAACTGGGAGGTTTGAGGCTACACCTTCTTGGCCACAATAGACGACTGTACCCAACTCACCTTACAATGATGGACATTCTAGACTAAATTAAATATTATGTCCTTGTAGAGCAGAGATTTATGAATCTAAGACATTTCTACATTCTAGAAAACTTATATTGAAATGGCATAATTGATACCACTAGATATGCAACTTTATGTAGGAATATTTTATTGTAGAAATAGCATACACATGTACAATTTGAGGTCATATTCCATGAAAAACTATTATTAAGATTAGCATGCAACCTTAATGAAGCCTCTAGAAATGCATGTTTCATTAACTCATACATGGACAACAAAATTTTCTTCCAATATGTATGTGGGTCTTAGATAACACTAGTAAGAAACAATTCATGTGAATCTCGTTATCAAGGACCCGACACATTGAGAAAGCGCACATAATAAACATGTGAAACAATGTTATTCTTCGTAAATTGGTTATTCGTTTTTTATTTCGTTACTTTAGGTGCATAATATTTGTAAAGTGTCATTATAGTCTAGCCGATTGCATATATTTAAACCTCAAAAAGACACCATTTTTACACAGTTTCCTAGGGAAGTATGTCAAAAGTCATGCATATTCAAGGTCAAATGCTTGGTGACATAATTATCTTGTAATTCCTTAAAACTAGACAAACAACATTTGAAAATGTTTAACATGGACTTAATATGCTAATTCTATCATAGTTAGACTACAAGTAGGCACACTGTTAAGCCTACTTCCTCCAAAAGGAAGCGACTTGGTGTCATGTGTAGTACAATGGCGAGTCGGGTCTGATCCAACTAGGAGCCTTGGAGATGGCTTCTTGCATTAAACTAGCATTCTAGAAACTCGTACAAAGCTTGCAAAAAACACCAAGAAATCTTAAACACATTCACACATCATTACCAAACTACCATCATGCACAAGGAGGGAGTTGGAAGAGAAGAGGAAGAAGAGAGGAGAATGGAGGGAGGGAGGGAGTGGAGGGAGAGAGGGAGTGAAGGAAGAAGAGTAGAAGGAGATGGGGAGAGAGGGGGAAGAGAGAAAGAGGAGAAGTATATGGGAAAAGGAGAGAGAGAGAGAGAGAGAGAGAGAGAGAGAGAGAGAGAGAGAGAGAGAGAGAGAGAGAGAGAGAGAGAGAGAGAGAGAGAGAGAGAGAGAGAGAGAGAGAGAGAGAGAGAGAGAGAGAGAGAGAGAGAGAGAGAGAGAGAGAGAGAGAACACAAATGGATAGAGTTTTATTACTAATTCCAATGATGCAAATATAAGAAAAATGGTCCCTTTTTATAAGAGTGAAATTCGAATCTCCTCATCACCCATTGGTTACTGAAGTTCCCATCAGGATCACAATCTTGACCATCCAAATCACTTTGTGTTTCTTGGGTACAAGTTGTGTCTCCTAACTTAGGAACTTGCAAAAGCTACGTTTAAAATATTTTATTTAAATATTAGTGCACATGGCACTTTCTAGCCTAAAGGCCCAAGTTGGACTTATATGCGCAGAATGCCAACTAGTTGCTTGATCCTAATACTTCCAACTCTCTACCACATTCAAGTAGCATTTGGGCTTACTATAGGAGCCTTTTGCCGACTTTTAGAATATTCCATAATATTCCTATAATCGGACAACATTCTCCCACGATCAAACAGGTGCTAGTCCTATGGCACTATCTGTGACTAATCTTTGGGATGGTAGTGTTCGTTGATGATGAGTCCATGGCGTTGTCACAATTGTAGAGAGCATAGATATATATATTTCTGTTTTGCCTTAGGAAAAGCATAGATAAGTGTTTGCTTACGTAAAACCTGATTCTTTTTTGATGGACGGTGTCGCAAGAACCCGAACTTGCCCAATTTTTAATAAAAGTCTAGAAGCCATTCTTGATAACCTTGTTCCTCGACAAATGAATAGTTCTCGTCATTGAAAATCGGGTCCCACGATAACACTTGTTGGCATGGATCTTCGTAAAATGATGCAACTGTTATCAGTGGTATTGTTGAATGTTTGCTCAATTGGTACGACAATTAGGATCGGGTGATTGCTTAGTCGATCCATGTGTTCATGATATTTCTGAACTTGAAAACTTTCTTTGGTAGTCAATAGTACCGCGTGTGTACAAGGTTTTGATACTTGAAGTGTTGGTGCTTGTTGGATGGGTGGCCATTTCGGGCTTGGATTCCCTGGATTTGGCCCTTTGATTGTTGATGTAACCAGATTTGGCATTGTGTTGGTCAGCTTGTTGCGGGAACACATTGGCTTTTGGGGTTGACTTCTCGTTGTTGATCTCTACAATGGGTTGTAATCAACTGCCTTGGCCTTGCCTCTATCATTGTTCTCCATAGGAGTCTTCGTGAAAGCACATTTGACTTGTGAATCATAAGGCTTACAACTTGTGAGTTCGGTTGGTATCACAACATCCAAGGATCGTTGAATTTCCTGTTGGACAATTTTTGGTAGTTTTGCCATAAGATCAATTGTCATTTGTTGCTTGATTGTCTCTACTAGACTTGTCATATTTGAAGGTACTTCAATTCTTTTGACAGATGTTTCAGCACATTTGGCGACCTTTGCAATATCCCTCGATTCAGCAACCATTTCAAAGCCTGGTGGAATTATTTGTAGTGCTGGGTGACTGGATTTGCCTTTTGGCGACTCACATGCATTGCAAAGATGGATTCTGCCATAGGCAAGGATGTCCAATGCCACAATTTGAACATAATGCCATGAAGGCTATTGGGTTACCTTGGTGTGGGCATCCTGATTTGCGATATCTCCCGCCACATCCATAGCATCGTATCATTGGCAAAATGCCATCACCTCGGAGCTGGATTGCATAAACTGGTATACGCTCTTCATGAGGTCCTTCCACATAATATAGTAGAGAACTGTTGTGGGTTTTTGGCTCCCGTATATCTTGGCGATGCACATGGCGAATGCACAATTGGCACCAATCTTTCACCTATTATCTTCAAAATGGGCCCATCTCTTGAAGATGAATTGCTTGGGTGCGCCATCTCCTCTACTTGATTGCTTGTTGTCAAGGGTGGATCTTGGAACTTTTGATGCTTTCCTGCTATTACTAGCTTTGCAACATGAAACTTCTTAGTTGGGCAGTTGGCAATGTGATTGTTCTCAAAGGGTTTTGGAATTCAAGGAAACTTGGGGATTTTGGGATTTGAGAAACTGGGGGTTTTGGGGATTCAAGTAAACTGGGGTTTTTGGATATTCAAGAAACTAGGAGTTTTCGAAAAACTGGGGGTTTTGGGGATGCAAAAAAACTGGGGGATTTGGGGTGTTGGAGGGTTTGCGGATCCCAAGGCAACCCTAACCATAGTTAGTAAGTGAGAGGGATTTGGCACCCTGCGTGTGTAAGTCCAACCCGATGATCACATAGTTATTTGATTAGTTACAAGTCAATAAAAGGACTTTAGGCCTTTTTTGCAGGACTTTTATTGTCGTAGGGCCTAAATGTCAAGTTAGTGAATAAAGTTGGATTTCCCTCCAATTTGGATGGTTCCCACTCTTTTTTAAATTTGAATAATTAAGGAGGCAGAAATGGACCAATAGGATTCAGAGGCCAGGGTCCTCCTCTCTACTATAAAAAAGGACCAACTTGAGTTCCTACACATGTTCATTTTCTCATTTCAATAAAGCAGATTGGTTCTCTTCATAAATGAATTGATAAATGTCCTTGCTCTCTATCACTTTTCCTCCATCTTTCATGCTTTCTTTGGATTTTGCTAATTGTTGGATCTGATTGTTATTGGGATTGCATATTATTATACTTTTTGTGAGAGAGAAAGGGAGAGAGAGAAAGAGTAAGTTATTTCCATTGTGGATCATAGTGTTAATGGATGTAGTCTAAATGTTTAGGGTTAATGGATGTTTGAGTTAGATGTGAATGCTCCATTCATGTTGAAGTCTGAACCATACTATTGCTCTCATGGGAACGAACCTACGCTTGACAACTAACTTCATTTCTTGATGCTAGATTGGCTAGATCTTGGATTCAAGTTAGGCAAGGAAAGAAATCCACTACAATTTTGGCGCCGTTGCCGGGGAGCTACGCCAATTTTTCAGTTTGCAGTTAAGATCCATTTGGATCTGAGATATCACAAACAACAAAAATCGGTCAAATCTGTCAATTTTGGTCAAAAAAAGACAAAAATTGTCATCAGAGTATTTTTTATGAAAAATGACTTAGCAAATCCATGTTTTGGTCAAATGTTGCCTATCCAGTATCAGAAACCTTCGTTGAGCTCTCAGATTGTACATCCACTTCAGATTTATCTAATTTGAGTTGGGCGAAGGTTCCTGTCCAGGAAAATTCCAGTTTTTGAGTCAGATGAAGGATCAGTAATATGCCATTTTGGAAACCTTCGGCGAGCACCTTACCCTCATTATGAACCTTCGTCGACCTGCTAGATGATCTTAAAATATCAAAATTAGGTTGGCCATAGCCTCAGATTTTGAAAAAAAATACAATTATGACAGTACTTGGGCGAAGGACCCTCTTGGGCGAAGGTTCATCCTTCGTCAGCCCTGGAAAACGTTCGTCTCATAGGTTCAGATCCCCAGAAACCTTCACCGAGATTTTTATAGTCTATTTTAACAGTATGTACATGCCTGCAAATTTCGGTTCAGAACTGATCAACCAAACTACAAGTAGGCACACTGTTAAGCCTACTTCCTCTGAAAGGAAGCGGCTTGGTGTCATGTGTAGTACAATGGCGAGTCGGGTCCGATCCAACTAGGAGCCTTGGAGATGGCTTCTTGCATTAAACTAGCATTCTAGAAACTCGTACAAAGCTTGCAAAAAACACCAAGAAATCTTAAACACATTCACACATCATTACCAAACTACCATCATGCACAAGGAGGGAGTTGGAAGAGAAGAGAAAGAAGAGAGGAGAATGGAGGGAGGGAGGGAGTGGGGGAAGAAGAGTGGAGGGAGAGAGAGAGAGTGGAGGAAGAAGAGTAGAAGGAGATGGGGAGAGAGGGGGAAGAGAGAAAGAGGTGAAGGATATGGGAAAAGGAGAGAGGAGAAAGAGATAGAGCCCAGAGAGAGAGAGAGAGAGAGAGAGAGAGAGAGAGAGAGAGAGAGAGAGAGAGAGAGAGAGAGAGAGAGAGAGAGAGAGAGAGAGAGAGAGAGAGAGAGAGAGAGAGAGAGAACACAGATGGATAGAGCTTTATTACTAATTCGAATGATGCAAATATAAGAAAAATGGTCCCTTTTTATAAGAGTGAGATTCGAACCTCCTCATCACCCATTGGCTACTGAAGTTTCCATCAGAATCACAATCTTGACCGTCCGAATCACTTTGTGTTTCTTGGGTAAAAGTTGTGTTTCCTAACTTAGGAACTTGCAAAAGCTACGTTTAAAATATTTTATTTAAATATTAGTGCACATGGCACTTTCTAGCCTAAAGGCCCAACGTTGGACTTATATGCGCAGAATGCCAACTAGTTGCCTGATCGTAATACTTCCAAATCTCTACCACATTCATGTAGCATTTGGGCTTACTATAGGAGCCTTTTGCAAACTTTTAGAATATTCCTATAATCGGAGAACATTCTCCCACGACCAAACAGGTGCTAGTCCTATAGCACTATTTGTGACTGATCTTTGGGATGGTAGCATTTGTTGATGATGAGTCCATGGCGTTGTCACAATATTAGAGAGCATAGATATATATATTTTTGTTTTTGCCCCCAAAAAAGCATAGATAAGTGTTCGCTTACGTAAAACTTGATGCTTTACTGATGGATGGTGTCGCAAGAACCGGAACTTGCCCAATTTTTAATAAAAGTCTGGAGGCCATTCTTGATAACCTTGTTCCTCAAAAAATGGATAGTTCTCGTCATTGAAAACTGAGTCCCAAGATAACACTTGTTGGCATGGATCTTCAAAAAATGATGCAACTGTTATCAGTGGTATTGTTGAATGTTCGCTCAATTGGTACAACAAATAGGATAGGGTGATTGCTTAGTCGATCCATGTCTTCATGATAATTCTGAACTTGAATACTTTCTTTGGCAGTCAATAGTACCGCTCGAGTACAAGGTTTTGATACTTGAAGTGTTGTTGCTTGTTGGATGGGTGGCCGTTTCGGGCTTGGATTCCCTGGATTTGGCCCTTTGATTGTTGATGTAACCGGATTGGGCATTGTGTTGGTCGGCTTGTTGCTGGAACACGTTGGCTTCTAGGGTTGACTTCTTGTTGTTGATTTCTGCAATGGGTTGTAATCAACTGCCTTGGCCTTGCCTCTGTCATTGTTCTCCGTCCTCCTTTGTTTGTCATCAAGAGTTATATTGACATAGCAAGTACATCCAAAAGTTTTAAAAAAGTTGACACTCGGCCTCCTCTTGAATAGCATCTCAAAAGGTGTCCTTCCATCCAATATAGCACTCGGCTACCTACTACATAGAAAGTTAGCACACAACAAAGCTTGACCCCAAAATGGTTTTGGAAGATTAGCACCTAACCTCATGGCTTTGGCACTTTCACATAAAGACCTATTCTTTCTCTCGGCCACTCCATTTTGTTGTGGTGTCCTTGGAATTCTGTACTCCCTCTTGATCCCATGCGCATCACAAGAAGCCTTGAACTTGGTAGATATGTACTCTTTACCATTGTCACTCCTCAAGCACTTGATCCTTGTGGAAAATTGGTTCTCTCTTGCATTCTTGAACTTCACAACGACATCATACACTTCATCTTTGCTCTTTAGTAGATAGATCCAACAAAATCTACTAGAATCATCAATGAAAGTTACATACATCTTAGCTCCACTATTGCTAATTATAGTAATTCCATGAATATCCAAATGTACAACTTGAAAAGGCTTTGTAGATCTAGATGTAGATCTAGTATAAGGTAGTCTATGTGACTTTGACAAAGCACAAGACTCACAGACATGATTGATGCTAGTTAAGGATCTTGGAAGACCAATCACAACTTGCTTCTTAGCCATTACCTCCAATGACTTGAAGTTGAGGTGCCCCATCGTTTTATGCCAAACCTCTTGAATAGGTATTTGCTCACTTTCCATAGATCCAACTTGGTTAGCAATAACACAAGCATCTAGTTTGAGCAATTTCCTTTGCCTTTTACCTTTTCAATCAAGACATCCTTCCTTTTGATCATTCAAGCATATCCCTCAACTCAACTTTGAAACCTTTACTTAGCAATTGACTCACACTAAGTAGATTCTTGGTAATAGAAGGTAGGAACAAAACATCCTTCAAATGAACATTCCTATTTGTAGAGAGAGAAATAGGAATTGTGCCAATCCCTTTGATTGCATGCTCACCATCATTGGCCATGTAGATCACCTTCTTGTCATCTCCATATGCCAACAAAGAAGGGATCTACTCTTTGTCAAAAGTCATGTGTGAGCTTGCATCTCTATCAATCCACCATAGATCTAGATCTCCATCATTAGCAAGCATACATTAAGACATCACAAAAGCATCATCATTTGAGTTTTGAACATCCAAACCGTCTTCATCATGAGTAAGATTACCTTGCTTGTCTCTTGATCTCTCTTCTTCTTGTAGCACTCACTTGCAAAGTGTCCTTTGATGCCACAATAGAAGCACTTTAGCTTTGACCTATCTTTATTTTTGCCATTTGAAGAAGCCTCCCCTTGGCAAAGTTCTTTGAATGGATAGACTTTGTACAATGTTAGCATGAGCATCCAACAAAACATTAAGAATAACTTGAACAAGCTCTCCTTCCTTAATGCTCTCATCAATGCAAGCTAACTCATCATTCAAAGCCTTCACTCTCAAAACAAAACTATTTGGACTCTCTTCATTCTCTTGCAAACATTGAAAGATTTGCCTTCTTAGAGTCAACACTCTAGAAGTAGACTTGGATTCATAAAGCTTCTTTAAAGCTTCCCAAGCCTCACTTGATGAAGTACAATTGCCAACTTCCTTGAGAAGTTCATTAGTAGCATTCATCTTTATCATGTGTAGAACTCTTTTAGCTCTTTTGTCATACCTCAATTTTTCTTGTTGTGTGGATGGCCTATCCTCCAAACCTACAACAAAATCCAAAACATCATTCATCACAAGAAGTGATTCCATCCTCACTTTCCACAATGAATAGTTGCTTGAGGTAAGCCTATCATTGCCTTCAACATGTATCCACTTGACATAGCCATGTTGCAATGACTTAATCCTTCTCTTTCAACCTGTTCCAATGCACAAAGCACTTTTTTGAGATACAGCAAATGTTGAAATCACAAAGATATGGAACCTCTCAATTCTCTGCTAGCAAATCAATACATAGAGTGTAGAAATCTTAATCAACCTATGATCTATCCTCAAGCTAATGACTCTTGCCACTTCCTAAGATTGACACACACTCTAATGAAGTTCAATAACCTCACAAAATAGAGATCCAATCAAAATTAGGGTTTTGACCAAATCACAAAAAAATGAATATTTCAAATTCTACATGTAATTGCTACAAACTTGATATAGAATCTTGTAGCCTCAAGTGAGACCTTCCTAATGCATAAAAAATCATCTATTTCCAGTAAGTATGGTGTGAAATTGGAATTCCTCAAGTTCATTGACCTAAAATGAGTTTTGATCTAGAAAAGATCCAATCTACATATGCAAGAAACTCAATTTTTGAGTAGAAGTCAATCTAGCATGCTCTAGCATTGATATCTTCTCCAAATCCTTGATAGATGTGCTTGATCCTTTCAAAACTTGCAACACAAGCTCTTATACCATGTGAAGAATTTGGGATCAATTAAGATCCAAATCCATAATATGATCTTTGGTTAAAAATAGATCAACTCTACTAATATTGCCAATGTAGAAAAACCAACATCTACTCAATGAAAGAGATGCAACTCAATAAGAACCTAACCAAACATCAAACATTAGATATGATGAAGTTGATTTCTGTACAAAAACAATAAGCTACTATATTTCAACAAGTGGATCTGAAAATAGCATAAAATAAGCATTCTACACACAAGATTGCAAGATATCACAAATATAGTGCACCAATGGATAGATGAACCCAAGAGAACTCATGTATAAGCATGAAGTGAGAAGAGAGAGAGAGAGAGAGAGAGAGAGAGAGAGAGAGAGAGAGAGAGAGAGAGAGAGAGAGAGAGAGAGAGAGAGAGAGAATGTGTCTCTTCCCACGAGTGTACGACTATATATAGCAGATTCATGACTCGTTAATAAGTTTGGTTTTCCTCCATAACAAAAACCCTTGTATTAAAGTGGACTAGATTCAACTATCTCCACATTCAGATTGAATCTTCTAAAACTCGTGTACTACGCTTTCCCACACTTTCAAAAAGTGTTTATTCAAATGCTTTTATACTAACATAGCTTTGAAAATCAAACTCTAAGTCTAATATGAAAATTGGCCTGAATTGCCAATTATAGAAATATGACCAAAATAGCAAAACTAGTTAAAATTTCTCACAACATACATTGAAATGGATCTTGGCACTATTTTTGTGTTTTGTGTTTTTGGGTTTTCTAGATGTCTTTTATGAGTGAAACGAGATCGGAGAATAGGAGGTGATCAAGATCATATTGAGATCAAATAAAAAAGAGAAGCGAAACAAACACAATAATGAAAGAGATCAGGGAAGATCAGAAAATGTAGATGGATTCTGATGATCAGTCAAATCAAATGTATCACAAAATTTTTGCAATTTCTCTTAAGGCGAGTAATAGGCAGGTGCAAGTAATAGCGCAAGTAATTTTAATTACTAGTCAAGTTGCCTACGTATTGTGAATGATAATTAGAGCCTACTATAAAGAGGACAAGTAAAGAGGAACAGTTGGCAAGTAATACTGACAAGTAATTAAAAAGATTTACTCTCTCGTGTGCCAGATAAAAATTCAAGTACTATACTTGAAATCGATGGACAACAAAAACTAAAAATGGCTGAAAAATGAAAAATTCAAATTAGTGAGTAATGGCGGAAGTAATCTGGTTTTACTCGCCAAGCCTCCGGATCATACGTCCAAGATTTTTGAGTGTATTATAAAAGTGGCAAGAAATAAAATAGAGAAAAATTTGAGATTTTCAAAATAGTGAGTAATCAAGCTGGCGAGTAATCAAATCATTACCCACCGAGTTGTCTGATGAAACACCAGACTCTGCTCTACTCACTAGAAAAGCGATGAGAAATAAAAATTACAAAACCTGCAAAACAAAGAAGGGCAAGTAATAAGCCTAAAAATGAACAAAAATGGCAAAAAAAATACAAACAAAAATCACTCCAAAAATAGTTTACCACCGTCTCCTATCAATTGTGCCAAAAAACTGTTGGACCCTTTCCGTGCCTCCTCTCCCTACGGAGGTGGATCTAGGGAGCAAAGAAGGAGTTTTATGGATCTCCGAGGCATTGGGCTTTTCTTTTGCTTATTAGCCAGTCCACTTACTTGTCAACTTCATGTGGTGATGCTCCCGGTCGATGTAGATTTTGGAGCTCCCTTGTTAATATTTTGTTGACGCTCTCTAGTACTTCAAGGGTTTATTTCTCCTTGAAATATTCCTTATACAATTTGTAGCATTTGGAATTTAGTTAGAAGATTCGCATAGGAATTTTTATGGAAAATTTCTAACAATTGGTTGTCGGCTCCATGAAGTTTGTTGCTAGTGTGCCCTCCAACAAGGTAGAAAATCTTCATTCTCAGCCAACACAACATCTTTGGACTTGACTGAAGGCTTCATGAAAGTCTAATGGACTGTTAAAGTATGTTGGTGAAGTATCTTTAGGTGCTAGCATGGTGTTTTATTGATTTTAAATGAAAATTCCTATAGAAAGTCAGTTTGACTATAGAATTTTAAATCTTCTTTAGGTTAGATGTTAGGGTTAGGTTGTGATGATTACATATAAGCCCTAATATGCTTAGATCCGGGCTCTACATGTATAAATATGTGATGGGATTTCCATCTAGTTATGAGCAAAATCGAGATTTTCCTTCTTGACTAGTCTGAGTCTATGATTTGATTATTGGCATATGATTTTTTTATGATCATTGAAAGATTGGAGTTGCAGGTACAATAACAGGCAACAGTAGGCCCCGTACATCCACATGTGTGAAGAGTTTTGGAGCTAATTCATGGAGTTCAGGCCAAGATAAGCTAGGAATCAATGCATTAATTAGTAATCTAGCTTCTAGATCTTGTTTGGATCTTAAGTAGGTGCTTTCTCCATCATTTCTAGGATCAAATGAGTTTATTTTGCTATATTTTTCACAAGATGAACCAGCACGACTTAATCCTACACAGATTGCTCGCGAGAAAATGATTCAAATTAATTTGGGTATATATGAAGATCCAAAGTGTGTATCCATCTCTACAGAGCATGGTCCAGAGTTTCTTGCTCGTTCCACAAAATTTTCTTGAAAATACAAGGATATTTTTGCATGGTCATACGATGAGCTGTGTGGGGTACCGAAGGAGGTATATCAACAAACTATTGATGTCACAGTTGATGCAAAACTGATTTGTCAACAACGTTATTGTATGAATCCGAAAGAAGTGCAAGGGACAACCATAACAAGAAAGCACAAATTAGAGGCCATTCATGGTATACCACCTACTTAAAATGGTAGGGGTTGACCTTGAACACACATGGGAGTACCCAAGGACCATCGAAATTAAGTTGGCACAAGCAGTGTACACTTAAACATACTTGAGTACATTTTGAAGGGGGGGGGGGATGATTTACCTAGATCATGGGGTACCTCTATATCCCCTCCCCATTCCACCCCTATTTCATGCCATGTGTGAGACACCCACATCAAAGGGCCAATATACTTTGCTGAGTATGTTGTGAGAAGGGGTTGAGTACCTTGTGAAAAAAATGCCTTAACAAACACAAGAAATGAATCAAACATGACAAAAGAGCAATACATATCATCAAGGTGAGTGTGTCTAATGAGCTTCACAAGGGTTAACATGGTAACAAAAAAAAAAACAATGACATGGAGACTCACTCTCTTTGTTTAATTTTTAAAATTAAAAAAAAAAAATTATCTATATTCAAAAGTGTGCTTGACAAAGACGTATTGTAGTAGTGACAATGCTAATGATATTTATGAAAATTTCAATTTTTTTCATATTTAAAAGAAATTGAAAATCTTTGAAAATAATGAAATCAGATGTCCTCGACAGAGTAGCTGGCGCCGAAGCCTACAGTTTTCTAGACAGTTTCAGCGGCTACAACTAGGTGAAGATAGCCCCCCCGAGACCAACACAAGATAGTGTTTGCCACGAAATGGGGAACCTATGCCTATAAAGTGATGCCATTCGGACTTTGCAATGCCCCAAGCACCTTCCAGCGAGTCATGCAGGCGGCATTCAAAGATTATTTGCAAACATTTCTAGAAATTCTCTTGGATGATCTGTGCGTGCATGGACCAGACTCAAAACACTTATCCAATCTGGAGAAAATGTTCAACATCCAGATCTCCTTGAATCCAGAAAAATGTCAATTCTGGATGATACATGGCTTGATTCTCGGCCATATAGTGTCAAGACACGGGATCGCCACAGACCTATCAAAGATCAGGATCATTGTTGATCTACCACCATCGGGGACGATCTGCGAAGTCTACATCTTCATGGGTCATGCTAACTATTATAGGATCTTCATTTTGCATTTTGTGGAATTAGCCTGACTAATTTACAAACTCACAACGAATCCACATTGGAAAGAGAGAGCCCTAAAGGCTTTCCAAAAGTTTAAGGATGCATTGATTTCAGCACCAATCTGATGCCCACCCAATTGGTCCATTGAGTTTCATGTGCATACGGACGCATAGAAGTATGTAGTTGGAACAGTCTTAACCCAGCCAGGTGAACACAAAAAGGATTTTTCAATCCGATTTGTAAGCCGACAGCTCAGTGATATAGAAATGAATTATTCAACCACAAAGCGGGAAACACTGGCAATGATCTATGCGGTTAAAAAATTTCGGCACTACTTGATGGCCACATATTTCACTTTTTATACAAACCATCAACCCTTGCTCTATCTCGTTAACAAACCTTGCAACATTGGGAGAATCACCAGATGGCTATTTCTGTTGTTGGAGTTTGATTTTCGGATAGTAGTTCGCAAGGGAAAACAACACTACATGGCAGATCATGTGTCACGAATCAAGGGGAAGGAGGTTGCAACCCAACCCAACGATGAGCTGGCCGATGTTGCCTTATTTTACGTGGACACAGTACCAGAATGGGCTGCCGACATTGTTGAATATCTAATGTGGGGCCACCCAGACAAGTCATTACCAAAGGCGGATCAGCGAAAATTGATCTTGAAAGCTAGACCTTATCAGTTGATTGCCGGCCAATTGTATCGAAGAGGACCAGATGGGATTCTTCGGCGGTGTATTCTCCCTCATGAAGCCACCCATATCATTTTGCTTTCACATGAAGGCATGGGTGGAGGCCATTTTGCATCCGACATTACAGTTTGCAAGCTCCTGCAATTAGGATATTGGTGGCCAGCGATTCATAAGGATACAGAGGAATACTTGAGAAAGTGCGATGTGTGCCAAAGGGCGAGGAGACCAACGAGATTGAATTATGACCTACTGCACCCGGTCTTAGCCCAAGCACCATTCGAAAAGTGGGGATTGGATTACATCAGTCCAATTCACCCTGCAACAAGGAGTTCCCAGGCACGATACATGTAGTGGGTTTCTTTCCTTGCCTAACCTGAATCCAAGATCTAGTCAATCTAGCATCAAAGAGACGGAGTTAGTTGTCACGCGTAGGTTCGTTCCCATGAGAGCGATAGTATAGTTTAGATTTCAACATGTATGGGGGATCTAGCACTAACATCCATTAACACTAAGCATTAACACTACATCCATTAACCCTACTTCCATTAACCCTAAATCCACAACAATGATAGAAACTTACTATTCTCTCTCTCTCCCTTTCTCTCTCACAAAAAGCATAAGAAATAGCAATCCCAATAATGATCAAATCCAACAATTAGCAAAATCCAAAGAAAGCATGAAAAATGAAGGAAAAGAGAGGAAGAGCAAGGACACTTATCAATCCATTTCTAAAGAGAACAAATCTGCTTTATTGAAATGAGAAAATGAACATGAGGAGCAACTCGAGTTGGTCCCCTTTTTATAGTAGAGAGGAGGACCCTGGCCATTGAATCCTATTGGTCCAGTCTTGCCTCTCTTTTTATTCAAATTTAAAAAAGTGTGAGAACCATCAAAATTGGAGGGAAACCCAACTTTATTCACTAACTTGTCATTTAGGCCCTACGACATTAAAAGTCCCGCAAAAAGGCCTAAAGTCCTTTTATTAACTTTCTAATTAATCAAATAACATGTGGTCATCGGGTTGGACTTACACACGCAGGGTGCCAAATCACTCTCACTTATTAACTAGGATTAGGGTTGCCTTGGGATCCGCAAACCCTCCAATAGTATCCCCCACCAAAACTAGTGGCGGTCCCACGACACCTGCAATATGCAGCTACTGGGGACTTATATTGGCTTCGCGCCAAATCTTAATTAAATGATACTGCACCTTCTCCATAAAGTCAAGGCGTGCAGTATTGAAATCCAAATTATGCGGCAGGAAACAATGGTGGGCTTCGGCAATCCACTTGGAAGTTGTCCATGAGGTGAAGCGGAATTCCCAAGAGCCTCCCATCATAGCCGCACGAAAATATAGTCAAGCAATCGGCAGCTGATCTTTGATTTGCTCTGAGGCCATCAGCTTATTTGGATCGAATGCCAGGGTAGGAAGGCAATCGTCCCATTTGGTTGCCACTGACGCCAACAGAGTTAGATCTTTTGCAAACATTGCCGATTGTCGCACCGTTCGATCTGGAGAGTGGACATACTCTCTCCGATATGCTTGTAAGTCCCGCCGGTGGAAGTCCATTGAAATATTCCAGCTGTAAGTTTGGTGGATGATTGGCCAATTGGGTGTATGGATGGTGATATTATCCATAGCCAATCCCAAATCTTTTCATTTTTGTCTTTGCGGCATTGGCACGTAATAAGGATCTACCCGCAACTGGCGAGGGCTAGCGACGTAACTCCTAATTGATTCCGAAGTTTTCTCAAAAACCATGATTCTCCATGCCGACTGCTCTCCCAGTGCAGGTATTTTGTCCAATTCTTTGTCGGCCTCGATCTTGGAGGTCTTAAATTTGAGAACCCATCCACCACGCGAGGACTCATGTGGATGCTACTTTAAGAAGGTCTGGATCTGGTCTTTGACGCTGATGGGCCTTCTGAATAAATGGCTTGTCCTTAATGAGGATGGACCTGCTTGTACTGCAGGTATAGTTGGTGGTTGATTTGCTAGATCTAGAGCTCCCCCCTGGTCCATGCTCGAATCAACCCCTGTATCCATCTGTACAACTTCTTGGCGCGAAGGGGAGAATTGTGGCATGACCGGGACGAGGATTTGTGGTTCGGCTTCCAACACTTGAGCGGCGGCCTTTTCATAGGCGTTGATGGTCTCTTTTGCCTTTGCCAACTCGGTTGAAGCTGCTCTTTTGGACCTATCAAAGTGGCCTTGGAATCCCTGAAGGGCCACTTTGTATGTTTTCACTTTCTTGAACAAATATGCAATCTCCGTCGGTGTGACCGGATGATCGGGTATTTGTGTTTGCAGATATGCATCACGCTCAAGTGTGGTCACATCCAATTCGTCTTGAAGTCGTGTGCGATCTTGTTCGGCCATTTGTAATTGCCCCTTCAGCAACTGCACCTGTTGCTTGGCATCTTGCACTGCCTTATCTACCTGATACTGTGCGGTTGTCAGGGTATTTTGTAGGGAGCTGATGTAGGTTTCCAAGCAATCAGCTTGTTGCTGGGCCAATTTCTTTTCGCTTTCAGCCTTTTCTTCATGTTGCTTGGCTATCTTCACCTCTTGATCCAGCTGGACAAGTTTCTAACTGATCAGAGTGTTTTTGGATCTTAAATCAGAGATCCTCTGCTCCATTTCTTTCTTCTTATCCAACATAGACTGGATCACTTGCCCAAGGCTTGAAACCAACCCGAGAGCATCACCAGAATCGACAGTTGTGGAGGTGGCAGCAGTAGGAGACCCTGATGGTACTGTCGTTGGTAGGCATGGAATAGGTGCCAAGGTCTCTTCTTCCTAAAAAATATCCTCGTTTTCAAACCCTTCAGGCACGATGGCGTCGAACTGCTTTGGTGACTTTACAGCTGTGTCGACCCGAAGTGTGGCTGGACTACCCTGTGTGGGTGGTTCAATTCAAAAGTCAAATTTAGTCAATAATAATAACCATCTTGCAATACGTCCAGTATTACACATCTTATTTACCAAGTAAAGTAACGGTTGATGATCCGTATAAAATACAAAGTGCGTTTCCATGAGATAGTGACGAAGTTTCCGAACAAAAAAAATCATGGCTAGCGCTTCACGTTCTGTTGTTGAATAATTCTTCTCTGGATCTGTAAGCTGTCTGCTTGCAAATCGTATAGGATAATCCTTCTTATAGTCACCTGGTTGCGTCAAAACTGATCCAATGGCGTATTTTGAAGCATCCGTATGAACATGAAACTCTAATGTCCAATCTAGAGAACGTAGTATTGGTGCTAAAGATAATGTTTTTTTTAACTTTTCAAAGGCTTCTAACGCCTCTACTGTCCAAATAGGAACAATAGTTAATTTGTATATAGGTCGTGCTAAATCCGCAAAGAAGATAATAAAAATTTGATAGTAGTTCGCATGACCCATAAACACATAAACTCCTCGAATTGTTGCTGGCGGTGGCAATTCCACAATAACTTTGATCTTAGAGTAATTGGTGGCAATACCATGTCTTGATATCACATGTCCAAACACCACTCTGTGAGAAATCCATATCTGGCAATTTTCTGGATTTAGAGAAATTTGATATTTGCGGCATCTTTCAAAGACTTTCTCCAATCGATCCAGGTGGTCTATATCTGTACTATGAACTCCCAAGTCGTCCAAGTAAATTTCAAGAAATTTCTGCAAATAATCTTTAAAGGCAAATTGCATTACTCTTTGGAATGAACTTGGTGCATTACAGAGTCCAAACGACATTACTTTGTAAGCATAGGTGCCCCATTCTGTTGCAAAAGCAGTTTTGTGGCGATCGGCAGGTGCAATCTTAACCTGGTTGTAACCACTAAATCTATCTAAGCTTCCACTCCAGCAAGGCGATCCAAAATGCTTTCAGTAAAAAGTAACAAAAAGTGATCCTTCCGTGTCACTTTATTCAATGCTTTGAGATTCACACAGATTTGCAATTTCCCATTTTTTTTTAGGAACAATGACAATCGGTGAAATCCATTCGGTATGCTCGGTCTCATAAATGAAATCAGCGTCAAGCAATCTCTGAAGTTCTTTCTTTATCAGATCTGCCACATTAGGATTACAACGATAGAACTTTGTAACCTTTGGTACTGCATCAGGTACTAAAGGTATGGTATGTTCAATGACTGATGTCGGAATACCCTTCAAATCTTGATAAGTCCATGCAAAAAAATCTTGATTCTTAATAAGTAACAAACGGAGTGCTTGATACTGCTCAAGAGTAAGTTGTGATCCCACTTGTACAATCTTTTCCGGTCCTCCTGGTTCTGCAATATTCATTGGCTGTGTCCTAGCTGGGCCATCGTAAACCTCTTTAGATTTCGGCATGTGTTCTTCAGGTTCACGATGTGCTTTAGGTAACATGATAACCACATCATCTAGTGTATAACGTTTAAAATGCTCTGGCATATCATGCTGGACTACATTTGCTTGTTATTTGTCGAAAGGACTTGTCTTGGCTCTTCGTTTAGTCTTCTTAGCAGGAATTGATCGTGGAGGTGATGACTTTCGGGATGATAAATCTTTCTTCACAGGTGAAGACTTCCTAGACGATGATGTCTTGCTGGAGATCTGACTTGAAGAATCATTCTTGACTTTTCTTTTGCCTTTATCCAATAGAGGTGGCACTTCCTTAAAATCGATCTTTTGAGAGGGATTTTTCCATTTCAGAATCGTATTATAATGTTGCTTTGCTTGTTTCTTCGTCATCCTATCTCCCTTCAATATAACTGCTTTGGGTGATTTGATTGTTCGTTCATCATGAACATTACGCACTCCAAATCTGGTCGGATCCATATGATGTAGAATCTGTTCATCCATAAGTTCTGCATTGCCATCATAAGTTAAGGCATGGCTCATTGGTATGAGATCATCCTCAATTGGATCTGGTATAGGTTCCGTTGATATCCAGGCTACATTCAGCACATTTAGTGGAAACGTGATTGGCGTATCCAAAGTTTGATCTAACAAGGAAATCTCACTCATCTCTGATTGAATATATTCATTCTTGACACATATATCCTACTGTACAATCAATTGTTGCAAGAGCTTCTTTCCAATTGATAGTATCCGTTTGAAAATCGTAATGAACTCCCAATTTTTTCTTTGGTCGATCACAAGTGTGATCCGTTGTTGATGAATCATCATCCGCTTTTTGAACCACTGGCTTGATAGTCCAAGTCGTAGGATCAATTTTAACTGCACGTTCACAATTTTCAAAAGTGATTTTGCCGGTACCCTAGTTATGAACTACTTGCGCAACTCATAACCATGGACGTCCTAAGAGAACTCGGTAGACATTTGGTGCTTCTGGTAAGTCCATCACGATGAAAGTAATGACGAACTGTACTCTTGCAATCCTGACAAGTATATCTTCCACCATTCCTCGTGGATGAACCATCGTTTGATCAGCTAGCTTGATAGCAAAAGTAGCAGGCTTAATCTTTGTAAGGCCCCATTTTGTACATAGCTTTGTAGAAATCAGGTTAACTCCTGAACTGCCGTCTATCACGGCTGCTTCTTTAGAAAATTGTCTATGTTATATCGACAGAGTGATATTCTTTTGTTCACATTCCCAAGCGGCTCCAACATAGAGTACATCGTTAGATTCTTCAAATCCAGCACATAAAAGAGGCTCCTGATGGTCTTCTAATTCTTCTTGAGCTAACTTTTGCACTAAGACTTCTTTTGCTTTTGGCACCAACTTTAGGAACTCTCCCAATGAAATATTGATCTTGCTAGACAAAATATTCATGAGTAATTCTGTATGCGGTGCTTCAGGTTTAGTCATCTTGAAGGGTTCTTCGTGATGATGTAATTGATCATTCATATTCATACGTAAATTTTTTGGAGGCTGCAATGGTGAAGATCGAACTTCAGCTATTAGTCTAGCAACTTCAAGTTCCTCTTCTTCTTGCAGATGTTTAATCCACTGTCTCATATCCTGATATCTTCGTTTTTCCAGTATTAAGATTTGGATAGACTTCCGATGTTGTTGGTGTATCCTTCAATGGTATAGAATCAGCAGGTACTGAATCCACTACTGGTTCTTTTTGCTTTTGTGCTCTGGTGACCACCATCAAGGGTGCACTTGGTTTATTATGAGCTACCGATCCTTGCTTGATTGTTATCAAATTTACAGATGCTGTAGCTAGTGGTGGCTTCGGTCTTGCTGGACAGTCTTTATAGAAATGCCCATATCCACAGTCATGACAAAATGGTACAAATTTTTCTTTATTTGGGCATTCTGCAACTCTGTGATTTTTTCCACATGCAAAGCATCCAAGTGGTGCTCTGGCCCAATTTCTCGAGGCTTGTTGTTGAGTGGTAACATAAATGGCATATTGTTCGGAAGATCCTCCTTCCTGATCATTACCATAGCTCCATTGCTCAGCACTTCCGTAAGGTTCTGGTTCCATCAAATTGGCAGGAGGAGCGGAGTGTTTTGGTGGGGCAGGCAAGGCTAGACGATTCGGGTATCCAAGAGTAGATTGTCGCAGTCTTGCTGCTGGATTGCCTCCATACTATGGATCTCGATATCCCATCTGGGCATACCGTTGCTGAATTATCCGAGGGTTGAAGTTGCAAAAGGCAGTCTCATGGTCAGGTGAATTACACAGATGGCAAACACTGATTTCCATTTGTTTTTTCGAATGAGGACACTCGTTCACTGTGTGATTTCCTGTACAAATAGAACACCAGACATTTTCCCAGGTAGGAAAAGTCTTTGCAAACTTCTCAGGTTCCTTGTTCGCTTCTCCGTGGAAAATTTTCAATGCTTTGATCTTCTCATCAAAATGCAACTGCAACTTTTCCATTTGTTTCTGCTGGGTCTTCCCAAGTTTCTCGAACTCATTGAGCATGATTGCTGCAGTAGCATTGGCATTCGTTGATGCAATAGTGGTGGATGTCGTAGTAGTCTGCCCTGCTGTATAAGACAACATACTGACATTCGGCTCATCATCTGAATCTTCATCCTCCTCCCGAATTGCATCGTCCATTGCATTTTGTAAAAGTGTATACTCATTATGGCGTTTCAGTTCATGTCTGATCCGTTTAGGTAGACCTGACAAAAACCACATAATCATGGCATTTTCATTAATCAACTCAGGCTCACATTCAGATCTAAGACGTTTCACCCTTTCGATGTAATCTTGAACCATTTTCCGCTTTCCCATTTTAATTTTACTTAAAAGTAGAAAAGGGTCTTCCATAAACTTCCGCGGTTTGAACTGTGTGATAAGGGCTCATTTAACAACCTCCCAATTTGTACGCTCAGTTTCATCTTGGTTATAATACCAATCTTGTGCTGCGCCTGTTAAGGCCATAGGAAACAACTTAAGTTTATCTTGAGGATAGATCTCACCATAGACCTCACAGGATTCAGGATAGATCTGAAGAAATCTAACTGGATCTGTTAATCCATTATATTTGGGTAGATCCAATCGGGGTGCCCTTCTAACAATAATTGGATTGTCCTCCTATGGAGCACCTCCAAGAGCAGCTCCAGGGGCAGCCATCTTTACAAATTTAGATCAAATCGATAATGAGATTGGATATAGATTTTTCCAAAAAACTATCTCAGATTAGATCTGCTAGCTCTATTCCACTTTTCAAGAATCTGATTCTATATGATGAAAAACTACCCAAAATTTGATCAATCGATACTTCTCAAAAATGATAAATCTCTCGGAGTCCAATTTAGAATATATCAGATTTGATCCAAATTTTGATAGAGACTTGACCAGGAAAATCAAAAACTAAAAATAGGACTGGCGAAGGTTCTCTAGGCGAAGGTTGTCTCGGCGAAGGTTCAACAGTGCTAGTTTGGGATAAAAACTCTCTGAACACAATTATGGCAATTTCTTGGGAAATAACCTTCGCCGACTTCTCAGATGGAAGGTCTGACACAGATAAAATTATGGACAATCGGATGAAGGTTTCTGACACTAGAAAATATAGTTTTTGTAATCTGGCGAGGGTAAAAATCAAGATTTTTTGTGATCTGATCAAGATGAATCTTCGCCAAACTAAAAAATAGTAGTCTACTATAAATAGAATATTTTGGAAACTCGACGAAGGTTCTGGCGAAGGATCAAGAGTAATATTGGTAATTTTGCAAAAAAGTGACTTTTTGACAAAAATATGACAATATGACAACTGATCCTCTAGAAACCTTTCTATTTTTGGTATTATTTTTCGCCGACCTGGAAGTAGATAGATCTGAATCACATCTAAGCACTAAGAATTGGGCAAAGGTTCTTTTTCTGTATTGTTTAGGGTTTTGATAATTTTTGGTGTTTTTTGGTGATTTTTCTGATGTTTTTGAAAATCTGCTGGGAATTAATCTTTGCCCTTCAAACTAAAGGTTTTGTAAACAAAACCAAAGGTGTCTGCAACTCGGCGAAGGTTTCCTGAAATAGGGTAAAAAGTTATGAGCTTTGATGACGTTTTTTTGTCTCTTTTTGACCAAATTTGATAGATTTGACCGATTTTTGTTATTTTCTCTGATATCTCAGATCCAAATGGATCTTAAGATTGGTGATCTGAATAGCTTTCCATGTTTAATAATCAGATTAGATTTCAAACAAGCAAATCCACTCAAATCTAGCAAAATCAATCCCAAACTAACCCTACAATGCAGTTTTAACACTATTCATGCCACGGCAAGATGCCTAATGCAAGCTAACCATCAACCAAAACATGCTGCAAACTAAAAAATTGCCGTAGCTCCCCGGCAACGACAGCAAAATTGTAGTGGGTTTCTTTCCTTGCCTAACCTGAATCCAAGATCTAGTCAATCTAGCATCAAAGAGACGGAGTTAGTTGTCACACGTAAGTTCGTTCCCATGAGAGCCATAATATAGTTCAGATTTCAACATGTATGGAGGATCTAGCACTAACATCCATTAACACTAAGCATTAACACTACATCCATTAATCCTACTTCCATTAATCCTAAATCCACAACAATGATAGAAACTTACTCTTCTCTCTCTCCCTTTGTCTCTCACAAAAAGCATAAGAAATAGCAATCCCAATAATGATCAAATCCAACAATTAGCAAAATCCAAAGAAAACATGAGAAATGGAGGAAAAGAGAGGAAGAGCAAGGACATTCATCAATCCATTTCTAAAGAGAACCAATTTGCTTTATTGAAATGAGAAAATGAACATGAGGAGCAACTCGAGTTGGTCCCTTTTTATAGTAGAGAGGAGGACCCTGGCCTCTGAATCCTACTGGTCTAGTCTTTCCTCTCTTTTTATTCAAATTTAAAAAAGTGTGGGAACCATCAAAATTGGAGGGAAACCCAACTTTCTTCACTAGCTTGACATTTAGGCCCTGCGACATTAAAAGTCCCGCAAAAAAGGCTAAAGTCCTTTTATTAGCTTTCTAATTAATCAAATAACTATGTGGTCATCGGGTTGGACTTACACACGCAGGGTGCCAAATCCCTCTCACTTATTAACTAGGGTTAGGGTTGCATTGGGATCTGTAAACGCTCCAACAATACATAATCGTAGCCACGGACTATCTCACCAAGTCGGTCGAAGCCAAGGTAGTAAGAGTAGCTGATGCTAGGACCACTGCCGAGTTCCTTTATGAAAATATCATTGTGCACTTTGGATTTCCGGTGGAGCTAGTCAGCGATCGCGGAAGTCATTTCATCAATGAGACCATCAAGGTCTTGTTGGAGGAATTCTTTGTGATCCATAGAACCAGTACACCTTATTATCCGTAATGGGCAAGCAAAATCATCCACTAAGATCCTGTGTAGCATGCTCATGAAAAGAATTGAAGCTAGCAGATTAGATTGGGAACATAAGTTGCATGCTGCTATGTGGGCATTCAGGACAACATATAAGGGAAGCACTGATCAAACACCTTTCCAATTGGTATATGGTAAGGATGCTGTAATGCCAGTAGAGTTTCTAGTTCCTTCATTAAGGATTGCTACAACGCAATGCCTGAATGAATCCAAATCTCTACAACTACGCCACGAAACTTTGCATAAACTCTGTGAAACACGCTTACTAGCTGTTCATGCACTAGCAGCTGAAAAGAAAAGATGCAAAGCATGGCACGATCGCAGGTTAAAAAATAAGGATTTTCACTGCGGAGATTTGGTCCTGATGTATAAAACCAAGGCGATCAAGGGAAAATTAAAATTCATAGGCGAAGGTCCTTATCGGTTCAAGGAAACTCTCAATCATGGAGCCGTGAATTTAGAGAAGCTAGATGGGACACCGTTCGATACACCCATCAATGATAGCCGATTGCACAAGTACTGGCCACTGTAGTGAGATAGATCCAGATTGGTGGTGGCACGTTACGAAAAGCTATTCTGATAGACCATCACCACTAGATCTAGGAAGATCAAGCCAAATCAAGCTAGATCCATCAAGATTCAACCAGATTTGACAAGATCGGAGAAATCCATCAGAATCCAAGGGGGATCCAGATCCAGATGGGATCAAGCAAGAAGCAGATGATCAGATTATGCCAATAAGTTTCCTAAAACTACAAATCACTGGATCTCAATAATTATGGCAAATTAAGAGCAAAATTCACCAAAAACTGATGGATCTTTTACCATATATCCATTAGAACTTTCAAAGAACTACCAATAGTCAGATCAAGCATGGATCAAGTTGATTACCAGTTTACAAAAATAATAATCAGAGAATCTCAAGATCTCATAAAAAAATACTCTAAAAAGAGCACTTTTTTCATGATTTTTGGAGATCCCCCCTGGGAGATAACTCTTGAAACTTGGACAATCACTAGATTTGACCCAGATGCATTTCCAAAAATCTCTACGAGAGTTTCTGATGGAGTAATCATCATTTTTTAGGGTGTGCGAGGGTTTCTAGAAGCTGAATTTTCAGAACCCTCGCAGAGCATCAAGATCATCCTACCAACCCTCGCAAGGTGTCTAAATGAAATCAGAATAGTGGAATTAGCCTGCCTACATGGTATGATCTTGTAAATCCAATCACAATGACATGTTGTGCGAGAGATCACTTCCTGCAAGAGTTGAACCCTCGCAGACAGTTTGAACCCTCGCAGAACCTTTGCAGGGCAGTCAAATCACCTTCTGAACTCTCGCAGACTTCCCTGAGATCTTAGAATTTTGTGAAGAAGGTCCCTGCCAAAATTTGGGTGGAACTGAATAAGGGAGATGGATTTCACCTAATACGCACTCTAAATTCCACTATATAAGGGCTGATTTCGAGTCATTTGTCACCTTTGCTGGTGAAGCTTTGTTCAAATTTTCACTGAAATTTTCAAGTTCTCTATTTGTGACCAAACTTCCTACAAGCTATCATCTGCTCATACTGAACACAAATCTGCGCTTTGAACTATAGTTCTTGCCATCCAACACTTGTTATTCACAGTTTTTTTGTCGTTTCCACACTTTTTTTCCACTTTTTCGCCCTTTAAATATTACTACTAATATGGCCTCCTCATCCTCTGAAGACTCTGGCACCAAGCATGTGATCCAGCGTGAAATTCCCAAGGCTACACAAATTTGGCCCTTACCCTCTAACGCTCTGATCCAATCATGGCTACAGATAGCCGACCCACTTCTTGAGGCAATGGGATTTCTCCCGATGCTTTTCCATTCTGAGATTAACATGGGCCTCGTCCTTCATGCTTATGCCACTTGGGACGCGTCGAAGACACGCTTCCACTTCTTGTACCAAGGTACCACGTACAAGGTCAGGATTAACGCAAACTCGATGGTCACCATTGGCATTATGTCCGGTGACCGTCAGCCCATCTCCCATCGTCAGGCAAAAATCTTGATCAAATCTTTCGTCACCCAAACTGCACTAGAAATTCCAATCCAGACTAACAATGGCTACTTGATAGATGCTATCACGGAACCGTCATTCAGGCGGCTGCGCATCTGTTGAATAACTTTCTGGTTATTTCAACATTTCGCAAGGACAAAATCCAGTCCAAGCTGCTGAGTTAGATAGTGGAATCCTTTCTAGAATTTTCTGGCCCCTCAATTGTGCCATACGACTGGCATAGCTTTCTTATTCGTGAACTAACCACCTCCATCAAACCCAACAACCGTGAGCGTATCGCAGCAGGCCCCATGTTGTGTAATTTTGCCTGCACACTTCTCAAGACAAAAGTGCGCGGTTTTCATCGCTCAACCCTTTTGTCTTCCCTTGTGCCGCACACTAACCTCTATCCGCCATCTCAAGCATCCACCTCCTCCCAACCTGTAGTTACTGACACAACGGCCAGCAAATAAATGCATGGCGCTGCCTATACATCTTCATCTCCACCTACTACCCGAAGACGCACCACCACCACTGCAGTAACGACTCCATCAACCACCGCCACTTCTTCTTCCATGCAACCTTCCTCTTTTGTCTCTGTTGTCACTACCCCTCTTCCTGTTCCATCCACAACTATTTTTGTGTCCATTCCTGTTTCCTCTGTTGATACCACTTCCATTTCTGTTCCATTATCCACTACTCCGTCCATCACCATCGCATCCTCCATCACTCCTGCCGCCACCGTTGCTCCCCTCACGTTTAATCCCTCTGATTCTTAGTTGTCTTCCGACACTCTGTTGTGGATGCAAGTCATCAACTTTTGACCCCCATGCCAGACCATTTTTGCTCCATCCTCAACATCTGTACTCCACACCACACTTTAGTTTCCCTCTGTCCCTCCCATCCTCTCGTTTGGACAAACCGTCCTCACCCCCGTTTCCACTATTGCTTCTCACACCCCACCTGTTTCGCCACCAAAGGTTGCCGAGGGCAACCAATTGTTGTCTGATGACGCATTGGACTGATCCCACTGTCCCAGATGACATTAGGTCCAACGAGAACCTCACTGAAGATAATGACGACGGAGCTCCACAAGTCGTCGGGGCCGATACCACACAATCCTCTATCAGTGCCAATGTACCGGCTGCTTCAATTGACTTAACGACAACGTACCAGACTCTGGGCAAATACATCCTAGAGGCGGTAGCAGCCAAGGCTATTTTGGAAAGTAGGGTGCTACACCTAACAAGCAACACACAACTATGAACGAAACTTATGAAGTTGTAGCACGAGCTTACGATAGCTCAACAACATGAATTAGAAGGGCATAGAGAGATTGCCAAGCTATAGCAGAAGGAGGAGGGCCTCAATCTATACATCCAAAGCCTATCCAAAGTGTTGATAGAGGCCTCCACAAAGGTGCGGGAGCTTCAATCCGAAGCGTCCCAACGGCTTGCTCCACTCCAAGCGCAACTAAAGATTTACGAAGCAGAGAATACGCGCCTGGGGGGGGGAAGTCAAAGCCCTACAAAGTGAAAAGCTCATTTGGTTAGCTCAACCTGCACTAGAGACAAGGCCGCTATCTGAATCAGAAGTGAATCTCTTTCGACGTCAGGTGCAGGTATATAGCCAGACATTAAACAGATACCAGGCAGAGTTTGATAAATATCGGACAAGCGCAACTCACGAGCTCGCCCAGGCCAAACAAGCCCTCAAGGCTTGCCAACAATTCATGGAGAAGAAGGCACAGCCCACCCCCGTGGTGATTCCACCACCACCTGTTTTTGACGCTGCACAGGCCAGTACAAGCCAAGACCAAAGCCAACAAGCAGTAGGGGGATTCAGTCAAGATCAAGGGTCCGAAGGCCAAGACCGAAGCGTCCCAACGGCTTGCTCCACTCCAGGCGCAACTACAAATTTACAAAGCAGAGAATACGCTCCTGGGGGCGAAAGTCAAATCCCTACAAAGTGAAAAGCTCGTCTGGTTAGCTCAACCTGCACCAGACTCAAGGCCGCTATCTGAATCAGAGATGAATCTCTTTAGGCGTCAGGTGTAGGTATATAGCCAGACATTAAACAACTACTAGACATAGTTCGATAAATATAGGACAAGCGCAACTCACGAGCTCGCCTAGGCCAAACAAGCCCTCAAGGCTTGCCAACAGTACATGGAGAAGAAGGCCCAGCCCACCCCCGTGGTAATTCCACCGCCACCCATTTTTTATGCTGCACAGGCCAGTACAAGCCAAGACCAAAGCCAGCAAGCAGCTGGGGAGGTTAGTCAAGATCAAGGGTCCGGAGGCCAAGAACAAGGACCAACAAATATGGGTGTTGAGACGCGAGACCAAGGCCAAGGCGCAGGTACCAGCCAAAGCCAAGAGGAAGGACATGCAACATGATCCAGAGCTTCGCGCACCATATATGCCATCCGGGCCTTCCGAAGACCAAAGTCCTTGGAGGAGAAAATAAACGAATTTCTAACAAGTATCCCCACGAGTCATCAAGAGGCGACTAGCAGATATCGTTTTCAGCTCAGAGAATAAAGGGCAAGGAGCTGCAAGCATTATCCGCCCTCCAACCACAACCAGAGTGGCGTCAGCAGCTGTTTGAAAGAGACCCTACGGCCATCAGGGCCTATGTGACAAGTCCGCAACAATTACGGGTGAACGTGCACTTCCTGCCATGCACCCGACGATCCAAATGGGCGGAATGCGGCACCCGTCTGGACAAGATCACAATTCAAAATTTCAATTGGCCAATCATTCCATCTGAGTACGATTGGGCTACGGATGTAGATGCAGGAAGGGCTCTCACCCTATTCGCCAATAACTACTTCAACTGTCATGATCCAACAGTCCGCGCGGCAGCCACTTACGTCCGGGACTTAGAGCATTTAATGGAGATTGAAACAAAATGGGACAATTTTCTCCCCCCCATATTTTTTGATCCTAATAAGGCGCTAGCTTCCGACAAGGTCGAAGACCAGCTGCCAGTTGCTCGTGTGTATTATCGAACTGCCTTCCTTGGCAATCCCTGGATGCGCAAATTCCAAGCGTGGGTCGACCAGGATTGGCTGACAGGAGTCCACAAGTCCCTACACACGTCCAAGGACTTGAAGAAAGTGGACCGCATCAACTTTATGAAAGACGTCACGGGCTACCTGATCCAACAAAGGCGGGCCAAGAAGCCTCTTTACTGAACCGGCAGAGTGCCGAGGGACCGGCACTACTTCAGGTCGTGGGTCCTGTTGGGGGTAATCCCAACGAATTGTAAATAATTAAAATCAACTAATAAAATGTGTTGCGAGGGCATGGCATCCTGCGCGCATAAGCCCATGGCCCAATGAGCACGCAAGCTTAAGTTGTAAATAAAATAGAATAGAATTGGGCCTTTGAATTAAAATAAAACTAGAGGCCCAAGGTCATTTTTAAACTTAGAGATTACTTTTTAGAGTTGGGTCCAAATTGGGACTCACATGAATCTTGTGAATTTCAATGTACTTTTTGTGGACCCTTGGATCAAGTTGGGTCCAAGATGAATGGATAGGATCAATGTAAATATTAGCAAATAGGATTTTGGGGCAAGGGCCTTCCCCATTTTATAAAAAGGCACCATTTGTACTCTATTTCCATGCTTAATAGAGAGGAGGAGACTCTATCATTTTGAGAGTTCAAGCATCCTCATTTGCTAATCACTCTTGCTTATGCTATTGTTGTGGTTGCTTGTTATTTCCATTTCCCATGCTTTTTGTTTATGCTAGTTAAGGTTTTTCCATAAGCAATGAAATTGAGCATTTGAGCTAACCTCCATCTCATCTCTCTCTCTATTTCTCTCTTCTCCTTCTTCTTCCTCTTCTATTCTATCCTTTCTCTTCACGAACAATCATGATGAAGTTAGTTAGGGGAGTAGAGTTAGTGTGAGTAGTGTTAGGGGAGGTAGAGTTAGACAAAAAGTAGAAAACTAACTAAAAGTAGCATCTATGCATAATTAGGTACTTATCCAGTGAACTAACCCTTGTTGACAGGTGGGAGGGCTATACTACGCAAGATCTTCGACCTTACACTGTGAAAAAGATTCTACGATCAAGCGATCGACACTTCTCAAAATGAAAATTCTAATAATTAGAATCAAATCGAACCAGATTTGACCAAAAATTTAATAGAGACTTGATATAAAAAATCAGAACCTAAAAATGGTACTGGCGAAGGTTGACTCTTATTGCAAAAAAGTGACCATTTTTTTTTTTTGGCAAAAATAGGATAATATGACAACTGATTATTTGAGAAACCTTCGCCCAACTTATTGATTATAAAAAATAGTAAGTGAGACTGACACAAAGTTTGACGAAGGTTTAGTCGAAGGTTCTTCTCAGAGAACTGATATTTTTACAGAAAGTTATGAATTTAGATGAACAGTCACTTTGGCCTTCTATTTTTGGTATTAGTCTTCGCCGACCTGGCAGTAGATAGGATCCGAATCACACCTATGCACAATGAATTGGGTGAAGGTTCATCTTCTGTATTTTTTAGGATTTTGGTGATTTTTTAGTATTTTTGTGAAACCAGATTGATGGCAGTTCATGCATTAGCATCAAAGAAAGCCCGCCATAAGGCATGACACGATTGTCGACTACACAAAAAGATCTGAAAGAAGGAGATCTAGCACTGATGTATAAAACCAAGTTGATTAAAGGTAAATTGAATTTTACTGGTGAAGGACCGTACAAAGTTAAAGAAATACTAAACTATGGAGCAGTTATTTTGGAACATTTGGATGAAAAATGATTTGACACTCCAGTCAATGGCAGCCGATTACACAGGTTTTGGCAGCCTGATCTGCCAGTTTAACCAGCATAATCCCACACTATGATTTTAGTTTTATTATTTTACAATTTCTTTGTTTTTCACTACTTGATTGATTTTCTTTTTTAAAGAAGACAGTTTAAAAAAAAATTAATCAAAAGATTGATGAGCAAAATTCAAAAATGTCATCAGATCAGAAAAAGTTGAAAGAAAGTATTTTTAAGAATCAGATGTTTATGAAAAATGACTTGGAAAACCACTTTTTGGGTCATATTTTGTACATACAGTTATAGAAAATGTTTGTCGAGTTTTCAGAGGCAAGATCCACCTCAAATGTACCCACACTGAGTTGGGCGAACGTTATTTTCACCAGTTAATACCTGTTTTGACCTTAGGCGAATGGTCAACATTTTGTCATTTTAGGAACGTTCGCCGAGCACATTACAGACCTTATGAACCTTCGCCGACATGCCAGATGGATTTAGAATGCCAAATTTAGGTTCGTCAGAGGTGCACCGATCCTAAAAATTTGCATTTATTACAACACCTAGGTGAAAGATGGTCTTAGGCGAATGTTCAACCTTAACCAAATCTTTATGACGTTTGCCAGACTGCTATTTTGGTCAAGAACCTTCGCTGAGATTTTTGGAAGCTAATTTCACAATACTAAATATGCCTGTAGATTTTTTGTCCAAAATTGATCAGCCGAACTAGTACTTTGTCTAATGGACCCTCCAAATTCAACTATAAGAAGGCGAAATAAGATTTATTTCTCACTTCTGTTAGCGGAGCTCTTGAATTTTTGTTTTCGCAACCAGAACTTTCTAAAACTTTCCTACAACTATTTGATACACCCCTGCGTCTTACTTTTACTCTTTACCTTTATGTCATCATGTCTTCTACTGATACCTTGCAATCTCCATGTTATGTCATCCATCGTGATGTTCCAACTGCAACGGACATCATGATTCTCCCTAGCACAAGCATGGTCGCTCAGTGGGTGACTCTTGCCGAGCCTTTGCCTTCGGCAATGGGAATCTACGAGTGGGCCTTTTTTTTTGGAAAAATCAATATGCAATTCATTATGATGAACTTAAGTACTTGGACCGAGGCCAAATCCAAATTTTATATCACTTTCCAGATTGTCACACACAGCATGTTATTGAAGCCGCTTTTTGCTACCATGGTATCACATCCGGTACTGAGCCATCTCCGAACCATAAACATGCAAAGAATGTGATCAAGCCGTTCATAGACACCACTGTTGAGTTTTTCTGGACCCATGACGAGTATCTTCTAGAATCCATCCGAGATCCCATCATTCACGCCGTGGCCCAGCCATTGAACAACTTCCTGATGGTTGGCAACCTCAAGAAGGAACACATCTCATCGCAGATCCTCCATCGCATTGTAGACTCCAACTATAAACTAGGATCTGGCCCATTAGAACCCTATAACTGGTATAAAATGGTCTTTGATGAGTCGAAGAGGGCTATCAATGGTAATACCAAGCATCAACTTGTGGCTGGCCCTCTTCTCTCTCTTATCCGCTTCATATCTGGAGGACAGGATCCGTGGGTTCAATGTTGATTCCGTACTGCCTGTCTAAGAAGAAGCACGACCAAGTCGTCTCACCAGGCCTCAAGCTCACACAATCACCATTGTGTACGTAGCAAAGTCATTATACTTGACTCGCCTTTCGCATCATGTCGCCGGACTAGGCAAACCCCTTCAGCTACGCTTTCACGCCCTGCTGCAATTCGCACTGAACTTCTCATCCCCCAATCCACCGATGCTTCCCTCGCCTATGTTTTCTCATAGGGTCAGTGTATGACCATTGGATCCACCATTCTAATCACAGCTGCCCAAGCCGCCTCACCCCCACAAACTCGAGCGATTTCACCAAATACCCAAGCTTTCATGGATATGTTCGATGATTCCAACCCCTTGAGGCTAGATGAAATTTTTGAGATGCCCAAAAGCCCAGGGCCCTTTGATCCCCAATCCGCTAGAAAAGGATTCGAACAATTCCATGATAGCTCTACAATTTTCGATTTTTCATTCCAAACAGATCAGTAAAATCAGGTCGAACTAGCACCAGATACTATCAGGGTCGCTCATGTTGTTCCGCCTCCAAAGCAGTTCGACGCCAAGGTTCCAAAAGGGTTTCAGGAAGAGGATATCTTTGAAGAAGAAAAACCGACACGACATCAACGCCAAACAGACACAGTTCCTACAAGTGCGGTTCCTACTGCTGCTACACCAACAACAACCCACGTGGATTCTGGTGACGCATTTGGTTTAGTCTCTAACCTGGCACAAGTAATCCAAACCATGCTAGATGAGAAGAAGGGTATGGAAACACGCATATCTGACCTGGGATCAGAGAATACCCTTATGAGCCAAAAAGTTATTCAGTTGAACTGGGAGCTCAAGATTGCCAAGCAACATGAGGCAAAGTTTGAGGCCGAGCTGAAGAAAGCCCAATTGATGCTCTAGAAGGCTATGTGGGAACTCTTCAGGATGCATTGACAACATCCCAAGACCAAGTGGACAAAGGGGTCCAAGATGCTAAACAACAGGTCTTGCTACTGGCTGGTCAATTGGACATGGCTGAGCTTGAACGTGAACGTCTTCAAGGTGAATTGGATGCGACCACCCTTGAATATTCTTATCTCCAGACACAAGTGCCTCTCATCTAGTCACACCGGAAGAAATCAGATACTTGTTCAGGAAAGTTGAAACCTACCACACTTCATTGGTAGGATTTAAAAAAAAATTGATAAACTCAAATGTACGGCAACAACTGAGATGGCAAAGGCAAAGGCAATCATCAAAGATTATGAAAAGGTAGCCACTCAAGTTTTGGAAGCCGGGCCTCAAATTCCAATACCTATGACGCCTCAGTTCTCGCCTCAACAACATGATCAGGGAGGCTTGGATACAGGGTTTGACGGGCCAGGAATACAGGACATACTAGATGACCAGGCCACGTAAGAAGATCCATCAACTTCAAGGCCCAGGTCATCGTTTTAGAAACCCATCACCATCGAGGACCAGATTCAAGCGTTTCTCCAACAACATTCGCATGAGTCCTCGAGGGGTGGATGGGTTATCAAATTTAAGACCTCTGAGATAGAGGTTGTTAACCCCAAGGAATCTTTTATATTTAATGGCGGCATTAGAAGAGTTACTGTGGCATGTGTTTTGTAATTCCACAAGTAAACTCAATTTTGTAAGCAATAATGCTTAGGAACCTTAGACTTAGACCCTTTTCCATTTAAGTTTAAGTATTACCAAGAAATATTTGTAATACTTTAAACTTAGAAAGTCTAAGTTTAAAGCTATTTCTAAGTTTAGAAGTTCTAATTCTATTTTGTGAAGTGAACTTCATACAAGAAGTCACTTCTTAGATTAGCTTAGCAATAAGCTTTGGGAGTATCCCATAAGCATCTTAGCATATGGGCCTACCACTCATTGTATATATAGAAGTGGATTTGGGAGCCTTAAATAACACTTGTATAAGCCCAAGCTTTAATAGACTAATCTATTCTTGCTTAACTTGTGTTCCCAGTCGTGGATAGAATACTTGGTGGTAGGTGCTCGAGCCCCACTAAGCTTTCCTCAATTGGCTTTATGTTATGGTGAATGTGCTTATGGGATTATCATCTCTCAACTTGTTTATCATTCCCTTATGGAGTTAAGTAGGATTCTTTAGACTTTAGGTAAGAAATCACTAGTTGGGGGGTAGACATAGTGGTCATTAGGGTTAGGTTGATTTTCTCTAGTTTGGGGAAGCCTTAGAGAGCTAACCTAGGACATTCCCTAGTTGGGGGCTGCCTTAAGGAACTAGTTTAGGTCATTTTCTCTCTCTAGAAGGGTGAGCCTTAGAGGTTTTGTTATGCAAGAGAACATAGAATGGAGTGGATCAAACCCCACCACCACTATACTTCAATGTCTTTTAGGAACCCTAACCCTACTAGTTGGGAAGCCATAGTAGGAAGGAACCCTAAAAGACAACAGAGGCGGGCAAGGAATTGGACAAGCTACCAACATTGAGAGAGTGTTGGATTTCTATCCTCTCCATCCCTATTCTCTGCTAATCTAGATCCATTTTTATTACTTTCATAGATGATTATTTCAAAAGGACTGCAATCTATTTCTTAAAGCACAAATATGAAGCCTTCCAGTTCTTCAAGAAATACAAAGAAAATGCAGAGTTGAAGACAAACAAAAGAATCAAGGCTCTCAGGAGCGACGACGGTGAATACATATCAAATGAATTCAAGGAATATTGCTCAGTAAATGACATCGAGCAATAATTTGCTGCTTACTATTCTCCACAGTCGAATAGACTGGCCGAAAGGAAGAACATGACCTTAGTCGAATCTTCCAAATGCATGATAACACATGTTTCTTTGCCCAAATCATTTTGGCAACATGCTGTTTCAACAAAAACTTATCTACAGAATCGATGTATAATCAAATGTATTCCCAACAATAAAACTCCTTATGAGGTTTGGACAAGATTCAAACCCTCAATCAAACATTTGAAAGTATTTGGATGCACAGCTTATGCTCATGTCCCAAAGGACAACAGAAAGAAACTTGATGAGCATTCTTTTAAGACTATTTTTGTTGGTTATCTAGAAAATTGACTTTTGGGTACGTGTTTCTGCTCAACAATGGTCCCATATCTTGGAATAGTCGAAAGCATACCTCCATTGCAATGTCATCTATAGAATTAGAACACATTGCAGCCTCTCAAGCTACCAAAGAGACAATCTGGTTGAGGAATTTATTGTCTGACATTGATCTTAGATAATCTGCTCCAACAATGATACAGTGCAACAATCAGAGTGCCATTGCATTATCGATCAGTCCTAGATTTCACTCTAGGGGCAAGCACATCAAGATTAGGTACCACTACGTCAGGAGCAATATACTCAACAAAGAGGTAAGTTAGAAGTTTTGCAGAACCCATCACATGGCTATTGATATATTTACAAAAGGGTTAAATCATGAAGCACACAAGAATTTTTGTACTATCTTGAATCTGATAATCAAGGGGATCCAAATTAAGTGGGGGTGTTGGATTTCTATCCTCTCCATCCCTATTCTTTGCTAATATAGATCCATTAATTAAGCTGTTCTAAATATTTATACAATCGCATACTCTGCAGAAATACATTTGTTTCTTGACAGTCTATAGAAATACAAAAGAATTAGTGAGTGTTACCCGATAGTTCCGGCCACCTCTTTTTGGTCGACCACCTTCAATTACTTGGCCATCATTGATTGTTCGGCCATACCTGATTGGTTGTTCATCCTGGACCATCTGGGTAGATTCTCTTATTCGGCCTATCTCAAACAATCGGCCACAATTTAACTATCAGGTGTACCAACAAGTACACACATCATGACCGAAGAAAATCAAATATTGTCCAACAGCGACTGCCAACAACATGTAGTGCCTTAACCCAATTATAAACCACAGATTAACCATTCTTTTAATTAGTTAAACATGTGTATATCTCCAACAACTCATCAATTGCTCGGTTAGCTGAATTCTCTATCTGTTGAGAGCGCAATTGACTTGTTTTTTTCTCTTTGTTATCACAGAGTATTGTCTCAACATTCAGACTGTATTTTCTACATGACTAATCTTTCAATGTTCCAACAATTTAAGCTGTGTATGCTGAATGCTTATTCGTTTTATTGTTAGATAGATTCGTGCTCACAGAGCACTTTAGCTTTGAACTATCTTTATTTTTGCCATTTGAAGAATCCATCTCTTGATCTTGACCTTTAGACCACTTGATGAACATAGCCTCCTCTTCAACTTAAGATGTAGATCCACCTCTTGCTTGACGCCTATATTCTTCATTGATCAAGATCTTTTGAAGATCCATCAAACTTGGCAAAGTTCTTTGAATGGATAGACTTTGTACAATGTTAACTTGAGCATCCAATAAACCATTAAGAATAGCTTGAACAAGCTCTCCTTCCTTAATGCTCTCATTAATGCAAGCTAACTCATCATTCAAAGCCTTCACTCTCATAACAAAACTATTTGGACTCTCTTTATTCTTTTGCAAACATTGAAAGATTTGTCTTCTTAGAGTCAACACTCTAGAAGTAGACTTGGATACGTAAAGCTTCTTTAAAGCTTCTCAAGCCTCACTTGATGAAGTACACTTACCAACTTCCTTGAGAAGTTCATTGGTAACATTCATCTTTATCATGTGTAGAGCTCTTTTAGATCTTTTGTCATACCTCAATTGTTCTTGTTGTGTTGATGGCCTCTCCTCCAAACCTACAACAAAATCCAAAACATCATTCATCTCAAGAAGTGATTCCATCCTCACTTTCCACAATGAATAGTTGCTCGAGGTAAGCCTATCATTGCCTACCAACATGTATCCACTTGACGTAGCCATGTTGCAATGACTTACTCCTTCTCTTTCAACCTGTTCTAGTGCACAAAGCACTTTTTTGAAATACAACAAATGTTTAAATCACAAAGATATGGAACCTCTCAATTCTCTTCTAGCACTTATACCTAGCAAATCAACACATAGAGTTTAGAAATCTTAATCAACCTATGATCTATCCTCAATATAATGACTCTTTCCACTTCCTAAGATTGAAACACACTCTAATGAAGTTCAATAACCTCACAAAATAAAGATCCAATCAAAATTAGAGTTTTGACAAAATCACAAAAAATTGAATATTTCAAATTCTACATGCAATTGCTACAAACTTCTTGTAGAATCTTGTAGCCTCAAGTGAGACCTTCCCGATGCATCAAAAATCGGCTATTTCCAGTAAGTATGGTGTGAAATCGAAATTCCTCAAGTTCATTGACCTAAAATGAGTTTTGATCTACAAAAGACCCAATGCAAGAAACTCGAGGGCCCCAGACACATTAGTGGAGCTAGTGCAAGGGTTAGGACTACTATAGCCATGTGTAGAGTATCAATAGTGATGAAAAGCGCTTTTGGGGATTTACCTAGCTTGCATGGGCACATGCACAGGTGAGGGGGGCCTATATATCCTAGTAGAAACTCGCCCCCCTACCATTCCATTTGCTTGTTTTCATTACCAGTTTTCTCTCTCTACACCAGCATCCTATCTCGTGGCTCGGGGATAATGCTATTGGAGATTGATCGGTGGCTTCTCATTGGTTGGGTAGTTTTTCTCCACCGTGTTCTCTTTGTATTTGTCTTGTAAGCAGGATCTTAATGAGGTTTTAGTTAGAATTAAAGTAGATTCACGGTGTTACTGTACTGTGGATCCTATCAGTGGATAAGGATCAGTTGGCCTCGCATTGAGGCGAGTCGACGGGACACGCGTCCCATCAATGGCAACCTGGGTCATGCATGGGTTGCCTGAGTGAAGAACTGTATGTACAGTGTATTTTCATTTTGAGGAATACAGTTGCTATGTAAGCTTGCTGTGGAGAGTGTTTTATGTCTGTGTTACTGTGTAGCATGATTCGTGTTCCTGTTCGAAGCAAATTCTAAGTTGGTATCAAAGCCGTACAGGGAGTGTACACATACAGTGTCGCCGTTGAAGAGAGCTTCGGGAGAAGAGCAGTCTTCTGAGAGTTCGGGGTTTATGGTGGGTTGGAGACAGAAAGTAAAGCACTGGTGCACGGTTTCTAGTTTACAGAGGCTTGCCAAGCTCAGCAGAGGACTTATTAGCCTGTGTATAACATCAGACAGGGAAAAATTCACTAAAGAAATGGGTACAAGTTATAACAAGCTCATACATTTGGCAATGGCTCATCAAAACACCATGATGTAGGTCAATGTTCAGTTACTGATTTCACATATGAGACATGCAAATAGACAAGACCCAAAATACTATTATCTCATTGGTTGAAGCCACTTCAAAAGGGCCTCCCTCCTTTTCACACAAGGTGGGACTTATTCCTAGGTGGCATCCTATGTAGCAAATATGACATGGATGGATGCCAACTTGAAGTAAGTACACTTTTTAGGTAAGCTTCATAAGTGGTTGGGACCACGGATACTCTTGTTGAGTAAGTCTTAATTCAACTTCAAGCCACTTGCATTTACCTGCAACAAACGACGTTCGATGAAATCATTACTATGTACCTACACCTTGGGTTCTGCACCGAATCGACGAATAATTGAATATGTTAAAAGCGAGCATATTCGACATTTAGTTTTGCTATCCTCACGTAGTGGGCATTGGGATAGAAAATCTCTAAATAACATTTGGTCATTTGACTTCTCAAATGTCGGTTGTGATGGTGTAATCCCAATTACTAGCAAGTTTTGAAATTTTATTCTAATAAAAATTCTTGAACTTTAGGCAAAGTAAGTCTTAGCCCTTGTGGTGTTTGCAACAAACTTAGGCTGGTTGAAGTGAAGTGGGAATATGCATTGTCTCCCCTCTTTTTTTCTTTTTTCTTTTGGCAAGTCAGAGAATAGTTAAGGACCACCCTTATTTCAGACTCTCATGGTAAGTAGAGATGGAACCCTAAAATGTGATTGACCGGTTTCAAATGAGCAAATGCTCATTTTTCTCTTTTGGCAAGTTAGATGATGGTCAAAAGACCACCCCTGTTTCAAACTCGTGTGCCAGGCAAAGATGAAAACCATAATATGTGATTGACCTAATTCTATTGGCTTTGTATTTTGTTAATCGATCAAGGGCAACTTAACATGAGCGAAGTCCCCCTATCCAAAGAACGATAGTTGTAGCTAGAGGGCAAAGAGCCTTGCCACCTCCAACGGTTGCACACACACACACACACACACATACACACCTATGGCAAAGGGTGTAGGTAAATTATTGGCTAGTTTGACAAGTTCATTCACCTCTGTAACTTGTGGATGATTTCTCATCCCCAAAAAAAAATTAAATACATTTTTTTGATGTACTTGAGTGGTGTGTGGTGGGCATGGTTTTGTGCGGCTGGGAGTGAACCAAAATTCAGACCAAATCTGGGCCCTGGCCTGCATGCTTTTCTGGCTGCCTTCCACGTGGCGAGGAGTCCAATTTGGAGGCCTCCATTTTGGCAGTTCTCATTTGTAGTGACCAGCGGGCCTCGTCTTTCTGGCTTATATTCTCCTCCTGCTGCTATCTCCTCTTATTGTGGAGCTAGTGTGAGCGGCGAGAGAGAGAATCACTGGAGGACAAGAGATGGATGGAGGTTAGCTAGTTGAAAACAGTAAAATTAAGTATACAACAATAGAATTGCGTGTAGCTGCATCGCCTCCTGTGATTGAGTGAGTATGAAGGTAGCTAAATCGAATCCCAAAATGGGGTAATTTTGTGTTGGTGGTGGGCGTATTTGTTTGTCCCCATTAACTTCTTTCTCAAATTCTTTGGATTTTGCATTTTGGGTCGTTTCGTTTGTTTGGGTTAGCTTCACTTTTTGTATTGGCTCTTGGAATTTTGCATCTTTGCATGGTTTCATTGATTGGGTTAGCTTCACTTTTCTGAATTCACTTTTGAAAGTTTACATTTTACATTGTTCCAGTTATTGGGTTAGGTTCAATTCTTTGGATTGAGGGCATTATATGTGATCACAGTTATTGTTACTATCAGATCTTTCATGAGATACTGCTAAAATTAATCTCTGCTTAAGGCAGGTTTCTGTTACAGAAAGGGGACAAGAATTTGCATCACACATGAGGAGATGCTACAGTAACCAGACCAACCTTTCTGCAACAACTTGGTCAACGGCAACAAAGGTGATGGAAGCTCCCATCTGCACATTTTAGAATGTGCGTTTTGTAATGACATTTTTGCCAATTGCACAGAGAGACAGATAGGGACCACATTATCGAACTGAAATCAATGAAACATGCAAAAAACATACCTGCAAAGCTTGTGTCACCTTTTTTTTGGAAATGTGCCGTTGATGTTTTGGATGATGGTTAAAACCAGCAAGCTTTTTGTTAAGACCTGAGGGCATTTTTGTGGAACAGAGATTTTTTGTGTTCTTTCTGATCTTTAATGTCTACTAGTTTCAGATTTTAGAGGTGTGTATTGCTGATTACTTGAATTCGTTTTTGACAGCATGACACCCTTTTGTGGTGTAGTTTGGGAAAAAAATTATGCAAATATGGGACATGACAAACAGGAAACAAACTACAGTAGCCAAAGAAGTCTACAAGATAAGGCCTTATCTCCATCTCTGATAGAGATAGGAGCTATTCAACGAGAAATCTCACAGAATACTTTTCCTGGTCCAGACATTGATGAGAGCTTCTGGGATGGGTCTTTGTTTGCAGGTTCTGGAAGAATTTTAAACCCTGTGAATGCTGGAAAAACAGTTGAAAACATTCAGCCTTCTAAAGATGGTCCGATCTCTCATATGTCTACTTACAGCATGGTAACCAGTGGTAGTGATCAAACGAGCAATTGGAAGCAGAGACTTATCAATAATCCAGCTACTTCAACAGAACTTGACATGGAATCTATCGGAGTTGAACACGAAGTTGATGGAGAAACACCCATGCCTTTTTTCTGGGAAAGTTTTGACGACTTCGAAGACATGGATAAGCCTTTTGAGTAAGGCACTGTATGCACTAATTTGCTTTAAATGTCTAGCAGATTTTAAGCTTTTAGGCAAAGGTTTATGTATCTCAAGCGGCTTCTGGAGGACTGGAATGTGTACACGTCGTCTTTGTGATTGTACTTCTTCGTATGACATTTATGAAACAATTTTTGAAGAAAGAATAATTCCTCACTTGTAAATGAGTACGGAGAATAGTCTTTGTCTCAACGTGACACTAACCCCTTCCCCGACAGGTTGCAGCCATGGACTACTATTCCTGAACTTTTATTAGATAAGGTTGCTGGACTGCAAAATGATCAAGATGTAGCAGAGGAAACAGATGTCAATGCAAAATCTTGTGCTGCAAGGGTTAGAGAATGTCAACTAAAAGATGGTGAGCTCCATGACCTCGTTCCAGGGCAAGAATATAAGTTTCATCAGCCAGCTCCTCAAATTCCATTTGTTAATCATGGTTTTTTGACAAGACAGAGCTCTGTGGGGGACAATTTGCACACAGAAAAGGTATACAATCTTTGGCACTTTTATGTTTATGCAAAAAATAATCAGGAGGTTGTGTTTTATCTATTGAGCCTTATTACGGGGGTTTAGCTAGTCGATGGAGAAGACTGGAATGAGTAGGAATGTTTATATGTGGTTGAACATGCCAGCTCTATAACAATTTTGGTAGAACTGCTGGTGATGTTTTTTCCCTTAAGGATTTGTTTGCAGAATGTTGTTTTTGGAAAGTAGATCTCGCCCCTAGGGAGGAGGGGCTTCAACCATGCTCAACCCATAGAGACCATCATGGACAGTAATATTGCTAGTTTTTGGGTGTATTGTCTACTAAGCAGGGCCTAATTGGCACATGCCTGAGGCCCAACTTTGTTGTTTACTGCAGGCAGAAAGATCGGCCAAGGATCCTCTTTTACTTGCAGGCATGGAAATATACGAAATTGGGCAATCTATTCAAAGGTTTCCACAGACTGAGGAGGTAAAGGTTCAAAGCTGAGTTCTGGTGATTCAAGGTTTCCACTTTTTTTGTAGCTGTTTTTTATTGAAATAGCCTCAAATATTTTGTGATATATAATGTGAAATTCAACAGGCTAAGCAAAAGAGGGGAGAAGCTGCTGATACTTTGTGGAGTGAAGAAGAATTGACTATGGATCTCTCTCCTAAATTCATGTCCTATGTGTCTTTGTACGAAATGGAAACTTCTGCACCACATAGTCTATCAGCAGGAAAAGTTTCAGAGTTATTGCCTCTCGCACCGTCATTGCCATTTCCACAGCAGTCATCTTCCCCTGTTTTAAATACCTGCTCACCCAAAAGAAGCAGGCATGATTTCCAGTGGAGCCGCTCACTCCTTTCCCTCCCCATTTCTCCTCAGACACATGAAGTACCTGGTTATTCTGAACATTTTTCTGAAGCTGCCATGCAGCAGTATGACCAGCAGCAAAGTTTATCAGGTTCATCGGTGACATTTTCAAATACTGGTTCCGATGTCATTCCGGACAGGACAGATTTGTTTTCTTACAACCAGCTTCAGGCAAGTATACGAGCTGAACAGAGTGTGCAGCCTGTATTTCAAGGAACTGGCACAGGTTGTGATTATTTGTTTGAAGAGCAGGTCTCAGGGTACCTTAGAACTAATGCAGATCCATACTTGCAAAAGAAAATGCGCTCTGAGCATGAAACACATATTTTACATGAGGGAGAAGATGAAGTTTGTTCCAGCTTGTGTCCTCCAAAATTTAATGCTGAAGCAGGTCATCTGGCACATAAAGTTGTGAAACCAGCACCAAACTTTGATCTCAACAATAGAGAACAGGGCTGGGCTTCAGATGCAGCCTTATTTAAGAATCTGGAGGATACCATTGTGAAGGTAATAAATGATCATGAACAATTCTTTCTCTCTCACCCTCCATATGGTTCCATAGTCATAACACGCTTGCAGCTGTTGTTTGGGCATCACCTCTTCTGTGGAGGGGGGAGCATGGTTGTTATGACCACGTGCAACCCTTGTGCAGGAATCTGGTTTCTTTCATGAGAATATCTTCACATCTGAAATAAAATTGTAAAGGATTCAAGGATTAAAATCTTGATACGTGTACAGGCTCTTAACACTTAACATCATCCCATCCGTCACGTCTGATAAAAGCATTTTTGGAATGAAGCATAAAATTTTTTCTTTTATGTGCTGACTTTTTGAGCTGAATGGAGTCGATTTTCTGACCTCAAGTGAAGGACTATTTTGTTTTATGGGTAACTTTATCTTCCTAATAGCATAAGACTTTAAGTTTCACCTTATCGATGAACATCGCTTCTTTGTGATCCAACAACTTATCATGTTGGTAAAAGAAGGATTTTTTTACTTGCTCTGGTATGTTTTTTAACTCTTTCTGCTGGTGTCTAATCTGAAAACAAACAACACTGAGAAAGGGGATTAACTAATTCACAAATTTGAATTCTGAATTGCTTGGTCTCAGTTGGATATTGGAACAAGGGTTTGCATGCGAGATACACTATATCGACTTGCCAGAGGCTCCATACAACGACGCGCTAATTATAATGTTGACAGTCCCACTAACACAGAAGAAGCTGAATTTCCAATAAGGTATTCATTCCAATTTATTCAATTGGTATTCAATTCGAATCGGATAAACCGTTTTGAATCGGAGTTGTGGTTTCAATTCTTGATGAATGAGAGGATTAGAAAACATAGGAATTTAAAAGAACCCACTTTTAAGTTTTTTATTTGCAGATCGTTAAGGATTTTGATCTAGTGGTATTATGTCCTACTGCTCAGGCCTCAGGAGTTAACACGCCATTGTAGACCAAGCAAACAAGCATTCACATTTTTGCTTATGCTAATTTCAGAGTCACCCTTCTTGTGTGCACACTAACAAGTGCTTTTTCTGTTGAGGAACATGTAGTTCAAGATGATGTAGAATATTTCATCTACTTTCGTGCTTAGGTAGTTAAAAAGTAGTCTTAATATGATTATCACACTCGCAGCTTGCATCAAGCTTGTTGACACTAGGGAAGGATTCAATCACTATTTTCTGTTTGTGCAGGTTTGCAGTGTCTGGTCCATTAGAGACTCCAACCAACGCGCTCGATCGAGTTATAGTCAATATGCTATTTTATAGACAATCTTTTCCCTTTTCAAATCAGTGAATGGTTTTCCCTTATTCCTCTCTGGTGCAAGCCATACCTCTGGTCCTCCAACTTCAATCAGGAAACCCAGAATGTGCCCAAACAAAACCATGCAGCTTTGCACTTGGCAGAATCCTGCAGGAATCAGACCAATACAAAGCAGCACAAAGGAAAATGGATCATATATGATCACTAGCATGCTGATGGAAACATCTGCTACTGGCAAAATGCTTTTGATCATTGAAACTTCATCTCAAAAGTTTTTTCTATGTCGCGTCATCTTCTTCATTGGCTTACATTGCAACCCACAAATGAAACTTCATCTCAAAAGTTTTTTCTATGTCACGTCATCCTCTTCATTGGCTTACATTGCAACCCACAAATGCAGTGCCAATAAATCAGGCAGCCATGAAGCACTTGAGGCATTAAAATTCAATGGCATTGAGATCAATTTCCTGCCATTTGGCCTGAAATATTATACTAGACCTAAGACCTAGCCTTTCTGCAAACCTTTTTGTATGCAGTATCAAGGGAAAAGAGAGACAAAAACAAAGACTTATGATCATAATCCATTAAGATCCATCTTTGGAGGGAATGAGAGACATACATGGATGATACACATACATATACTAAGGCAAGCTAGTTGCTTGTATCATTATAGAATAAAAGAATTTCTAGGATTACTCAAATTTTGAACTAAAATAAAAGATATATCGATTCTGAAAGGATCATTCAAAGATCATGGATTTATGTGCTTTTGTTGGGCTGTAAGTCTAAAATCATTCTATTAGTCATTTTGTATTGCAGATTGCTTTTGTCATGCGTCTTCTAGTCCTCCTTATCACATGCTCATAAATTCTTCTGGTTTTTACAAGGGCAGATGGCCCAATTTTCCATTAGGCTTTTATCACAAATCAGCTGCCATAGCTCTCGGCGAATGGTATCATGACATATGTGGCTTTGGTTACGTCCCAATCAAGAGTTGTTTAAATCATGGTTGAGTGGTTGCAAATTCCACAGCAAAGACTGGTTCTTGCATAATGCAGAAAACTAAAAAGTTCATAACATAGTTGCACTACGTTTCTGGAAAACGAGTTTCTGGATTCTGGTAGCGTTTCTCATAAACGTGTTTTTTTTTTGTGGTCAATATGGATATCAGATGAAAACTCTAATTAAGGGCATTACATCTGTATCGTTTGTCGAATGTTTCGGGTACAAAATGGTCCAGTTCAAGTGCATTACTCCATGTTGGGTTTTGTCAAAGATAAAAATTCAAAACTAACCTCTAGCCTGTTCGTTACGGTCACATATGGTTACAATGGGACAGATATAGAGAAATGTAGAGCAATTGTACCTCGCTTTTTGCTTCGGGGGGCGCTGTCCCCCGATCCCCCCACCGGGGGGGGGGGGGGGGGCGATAGTAGCAGGGGGGCGCTGCCCCCCCCTGCACCCTCCCTAAGATAGAAATGGGGTTCCAAATGTGCACCGATAAGGGCCCAATTGTATGCACATTGCACTCACATCTCCAACGAAATGATTGCAAAAGTGATCATCATTCATAGAGTTGATAGCCCAAACTGTAGCATTCACATTTATTGAGAACCAAAGCAAATAGCTACTAAAAATAAGATATGTTTGTGCCCTATCTACTGCACTTTTGAGAGGCAAAATGCTGGTTTGACCATTGCTTCCCTAAAAAAATTTCAGCCATAAGCTATTTTCCCAAAAAAAATAAAAATAAAAAATTAACCACGTTTCTACATTAGAAACGCGTTTTTGAGACTATAGAATTTATCATGAATTTGATGAATTTCTGTGTTATTATTTTTTTTCCAAAATTTTTTCTTTCTCAAGAACAAGAGTGATATCTTTCTAGTTGCAAGTTAAAAAATGTTCTTGAAAAATTTGGAATTTTTATAACAGGTTGTGGTTTTCGATGTTTCATATGACTGTCAAGGCAACAGTTCAAATATATCTTTGTTAGCCGATTTCAGGACATGTAAAATTAGGCATATATGGGCATTAGTTTTCACAACTTTGTAAAAACCAGCATGTGACTAATTATAATAAAATCGGCATAGATAGTGCCCATAGATAGGGGTCCCAGGAGGCCACCCAAAATGTGGCTAGAGGAAATTTTGTGACCTTAGAATTTGAACAAAATTGTTTTTATGGCCTTATAATTGGCCCAAATACACACAATGTAAAAGCCAACACCACCACACTGAATGTTCTATGTACCGAATTATTTTTGACTAATATACAATCACTCAGTGTGCTTTTCAGGGAAATCGGTTTGCCAAAGAAATTCGTAGTCATGAGTCCTAGCAATTGTAGAAAATGGAATTCAAATATGAGAAAAACTGACAATGTGCCAAAAAGTGTTTGTCAAGGGGACTGTCAAATCATGGAAAATTGTCATGGCAATGGGAAATTAGCATCAAACTGGGGCAACAGTTTTGAGAGCCGAGAAAATGGATGGGCCAAGTCAAAAATTCGACGGGTCCCTTGAAGACTTGTTCCATTAGTGCCTGACTTTGATCAGGTTCTCGTTGAGCTTGCGACATCATAATTGCCACGTCATCCAAGGTATAATTCTTGAAAGTTTCAGGCATCTCGTGAACTGGAGCTCATCGAGATTCCTCTTTCAGCATATTGATCTTAGCTCGACTGGTCATCTTTTGATTTTCTGTCACCTGTGTACAAAATGACGCTGTATCTAAGTCCATCTTGATTGACTTCAAGGAATCCAACACCTTCTTTTTGCACTTTTTTGTCATTTTGGTGGATTCGTCCTTGTTGTCTTTCATCGGAACTACCATGACATTCACCTCGTGGTTGTGAATATCAACATCTACCGTAGCTATCGCCTCTTAGGGTAGATCACTCCATCGGATCACCTGGTTGTAGCGTTACTTCAACCGATTCTTCTTATTCACAGGTGCCTTGGGTGGATCGATCCTTGAGACTTTCGCCATGGCAGACTTTTGCGGCAGTTGAGCTGGTACTTTCTTGATTCCGTAACGATCCAGGTCCATGTGGTGTAGGACCTGCTCATCAGTCAGTTCAATCTCCTTATTATAAGTTAGAGCATGTTTCCAAGGGACTAAATCATCGTCCACTGGGTTCTCAATAGGTTCCACTGACAACCATTCTACGTTTATCATATTCACCCCAAATGAAATTGGTGTGTCCATAGTGTAACACTTGGGTGAAGATGTACTGGGTTCAGGATTCGATTCATATTGACATGCCCGGCAATCAATAGTTGCTAATGCATCCGTCCATCTCACAACATCCGTCTCTGAATCATAGTGACCTCCCTTGGCTAGCTCGGGCGATCAATCGTGTGATCTGTCGTAGATGATTTGTCATCAACCTTGGGTGCAATAGGTTTTACCACCCATGTGGTTGGATCAACCTTCACAGCCTGCTCTCTATTTTTTAAGGTGAGTTTTCCCGTGCCCCAATTGTGTACTACTTGCACAGTCCTCAACCATGGTCTTCCTAGTAACACACGGTATGCGGTTGGAGATTCAGGTATATCCATGACTACAAAAGTGATGACAAACTGCATGCCTGCTATTTTTACAGGGATATCGGCAACTACACCTTTTGGTTTCACACAAGATTGATCCGCCAGCTTGATGGCGAATCTTGCTAGCTTCAACCCTTGTAAACCCCACTTTTCATACAAAGTGGAAATCAAATTGACACCTGATCCTCCATCTACTATTGTTGCCTCGTCCTTGTATCTCTTGTGTTCGATTGGCAAAGTGATATTGTGTTCCTCACTTTTCCATGTTGCCCCGACGTGGAGGACGTTACTTGTTTCTTCATAGCCCGTACAATATATGGGCTCAGGCACTACTGGCTCCTCTTCCGCTTTGGCCCATTCAGCTAGAAGGCTTTTCGCTTGTGGTGCAATCCGCAGTAGTTTTCCGAGTGGTAAACTAAGACGGCTTGCCAGTAAAAGTGTGAGCCTTTCAGTGCGTGGTTCCTCGGGTTCCACCATGTGAAAAGGTGGTTCATATTGGTGCAACCAATCATTCTGATCAGTGCGCAGTGGTGAGCCCGCTTGCGGTTCCCGTTCGCCACCAATTGGAGGTTCTGTGCGATTGTCTCCTTCCTGCTCTTTTTCCTCCGCTTGTGTCTTCTTTATCCAGTATCATATTTTCTGGTACTATCTTCTTTCTTCCCTCACATTCGGATATGGCGCTGAAGTTGAGGGTTGGTCGTCAGTGACCGAGGGTGGTGGTGAGGGAGCCACTTCCTTCCTCTTCTGTGCACGCATAATGGCTAACACATGAGCGTAGAATTGGTGTCTTTCCAATGGCATCCCTGCTGGAACTGCTGGTTGTTGTATCGCAATGAAGTTTAGAGGTGAACTGGTTCTAGGTCTCAATGGACAATTCTTGAAACAGTGTCCATAACCGCATTCTCGGCAGAAGGATGTATATGGTCCTTATAAGGACATTTCACCATTTTGTGTCCTTCGCCACTTCCGTAGCAGTCGTAGTTTCTTCCGCCTTGACGCTGAGTGTGAGCTGCATAGGCCGCAATATATTCATTTATGGCAATATCCATAAATGGTTCATCTGGTCCGTACCATTGTTGCTGCTCAAGTTGAGGTGGTACTTGCATCTCTGGTTCTGCTGCTGTCAGGTTTACATGGGCCACTTGTTGATTGGTTGGCCCTGGTGGTGCAGGTAAGGCCATACGCTATTGTTGATTCGATGCACCGTACCTCGGTGTTGCGTTTGGTGCCCCTTGATTATATGGATAAAAAGTTTGATAAGGACTTCTCTTCTGTTGAACAATATGAGGGTTAAACGGGCAAAATGTCATATCATGCGATGTTGCACTGCACAGATGGCAGAATCTATGTGTCTGCCTCAGATTTTGCTTTAGGACTGGACACTCGTTCGCTATATGGTTTTGTTTGCACACTAAACACCATACACTCTCCCTTCGTGGATATTGTAGCTGGTTTGGTTTCGGCTGATGCGGCGTTACTGCTATAGCTCCCTGTAAGGCTTTCAGTTTCTGGTCAAACTGCGACGTAAGTTGCTCCATCTGTTGTTTGTGTAATTTTGTCATTTGCTCCAACAGTAATTCTATGGATAGGACGGATGCGTTTGATGTTGACAATGCTAACGAGGGAGTAGGAGTGTGGGTGGATGGATATTTGTCGTCAGATCCCTCGTCCTCTTCCCTAATGGCAACTTCCATAGCTTCTTGCAGAGTAGCGTATTGCTCCCATCATTTCAGTTCTCTTCTGATGCTTCGTGGTAGTCTGGCTAGGAACCACATGATCACCGCATGATTGGGAGTTAGGGCTGCACTGCACTCGGATCGTAGATGTTTGACCCGTTCAATATTGTAGCGGAGGCATCCCAAAGGGAGCCGAGACCCACAACTTAGCTTCCCAGCCTTCAACTCTTGTCATCCAAACCCACTTGACATACAAGTAGCCAACTCACCAACAACGATCAGACTTAACCAACTTGAAGTTCCGAAAACCAACATTGAGATCCAAATTGGCGCCATGCCAGATCGGGGGTCCCGATGTGGGTGACTTCCCTCCAAGCAAGCCGCTCGACATACATCAAACTTAACTAACTCGAAGCTTCATTACAAACGAGTAACATCCATTCCAAGCAAGCGGTCTGACTTATATCAGACTTAACCAACCCAAAGCTTCGTCACAAGCATTGGAAGCCAACCTAGTGCCACGCCAGACTGGACAGTCATAAACAAGTAACTTCCACCCAAGCAAGCCATCCAACTCAGCTGACAGGTTAGAGCCCGTTCCCCAGAGCTTAACCCATTTACGTTCATGCAAGAAATACTCAGAACCACAAGCTGCGACAGATATGGAGACAACCAGTTCCTGGACCAAATGGTCCCGACAGCATACCGCTGGCACCACAGACCGAATGGTCCCGACGGCATACCGCTGGCGTCTCGAGATACGATCCTCAGCTATATGCCAACTTAAAAATTTTGAAGCGGCCTTACAACTGGCGCTTTTACCGAACACTGAAACCCAGAAGGTAATCAGAGTTAGTTTGAGAAAAATCCCACTTTATTGATAAATCTAAGAAGGTTACATTTCAAGTGTGTGACCGACCCTAGTCTCCGGGGAGCTGGCATGCCAAGGCGAGTTCCAGGACAACATTTCATCAAGGGAGGCTGAGACTTGGTTGGAGCTCAACCTGAGTCGCAACCTGCACTCCCCTATAGTATTGGTGGGATTTGGCACCCCCCCCTCATACCAAGCACTCTACCTAGGCTGGGAAAGCACGTTTTACTCTCTCTAGGATTTTCTCTTTCTAGAAAGTCATTTTCTCTCTCTAAATTTTATTGATCCCCAGGCTTCCTTTAATCATGCCTAGATCATGTGAGGTGATTGCACATCGATCTGAGCTCTCTGGACTTCGCTAGAACCGATCAAAGATTTTAAGCCATAGGAACTTGGCGCCGGCTGGATTATGGTCACAGTGGCGCCAGGAGCAGTGCCGGCGCCGTTGGCGTCGGGAGCAGCAAGGGCGTTGCTGGCGTCGAGGACAATGTTGGCGCCGGAAGTAAAGCTTGTAAAGGTAGCTTTACAACATCCACCCCACCTTTATAAAATCTGATGTCCTCATCAGATGTCAGATTAAAGTAAAGGTGTCTCCCACTTAAAATAACTATACATTTAAGCTACTTGGCACAGTACTCAATTTACTGGCCACTTTTTATTAACATTGAAGCCGACACACCACAAGTCGGAGGCTCAGCTCTTTGTACTGAAAAATTACATAACTTAAAATATCTCTTTGTCTGGGAAAAGCATAGATTTTATATCGCTTTCGTAAAATCCAAGAACCTTATTAACTGGTGACAGAGGCCTTTCTTTGAAATATTCGCCCCTGTCGCTTCTAACTTTCGACTTTGGAACTCCTTTGAGCTCCAGATTTGTCCTTGATGCACTTTGTGTTGAGCTCCCTGAGCTCCAGATTTGATCAGTTCCGCACAGGTATCAAGGCTCCCTGAGCCAAAGGATTTATCGTTTGATTGCCCACTTTATGGTCCACTCCGTGCCTTGTTGCTTCTGCACCTTGATTTCTCTCCTTGTCCCAGCCTGATCTTGATACATTTCCTTCTTGGCTCTTTAAGGTAGGCAAAGATTGAGTACTCCGCAATGCACCTCTCACTTAGCTTGAAGTAGCTCTTTGAATCAGCCCAAATGTAAGCATTGACCTCGTGGAAAGCCAAAGGGTCGCACCAGTTTGATCCGCATACAAACTATCTCTTCCCGTTTGTTTGAAGCACCATGTTCGTCACGCAAAACTTGACTTTTACAATTCCATCACTGGTCAGTTGCCTCACAGTCAAAACAAGAAGTGCACATCAAGCTTGGCTTCAAGTAGCTCTCTTTGAATCAAACACATGCACCCAGAGTTTGCACTAGTCCGATCTCAACACGAACTGTCCCTTAGCGTCCGTTCAAAATACCAAGTCTCTCATGCAAGACTCAACTTTCACAGTTCCTTCATTGATCAGCTGCCTTACACGTAACACAAGCCAGCGTACTCATATGTTTCCTCATCATTGTTGGTCCAGAGAAAGCCTATAACAAGCTTTTCTTTCCACAACAAAAACTTGTCAACTTATTAGGTCCAAAGTTCACCAGTCTCCTAGTGTGAGTATGGCTAGGTCACCTTGAATTTGCCCCCGTTTTGATCAACTTTCATTCAAAATTTGTCCCAAGAGAGAGGTGTGTGTGATAGTTCCCCTCCACTTATAAAATCAGCTGATCGGACTTACAGTAGAGTTATTCGGACAAAAAGCCTTTCCAACACTTTGCTTCCCATCTGCTAGGATTATGGCTCGATCCAACTTGTTGCCAATCTCTATAGAGGATCCTAGTCTTTTCCCTTTGAGGAAAAATCCAATTGATACTGGATATCACCCATGCTCAGTGAATTTCAGTTCCGAAGGTGGCCGTCCCAAATGAAGACCAACTGCTCCATAGAAGATCTCCCCTGAAATTGCCCTTTCCAACTTTTGACTTCCTGCTTGCATCTGGTGGGCGTTGTCGCAAATGAAACTAACCCAAGAAACAGGCTAGCCATCCATCCTTTGCAAACATTGAGTCATTTCGTTGCCGTTCACGTGCGAGTACTTGAACTGCAAATCCGCCCCACAGATTCTATAGTCCTCTTTGTTTGATGGTATCAGCCTTCAAAAGAAAGGTTCCTTCTCGAGCCATCAGCTCCTTGTATCACAAGCAAACATGCAAACCAGACAAAGCACAAGTACTAAGACTCACCACGAATACATACAAGTAAGACACTCAGGCAGGTTTACTAACAAGTAACAAAGACAAGGTCCCCTTTTGAGATGGTCCTGCCAACAGACCTTTGTCTGGCCGCGCCCATACAAATCGATCACAGAATCAGCCCACATAGGACACCCCTCCAACTATCCGTGCTTTCACCATTAAGCAGCACATTGCCTCAGTCACGCCCCACCACTTTTTGGTCAATAGCCCCTATAGCTAAACGATCGGCAGCTATCCCGCACCGGCAGCTAACCACCCATGCTTTACACCCGAATTCGAGCAGCATCTCTGTATCAATGGTTAATCTGTACAGTTCGAATATGTCACCCCGCACCCCACAAGGTACACACCGTGCTTTCACCTACCTAGGCAGCACTTTGCCTCATCCGTCCTATGTGCAGACAGTGCCAGGCCCGAACCGCGAGAACTGACCGTGCTTACACCTCGAGGGCAGGACTTTGACTCATCAAGTCCCCTGTTCTGCCGACCACCCCGACCGTGGATGCACCCGTGCTTACACTGTGGGCAGCACCTTGCACCACAGTTGTCTTGATGAACCCCAAACAGTGGCCATTTCTGTGAGATCCGCATAGCTGATCGGCCAGTCGGCTCCGATACCACATGTAGCGCATGCATCATAAAGGGACCCGGGAACCACGACTTAGCTTCCCAGCCTTCAACTCTTGCCATCCAAACCCACTTGACATACAAGCAGCCAACTCGCCAACAACGATCAGACTTAACCCACTTGAAGTTTCGAAAACCAACATTGAGATCCAAACTGGTGCCATGCCAGATCGGGGGTCCCGATGTGGGTGACTTCCCTCCAAGCAAGCCGCCCGACATACATCAAACTTAATTAACTCGAAGCTTCGTTACAAACGAGTAACATCCATTCCAAGCAAGCAGTCTGACTTACATCAGACTTAACCAACCGAAAGCTTCGTCATGAGCGCTGGAAGCCAACCTGGCGCCACGCCAGACTGGACAGCCATAAATAGGTGACTTCCACCCAAGCAAGCCATCCAACTCAGTCGACAAGGTAGAGCCCGTTCTCCAAGATCTTAACCCATTCACGTTCATGCAAGGAACACTCAGAACCACAAGCTGCGACAGATATGGAGACAACTAGTTCCTGGACCAAATGGTCCCGACAACATACCGCTGGCGCCATGGACAGAATGGTCTCGACGGCATACCACTGGCGTCCCGGGATACGACCCTCAACTATGTGCCAACTTAAAAATTTTGAAGCGGCCTTACAACTGGCACTTTTATCGAACACTGAAACCCAGAAGGTAATCAGAGTTAGTTTGAGAAAAATCCCACTTTATTGATAAATCTGAGAAGGTTACATTTCAAGTGTGTAACCGACCCTAGTCTCCGGGGAGCTGTCATGCCAAGGCGAGTGCCAGGACAACATTCCAGCAAGGGAGACTGAGACTTGGTTGGAGCTCGCCCTGAGTCGCAACCTGCACTCCCCTATAGTATTGTTGGGATTCGGCACCCCCCCTCATACCAAGCACTCTACCCAGGCTGGGAAAGCACATTTTTCTCTGGGACAGTACCTAGAGCTGCTGTTAGTCATGCAAGGGTTAATTCACACTGGTTTTGGAGATATAAAAATCTAATGAGATTTTAGGCTCTTTTTCCCTCCAAAATGCAGATTGGTGTGTTTTTTTTTTGGGTTTTTTGGCTGGTTGGTTTGGGTTTCAAGCCCTTAGAAGCTGTTCAGGGCTCCTCTACCCTCTCACACCTCCTCCTCTAGTTGTGAATAGTCCAAACACAAAGGAATACATGAAACTAACTCTAAGCTCCCAAAAATTTACCTAAAACTATTCTAAAAAGCAAAAAAAATAGCTAAAATGCAACTACTATCGCGGGAGCGCGTGTGTGGGACTGATTCATGTTCGTCCTCTTTGTCTCCTTTATCGGGAACAATTTTCTGTCATTTAATTTTCTTTTGTGTGGAAGCCCTTACAAGATCCCAGACACTCGACTATGCATCACAGAACACATTCTATTCTAGCAATCATGATACACAGCACAAGACGGGATGCACGAAAATAGAGTGAATGTATTATCAGTTTTAGTTGAGTGAATTCACAATGTCTCGCTCATTGGTGGAATGACATTCTACTCTTTTGTTGTGTTATGCTCGTTGGCAGACTTTCATGCACAGCTATGGTGTCTTTACTTTCTTACTCTATTCGCTATGTCTCTCTCTGTCTCTTACAGATCTCTGTATTCACATCTTCTATTATTATGGTCCAGAGAGGATCGTTTTAAACCTCCACTATGTGGAGTTTACAAGATAGCTAAACGTCAAATCACATGACTAGTTAACGCTAATCAACTAGTTAGTTAGTCTCCATCGTTGCTACTCGTTTCAGTTGGGCGTGAAGCCCGTTGAGCTGTCAGCTGACAGCACGAAAGATTTTTTCTCGTCTGATTTGTAATCTCCCATTTGCCTTCATTCTTTTCGTTTCTTTTCGTAGTTTTTGTTTCGCGTTCCTTTTGCGGTTTGCGGTCTTGGAGGTGCGTTTGTGATTCGCGATTGATTCGCGAATCGTTCGTGCTTCGAGTCAAAGACACGTTGACTGTCGCAAGTTGTTCTTGTTCGTGCTTCGAGTCAAAGACACATTGACTGTCGCAAATTGTTCGACCTTCGTGTCTTGTTTGTGCTGCGACAAAGTTGCGAGAGTTTATCATTTCTGACACTTCCTCTTGAACCTTGCAACTTTGTTCGTTCAATCCAATTGCCTCTCTTTGCTTGGTAAAGAGTGGCTTGCCGAGCGGTTTTGTGAGGAGATCTGTAATCATACTTTCTGATCTTATGAACTGGACCTGGAGCTATCCTTTTGAGATCAAATTTTGAATATGATGGTACTTCAGAGGAATGTGCTTCGTCTTTGAATGGAAGAAGGATCCTGGGACAGATAGATGGCACTCTGAGAGTCCATCATCATCGTGCTTGGCCCCTGTTGTGGTATCCCGATTGCCTCCAACATCATTTGCAGCCACACTACCTCATTCGCCACCTTCGAGGCTACGACATACTCAGCTTCGCAAGAGGATTGAGCTACCAAGGTTTGCTTTTTACATATCCAGCTGATTGCAGTTCCGCACGCTATCGTACATCCTCCAGTAATGGACTTGTTGTCATCTTTGCAGCTCGTCCAACTCACATCACTATAGTGATGCAGCTCGAATCCTTTCTCTTCATTTCTAGCTCTGTAGGTTAATCCAACATTCTGGGTACCCTTCAGATACTGTAGGATTTGTTTGGCCATTTTCCAATGTGCTAGACCAGGATTGGAACAGAATTGGCTCAATGCGTAAACAGAAAAGGCCAGATCGGGTCTGGTACAAATTGTTAAGTACATCGGACTATCGATTAAGTTCTGGTAGGGTATACTTGCCATCTTCAATTTTTCCTCTTCTGTTTTCGGGCAATCATGTTTCGTGAGCTTGGCTCCAACTATCATTGGTATGGCTTTCTCTAAATAGTCCATCATGTGGTACTGCTTCAGCACTTTTCTGGCGTATTCTGACTGACTCAAGTGGATTTCGCCATTTATTTGATCTCTTCTGATCTCTAGCCCTAGGCATTTTGTTGCTTCTCCAAGATCTGTGATTTCGTAGTTTTCAAAAATCTGGCTCTCTGTGTCTTTGATCAACATCAAGGAATTTTTTATCATCAGCAAATCATCCACGAAAATGATCAGTATCACAAAATCCTTTCCTACTCTTTTGATGTAGACATTACAGTCTTGTTGAGTAGGATTAAAATCTAGAGAGTTCAGAAGACCATCAAGCTTTTTGTACCAGACTCGTGGTGCCAATTTTAGACCGTAGATGCATCTCTGCAATCGACAGACATATTGTCTGTTGTTGGGGTCTTCATAGCCTTCAGGTTGCTTCATGAAAATTTCTTCCTCTAGATCTCCGTGGAGAAAAGCTGTTTTCACGTCAATCTGGTGAATTTTCAGATTGTACTGTGTGGCGTATGCAAGGAGCAGCCTTATGCTTGTCATCTTGACCATGGGTAAATATGTGTTGAAATAGTCAACACCATATCTCTGCGTGTAGCCCTTCGCGACAAGCCTTGCTTTGTAGCGGCCAATGGTGCCATCTGATTTCAGCTTCTTCTTGTACACCCATTTGCAGTCGACTACTTTTCTATTCTCTGGCAGTGGCTCTAATGTCCATGTCTCATTTTGCCTCATCGACTCGATTTCTTCTAACATTGCCTGTTTTCAAAATTCTCCCTTTGGACTCTGGATAGCTTCTTGGTATGTAGCTGGCTCTTCTGTGAAGCTGCAGTACTCGAACTACGTGTCTTCGCTCCATTGAAGATGCCTATTCCTATGAGCTACTACTTGGTTGCTCATGGCTTACCAATGCAAGAGTCATTCATGACTGGAGCAAAGGACGAGTCACCTTTGGTAATAGAGACAGCTCTGTTACCATTGATTCATCTGGCAAACTCAAACCCGCATGATTTCACGATGAAGGATCTTCTACTACTAATTCAGTGTTTGAGCCATACTAGTCCACCCACGAAAAAGATCATTATATTGAATCTACTGATATCATAAACTAGAGTCACAGTTTAGCTACTGATTCAGTGTTTGAGCCATACGAGTCCACCCATGAAAAAGGTCATTATGTTGAATCTACTGAAATCATAAACTGGAGTCACAGTTTAGCTACCATTGATTGTGTGAATGTCGATTCTTGTGCTCAACATCAGGATGATTGTACCTATACTTCTCTGACCGATACCGAACAAATTCCTGATCTAGACACCTATCATTATTATCAATTTTATTGATATTCTTCCACACCATGATGAGTTGTTAAATGTTGCATAGCTACCTACTAATGAATCAGAAGACTTATTCGTAGATGACGAGAATGTCTTACGAATTCAAAATTGCCTAGATGATTTGGACATTTCTGACATTCAGATCCTCAACTACATGGAGGCCCTTCCACTCAAGGCCTTTCCGTAGCAGTCATCCAAAGTGGAACCAGTTGCCAAAGTTATGGTCAAAAAACATGATACCAAGAGTGTCTGTATACTTTAAGGACTATACGATTGAGGATGTCACAATCCAATTACCCCAAGCTCAACGTGAGCCAAATGGTAATTCGCCCTACGAAGGCCTTGCTTGCACCATCACTCTTTCCTTGCGTGAGCCAAATGAAAGTAACGAATACGTTGTCCACGTCGGGGCTCATCTCAATCAAGAACAACGCAGACGGCCTGAAAAGCTCCTATGCAAATATAGAAATGTCTTTGCTTGGTCCTATAAAGACATGAAAGGAGTCTCACCACACAAGTAGTTGTGCATCGTATTCCGCTTAAACCGGGTGCGAGGCCAACTGCTAGTCGTCCCTACTGATGCAATCTGATCTACAAGGCCAAAATCAAAGAAGAACTCCAGCGCTTGTTAGATGCAGGATTCATCTATGAAATCGAACATACTGAGTGGGTCTCCCCAGTCGTCATTGTTCTTCTCTTCCGACATGACTGCTAAGAAAATCCTCTTGGTAGGATTTTGGTGGCCAGCTCTTTTTAAGCATACGCACACCTACACTAAGGCCTGTGATGTTTGTCAACGAACAAAACGATTTCAGAAGACTGACTACATGCCTTTACACCCTGTCACAATGGATTAAGCTTTCCATAAATGAGAAATTGACTATGTTGGACCCATTAGTCTCGCTGCTAGACACACTCAATCACGATATATCGTAGTAGCTACGGACTATTGTACAAAATGGGCTGAAACAAGAGGTGTTCGCAATGTTGACGCTCATTCTACCACAAAATTTCTCTATGAACAGGTTATCGTTCATTTCGGATTTCCTAGAGAACTTATCAGTGATAGGGGTACACATTTTTTTAACTCTGTCATAGCAATCTACTTTCCAAATTTTTTGTGGTCCATCGCAAAAGTTCCCCGTATTATCCACGATGCAATGGCCAGGCGGAATCCACAAACAAAATCTTATGTGGCATTCTCACCAAAGTCGTCGAGTCCAACTGATCCGATTGGGAACTAAAACTTCGTGTTGTGCTCTATGGGCCTACCGCACTACCCCGAAGCGAGCCACATGCTTAGCCCCTTTTCAGCTAGTATATGGCCAAGAAGCCGTTATGCCTGTAGAATTCCATATTACGTCCCTTTTAGTAACCTATAATCTTGAGCTAGATAATCGACAGATCTTAGCAAACAAGTTATTTTATCTGGAACAACTACGTGAAATATGTCGGATCAGCATCCATGCTCAACAAGTCCACAAACGACGACAAAAAGCATGACACGATCGATTCTGAAAACTCAAAGAGTTTCAGGTCGGAGATAAGGTTCTGCTATACCAAGCCAAAGCCTTTAAAGGAAAACTCAAATTTTCTGGCCAAGGACATTATGTCATTCAAAAGATATTTGCCTCCGGATATGTTCAATTCCAAACCCTACAAGACAATCTTTTAGACATTATGGTCAATGGGAGCAAACTGAGAAAGTACAATGAGCCCTATTTTTATCTTGATATGTATTGGTTGCGTTATTTCCTAACTTTAATATTGTTTATTGTCTGCTTGCCATTTCAACAATTTTTGTTGTGTTTTCTTGTTTCAGAACATCAAGATACCATCAGATCAAGCATACAATCAGTCTTTTTCTGTCAAAACCACAAAAATCATTCTTTTCAAAAAAAAATTCCCACAACCACATCAGATAGAATTCGCCCAACCCCTTTTTTAGTATGCATGATCTATTTTTGACCTCCACAAATTCTGTCTCAGAGAAAAAACTTTTTAGAAATAGAAAAAAATTAGTTTTTGCCTCAGATCCCCACCGACAGAATTTGTAGATCATCTCCACGATTTCTCTGTCATCTTCGCGAGTTCTAATCAGACTAATTTTTGTACTATCATTTTGTAAAAAAAATCACTTGCAAAAATTCGTCGGCTTCCAGAATAGTGCCTCAAAATTTGCAAACCTCACTAGGAAATCGTGGGCACTGAAAATGAATTCTAGGAGAAATTGCGAATTCGTATAAAAAAAGTCTATACATAGGCCTCCACCATCCTCTCCACAAGTTCATTCTAGATTTCTGCTCCCGAATTCGTGCTGAATTTTTTTAGAATTTTCAAAACTTCTAGAATAATCTAGAATCACCGCTACCATGGCTTCTCGCGACTCATCATTCTCCCTCCATCGTTGCAAGGCCCCTAAGCCTTATTTGGGCGATATCTTCTTGATTTCCATTAAGAATTATGCCGAGCAATTTATCCTAGCCAAGAATATTCTTACCAACCTTGGCTTTGATCTGACATACTTCACTGATCAACAAAGCAAGAGTTTGATCCAAGCTACCTACTCAACTTATTCAGACGAGTTCCAGACCTTTCGGATCACATCTAAAGGCGGCAGTTCTACCATCATCGACATCTCCCCAGAGCATTTACAGAGCATTGGATTTCCTAACCTGGGCAAGACGATCCATGGCAAAGGTGCCAGTTATGATGCCAAATATTTCACTAAGTTTCTGATGGACGATGAAAAGACAATTGCCCAAACCAACGCCGACATTGCTATTCGCCTCCTCGTAGATCCAAAACTTAGGGCAAGCTCAAAAATTCTTGTGGCCATGGTTGAGGTCCACACAGTCAAAATGGATTGTATTTCATCTAGCGATCTATTTTCATTAACCATCACCATGAATGATCCCACTAGAACTACAAGTGGGTAGAGAAAGTGTCAGACATATTGTGCGGGGCCCTAAAAGCTTGAAAAGCCACCACCAAATGTGGATATCTTCTCCACATGTTGGTCACCAAGAAACTCAGACATAGGACGACCATGACTATCAAAGAGCTAGAAGACATCTATCCTAGCACCAGGAAGCGCGCCACCCCTCAGCTATTAGCCAAACTTGTTTCACCCACACCACACCAACAAAGAAGCAGAAGGGTAAGGCAATCCGCACAGACGAGACCACCCCCCCTGATATCTTATATAGTGATATAGGGATAGAGTATGCTGAATCTGGCGGGAACTTGAAATCCTCTCAAGTCCCAAAGGAGGTTCTAGCGCAGCAGGAGGCCTCACTCCAAAGGCCCAACAACGAAGAGAAGACATAGCAGCAACAACAAATTTTTGCCATTCAACCCCATGCCATATCCTAATTATACGCGCACACTCCCCGACATTGGCCCTTGGGAGCAATTACCCCTCACAGCCCAAACAGCGGCTTGGTTGGTGAATGAGTTTCAGTACAACCTCTTCGGCACTTTAGGGGGTCATTATACCATGAGACAATTTGATGATGGTGCCATGGCAGATCTTCCAGAAAAACAACGCAAGGTTGGAGGTGGAAAACAAGCAACAGCAGCAGCAGATCCAGAATCTCAATGCGTATAATCAACAACAATAGCAAATGCTTAGCCACCTCCAGAACCAACTCCAATTGAAGATCTCCAACATGCAAACTGTCATCGACAACCTTACAGTAGAGCGGGACAAGGCCTTAGCAAATGCACAAGCAACACGTTTCACTATGAAGGAACAATTAAAACTGGTGAGTTTCCATGATTTCGCACCACCAACTATTCCTAAGGGAACTCTGATTCCAGTGGTGGCATATCAAGCATTGGCACAAAAGTTAAAAGCCACGACAGAGCAGCACTCCAAAATGCAACAAACGTATACTACTTCCGTCGAGGCCCTCAACCAGCATATTGCCATCCTGGAAGAAACATTAAAGACAGTTGTCCATTCAACGCCTTCTGTCCATGCAGAGCATGCCCAGTTTCATGACTCTGGGCCTCACTTTGATGGATCATATGGTGGAGATGGAGCAGGATTCTAACAACCTCCAGTTGCTAATCAAGGCTTGTCATTTCAAGGCCAACTCCAAGGGCAAGGAACTCAATCACCAACCAATCCACAGGGCTCTGGTAGGCTCCCAACACCACCTTTTCCCTTCCTCCACTTCTAACCCCATCGACACTACTAACCTTCCATTCACCCAACATCAATTTTTAGTTCATTGTTTTTCTTTTGTTTGGTAAGAACTCTGATAGCCTACAAGGACTGTCAAGTTCGAGTTCGAGCATTCGAGCTAGAGTCGAGGCCAACAAAGTTTGGTATTGGATCTCAATTCGCCAAAATGCATGACATTAGGGATAGACAATCATTGTGAAAAATTAAGAGCTAGGTAGCCATCACAAGAAGGACATATGCATAATGCTCTAAATTTTTTTTTTTTGTAATGGAGTGTTGAATCTTATAAACTTAGCAAACAAGAGGTGTAGGTACGACAAAACATGGATGGATAAGCTCACAAGCCAGGCTCTTATCCACTGTGCTACAAAACATTGGAGTTATACGATTGTAACATATTGTATTTGTATCAATGTATGAACTATGATATGTACCATAGAAAGTTCTTGTCGAAGCCTTGTGGTTAAGTCACTTAATGCATTGTTGCTGATATCATCACAAGGCTTGTTACATTTGTATCTCGATGAACATTAGTTCGAATTTAACTATAATTGACAACATAATCAAATGATAGCTATAGGAAAGTGGAAGTTCACTACTAGGCAATAGAACCAGCCTCATTTTGCATGTTTTGTATTAGGAACTCCATTCAAACTACTTCGCTTTTGGGGCTTCCTATAATCGGCTCACCAAGGTAAGTTCCACCATACAAAGGCTATTGTCCACATCTCAAAGTTGTGCATTAACACTAACACAACTCAAAGTGTGCATGTGGTCAAGCATTCTCTCTTGATTGTGCAAAGGATGGGGATGCTGGCCCCATGCTCTCAATAGAATCCATAAGTACGTGACCTAAAAATGTTCCATATATTGAGAATAAAACGTGCAAAAAAAAAAAAATCTTCTACATTATTTTGGAAGAAAAAAAGGTCTCGAAGCTATTGACTTTTTTAGAGTTTGCATAAAATAAATTTTTTGGAGATTGTGTGCCATGAATATGAACCTTCCATGGAATTTTTACGACAATTAAAAATAAAAAAGAATTAATGAGTTTCCCCAACCACAAGTCTCACAATACACATTGTATAAAGGCTTGATTGCCATCCAAGTGGCACCAACTCATTCGCCAAGGTCAGTTTCATTTCCTCGAGCAAGCAAACGAGTGAGAAATGAAAATTTTCTTTGAGGTGGGGTAAAGGAATAAACAATCAAAAAAAATTCAATAAAAAGGAAAAGAAAAGGTCCAAGGCACTCTTTTATTTGGGTGGGTCAAAGTCAAACTTTCTGGCCTCCCAAGCCACAAGGAGGCACCCCTGGAAGCGAAAGCATCTTCAAAGAATATTCTCTCATTTGGCTGGAGGTGCTTCTAGTTTTAATGGGTGCGAAAGAATCTAAAAGGAATATTCTATCGAGGAATGAAGGGTTTTGCGAGCGGGGTGGAAGCAGAAGAGTGTGTGAGGGAATATTTCTTCGTCTTTCCTTCCTTCGAGCTCTGCCCGAGAATCTGAGCGGCTTTTTGCTTTTGGGCGATGGATAGATCCTTCGATACTGTACTATACTTTCTGTTCCTGGCTTGCAAGATGCGAAAGAACTCTTTTTTGCAGCTCCTTGACTTCTTCTAGCATGTAGTTTTGTTTGATTTGATGCAGTGCTGGTAAGGACGGATATAGCAGAAGCCCTCAGAGCTGCTTTGTATCCCCCCTCTCACTTCTGTTAACTGCGTAAATTTACAGAACTAGAACACAGACAGAATGCAGGTGCTGCAGACGGTAGCAGAGATCACAGAGGCGGCGCTGGCAAGAGGGGATGCGCCGCTCATATGGGGGATTGATCTATCAACAGCACTGCAACACCTGGGGGCGCCCATTCCCAGCATTGAATTGGGCCAGTGGCTGCTCACCAATGCCTTCAAGCCACCCCCAACAGTCCCTTCTTCTGCTGTGTGGCTGTACCTGAAATACTCCATGGCTACCTATCTCGTCTTTCCTATGCATGTGCTGGCTCTCCTGACCTCCAAGTGGGTTTCTGCATCTCATTGCACCCCATTCGTTCAGTGGCTTCGTCCGTCTCTTTCTTCCCCATTTGCTGATTATATCAGATAGCTTTAATATGCTTTTGCCATGGATTATCAGCAAAACGTTTGTTGCAATCCATCAAATGCCTTGTTGCAATTCAAGTAAGTGAAGGCAGGCTTGTATGAAGTTTAATGTATTCTATTGACTGTTTACTTGCTGGCAGAGTCATACCTGTTCGCACTCAGCAACCATACATGTACAACGCCTTTTTGGAGCTTGCGAGCACGTATACTTTTTCCGTTGCGTCGTCCAACATCCTTTACAGTTCTGAGAGGTGATTCATTATTCATAATCTCAAAAACTAATCCTGTGATTATGCAAGTGGCGTAGTCCTGCTTTGTTCTCGTGCAGGAAATAGTGATTAACCATTACCATCTTAGTTAACTTAAAAGCTTTGGAGCTCCTCAGCACTTATGGTTGTGCACTTTTTATAATCATCTAGTTTCTCGATTTAGTTTTAGTACTTCTTCAGGCTGGAAAGCAGGAAACATGTGAAACAACTCAATACTCTACAGAATTAAAGTGAAAACTTTGAACAATGATCTAGCATGAACTCGTTCAAGGAAAAAGGTTATGGTTTCTAATGAGCTAAAACTGACATGGCTCATATAGGTAAGCTATATTAGCTGAAGCACATAGTTCAAAGTTAATACAGGGTCTATCAAGAATAATGGAAGCATAAGCTTAATATAATTCGGAAAGCATTTATCAGAGTACAACAGAGCTCTATTGTCCACCAATGTATGCCTTGTGAGTTATGGGCTTCTAGCTTGGATGTATGAGATAATGCCATAAAGTTCTGAGGTTTGGCACTTATTAGGGCAAGCAGACGGAACCTTCAAGTTTATCCCTCACGATGCTGCTTGGTGCAATTAAGCAATCTTGCTCTCTTTTTCATAGTAATTTCACAAGAACAATTTCAAGTAGCTCATGGATAGTTTTTTTGAACCACTTTAGTGCCAGCACTTCTATCCATTTTCTATTCTTTCTGAAGAAGGCACTTTTGGATGGCACTAAAATTTCCCCCCCATCTTCAATTGACACATAGTTGTTCAAAGCTTTACCTCAAAGTATAACCAAGTTTCATTTACTGTTTTGAAGAAAGTCTTGGTATCTATGGTTTTTATCGAAATGCAAAGCTAAATTCCAAATTATGTGGCCTTAAATCTGAAACAAGTATTTGCTCTTTTGTCATCTAATGCAAGCACATAAATTTCTGTTAAGAATGAGGCTATTTTTTGCAAGTTTCATAGAAGCTCCATCATATAGTATTTGTCCCCTCTATTAAAGAACATGATCTTTCACATAAGCATCACACACAACATAATGGACAACAAATTATGAATCATATAGCAATCTCTTGCAAAAGACATTGTATGGAGACCAATCACCAATCAATGGAATATAGTCACAATTTTCCTACAAGGAGTTGCAATCTGAGTCTCCTAAAGAGAATTTACAAAGTGTCAAAATGATTAGCTACTAATAACTTACCCCTATTTATTCTGTTTGTGGAACTCTAGGAGTTTCCATTCTATTCGGTATCAATAATTAGGGCTAACATAAGCTTGAATGCCAAGATAGATTGCACCTTATTGAGATGTACCAATGAAAAACCAATTATATTGGCCCAACTAATATTGAACTATACGCATGAAAGTCTTAGGGTCCAAGTGAGGCCTCCTGGATATGATGCCTACTATAACATCAAAAAACATGATGGGCCAATATGAGCAACATGTATTGAAAGTAACAATTTGATGTAATTATTGTAAGTGATACTGAAAGTGAAAATACATGGTTCCATTTCAAGGGCAAGGGATCCTCCATAACCAGAGATTGAATAGTAGCAACAAGTGCTCATTGCATGTGCAAAGACTTCAATGGACTCCCCATGTGGCCTCATCAATAACCCTACTGTTCCGTTGAACCAAATACTACATTTGGCCTTGGTATTCACTATCCTACACACGTGCTTAAAGACTAATAGCCCATAAGTTTAGTAGCACATAATAGAGTCGCATGCAAGATATCACATACTTGCTGGTTGCTGTGAAGAATAAGTTAACTAAGAATGGGTCCTAAGTTCGACTCCTAACATCACTTTTTGTTTGAGACTAGCCTTGCATCAATCGATGCTTGGCAAAACAAAGGTGGAAATACAAATTTTGTACCATATGAAACTCCAAATATCGTTGTTCAACTTTCTACTGCTGTGGATATGTTACAAATGGTCATGTGCCAGATGAATGATGTCCCTTGCATCACATAGAACAGAGGCTGATGTGAGTAAAGTGTCATCAATTAGTAGTGAAATTTATGGTAATTTTGGGGAATAGCCCCATGTCAATACCCCCCCACATTCAAACAGCTTGCTAAATGAAGTAGGCAAACTCAATTTCAAAGGTCAGGTTATAGGATTTTAGTGTATCAGCTGTCCTGGGACCTCATCTTCTGCCGCTTTTTCATTTTCCTGCAGGATTATAGAAGCCGTGGATGAAGTGCTTAGCATTTCCAAAAGCATCGGAGTTTCCGTCAAAGAGGTCGGGGCCATTTGTGTGCATTTTCTCTTTTTGTTGGTCTACAAACTTGCACATGCAACAGTCGAGGACTTGGGATCATCAATTTGCCCTTCTGAGATGCAAAAAGAAGAAAATGGCAATTCAACACATGTCTCACACGGTCAGGACTCTGCTGTAGTTGTCATTGAAGATGATAAGGAACCAACCAGAGAAAAGCCCACTAAAGAGAGAAACACTATACGGGCAGTTGAGCTTCTCGCAAAGATCATGCTCAACAAAAAGAGTGCATCACTGTTACGCCTGGCACGGGGAAATCGGTAAGGTTCAACATATGGTTGCATATACATCTTGTTAGAATCGCTATTTATTTAGGCTTAAGATCCCTCTTTGACCGTCACATTATCCTCCACTCCTGTTCTTGTTTAACAGCTGGAAGTTGACAAGGAAACATCCAAACCCTTGTTGCTGAACTTCTGATATGTACCCAGAGATTAATTTGTGTGTTTTATAGCTGGAAATAAGCTTATTAGTCTTGTTTATCAGGTGCACAGACTTGCAGCCAGGTTTCAAAGTCATTGGTGCTCTGCCTTTCCTGGTGCAAGACTGTCCCTTTCTGTTTTAAACTAATTACTTGATCTATTAGACAAAGAAAAATGATTATATTTATTGTGAACAAAGAGACTCTCAAAGCTTGGTGCACCGCTTCGCCAGTTTGTTGCACCACATGCTAGATTTGACCAGCAAGAATTGGGCTTTTGTATGGTTCCATTTGATGCATTCCTACCACACAAGTCACGCTAGTATATGGCATATTAGCTATGCGCATTACAGAAATTAAATTGAAAAATCCTTCCCATTTCAGGCTTACTACGTGCTAAGTTTAAAATGCAGATGGGTATAAGAAACCAATCAATATCTATTTTCAACTTCTAGTTATCAGTAGCTCTTTTCGTAAGAGACACTTTGTTGTATTGCAATTTATGAGTGCTTTGAAAGTGAAGAATTTTCTGGAATCATCTTCTTTGGGCCTTGAATTTGTTTCATTGCTACCACCATTGATTTTTGAAAATGTCTCTTTGTTGTGATAAAATCTGGCTCTGATCTTGCACAAATCTCCATACTAAGTGATTGCCGTTTGTCTAGACCTGAAGGATGGAGCTTGTTTGCGCAATGTCTACAATCACTCGAGGACTTTTTGCATGACACATCCTTGAAAGTGCCAAAAGCAGCTGATGCTTTTGGCCATTTGGCAAAGGCTTTACAGCAAGGGTTGTACCATGAATGGCAGCCTAATCAGGTCCCTGTTGTTAAGGTGCTTTTAGACACTGGTACCTGCACCTGGGGTTCTAGCAATGCATGGGGCAATGGTCCTGCAGCAGCTTGGCTTCCATTTGACATTTTCATGGAGAATGCTATGGAAAATAGGCGGGTTCCTGCGACATCTACAGCTCAGGCTCTTACCGGTATGCTTTGCAACTTAAATATTTTGAATGCTCATTAGAATGAGCTCTAGGGGTTTGAGAGAAATGCCATGTCTCTCAACTGTCATGGAAGCCAACCACACTCATGCCCCTCTGAATCCTCTAGTCTCTGAAGTTCAGTGAGGTCTCTGAAAATAGGCATGACGTACCACTATAATATGCGCTAAAAAGCCTGACAAACCCCAAAATCTGGATATTAAATCTCCCCAACTTTCAAAAAGTGAGAACACCTATAAGAAACTAGCAAAACTTGAATTTTTAGCTGCCTTTTGAAACTTGATTTGAAGAAATTTAATTACTATCCTCAGCTATTTGGTTAGGGGAATCCAATGATCCAAAAATCCAACTACCATAGAGAAAAATAGAAGTAGAAATAAAAAAGGAGTTTCTCTTTAACGAAAAATGAATGCTGCACGTAATCAATTCAAGTGACCTAAACAGATGTGGATCTGAACACTGTAGGGACTGGCGGCCAACAATATGAGCCAAATTTCTCTTCTGACATGTACACATTACTTTCTTTGTACTGATGGTGCAAACAACCCATTCAGAGGTTTTTGTAGGAGGTTCATTTTGTACTGGGATGAGGTTCTAGAAGCAAAAACAGAAAAGACTTCCAATGATTAAGCTCTTTCCCCTGATTCAGCTGCCTGCTCCTGCAAGCCCTTGACTCTTATGTGGTTTACCACACTGTTTTATTGAAGCTAGTTTAGACGCTTTCATTATCTTTAGTTTGGCATCTTTCTAAAACGTCCCTGTGATATTCTGTGTAAGGCACAATGACTTTGGGAGGGTTTAGGGGGATAATTTTCTTGTATGAAATGCAAGTTATCGATCAAGACTAAAAAGAATGAAGCACTCTGCTTCTTTTGAAGATTCTTGCTCGTTGGCAGTGGAGTTAGTATGAACCTAATACTTCTTAATATAGGTTTTTGCAATTTTGGCATTTCGCTCTTAGACTGGATGGTTATAGAAGGATAAGATTCAATGCATTGACTGTGGAAATATCCATCTTTGGCTTCATGTCAGCTCTTGTGCACTATCAAGCTTCATGACTAGATAGTTATTGTGGTTTCCTTTTTGTATGTGTAAAAGCTTCTGGGTAATGGCTGGCTGATACTCATTCAGCACTAACTGGAGATATGAATCTTTGACATGTTTCAGATTTGATGAAGTCACTTCAGGCCATTCAAAGTGCAACCTGGCATGATTTGTTTTTGGGACTCTGGACTGCAGCACTTCGCCTTGTTGACAGGGTAAGTTGGTAGATGTAAGATCTTTTACCCTCAGTGGTTGCTTCTTGCTTGGGACTAGTAGTAAGGCATGCTATACAATAGTTTTGACTGCCAACAGTAAAGTCAAGCATGCTGATTGAAGAAGTGGTAAATGTCTATTTTTTAGTGGAAAAATGGCAAATTATTGAGTGTAAATGTAGGTAGGGTATGAAAAGTGGTCAGTGAAAGCAGTTAGAAATTTTGAAATCCAATTGGTTAAAAAGCAGGTTGAAAATAAAATTTCTTAGTCATACATAAGGGCATAGTTTGAGCAGCTGTTGTTTCTGTTCTGATTATCTATTCCATTCTTGCACAACTATTCCTGTCATTTCAGGAGCGTGAACATATCGAAGGTCCCAGGCATCACGTTGAATCACGTCTAGCCATGTTGTTGTCTATAGTACCACTAGCTTCTGCTGCTGCAATTGAAGAGGAAGAGAGTTTTCTGCAACACTCCACAGAAACTTTGGAAAGTAGTGGCAAAAATGGAAACTCAAAAGAGAAAAAGTTCACGGGTGTTCGTCGGAAGGCATTTTTATCTAGTTTACAAGTTATAAGCCAGTTTGATGGCTTACTGTGTCCTCCCCAATTTGCTGTTACTGCAGCCAATCAAGCAGCAGCAACGGCAACTGCTTTCATTGCCACTTCAGAAAATGGAATTTTTGAGGGCCCAAGTTTAAATGGTACAAGCTTCCTCTGGTTTTGCTGAATGTCATATGAAATGTGAAGGCCAATTTAATGAAGCTACTCTGTCTGTAATGTGGACGATGAACATTGAACCTTTTGATGTTACTTATGTTTTACATATAAAAAGACCAAGGAACACCCGGAATACATTGAAGGAAGGTGTTCACCTGTAGAACAAAACAACCAAGAGTCAATCTTCACAAAGTCCTAAGGTCCGCCGGTTCGAGTCAACCATATGTTATAGTGTGATATCTAATAAGTGGAGAAACATTATCTAAATATTTGTAAAAGTTCATGTCTCAATTGGGGTTTTAATGATGGAAAAATATATGTTGGAAGTCGGATTTATGCCACCATTATGCATCCTGACTTATTTATGCACTTGGCACGGTGAGTGAGTATATGGTAGATTTAAGGACTCGAGTATGATGTGCACAGTGAGCTAAACTTGATAGGTTACTGTGATTTCGTCTGGGCGAGTGATGTGGAAAGCAGGAGGTCCCTATCAAGGTATATGTTCCTGTTGGTCCTGTCTCCTGGGTTAGCAAGAAGCAACCTACTGTGGCACGATCCTCCATCGAAGCAGAGTGTGAGAGCATTTGGCCCAGACAACATCTTGCGGATTCTAAAAGGAGTGTTAAAATTGTGAGGCAAATATTGTTAATGCCCAAGTTTATTAAGTTGGGGGAACCTTCCTAAGGGAAGTTGGGTCCATTGTTTAACTCTCTCTACAACTCCTCCCTCCTAGAGGAAACTCGCCCTATTTAGGAGGTGGCCAGGGCCAACAAGCTGAGCAAGTGCCTCTTGGCTTTTGGCTTTCCAATTATGACTCTCCAGGTCCAGGACTTTTGGTTATTGGTATTTCAGTATTAGAGAACTGAAGCAACTAATGTATCTATATATTTGAGCATCCCCTTAAGGGAGAACACGTTATTACATTTTAAGCTCACACTTTTATGGTTATTATTGCTGCAGCGTTGGAATCACCATCTCCTGTGTCTTTTCTTTAGGATAGTTGGTGTATGGTTAATCTAGTATCCAGTCTGCTACAGATCATATCAAGAACTCTAAACGGCAATGCCAAATTTGAAGTTGGACAACCCTTGTGAACTCCAGGTCTTTTGAATAGTTCATTTTGGTATCCTTAAATAAAAGATGTCAATGGCATCTATAATGTACAAATAGTACCAAGGTGACAAAGCAGGAGCAGAGCTCAATTTTGAAATATTAGTCTCAAGCTGGAATTTGAGGTAGCGACTTTGGCTTTGAGTTCATATGTGCGAACTCAAGGCTGACTTGTAGTAGGAATAATAAATATTTTGATAGATGGAGTCATTATGGTTTGCTCTCTCTCAGGTCGTATTTACAAAATTAGGTTAAGTAAGATAATGTAGAAAATAAGGCACATGAAGCAACAACCAGCTCAAATTCCAGCTTAGTATGGAGGGTGGCAGGGTAGATGCCATGGATGTGTTGATGTGGAATCACATCTTCATTTAGAATCTTCAAACAAACCTTCTAACTTGCAAAAGTTTTCTTAATCGGCAGTCTAAGATATGTAGCTTTGTAAACCTTGAAAGCTACACCTTTATGATGAGAGTAGTTCATCAAATTTTAACCTCGTATCCCAATGTCCTTGGGCTTTCAACTTCTAAAGGACTAAAAGTTAAATCAATTCAACAAGTCCAAGCTGGTTAGCTAGTATGTGGTACATGTATTATTTTGCAGCTATGTACAACCTCAGAGGTGACATAAAATACTCCCATAACGTGTAGTATCATATCCAAATTTCAAGTATTCTCTCTTCAAAAAAATCATGAGTATACAGACAAGGGATTTTTCTGGTATACAGATCCTACACGTTTGGTTGCATGGTGCACCAAATAAGCCAATAAGCATAGAGTACATAAAGAGAGATTGAATTTCAACAAACACCTACTTTAGAGGCTAGCACTATAAGGGAGAAGTCAAATAGACCAGCAATCTATTGATGGAATTTATCACTAGACAAAGTCATTTTCAAGGTTGAGGTATTGTTATGGCTAAACCCGTGAAAAAGTTAGTTCCAGAGCAAGTCCCTCCTCTTGAGCCACCTTCAAACAAAGCTGTTAATAAGATGAGGGAACCTACTCTACAAAAGGTGGATAGAGGGAATTGCAAGGCAAATGACCCAGATGATCAACTAGATAAAGCCAAAATTATTAAGGCTGAAAGCATAGAATCAATGAACCGTGGGCGGTTCACCATGGTTCTGAGAACCATACAGTGAACCGTACGGTTCTCAATTTTTTTTTGCCAGAACCGTGGTGAACCGCGTGTAGTTATTAATTAATTATTTTTTATATATTATTGTGTGGAAAGTCAGCGGGAATCAGCGGAAAGTTAGCGGAATCAGCGGAATCAGTGGAATCTGATGGAATCTGGTGACCCCTGATGGAATGCAGCGGAATCCTTCAGCGGAGAGTCAGCGGGCAGATCCTTCAGCGGAAAGTCAGGGGGCGGATCCTTCTCGAATTTGCATGACATGATCGTAGCCAAAGCAGCAGGATCATCCGTCTGTGAAATTAATTAATAATTTATTTATTTAGATGAACCGTACCACGGTTCAAGGAACCGTGGTACGGTTCCTTCCACGGTTCCCAGGACCCACGGTTCTGGTTCAAGAGAATGTAATGAATGTAGTGCTAGATCAGGAATAATTATAGAGTTCATGTTCTCCAAACAGAGGCCAAAGTTGGTCGAACAGCACTTTTTTTTAAATTATTTAATTATTATATTTTTTCGCATTGTGGAAGCTTCTACTCTCAGTGACTAATCCTAACAACCACTCCTCTAACTAGTGATTGTTCAAGCAATGATACTCCACTACTTAGAAACCCATTCAGACCCTTTTGGTCTGGAACGTACTGGGTCGGAACGTTTTTTTTTTATTAGCTCTAAATTAAAATCGGCTGATATAGTTAAGATAGCCATGAATTATCAACAACAAATCAGAAAATCTATACATAAGATACAACTGCATCTGATATGTGGTTATCCATACTGAGCTGCTGAATAATCGAACTAATACATCAGATTCATGAGTAATCCATAATGGCCATTTGGTACTGCTGCGCCTAGGCTACATGATTAAAGTGCCACCTGCTAGATATCTGGATGAGTGACCTCCACGGCCAGCACTTGGGCGATCAGATTCATGAGTAATCCATAATGGCGATCCACTTAGGCTACATGATTAAAGTGCCACCTGCTAGGTATCAGAAATCTGGATGAACTGGGGCGATCATAAGGACCAGCTCAATCTGGCAAAGATGATTGAAATTCAGCTCACATTGATCCATGTTCTTAAGCTCACGTTGATCCTAGAATCGCTATTCCGTTCCTTATCTCGATTCCTTCATTAAAAAATTACGTATTTAAAAAATAAAATTTCTGGTCAAGTTCCAGAACCGAACGTGTTCCGTTCCGGAAAGGGCAACTATGCTCCACTAGTTATCAAAGATTTGGATTGTCTGCATCACCAATCCATTTTCTTCTAGCACTGCTGTGCAATCTGCTTCCATTTCCGTTTTTCCAGCTATTTATATACTATGACTAATCTTCAGTTGCAATTGACTTATTAGTCGGTAATTGGTAGTTTTGCATTCAGCGTTTGAACAACAGTAACATCTTCTTTCAGCAATTTACCTAAGTCTGTAAGTACCTCTTACTCCACTGCAAACAATTGGTTATTTGACTTACATTCAACGACTAACTTTTTGGTCAGATTGGTTTGCTATGATTTATTTTTGATTCACTATATGACCTCTCTTGTTCAATGATTGCTGGCTTCCAAGGAGCGATCTACCTGTTTATTCTAGTGAACGGGTTTGGGTTTGGGTGAGGTACCCCTGATTGCAGTGACAATTGATCATCATCACCAATGACTATTATCTTAGCTATTACTATACTTGACTTAATTTCAAGAGACAATGCTTAGTGCACTTGTGTAGAATCACTGAGTGATTCACCTCACTTACTTTTGATTGAGATAGCAGCTTACTTCATGTGATTTACATGTGCTACATATAATTCTTCCTCTGCCCATTCCGGAACGGAATGTGTTCGGGAACACGTTCTGTTCCGAAATGGGTGCAAAAGATTTCTAAAAAAAAACATACTTTTCTACAAAGGAAAACAAGCGCGATACTGTGATATCGCTGTTCCTGCCGTTTCTCTACCTCACTCAGCTCTGATGCAAAGCAGAGTGATGGGGCAAAAAGCTAGCTAGCCCGACGGAATTCTAGGATTGATCTGGTGCTGGAGATCACTGGAGTCATCTACGCTGTATAGATGTAGATGGTTGAGAGATAGATATGCGAGCTTGAAACAGCCATCCAGTAGATCAGATTGAGACAACATGCAGGGGCCGGAGCAGGGGCAGGTTCGTATGCAGGGGCCGGAGCAGGCTTCTTTAGGAGGTAGGTTTTGTTCATGTGAAATAACATCATGCAGATGGTCAATTGTTTATGATTCCAAGCTATGACTACTCAGTGTCAGGATACGGATGTGCTTGGAATCAAGGTCAGCATACAGATGCGCTTGGAATCGATGTGGCCACTGCAGTCAGAGGTTCTCATTAACTGAAATTGTTGGAGCATTCCAGGACCTGTTTTTTTCCCCAGGATAAATAATCTCCATGGATGGCTTCTTTGCTCAAGCAGCTATAGGTGAGGTGTTCTACACACATATATGGCAACTGAGGCTAAGATGCAGGTGCTTTTTAGGAGAATAATGACTCAACTACCAAGGATTCTAAATCTCTCTACTGCCACTGCCACTACAGGTTCTAATTCCACTAGTATTTTTGAGGCACAGTCAAATTCATTCTTCTAGATAGCTTCCATATCACCCTTGGATAACATCATGTCGTGTCTTGGATGCAAAAGTAAAATGGTTTTACAGCTTAAATATATCATACCATCAAGCAAAACATCTCATCTGTGAGGAAGTTCATCTTTATAAGAATGAAAAGGATCTGAGTTTGGAAAATTTATTGAAAACTTAATGTGCTCTGTCAATGGAGACTTTTGCTTGATGCAATGGAGGGTAAAAGTATCATTACTTTTTATTTCAATTCTATCAGAAACTGTTGACTAGTCTGCCAAGTGTAGGTGAAAATGCTGTAGTTAGTTACACTCTCGAGGAATAGTAGTTAGGAACTTTCAATACTAAATGCAAAGTGGATGGATAACTATTTAAGAACCAATATAGTCATATTTTTTTTGCCACTGGGCCAAGGTGGATTGGTAAGTTCATCTCATGACATTGAATATGCTAAGTTGCTCCTACGCTGTACGCCTCCAGGCCATGTCCTAATACATTTGAGACTAACTTCTGATGCTATCTAAGTAAGAGTTCAATTTCTGAGAGTGCATAGGATCGTAACAAGATGGAGTTGCTGCTTCATTCTCTTTGTGTAGCAGCAGGAGATATCAGGCACCTTATTGTGGAGGTATGCATTGCAAGAGGACTTTTAGACGCTTCTGAATATTGGTGTCGAAGTCTTTTGGGGGTTCCATCAGCTATTTCTCAATCACCAGTGTCTCAGAGTTCACCTTGGTTGACATTTATGGAAGGAGCTCCTCTTTCAGGTCCCCTGAAGACTGCCCTATTGTCTACTGCAGCAGGAAGGTAAGAGGTTTGAGTTTTTGCAGCTAGTCTTATGCACTTGCTACTTTCCAAATATCATTCTTGTTCATGTTTGAATCATAGTGTGTTTTACTTTTCACGGGTAGAGTATGATCCATATCTCTGATGCTATTTTACACATGGCAGTCTGTCTGAGTCCTGACCGTTTACAATCTTGATTATTATCCTTTTCCACTTGCTCCTCTATTGCCCTATTGTCTACTGAAGTCAAGAAGTTTGAGTTTTTGCAGCTAGTCTTATGCGCTTGCTACTTTTCAAGACCATTATTCTTGTTCACGTTTTGAATCACAATGTCCTTTATCTTTCACTAGCCCAATGTGAAGGTGATATGGCCTGGGCTGCTCCTACACTCGAGAACTCCAACTCTCTAGGCACTAGAGGTAGGTGGTCCACAATCTAGATATCTAACTTGACCATCCCGATAAATAGCAAATTGACCAGATACCTTAGCCTCTTGAAGAACTTTCTTGCATTCTACCACTTGGATATAGATAAGATCATCGTCTAAGAAAATCCGTGCGCCTTTTTAGATTTGAGTCTCAATACTTTTGTCCTTTCCTCTTTTGACTTGTAGTGAATGATAAGAGTAGCGTTGTCCTTTTTGGTACGCCAAGCATTAGCCATTCCATCTATTAAAACGTAATGTAGTCTCTAAAAACGATTTGGCCTCTTCTAGAGTGTTTGAGTTTCGGGAACACCTAGAATTTGAGCATTAAGAGCCTTGAAATATTGTAATTTTTCTTCAAATATGGTAGTGGAAACAATAGTGGACATTTAAGTAGAACTACCTTCATCTTGTTTGAGTAAAGAAGCTCAATTCTTTGTAGCCTCTTTATGTTCCAACAGATTCTTCTAACCCGTGGATTTTGCTCGTTATTGGAGGTGGCATGCCTTCCAAAAGCTGGACCTTCTCTTTGAGAGCTGCATTATCCCTGATTAGAGCCACCATTTCCACCCTGAGATGCTGTACCTCAGTGTGTAGAGCATCCATTTCACTCTTGAGATAGGCTTCGTATGCTTTTTGTTGCTTTTTGTATATTTCACTGATCATCAATGGCCAGGATTATATGGTGCAAAGACCATTTACAAGTTCAACCGGACATCTCTTCATTTCTCTAACTCTGATTCTATTCAAACTCTTATTAATAGCATTAGATTAGCTGGACATTCAAACTCAAACTCAATCCTTCTAGCTCCGAATTCCGACTTGACCCAATATCTATGTTGTTTCAGCTAAACGTTTAGCTTCAACAAAATGGATTTTACCGTCTCTGTATATGAGGTGTTTCCCTATATCTTTCACTTTTTGCAGAGCCTCTTTTCTTTCCATCACTTGTACAAAGGTGAGGTCTTCATCCAGGAAGATCTTGGTATCTTTCAATTTATATCTTTGACGCAATACATCCCATCGAGACTCCAACGAGGTGAAGTGCAGGACCAAGGTGCTAGCATCTTTCTTGGTACGCCAGGCTGAGTTCAAACCTTTGTCATGATGATGGAGAGTAGCTTCCAAAATTTTTTCTGGTGCAAGGGCATCCTGAGAATCTGGGATGCCTCTGACACGAACATTGAGGGCCTTTTGCTCTTGCAATCGGCTCTCAATAAGTGTAATAGAAATATAAGAAACTAGAGCATCCAATTTACCTGGACCTTTGAGCACATCTGCCCAAGATTTGGACAACTATATGATGCTGCTTCACGTCACTTTTGAGTTGTTGGAAACTCTGACATTGAGGGCCTTCAGATCTCTTTTTTGATGTTCTTGAATAGATTCAAAAATACCTGCTTAGATCCCTTGAGCATGTCGGCCCAAGAACTCTTCGATTGCTGAAATTGTTGCTCCAAGGAGTGAACCCGCTCTTGAAGCTGCTTTGCCATGTCTTTTGAATCTGCATTGCCACCTTCTTCTTCTTCCTCTTCATCTGATTCCAATCCATTCTTGAGGTAAGTAACATCAACCTCAAGAATGCCAATTTTGCCCTGGAGGGCCAAAACGGTATTCTCCAGAGTGGAGATTCGGAATGCTTGTTGCTTGTTTAACGCAAGCAAGGATACATCGGTCTCTTGAAGAGACTCAATAAAGCGAGGGAAACCAGACGAAAAATTCAGCTGAAAGAGGCGGAGACAAAGAGGATGAAGATGAAGGGGTGAAAGAGGGAGAGGAGAAAGAAAGAGTAGAGGGGATAGTGGCAGTAGAGAGAGAGAGAGAGAGAGAGAGAGAGAGAGAGAGAGAGAGAGAGAGAGAGAGAGAGAGAGAGAGAGAGAGAGAGAGAGAGAGAGAGAGAGATCTTTATTAATGTCCATGGAATACCCTAAGGTACATAGGACTGAAAAAAAAGGTACATGTCAAGTATGCCTGGTGGGAGCGTGAAAGCTCTACCACCTAAAAGAAACAAGATTACAATAAAACAGGAAATAGTGCTAGGCCCAAGGAGAGTCAAGCATCATAGATGTCTCTCTGCTTGTGAAAAAAAAAATGATGTAAAGTATGCTGTGGCATTGTCTCTGAGCGAGCTGCGTCTCTCTGTCGTTGAGTGGTTGATCGATGGTGTCTATGCTGCCGTGAAGCTGTAGGCTGTGGCCTGCGGGCTGGCTGTCTCTCTGGTCGACGACACTGTCTCTGCCGTCTATGTATGGTGGCATCTGGAATCTCAGCCTCTCCATCAGAATCACTTCTCTCCAGCCCCTGTCTCCGGCAGGATAGACACTCCTGTATGCTCAGCTGTATCAAGGGGGAGGTGTCAGCGTCAAGACTCGCCATACGCAAGTCTATCATCTCCCGGATCATCAACGCAACACATCTGGAGTCCTCATACGATATCAAGGTAGAGAGTGCAAATGGATGATCTCGAAACAAGCACTAGTATCTCCCTCGAATCTCATAGTAAGCTGGGCATCTGAAGAGAAAATGGAACTCATCCTCTATATCAAGTAGGTCACACATACTACAAATCCGCGCATCTCTTGGAATGCCCCTATATCTGCTAGTCTCAACGGCTAACTGGTGAGAGGAAACCCGGAACTGACCCATCACTATCCGCAGTCTGTGTGAGATACTGTCCACTAGGTATCTGGGTACAATGGGATACCTAGCAGGATCCTGAGATAGAAAATGTGCCCGATAAAACTCCGTCTTCACCCCAGATGAATCCTGCCAAGTGCTCTGATGATATGCCCTGTATAGGTATCCTCTAATATACTGTTGAGTACCAGCTGGTAGATCCGTAATGTGATACTCAATGTGGAGAGGAGACGACAGGCCCGAGAATACCACGAAAAGGAGTGTCCCTCAGAGTGTAGGTGCTGAGAGGACGACAAAGCTGCTGCAGCATAGTGTGTGCCTCTACCCTGGAGATCCTCCAGGCGCTGTATGAATGTGACAATATGGAACAGTGCCTCTATCTGAAAAGGGGGGACGGCAAACTCTGCCAATATAATATGATGTGGGATAGAGGGCTTAGCCCGTATCATCCGAGAGAGCATATGAATCTGAAGTCGTGAGATGCACGCCCACTTGGTAGCCTTCAAGCCAGTACTCCATGTCTCTGATGCATATAGAGCTGAGGGAATGACCATAGTGTCAACGAGTCGACACTTACTAGTCGCATCTCTAACCTGTGAGCTGAAACATAGTCTCTCCAAATCTACCAACGATGCATAACCCTTCCGTAGCCGGGAAAATGCCGCCTGTCGCATCCTGAAAGTGGGACCATAAAATACCACACCTAGGTATGTGTAGGAGTCAACTACCTCAAGTGGATGCTCCTCCCATAGAAGCACCTGTCGCATCATGAAGGATCTGGAGGTGTGAAATACCATAACTTTGGTTTTGGCCACATTCATTGATAATCCCCACTGTGGGGAAGGTGGCAACGTGCATAAATCAAGTCCAGATGAAGTTGGTTACACTCGTGGTCATACCAGGGGTTATGTGGTCGATTATGTCGTAAGTGCTTGGGCCGTCGAGATGGAAAAGCAAGGGATGCAGCGGTATGCAAAGTCCGGACAAGAAAAAGAGACTGGTTTGTCACCAACAAAAACCTGTAACAACCGGTAGACCTCTTTCCGGACTCTCATGTGTCTCGGTGAATAGGAAGAGATCACCCTCCGCACAAAAGTCTCTAAATCGCCGACAGTAGCTGAAGAGTGAATGCCATTGCAGTTCCATAGCCTCAACCGCAATGCTCGAGAAGGACCCCCCGAACCACTACTTGGTCCGAGGGGCCTTAATCCCTATTTGTCAGAATTCGGAGGATCAATGTATCGAGCCTTGCCATCCCGATAAATTACCCTCTTCCCCAAAGCTTTTGCCTCAATGAATGCTTTTGTCCGGTCCACAACTTGCACGGGAGTGAGATCATCATCCATAAATATAATGTACCTCTAAGCTTGGCCCGTAGTTTGAGTCTCTCTTCCAGATTTGTGAAGCGAACTATGAGTGTAGAAGGGTCTCTCTTGGTTCTCCAAGCTCTATCCAACCCATCGGAGTGATGGGAGAGTGTGCTTGAGAGAAAGTTGGCTGCTTCAGTCATTGGATCGTGGTGTCTTCAACTCCGCGGACCCTAATATTCAGGGATGTGTATTCTCGCATTCGCTCTTCGGATATGGTGGCCGAAATGACTCGGTTGAAGGATGGTGTACCCTCCCTAACATCCTCCTTGAACAGAGAAGCCCACGATTTTGTCTTAGCCTTATGTTGCTCTATCTTCTCTTCCAACTCTCGAATCTTAGTAGGTTCTCCTTGTTTACTTATTGCTGCCTCCAAAGAAGTAATCCGGGCTAACATGATCTGTTGCTCAATAGCCATAGTGTGAATGACTGTTTGAAGCTGTCCCATTTCTTTTCGTAAAGAGGTGGATTCATTCCTGATTTGCTCAATGTAGGAGAAAATGTATTGCTCAACTGACTTGGTAGGTGTATAGATCTCAGGTATCAAGAAGAGGAGTGAGCAGGTGGAGGGCAAGGAGTATGGACAGTAGGCAACACTGTCTCATCTTTCATACCGCATATGGTTCCATCTGTAACCGCAACAGTGCCATCATTAAGTCTCTGAGCAGCATTCGGAGCAGTGGCATACGGATTGGAAACAAAAGTTAGTGCCTCTGTAGCGCTGGTGGACAGCGAGAAAGAGACTTTTGTAATATTGGAATCTGGAGCACTGGTGGACAGGGAAGGAGCTGTAGCGCTAGGGGACAACGGAGCTGCATCGATGCTGGAGCTGGGTGCAGCGCTGGTGGACGACATCAAAGCTGGAGCGATGGTGGAGCTGGATGTGTCGTTGGTGGACCCTGGGGCTTCATCGGTGGAGACTGCGATAGAGGAACCTGGCCATTCAGCGATGGTTCATCGGTGGAGACCCGCGATGGAGGAACCTGGCCATTCAACGATGGTTCATCGGTGGAGACCTGCGATAGAGGAACCTGGCCATTCAGCGATGGTGAAGGTGGGCCAATGGAGAAGTGTGGCCACGAGTAGAAGTCCGTGAGGGGGGGGGAGCGTGGGCTCCCCTTACCTTTTCTGGCCATAGACAAGGAATCGAGCCCCTGCTATTGTAGCGCCATCTCCATCGCGGAGAGAGAGAGAGAGAGAGAGAGAGAGAGAGAGAGAGAGAGAGAGAGAGAGAGAGAGAGAGAGAGAGAGAGAGAGAATTAGATTTAGAATTATTATTATTAACGTCTTTTGGTACCCAAAGGTACATAGGACAAAAGAGAGTACAAAAAGTGAGGAGCATTGTCCGCATACGGACCTATTTACCAGTAAAAGAAAAGAACTAGCATATCTATCTCTCTATCTCTAAGAAGAAGTATCAAAGCTTGACCACCAGCTTGTGAGGCTACAATGCAAGAGCTTAACCACCTGCTCTGCGGAGGAGACTAGCTACGAGCAAGCTGGAAATCGTGAGTGATTGTAGTAGTGGAGCGTGCTGTAGACTGGCGGGAAGCACGTGAAGATCTGGTGATCCTGGATCTAGCAAAAGTATATGACACTCTCTGTGTCTTTTCCATGCCGTAAGCCATAGAAGACTGAACAATACATCAAAAAGATGGAAACTAGACGGATCGATGCCATCAACTAACAAAATTGGACTGTCCATTAGAGGATGATGGCAGTCCCTCCTCTTCAACATTAGATGGTGATACCAAATCTGGAAACACTTCAACATAGTCATCTTGGGGGATGTCCCCTTTCATGACATGAATGGGCGCAAGATCATAGGAGTTCTTCTCATCAAAATGAACATCACGACTCACTATGATTTTGTTAGTATCCACATTAAACAATCTATAGCCTTTACTTTCACTACTATAGCCCATAAAAATGCATTTTACTCCTTTATCATCTAGTTTGGATCTTAGCTTATCGGGAATAAACGCATAAGCCATGCAACCAAAAGTGCGAAAGTGAGAAACCGATGGCTTCTTACCATACCAAACTTCATCATGAGTCAAAACCTTCAAGGCTTTAGTCGGACACCGATTACTAATGTATGCCTCCGTAATAACCGCTTTAGCCCAAAACTTGTGGGGAACGCCCTTTGCCTTAAGCATGCAATGAGCCATCTCCATGATTGTGCAATTTTTCCTCTCGGCAACACCATTTTGTTGCGGTGTGTAAGGTGTAGTCATTTGCTGTAGAATGCCTTTGCTTTGAAGAAACGTGCCAAATGTACTTTTAATGTATTCCCCTCCTCGGTCGGTACGTAGTATCTTCAAAGTATGCCCAAATTGATTTTCTATCATAGCTAGAAAATCTTTGAAGCGTTGAAAAACTTCAGATTTTGCCTTATAGGAAAGATCCATATAAACCTTGAAAAATCATCAATAAAAGTAACGAAGTACTTGCATTTACCAATGGATTCGGTCCTCATTGGACCACATACATCACTATGAATTAAGGCAAACTTATCACAAACTTTGATAGTCCCATCAATAGGAAAAGGCTTCCATTGAAACTTACCAAGTATGCATCCTTCGCATACATGTCTTTCGGGATGCTCCATATTTGGAATGCCTTCCACCATGTTGAATCTCTTCAACATATTCAAACTTCCAAAATTGAGGTGCCCGTACCTCGCATGCCACAGTTTAGCCAACTCCAATGCATGTGAATTAATAGCAACAAGACCAAAGGATGTCAAAGCTTTAGGTTCATAAATATCCAACAAAAACAAACCTCCTCGCAATGTTCTCGAAGCAACAATTAAAAGTGATCTCTTTGGGTCTTTTATAAGACATTTGTCTTCTTTAAATTCTACAATCAATCCTTGATTCATGATTGTAGAGACCGAAATGAGATTTTCTTAATCTTAGGAAGACATTTCGAATGTACTTTTCTTCTCTATTGGGAAGAATGAGGGGTATAGATCCAATGCCTTCAATTGGATAGGAGGTGTTGTCAACACCTTGAACCTTGCTTCCATCTTTGATTTTCATAAGCTTTGTGAAGACGTCTCTATGGTGAGTCATATGGTGTGTAGCTCCGCTATCAATCACCCAATCAATGGAAGAAAAAACAGCAACCTGCAAAGCTGAAGTAGTGCTGTTTTCTGCTGAAAAACCAGCAAGTCGAGAAGTGGTAGAAATCTCATTTCGATTAGAAATGAGATTGTTAGTGACAAAAGCAAAATCACCATTGAAAGAATCATCCTCCTTTTGATGTTCTAATGAAATCATGGCTGTATTTGTATCAATACCTTTCTCTTTATCCTTAGTAAGCTTCTTCCTACATTCCTTTATGTGGTGCCCAAACTTTTTACAATAATTACCCTTCTTTTTGGATCCTTGATCTTGGCCTTCCTTGGATTTTTGATCCTTGGAAGAAGAAGGCTTACCTTTCCACTTGCCCTTGCCTTTGCCTTTGATGAAGAAGGCTTGATCTTTTTGTTCACCAAAATTAATCCTTGTTTGCTCTTCTTGGAGAAGTAAGCCAACAAGCTCTGATACCATGTAGGAATCCAGAATCAAGACTATTCATTAACACAAAGTATTCTCAAAGAGAAGAGAGAGATGGTTAGATGACCCTCTTGTAGAAACTTGTGGACAACCAATATGAACAGTAGATTGCTTAATAAAAGTGTGTCTCATACAAATGAATGGCTACATATAAGTAGTCCAAGATGGCTATCTAGCTACCATAAGTTACATAAAATAATTAAGTACCCCAAGTAACAAGCTAGGTACTTAATTCACATGTATAGGCCCCTAGTGGGCCCCTAGTGGACCCACGAGTCCCTACAAGTTGGTTTCATACTAACTTGGGCCTAAAATATAAATGACCATGGTTACACAGATCTCGACCTTTTGGGTCATAGTAACCTATGGCTTCTACATCATTTACATTTATTATTCTAACATTTACGATTTACAAATCGAATAATACCATCTTTGAAGATCAGCCGTTCTCCATTTGTTAAGGCTTCTGTCTTTGCCGTTCTTGAACTTGAATGAAAGTAAGGTCTTCGTCCAGGTATATCTTGGTATCCCGGAGTTTTGATCTCTTACCTAGCACTTCACAATGATGCAATACAGATGTGAAGCGTATGACAAGAGTATGACAGCCTCTCCCTTCGCTGGAAAATGAGGCCTTTGCTGCCTTCCTGCTTCCAACTTGCAGCAGCCTTAAGAAGAAAAGATAAAGTGCAGGTCCAGCGATGGCAAAAAGGGGTTCTCTCTAGACAACAATCGAGATTAGGAATCAATGCCGACACCCCCCCCCAAAAAAAAACAAAAACAAAAAAAGCAGCAATGGTCATCAAGAACTAAGCAGGTCTGTGTTCTGCTGGCTGAGAGAGACCAGAAGGTAGTCGGTAGCATCCGATCCACCTCCATCGCTTCCGCTGGCTCTGGCTGAGGCTGAGAGAGAGAGAGAGAGAGAGAGAGAGAGAGAGAGAGAGAGAGAGAGAGAGAGAAAGAGATTTTTCTGACATGCGGCTGTACCATAGAAGCGAATTCATAGTTCTATTCGCTTGTAAAGTACGACTATAATATGTCAAACGTTTAGGAGTAATCTGTCTATTGAAGGCTTTTTCTTTTCTGATTCCAGGTAGTAACAATTCAAAGCTCTTATTATTATCTCCAGCTCATAGAAAGAAATCAGATCCTGAATTGCACTTGCTTTATTTGGAGTTATTAGAGTCAAATATGTAACCTTGCACAAGATAACCCGGGAAAATCCTTCCCTACTTGATACTTCTAGATATGCTCCTTTCTCATCAGCTTTTGTCACTTGTTGAAAGTTTAGCAGAACTGGAGAAAGTATACCTTACTGCAATAAATGGTCCAGAGGAGGAAAGGGCTGCTGCAGCTAGTATTCTTTGTGGTGCATCTTTGATCCGTGGCTGGCATGTCCAGGTTATCCTTTTTGCAATAAGCTAATTTCTCCTGCTTATGTATAATTTGTTACTTGCAAATGGCTTACTTTTTTTGCTGATGCATTGCAAAGATCTCTGTAAAGTTTGATATAAAGTCATGTTTGGTGTATGCTTATAGAAGATATACTACATATCTTTTTGGTAAAAATTTCATTATTTTTGTAAACAATTTTATTTCTAGAATTGCAAAGGTTCTACATACACACTTGAAGCTGTCTTTTTCATTTTCATTCTTGATAGCACTATAGGAATGCCTTACAAAATGGCTACATATTGAACTGGGTGAGTTTATGGAGTTAAACTGTCCTCGTATTGGTGGATGCAGGAACATTCAGTCCGTTTAGCTGTTAAATTGTTGTCACCTCCCTCTGTCTCTGCTGATGGACATGGTGGCAGTACTCATCTCATCGATTTTGCACCAATGCTTCTGGCTGCACTTGGAGCCCTTACTTCAGATGATGCTGTTAATGTGCTCTCACTTCATGGCATGGTACAGCTGCTTTAGCTTCAACCTAATGAAAGTTACCAAGAGCAGAGAAACAATCAAGTTGCTTTTTAATAATCTAGATATACCATCTGACCATCTGAGCCCATAGCTGTTTTTAGATACATCTTAAAAAATAGTGGAAAATACTGCCTTTTCTGATATTCCATGTGCTCTGTGCTCCCCTTATTGCTAACAGTTGTCGAATTATGAAAACTAAAACTTTATGACGTTATTGCTAGTTCACTTTTCAAGCATAGAAACTTACTTTCAAGTATGAAACTGCAGATTCCTGATCTGGCGGCTTCTTTATTGCCGATTTGTGAAATTTTTGGCTCGTTATCTCCCTCAATACCCCTTACATCAAACTCAGGGGAGGAAGCTTCTGTCCATATGCTTTTTTCACTAGCTTTTCTCTTACTACTACGTCTATGGAAGTTTCACCGACCGCCAGTTGAGTCCCGATTACTTGGTGGCCAATCTCCTTTCTGTGCAGATTTGAGTCTTGATTATCTTTTGCAGCTACGAAATACACATATGCGGTCATCTGTAAAGTCCTCTAACGGGAGCAGTAAGAACTCCGCGGAAACACCAACCAAAACTGGTGGTGATTTTTTGAAATCGTCCTCATCCTTGAAGAATTTTGTGCAAGCATCAACAAAATCTCAACAGCCTGTCTACTTAGATTTTTTCCCAAAATTAAGAGGTTGGTATACACAGAATGAAGCTTGCATTGCATCTACTCTTGCTGGCGTGGTACATGGTAGTCCAGTTCACCAGACTGCTGACAAACTCTTAAATACAATGTTCAAAAAGCTAAGCAGAACTGGAACAGCTTCTGTTCAGGCCGGAGTTTCCAACACCAGCTTGAACTCCATTGCAAGTAGTGCTGGGGAAGATGCAGCAGGAAGACCACTGCTACCTGCATGGGACATTATTGAGGCCATCCCTTTTGTGTTAGATGCAGTACTTACAGCCTGTGCTTATGGAAAGCTTTCTTCTCGCGATTTGACCACAGGTCTGTTAAAGTGGATGTTTAAGTATTCTGTGGCTGGAAGTTTTTATGTTCAAGGATTTTTTTTTCATTCTATGAATACCTGCAAGGTTTCTCAGAGATGAGCTTTTGGTCTAAGATAAAAAAGTTAAATCTTACTCTTTAATGGACTTATGTTATGGTGGACTGAAATTTGGTTGTTGTAACTTTGATTTTTCACATGGACTTGCGTTTTTCCTTACCCTCTACCGAGGTTTTGCATGTATGCCATTTAATAGTTTACATTACTTCCATGGTGTTGATACTCGTGTGCATATCTTCAGTTAGCCTTTTAATATCTTACATGATTTGTGTCTTCAGTTTCCTGTTTGGGTATTATAAGTTCACATGGCAGACCCTATGCTACAGAGATGCACTTGTTGATAAGCAATTCAATTCTAGATATGTGCTTTTTTGGCCGACTAATCTGTCCAAAATCTGACTCGGAACTTTAACCTGGAGCAGTAGCTAGTGATGTAGTGGCGTAATGTGACTTCAAGGTGATAGTTGCAATATCTTGGGAACTCTTGGGAGTCCAGTGGTGGCTAGAATGCCAGAGGTGAGTTCATTGTTTGCTTCTTCAGATATAGAGTTGAGAAGAACTTTGCAATTCGTAAACTTTGATGGAGATTCATGACTGGATTCTGACTTAAAGGATGCAACTTAATTTTGGTAAACTTTTAGCAAAAGCTGGGGGTCTGCACCTACCCCAGGGCACTGATGATGTGTGGGATGTCAGTGTCAGCATGCTGACGACTTCGTGGTTGGACTCCATGGGTTTGAGAATTCACATTTTCTTGGTTATGTTGGGTGTTACTCTGTATATGGATATCATGTCGATGTTCAATTTGTGAATTTGGATATAAATTTCAATCTCGCAAATAAATATGATGTCAAAATTGAATTTCACAGGAGTTGTATGTGCTCCTCTGCAACATTGTTGGACATTCTAATGAAAAAGGTTGTAGTATTGCTCTAACTTAGACCCTTGGTTTAGTACTTGGTGCCGACTACAATGTGAATTTTTTAGGTATAACTTGAGTTTCATCATTGTCTATTGGAGACCAATGGTCTATTGGACGCAAAGAACAAACAATAATCAAAGTTAGTATAAAATTCTCAATCTCTAAAGTAGTTAACCCTCTATAACTACTTCTAATTTCTTGGAATATACTTGTCTAATAGTCAGGATTCCTTTAATGTAAGAACTTAACCTATTGGCTGTTGGAATTCCCATCGTCGTTCCGGTCATTCGTAAGACACAATCAGGTGACGAATGCTAGTTACCACCCATCCATGGAGGTACTGCCACCTCTCCCCCGTGCATTGGAGCTATAGACCACCATCAAACAAGCTCGGATCTCCGATAAGCCATGGTGTCCCCATACCACCAAGCCTTACCCTCGACCCTTGCTACCTACATCCTGATGCCTAGATAATCGTCTTGACCTGACCACCAATGGAAGAGCTCTTCATTCTTCCGGAGAGAAAGAATGACAAGCTCATGGAGATCCACCTCTATATACGTAGTCCAGGTGAGGTCATCCCCGACCATAGGGGTCACGCATGACCAACGACACACGTCAGATGTGCACACTGATGCGTGTCCATAACAAAGGATCGCCTCGTGCCAATAGGACATTGACACGTGGCACTCAAAAGACCTATAGCTCCAGACCAGTGTTCCGTCATACCGTCACCTCAGGTAACCTGTTGTGTGCCCTTATGGGTATGTAACATTCCCTCCCCCTTTAAGAGTCTCCTCCTAATGGGAGCAAGCTAGGGAAGTTGAGTCTTAAATAGTCTTATCTCTCCCAGGTGTCCTCCTCATTTGACTTACCTTTTCAAGGTACCAGAAATTCATAAACCGAATGGTTTCTCAGCTGGTGATGGCAAATGTCAATCACTTTTCTGGCACGTTAGGCACAAAGGTAGACAGATCCTCCAACTCACCTAGTTCACGTTCCGGAATTAGGGAATCCTTCCGATTAATCCTGAGCAATTTTAATGCTTTCTTTGGCCACTTGCAGCATTTCTTGCATATCTTGCAGGAAATCCACTACAGCTTGCACCTTGGGACCTTTGAGTGCGACAAAAACTGGAGAATGCGGCTGAAAGCCATACATCAGCATAAAAGGATTGAATCTAGTGGCAGAATGCATCGCAAATACTGACTACCAGAACTTGCCAGTGAATTTGGAGTCAAGGTCACGAACAATATCATTCGGCAAGCCATACAATCTGAACAACAAATTGGGCTAGTTCAGAAGCCTTGACAATTAATTTAGTTGGTATAAATTGTGCCATCTTGGTTAGCCTGTCAACCACCACCCAAATGACATTGTGACCACTCTTGGTTTTAGGGAGTCTAATCACAAAATCCATTGAAATACTTTCCCATTTCTTTTTGGGAATTTCCAAATGATGTAAAAGACCTGCAACTTTGAGTCTTTCTGCTTTATTTTGCTGGCATTGTTCACAACCTTGCAATGTTTCACGAATCGCCGATTTGAACAACGAGTCCCGGTTCGAATCGGCCCGATTCGAATCGGTCGGTTCGAATTGGAAAAGTTTTTGAATCGGTTTTAGGGTTTAGGGTAAAAAAAGGTTCGAATCAATTTTTTGATCATTGTAAAACATATAGTTATCTGATAACAACAATATACGGATAACTGTATGGTTGTAATCTTTACTTGTGTAAATGTAGGCATATACATATGCTGTATGTACCAAGATTTTTTGATTCCCTGTATATGTGCATAGAAAATTCAGAATGCTTCTATTTATAATCTGATTCGTTCAGATTCAAAGCAGCTGCAGCTCATATACTCATGTTTCTTTGACGAAGATCACCTCCCATGTTTCATTTCTGTTATGGATGTTTTGTTAGCATATTGTACTAGATACTAGTCTACTGGGTGAAGAGTATTGGGTGAAAAGGGGATAGATCATAGAATGGAACACTGAAGTTTGAACCGTAATGATACTGAAATGGGTTGTATAAGGGAGCAACAGGTTGGAAACATACTGAAATGGGTTGTATAAGGTAGTGTCAGGCCGTATTACATATTTTGAATAGAGAAAAAAATTTAGAGGTTCGAATTGGCCGATTCGAAACTATCCAGCCGATTTGAACCGATTTGAACCGGCTGAATCGGCCGATTCGAATCGGCCCTCAAAACATTGCAACCTTAGATGTATGCCTCGATATGACCTTTCATCTTTGGCTAGAAGAAATTCTGCCTGACAAGTTTAATTGTCCTCTGTATGCCTGAGTGACCAACACAAGGGTTGTCATGACACTACTGCAGGATTGGGGCCCTCAAGTCCTCCCTATCCGGCACACAAACCTTTCCCTTACGGAAAAGCGGGCTATTCCTTATGGAATAGTCTTCAAGTATCTTGTCATTTCAGGATTGCTTGGGATCTTTCTTCCCAAGGTCATCACTAGATCTAGAATTCCCGTTAGGACATCTAGCCAGATGTGACCGAAAAACCCATCGGTTCGAAAAAGATCCCGAAGTGAAAGATACAAATTAGATTGGATTTCAGCAAAGCATAACTGATTAATCTCTCCAATCCTTTACGATACCTAATGTCGAACACAAACTCCTGAATGAGTCCCGACCATCTACCCTTACGGCCATGAAGGTCCTGAGCATCACATATATACTTAAGGGATTGGTGATCAGTCATCACCGTAAATCTGGCACCATAAAGATAATGCCTCCAGATTGTCAACGCGTGAATGACTGCAAAAAGCTCCTTCTCATAGGTAGAATACCTCGTCTGGGCAGGATCTAGCTTCTTGTGTTCAAAAGCAACTGGTCTACTGTCTTGATAAAGGACCACTCCTACAACAAAGTCGCTAGCATCCGTATCCACTACAAAGGATGGGTTAGGATTGACAATGTGGAAAATTGGAGCCGTAGAAACACAATTCTTGAGAGTCTCAAAACCTGCATTCATTTCATCATTCCATGTTATCAATGAACTTTTTTTGCGGCTACATTTTTTCAGAACGTCGTTAGGGGCAATCCTATTAAGGCATAGTCCATAATGAACCTGTGAAAGAATACTGTGAAGCCCAAAAAGGATTTCACATCACGAATTGTCTGAGGTCACAACCATTCTCGTACCTTACGAACCTTATCATAATCAATTTCAAGACCTTTATCAGATATGATATGGCCCAGGTATTTGAGTTTAGTTTGAAAGAACTAACATTTCGACTCCTTAGCATAGAACTTTTCTTGCCTTAGAAGATCCAAGACAATACGAAGATGCTCTTCATGCTCATCAAGGGTTCGACTGTAAATTAATATGTTGTCCAATATTTAGCACCACAAACTTTCCTAGAGATATGAATGAAGAATATCGTTCATCATCTGCTGGAAAGTGACAGGCGCGTTCGTGAGTCCAAAGCGTAAAACTAAAAACTCGTCATTGCTGTCGAAATCCAGTCTTAGGAACATCCTCGTTCCTAATCCTTATTTGATGGTATCCTAATCCTAATCCAGTCTTAGGAACATCCTCGTTCCTAATCCTGATCTAAGATCAATCTTGGAGAAATACTTAGCTCCATTTAGACAATCCATTAGATCATCCATCCTAGGTTTAAATCATTTAACTTTTTAAAATTGCCACACAAACGTGTGCCGCCATCCTTTTTACTGACCAAAAGGATTGGTGCTCCCCAAGGGGACTTACTAGGCGGAATTTGGCCCATCCTAAGAAGTTCTTGTAACTGCTTAGAAATTTCATCCCCTTCCTTGATGCTAACTCTGTACGGAAAAAGAGATACAGGTTGGCTACTAGGAAGCAACTCTATTTGATGGTCGACACTCCTTTGGGGAGGTAGGCCAGCAGGCAGTTTTTCAGCACTGCCTTGGGCAAACTTTGCTCCTTGGAGGAGTCCCAATCGTCAAACTGGCACATATGCAAATTGTTACATAAACAAAAAAAACTTGAAATCACTGCTAAAATAGGAAATAGTCATGGAATCGTAAGAGAAACTCGGGCTTACTTATTTTAACACTCTCCCTTAAGCCCCAATTTATCTTTCTTACAAAGAGTTTTTCTGTAAAAAATTCAAATTTATCAATACTTAGATCTTTAGTAAGTATGTCAGCTAACTGATCCTCTGTCTTACAATGCACTACATCTATTTCATTAGATAACAATTTCTCTCTAATGAAATGATATTTAATTTCTATGTGTTTCGTGCGTGCGTGGAATATAGGATTTTTAGCTAGCTGTATAGTGCTCTGACTATGACATCTGATTACAATAGGCTTATTCTGCGGAATTTCAATGTCTTCTAGCATCCTTCTTAGCCAAACTGCTTCTTGCGTAGCTGAACATAGTGTTTTGTATTCTGCTTCCGTGGTAGAAAGAGCAACTGTGTCCCAAGAGAATATACCATTACCAACATGAAAAACGTATCCTGTGGTTGATCTCCAGTCATCAATACAGCCCGCCCAGTTTGAATCAACAAAGCCTTGTAAAACTGGTAAAGCCTCCTGCCTCTCATATAACAATCCATGGGTTTATGTCCCTTTCACATAACGAAGAATCCTCTTCGCTGAATCTCCCTAGGAGTAGCCATGAATTGACTCATAACACTTACATCATAACTTATATCAGGACGAGTAGTTGTGAGATAAATTAGTGAACTGACTAATTGACGAAATAAAGCAGCATCAACTAGCGCACTCTCATCCTGGTTAGATAGTTTCTTTCCAACCTCCACAGGTGTAGACACTGGCTTGCTGTCACACATTTTGAAATGCGTCAGAATCTCGTTCACGTGTTTTGTCTGTGTTAGTGCGATGCTATTATGTCTTTGCCAGATTTCTACTCCCAAACAATAGTGTATCAAACCAAGATTAGTCATGTCAAAGCTTGAGGATAAATCCTTCTTGATTGCACTAATTCATCATCATTATCTGTGATTATGAGGTCATTTACGTACAGCACAATTAGTGTGATGCTTGAGTCACAAGCAAAGTAGTAAAGATTGAAATCTGAAGAAGTGCGTGTCAAACCTCTAGATAGGAGATACTCATCAAAGTGGTTGTACCAAGCACGTGGTGCTTGCTTCAATTCATACAAGGCCTTTTTTAATCTGCATACCTTGTCTTCCATGCCATGTACCACAAAACCACTAGGTTGCTCCATGTACACTTCTTCTTTGAGCTTACCATTCAAAAATGTGGACTTTACGTCCATTTGGTGTAGATTCCATCCAAACAGCACTGCTTAGGCAATCACCATGTGAAGCGTGTTCCATTTAGCCACATGAGCGAAGGTCTCTTCGTGGTCAATGCCCTTACTTTGCTCATAACCCTTCACTACAAGTCTTACTTTATGTTTTGCAATAGTTCCATCAGCATTGTGTCTTGTATACCCATTTGTTGCCAACGGGTCTTTTTCCCTTTGGAAGATCCATTATCTCTCAAGTGTCATGGTGTTTGATGGAATCAATCTCCTCTTGCATTGCTTTTTGCCATACCACGTCAAGGATCTTACTAGCAGTATAATTAGCTAATTTGCAAGCAATCAACAGTTACACAGATAAACTGAAAGAGAGATCACTCCTCAACCCAAGAGAACACTATATTTACTGTATTCACAAAAAGACTAAAGAGTACATATATATAGTCTTATTTTTTGGGGGCACCACTGCATGGTGTTACGGTCCCCATTACGGGACGTGTTTCCCGACTCTACTCAGTATGTACCGTCAAACTGGCACATATGCAAACTGTTACATAAACATAAAAGCTTAAAATCACTGCTAAAACAGGAAATAGTCATGGAACCGTAAGAGAACTCGGGCTTACTTTTTCTAACATTCACCTTAACACCTTTGAAAGTTGCAAAGTACAAAAATGTACTTTGAGGATTAATGTACAATCAAATATGAGAGGAGGGAGAATTCTCCCTCCCTCTTCTTCCTCCAAAACCAAAAGAAGGCAGCGGCTGCCTTTGTGGGTCCGCAGCAGAGGCCTTGGGTTCCGCGTGTGTGTGAGTGCCCGCAATTTTTGTTTCTACAAAGAAAATTTGGACAACAAAAAACTGCCAAATTTTTCTTTGTTTTCGGCTCCCAAAAGTTGAAAAACAGTTCTTATGGGCTGTTTTCTGCAACTGTCAGAAAACAGAGTTTTTTTTTGACGGTTTTACAAGCCAATTCCGTCATCAAGGTTTTCAATACACAGTTAAAACATTCTGCAACCAAAACAGCAAGCAGAAAACCAGAAAAAACCGTAAAAAACAAGCCTTTTAGCATGCATACAATGCCCAAAACCTATTCAAACGACGTCAGAATTGAACTAACTGAAAAGCAAAGTTGTTTGCATCGATCCAACAATGAAAACTAAGCCTTCCAAACACATCAACAAGAAGTTTAAACCAACCGAACTTAAATAGAAACGATTGCACCTTATTCACAATGATCGGTTGCTCTGATACCAAATGTTAGAATCCCCATCGAGTCGTTCCGGTCATTGCTAAGACACAATCAGGTGACGAACGCTATGTTACTGCCCATCCATAGAGGTATTGCTACCTCTCCCCTGTGCACTGGAGCTATAGATCACTATCAAGCAAGCTCGGATCTCCGATAAGCCATGGTGTCCCATACCACCAAGCCTTACCCTCGACCCTTGCTTACCTACATCCTAAGGCCTAGTAATCGTCCCGACCTGACCACCAGTGGAAGGGCTCTTCATTCTCCCGAAGAGAATGAATGACAAGCTCATAGAGATCCATCTCTATATACATAGTCCAGGTGGGGTTATCTCCGACCATAGGAGTCACGCACGACCAACGACTCACGTCACTTGTGCACATTGACGCGGGTCCATAACACATGGTTGCCTCTCGCCAATAGGACATTGACACGTGGCACCCAAAAGACCTATAGCTCTAGACCAGCGTTCCGTCCCATAAATGAGACCGTCACCTCAAGTAACCTGTTGCGTGCCCTTATGGGTACGTAACATTGGCATCCATAGAAACTCTTGGAAGGGACATTGTAGAGAGCAGGAAGACATCCTAGTGCAAGTATTGACTTGTGAAGGCAGCACATCTGATGTGTCTAAACACTGATAGAAGGAAACAAATGCCTCAATACTGGATTTTAGGTTCCACAGAAACTGGTGATGTTGTGTGTTGTGCTGATTCTAGCAGAGTCCACCTGTCCTCTAGAACATCAGTTGGTGCTTTGAGTCCTAAATAGAATGCAAGTTCTGTTCATGTTGAGATTGTGTTCTTACTCAATTAGTGCTTGCCACTTCATTGCAAATAGCCGCCTTCAAAGGCTACATTCATGAATGGAAATATTGCCAATTGTCTGCTACTTATTTATTGTGAATGCCAACTACTAGACATATTCTAATTGCTGTTTGAAACAGGTCTTAGAGATCTGGTAGACTATTTTCCAGCTTCCATTGCAACAATTGTAAGTTATTTCACTGCCGAGATTACTCGTGGTCTTTGGAAAGCTGCATCGATGAATGGAAATGACTGGCCTAGCCCAGCATCAAATCTTCTGTCTGTCGAAGGTGAAATTAAAGATATCCTTGCAAACTCAGGAGTATTTGTTCCAAGCTTTCACACAGGTACAGCTGAAAATGCTTCTAGATCATGTTGTTCTAGTTTGTCTGCTACAAATAAAATGACATCCATATAAAGCCTTTCATTTTCTAGAACTTATTTCCATCTGTTTCCATTGTTCCCACTAGACACCATGGCTTCAAGGCTGTATTCAAAGCTGAAAAACCCGTTCCGACCTTTTACAGTCAGAATGTACTGGGGTCGGAATGTGGCCTTTTGATCCAAATTTAATTAGTATTGTTTGCATTGACTAATTTCAACATCTGAATTAGAATTGTGAATCGAAATCAGTAAATTGTAAAACATTGGCTACTCAAACGTACCAAATGATTAAATGATAGTTGCCACATTGGACCTTACAGCTTTGCAACTTCCAAGTCTGCCAATGTTGGCATAGCCAATCCTGGTCTCCTAGACAAAAGGTTATAGTCAATACATGGATGCTTCCACCTTCTAACACTAAGTAGTAAATCTTTAACACTAAGTCAGCAATGAGCATTTGTCATTCTTCAAATGTCATTGAAGCTCAAAATAGGAGTCGATAACATGAAGCATCAAAGTCAGTTGGAACACTAAACGCATTCTCATTGATTCTTGCCATCTTAAATGGATGAAATAATGCATGTGTGCATGGTCTTGCTCTTAATTGGAGAAAAGCACATGAAAAGTGTGTTTTGAAAGGTGAAGCTCTTACCATCCTTGAGTGGCTTACATTTGAGTCCAATATTTGCTGCCATGTTTTGATTTCCCTTGGCAAATGCTTGGTGGGTTTGAATTCCAGTGTTTTTGACAAACTAGTCTAGTTAGAAAGTAAATGCATAGGTTTGGAGCTAGAAATATACATTCATTAATCTCCCCTTCCCCTGAAAGAGCTTCTATCCTCTTAGAGGAAAACTTCCTTGGTTTTCAACTCCAGAATCTTCGTCGTGGACCAACTTGCTGAATTCTACTTTTAGGACACCTCTTCAGAGTGCACCTTCAGTTTTGTGCCAAGCACGAGTTCCTGAGCTAGTTCTCCTTCACGGGTCCGAGTCCACCTTCACATCCTCTTGAGCAGCAGTCCAAGGATAAGCCTCCACTTTCTACGTTGCCTTCTAAACTTCCAGTCTGTGATTTTGATCCCCAGACAGGTGACTTGTGTAGTAAAAGTCTGTGTTTCAAATCCAGTGGTCCAGATCTCCAATCAGGAAAGTGTCCTCATTTTCAAAAGAGCACCTAGATTGGCCTGTATGTGTATGTGTGTTTTGTGTGTCACATGGTTCTAGTTCCTCATCATATTTGGTGCACTCTTTGGCAACTCTAATTTCACTGCTTTGTCCATTTTTTTGGCATCAATATCTTCCTTTTTGTTGCCTGTTAACATCGTTGTTTTTGCTTATTAACGGTTTCATTTTGGTGGCATCAGCATTTTCAGTTGGGAGGCTGATCATCAGAACTTTTGTAGCATCAGGTTTTAGCTTCTTTATTCTTAAAGCAGTAGTGGAACATAAGTCTTTGTGGATTGAGAGAGTTATAGCCAAGATGCTATGGACAGCCATTAAGACCTTAGGTTCACACTTTATTGATTGGCATTTGGACATCTATGTAACCAAGTTTAGTATTTTGGACCCATCAGTTAGTATTGACATTTATTAATCAGAATGTTGTTATTGGGCCCCAAAACTGGAGTTAAGCCATAAATAGGCTCACAAGCTTTGTTTTCTTTTGTTCATTGAGGCTTTGATTAGTGTTAGCTTTAACTCAGAGTAGGGTAAGTTAAGGCTTAAAGCAAATCAGTTTAAGCAGCATACTTGTGGAGATCGCATTCTCGGTTTCCATTCATTTGATATGTGAAGATTCATCTCTTCCAGTTCTTCAGTGTTACTTGTGTTGTTTTCTGGTTATAAATGGTTAGATATATTGTCATAACTAAGAGTGTTTTTGGATAAAAAGTTTTGCAATGATGCTAAGGCAAGACTTGTGTGGGTTCTCATCGGTCCAGAATCTTTGTTTTGGAAATTGGAGATTATGTAAGACACAAAGCATTGAATCAGTAGAATGGCTGCAGTTTGTGTAATTATTGAGCTCGATACATTCATTGGTATATCATATATTGATACCTGAATTGCGTCACTGCTTTATTCTTTTTTTAATGTGAAAGCTAGAAATGCAGTCTCTGGTAGGGTTTCTGGTGCTTCAGTTGACACAGTTGCACGCTTTCCTTGAGTGTACTCAAAAAATCCAAAAAACATTCCTTGCTTTTGATTGTTGTTATGCTGAATGATGAGCTTTAGGTGGTGGAAATGCACCAGCAACCCTTCCTCTACCACTAGCAGCTCTGGTAAGCCTTACAATAACATTCAAGGTGGATAAGGTTTCAGAGATGTGTCTAGCTGTTGCAGGGCCAGCCCTTGGAAGTGCTGCTGCCGGTTGTCCGTGGCCAAGTATGCCAATCATAGCAGCGTTGTGGGCCCAAAAAGTCAAGAGATGGCATGACTTTATTGTGTTCTCCTCAACACGGGCCTTGTTCAAACAGGATAAAAATGCTGTGAGGCAATTGGTACGACGTTGTTTCTCTGTCACACTCGGTTCCTCATCAAGTTCCATATCCAAGCTGATAGGGAAGGGGGGGGTCGGGCCTCTTCTTGGTCATGGAAATTGGTCATATTCTACCCCAGGGTGCCCATTGCCAGTAGCACCTGGGATCCTCTATCTGCGTATGCATCCTGAATTGCATGATATCATGTTCTTAACTGATGAGATTCTCCTCCAGGTTACCGCTGCTGCAAAAAACTGTGCAGTAAATCAGATTCCTGCTGTTAATGGTAATTCTCTTCCACATTTCCGCTCAAGAAGCTCACAAACTTCATTTTCAACCTGTATGGAGCAAGTGTTACAAGCATCATCCTTGGGAGCAAGTTTGCTAGTTATATCAGGAGGCTCGACTTTGATTCAATCTCTTTATCAAGAAAGCTTACCGGCCTGGTTCTTGTCATCGGGTGCTTATAAAAGCACAAAGGATGCACAATCTAAGCCTGTTCATGGTACAGTTCTTGAAGGCCATGTGGTTGCACATTTTTCTCTATTAGCTGCCACATTAGCATGGGGTGTACCATCTTTGAAATCCCAGCAATCACCTGTTCTCTCAGAAGTTAACGGTGCATCTCTAAATAGTCAAAGATGCCATATTTTAGGTTCTCACATGGAATTTTTGGCATCTGCTTTGGATGGAAAGATTATTCTTGGATGTGAACACACAACCTGGAAAGCTTATGTGATAGCGTTTTTAGCATTGCTTGTGTCGTGTATCCCAGGCTGGATTTCAGATGTCAGGACTGATATACTAAAAAGGCTTGCAAAAGGGCTAAGGTTTTGGCATGAGCATGAGCTTGCAGTTCTTCTGTTAGAACAAGGAGGTAGTGCTGCAATGGGTACTGCAGCAGAGATTTTACTGAGATAATGTGGGTGGAGGAGCTATTATTCCTCATCTTTAAGTCTTGCTTAACGGCAGAAAGTTTTAAAAAAGTATACGTGCTTGTGGTTCCTCGAGAAAGTACTAAGCTTATGGTTGCCTTCTTATTGTTCTGGTAGTAACTGCATGCTCTATTTGATGTTCTTTTAATCTGTTTGAGACCTAATCATTTCTTAGCAATGTGGTTTCTAGTCCTTTCCTGTGGTGGTATACTAGTGTACCATTGCATGCAGAGTTATCTTTCAAAGTTTGCTTTAGCAGCTAAATACACGTCAGAGTTCTTGCCAATCTCTTGAATAAGAAGTTATTCTTGAGTTCATCAATAACTTGAAAATAATAAATAACTGATGTGAATTCACTTGCTATGAACCATCTACTAGAAAGCAACTGCTCCTTATGAAAAGAGGATAATTGAAACTAAGAAATGGGACCAAATCCACGTTAAAATGACTGAAACAGGAACAGGACCAAATCCACTATGCGGCCATGGATTCCTCATGGCAGGAGACTAATGGAAGCAGCGATTAAAGCATCTCTTTGGTTCTCACATTTGCTTGAAGAGTCCTGGTGGGCATGTTTTGAGTCCCTTCAGATCATCTGGTGTGTGCAGGTCATGAAATGGAGTATTCTCTTGCAGCTTGTGGTGCTGAAAAATCTTCTTGTATTGGACTTCTGATGTGCCGGGTACAAAAAGAGAGGATGGAGTCATTACCAAAGTCATTAGTTGCTCAATGTCAATTTTTTCTTTGATTGATTCTTGAATTGGACCAAGAGTCCATAGAATCATACCCGATACTTTCTACATCTTGTATTCTGTTGAGCACACAACCCTATACGTTGGTGAATACTGTCGTTTGGGGACATTAAATCTTGGGAGTGCTTCAAAATCTCTTTAACTTTTCATATTAAAAACTGCAACTATCTTAAAATTCTACGTTAAATCTGAAAAGCTTGTATGGAAAATTTTGATTATCTTCACAAGACAAAATCGATTAAAGATATTTTAAGTACTATGGAATGGGCCGGGCAGAGGCCATTATGCCCGGTAAGGATTTCTAGAAATTTTTTAGGCGAGGCCCGGCCAAATTTTTTTTTCTGGAAATCCTTATCGGGCAGCTGGCCTGTGCCCGGCCCATTCCATTGCGTAATAGATTCTTTGACTTTTCCACATCATTTATAAAGCATAATCAACACTTTGACTATATTTTAACTAGTCAAAAACTGCCATATGGCAGGCTGACACGTGAGGACTGACGTGGACTGAGGTGCAGGCTGATGCGGAGTGACGCGCAGGTTGGAATGGGCCTCAGATTTTTTTTTGAAAAAAGCCGTGATATTACGCTTTTTAAGGAGCCCAAAAAATGGGCTGAATACTCACAAAGAATCCATTACATTATAGTTAGCATGTAAGGCCTTGACTCACAGTTGCAACCAAATGTTTGAACGTCCAAACGTGAAACGTTTGAAATTGTATTTCAATCGTTAGAAAAATTATCCAAATGTTTGGAACCTTCTTGCCCCCTTTTAGAGTGTAAAATTTAAGTTTCTTAACCCTAGCCTAATTCCTAGAGTCATGCCTAGTAAGTGACTAGGTGGTCAAATTTTCACCTTAAACTTAGGTGTAGGTCTTAGGAATCACTACCAAAAGGACATGACCAACCCTTTAGAATTGATTTAACCTATAGTAGGGTAGGTTTCCCACGTGGCTCCATGGCCTCACATGCGTGGGACCCACATGTGTACACAATTTACACTATACTACATGGTTTTTGATCAAGCTAGATTTGCCAATTTTTGGCAATTCTTCACACTTCTCAAATTTAGCTTGATCTATCTACAACTCTCTTTGCTTGATGAATGAATACTTTAGAAGTGTCTAAAACATCCAGCTACAAACAAGGAACTTTTGAGACTCCAATAGAGAATGATGTCCATGAAGGATCTTTCACCACCCCTTAAAGGATCCCTTACAAGATGTTCCACAAATGTGTCTATATACATGTAGCACACTTCATTGCATTCAACAACGTGTTGGAGATTTGCTGATGCTGGGGATTGCTAGCCGAAGCGTGCTGTGTGACGTGCAGAATTGCGGAAACTAGATAAGCTAATATGAATCACAAAAAATCCAACAATAAATCAAATACATATAACATAAGACACTGTTAGAAGAACATAACATCTTTTGTATTTTCTCTTTTTTTAGAATGAGTTGACAGTGTGGCGCCAAATAGCAGCTTGACGCTCTTTTTACACTTCTCTATTTTTTTCTCTTCGTTTTTCTTCTCTATTCATCTCTATATCTTTTGATTTATGCTCCCATACATAAATTCCACTAAAGGGAATTAAAAGATAATATAGCTAGCCATTACAGGAGAGGTTTTATGTTAGACTATCAACTAACTTTTTATTAACTCTTGTAACGATGCCTACGGCTGAAGTGTGACATTTTATGTCTCACGACTGCCAAAACAAGCTTCGAATTCGATAATTCGTGCAGTACCAGTGTGGAGAACATATAATTGCATTCTCATTTTATGTGGAGAATTCATCTCTTTTGATTCTATGTCCATCTCATGTGTATTTCTCAAGATATCTTGATTTCTAGTGTGTAGAATGTCAATTTTGTGAGTGATCTTGCTTCCACACTGTGAAGGATAGTAGGCTGCTGTTGTTGTACGGCGGACAGGGACAATACCTTACTGTACTTTTATGCTTATGATCAGATCTTAGTGATTTATGCAATTCTAGCATGCTAAAATTGATGAATTCTGTCTTGTAGATGTGCATCCAAATTTGGTCAAAATCTTGTTGATCCATTAAATGTGTTTTGGATTTGTATTTTTCAAGGGATTGTCCCATGCTTTGGTAGGTCCAGGGCATCTGCGTAGACCTCCTTTGTTATCACTAACTCTGCATTTCACACATTCACTTTGATATCATCGTTCGTAACAAGTTGGATTCCAACCACGAACTCGTTGCACAATTCCACCAATACAAAAGACGGATTGAATTTCAGCAACCCTCCCAACTAGCATACTTCATCCATATTCCTGATTGAGTCGCTATTTATTGGGTTGCGCACTTTCCAGTTAACTGGAGTCTTGTCGTCGCTGCTTGATGTCATAATCTGTTTCTTGCAATTTTTTTTTTACAAAACAAAGAAATCAAATAGTATCTAGCTCAACAAAGTGCATAACAATCGATAACAATCAGTGGTCAGCACAACAAATTATTAAACGAAAGCAACATAGACCAAAATAATCGCAACCAACAAAAAAAATCACAACCAATCAACCACTGATTGTCAGGACACAAAAGCAATCACAAGCTCAGCTAATCACAAGCTCAACTTACAATAAATAACAATGTATCAGAACTCACATTACAATCGTTAGCAACACAATTGAGTGATCGTAACAACAACCAGTTCGAGCAAGCAAGCAAGCAAGAAAAATGAACGAGCACAAAAGCACTATGATGTAAAAATAAAATGAGGGGTAAACAATGTTAAAAGGAAAACGGAAAATGGTGCATGATTAAAGCAGTAGGCGGTGTTGTAAGTTGACAGTGGACAGGTGTCAACCTACATGCTGAATCTTAACTGTACACTAAAACCAATAAACGGTCTCACTTGAAGGCGTGGCAAAAAATATGAATAAAGTAAGATTTGAAAATATTTTAAAGATTCTTAAGAATATTCAACATCTATAAATCGGTGAAAGTCGAATGATAATTAAATAAATAAATAATCCGATAAATAAGTATAAAAATAAATAAATAAAATTCAACCTTTCACGAATAATATTTCTTGAGTCGAGATCCATTGACTCTGGTGGCTTGTAGATTTCCTTCCAAGTCCTCCAGTTGTATTGATCTATTATCAAAGAATTCGATGACTTTGTAAGGACCCATCCATATGGTATGTAGTTTACCAAGAAACTTAATGTGTCGAGTGTCATACAAGAATGCATAGTCGCCTTCTTTGAGTACAACCTTTTTTTATTATTGAGCCGAACACTTTCTCTCAGTTCGCTTGTACGACTTTGTTCTCTTCCATTGCTGCTTTTCGATCTTCTTCTAACTTGGCGATAATTTGAAGTCGATGCTGTAGACTTTCTTTTAAAGAGAGTCTTTCTTGAACTTCAATTTGAGAACTAGGAACTTCGAATTCTATCGGTAAGATGGGGTACATACCATAAACCAGACAGAATGGTGTCCTCTTCGTCGTAATCTTCTCTGTGTTGTGATAAGCCCAGAAAACAGAGGGTAATTTCTTATCCCTTTGTACACGGTTGGCCACCAATACTTAGCATTTAATATTTTGGTTACAGTATTCCTCAAAGCATAATGTACTCTGACATCCTCTGAATGTAGAGCTCTAATCACAACTTGTATCTCGTCGACTTCCAAACATCGTCAAAGCTCTTCATTCAGGCCTAACTTGTATAACACTCCATCTATAATCGTATAAGGTCCAATCTTATGCTGAAAGACTATCTTTTCTTCTACATTGAAGTTCTTAGGATAATTATGGTTAATCAAGTAGTTGATAACCTTTGAATATAGTGAATTTTTTGCATTGAGAAAAAATAGCTCTTCATCATCTAGTTGAGATAGAAAACAACATTTGTATGATAGTTCCCCTGTCGAGTCTGCACTTCGAATATAAACTCTTGCAATAATAACACCCACCTAGCAATCCGCCCAGATAAGTCTGCTTTATTGACCAAGTACCTCAATGCGAAATGGTCCACATAGACTATGAATGGATATCTGAGCAAATAATGTCAAAACTTTTGTACTGAATTGATCAATCCTAATGCTTCTGTTTCTGTAGCTGAATAGTTCATCTCTGAGCTTGATAACTAGTGCCTTGCATAACACACCGGGTAATCCTTCTTCAAGTCACCTTATGACTCAGGTTTACTCCAATTGCTAATGCAGATACGTTGACATAAACATGGAATGGTCTTACCCAGTTTGGGGGGCGTAATATAGGTGCTTCGAGTAATTTTTGCTCTAATCGTTCAAAATCATTTTGTCTATCATTCTGCATCCTCCTTTAACAATTGAGTTAGTGGTCACAGCAAGGAATACATAATCTTTTATAAACCTCCGGAAGTATCGGACATGACCGAGAAAACCTCAAAGTTCTCTCAAATAATGTTGTTTTGGATGTAAACATGAAGAAGTATCTCTGCATCTCTATAGAGTTAGTCAAAGTTTCGACATATGATTAGTTGCTTTGCTAGGTATATAGAACAAGCCAAAAGGCATCGTGCATCGTCCATAAAAACACGTCTTGGTATTCTCTTAATAAGTCCATATATAACTGCATGTCTATCGTCGACAAATGTCGAGAAATTTTCAATACTTTACTGGTTACAATGGATATGCCAATGACTGCATCAGGTTTTATCATTCCTTCTCTCATGTTTATAAATGAGTAGCCTCGAACTTCTCTGTTGGGCGACAACCAAAACGCGTAAGTTTTGGAGGGACATAGACCTAAACCTGAAGAGAGGAAACATTGACCTAGCTCAAGCCTTAGAAAATCTGAAGTTGGATATAAGACTTTGGCATTTGGTCTAGTTGACACCCACTATCGAAGGCACTGTCAAACGCATGATGAAACCCTCTCCAATATCTGAACCGTCGGAACCTCTTCCAGTGGAAAAAGTAGATGCAGACCTGCTAGACTGCTACTATCCTAAAGTAGACATGCTGATAGATGAAATATGCTAAAAAAACCAAATGAAAACAGATCTGTTTCAAATAGTTATCTTAGAAAATTAAAAAAATTAATGCTAGGAAATAATTAAGCAAAACAAAACAAAACAAAACAAAACATAATGTTGAGATTAAACTCAAGTTATATATTTTTAGAGAATATTGCAATGGTGAACTAATTGCACTAGCAACATGTACAAAAACCACACAATTACGCATATTAGCCATGACATGGAGCACATATGTTCTAGTGCCCATGCGGTTTGATGTGCTCCTTTCAAGCACAGACCAAAATTTGAGCCATATTTCCACTCCGATCCAACTCGGCTACAAATGGGAAAACGTTTTTTGAAATTCAACAACTTCTCTATGGTGATCATATATGCTGAAAATGCTATGATGTGGAAGACCTGGTTCTATTGGGGATGGTCTTTCCAAAGAGCCCTTCATTTGTGGACCACCATTAAAAGACTCTAGGAAGAGAGTTCCCCTATTGTAAAGGTTATCCTCAAATTTTGGGAAACGTCCCCTTTAGAATAACTGCTTGAAGATTATGGGGTCCATAATTGTAAATTTAGATGCCCATAACTTTTTGTAGTGTTGGTAAAAATTCTACCTTCAGATTTGATTGATAAAATCTATTGTACATAATGATGCTTGAAATCTTTCTATAGCGACTTCTAGGATTTTGCTGGTAAGAGTAAGCAATTGTCAAGCTTTTCACAAGGGAATGGTCTTGGTTAGGGAACATATAACATTCAAAATAATCGCAATCCTGGAGTAAAGGCCTCTAGGAAGATTAGTCCCATATAATCAATACAGAATCCAGTGTATAGTTCCTCCCTTAAAAGTTGACTGCCCATGAAGCCATGAAAGTGGTTCACAATTACAAATTTATGTTTCCATGAAGATTTTCTTGTGAAAATTTTGACTAGTTCAATAAATCAACTTATCATAGAAATTGATGCCCAGACTTACAATGTATATATTTGGATAAGATTATGCAAATTTAAGTTGCTCGTTCTTACATACAGAAATTGTCCTCCCAGTGACCTTCAATGGAGGTAGGGATCACTTGAGAAGTGTGTGGCGACCAGAACTCAGAAAGTTCAGTAAAAACCATTCCCCCTTAAGTAAGAGTTGGGTGGTATAATATTAGGAGCATCAAAATATCTTTAGAATCAATAAAAGTCATGCAAAATTTGAAATTACATACCGTGTTGACAGAATCACTGCAGCAAGGAATGATTTCTATTTCAGTTAAAAGATTTGAGACTACTACTTTAGATATTCGAATTCTCAAACAAAATGTCTGAGTTCCAAGATTCCCTCATAGTCCATGCATAAGAAAAAGTAGCTCAATGGCATTGCCAACAATTTTTCTAAATATGTAAACGGTACATTGATTTCATAATATAATACGGTTCGTCAGAATCTAACAATTATGTTATTAATAAGTAGACGGATGGTCTATTTTTGGTAGCTAATGGATCAAATATATATATATATATATTTATTTAGTTTACATCAAACAATATACTCAAAGATACTAAGACACTGAGCTCCTCCAACGGCTGCTGCTGCTGCCTGCCAGTGATGTTGTTCTGTTGTTGATGTTGATGTTGTCGCTGCAATCATGATGCCTGCACATACATAGCTAGTTATGCCTCCTGCTGCTTTCGGTGCTGTTATTGGTGTTGTTGCTGCAATCATGATGCCTGCACATATATAGCTAAATATACCTGCTGCTGGTGTTGGTGTTGTTGCTGCAATTATGTTTCCTGCACTTACACAGCTGAATATCGGAGACAAATACCAGCTTCCAGAACTCGAAACTTGTGGTCTTGTTGCTGTATATTTTCCAGATTTCTTGCTAAGAGCTGTGAAAAGACGGCGTAGTTATTTGTTGGGCTAGCTTTGAGGAGATTCAGATGACATAATTGAGGTATTCTTGCAGTTTTTTTGGACAGATTCAAGTGTTGATTTTCTAGAGCATGGAGGAACCCTGGGGCTGGAAGAACTGCGGCAAATCCGCGAGGAAAGGTGGAAACACGGGCACAGATTTGTAGGCATCATCCTCTCCATCCCTGGAAAAGATCAAGGCCGACTTATCCTGCAGATCCTCATTGAACAAACTCAGGTGTGGCTGCTGCTTGAAGCTTTCAGTTGTTACATTGTGTAGCGATTCATACTTCTCTTTGAATCCTGGCAAAAAGCAACTCTCTCTAGTGGATAGTGAGAGATTGATCGATTCTGCAGCAGACGTTTGGTTAGCGCTGACGACGCTGCTAGACTGGTTTCTCTGGTTATTTTCCAGGTGATGATGAAAAGACTGCCCTTTCCCAACAGCATCAAACACATAGGGGTTGATATTATTTTGTGGGAAGGATTCACATTGTTGCTCCAAGAAACCGGCAAAAGGGCTTAGTCGTGGAAGTGGGAGTCTTGAATCATCAATATCAGGCAAGGATGCGAGGACATCCTCTTCTAAAGTACATGAGCTGGGCTTCTTAAGGTCTAACTTTCCTGCAGTCGATGGTGGTTTCTGATTCTTCTTTTTTTTATAGATTCGACATAGCACCCAGTCATCAAGCTGCCACTCCACATAAACAATAAAGTTCAACATGCATATCTAGTTCAGAAGATTGCTTTTATAGCTTATGCAAATTGTATGCGTCGATAAGTTCGACTGAAGAAGATGGAATATCTGACAGGAATCTTAGTACTTATATACCTTAAGAGATCCTTTTCTTCTTGCTGCTGAAGCTTTGGTGTCACTCTCCGCTAGGCGGTATTCATGCATGATCCAGTTGGTCTTCACTCCTCTCGGTGCTCTCCCTGTGTAGAATACTAAAGCCTTCTTTATGCCAATCTTTTGAGTGCCTCCACAAGTGAGCACAGGTTTATCAGTGCCAGTAGCTTTCCAGTAGCCAGAGGCGGCAGCACGGTTAGGACGTGCACCATTTGGGTACTTCTTATCTCTTGGACTAAAAAAATACCACTCCTTCTCCCCGAACGTCGCTTGCTGCGGAAGATCCCATGGGTCAAATTTATAGAGATTGACATCAGCAATAATGGGAATAGGTCCGTATGGACGCGGCGATATCTTCCTGGAGAGATAGTGTACCACCAGCTCTTCATCTGTGGGGTGAAATCTGAAACCGGGTGGTAATTGTAGTTCGGAGATCAGCCCAGCCGCAGTATTCTCCATTTTGTTCTTGCTGTACTATAGACGAGAGTAGATTATCTCTCTTTCTACTGCATCCGGTTAATGTTTGCTAATGTGTATCATAAACAGCTGTATTATAATGCTATAATCGTATCTGTGCTGGCGAGGTTCGAGCAAGGCACACGGTGTCGATATTCAGGATGACGACCAAGAATTGTTGCGGCAAATGATTACCGCAGGCTACAAACAGTTCTAAGAGCAGTTTTTGGACTTTTTGATAACAGCAACTTTTCTACAAGAAGAAACTCCAGAGAATTCGTGCATGCAAAAGGACAACTAAATCTGCTATATTTGTAAAGATCATACCTCGGATCCTTTGTGAAATTTTGACAACACAACACTTTATTATATTTTGACAACACAATCAAAGACCCACCTGCAAGACCCACCTGCCAGCTCGTTTCAAGTACAGAATTCTTGGAGCTGAGAGCTCGGGTCTCCTCATCACTTCTTTACCTCTCTTGTTGACGTACCTTTCCAAAGTACCTGTCTGAAAAATGCTCAATTAAATGTGAAAGGAAGATATCAGGGAAAATAGGCTGAAAAGGACGTGCAACTCTAGGTGGCCAATGGAACTCCTACAACTTAGTGTGGGCACAACACCGTCACGTTGATATGCGACTGGCAGGGTAGAAACGTGGGCAGGCGATACTCAATCCCTCACATGACTGAGTGGCAAGTGCTCAAATGGCCCAAAGCTAGGCCAACTCCTGGCAATTCTAGCTTCCAAAGCTTGTATCAATGAACGTTGACATGAGTATCCTAGGCTGCAGTGCATAGATCATGGAGGATGTACCATAAACTCTCCTCTGGTTTTTGCAGTCAAAGCTGCCCTGCGTTTTCCATAGTTTTCCATAACAGCAGGTTGAGCTTAATCTGATCCTTAAGAACGTATCTGAGTCTATGTACCATCAAATACTTGCATTATCATACGATAGAGGCTGACAAAACACACACACACACACACACACACACACACTCACACACACACACACACACACACACACACACACACACACACACACACACACATTCATGATAGTAACATTGACTACACGGATGATAGTAGCCATGTAGTTTTAGGTGGTTTTGGATATTTCATAATCATTTGGTTAATCATCACAATCACCTAGTTTAGTGAGAACTAAGTCTTCATATTTCTAGTTTCACTCTTCATTCTCTTTTTCTTTCTTCTCATGAGGACTAATGGAGTCCAAGACTAATGATATCAAAACATGCCAAAGATGACATTAAGCTTTTGATGTCCATTTGCCACATGCATAAACTAGGATTCAAGTATGAGTTTATTACAAAGCAAGCAACAAGAAATCATTTTCTAAAATACCTCCTTCCTAAAAATCAAAAGTTAGAAAAAACAAAAACGATGTGGTACCGTACCACATTTAAGGCCTTGCCATGTCATATTGTCGTATTTTAACTTTAGAACCTTGTGAAGATTAAAAGTGTTGGAAGAAGGAAAGAATTGCATTTGATAGATGCAACTATCGGGCTCTGCAAAATGATACTTCATTGCTCCTTTGCCTTCCACGCGTATGGTGCTAGAATCTCCGAGGTAGATAAATTGGTCTCTGCTATAAGCTGTGTACTCCGTAAGCCATTCCTTGTGAGAGGTCATGTGTTGGGTAGCGCCACTGTCGAGGTACCAGCTATCACAGTCTTCACTGCTGTTGTAAGCCATTTACAAGTGTGTGTCTTGCTCCTTGAATTTGGCAGCGTTGGAAGAGTCTGGCTGTTGTTGTTGTTGCTGCTACTTTGCCTCATTGTAGATCCTGATGTGACACTCTTTGGCAATGTGTCTGTTTAGTGATGCACACCACTAACCAAATACCTGCTTGTGCCATATCATAACAAGTAAGACAATTCATATGCTTTTTGCTGTTAATAGCTTTATCATTGACATTATCATTGGAAATATTCCTCATAATTGTAGCTAATTGTTGGATTTATCTCCTTTACTCTCCTAAATCCTATGTTAATCTGCCTCCATTCATGCTATTGTATTTTTCTTGTATTGTCGCACAGTCTGCATATTTACATGTAAAATAAGACAGACGAATAAAATGCAACTGTCTGCATAAATACAAGCAAATTTCCATAGGCGAAAAAGGCACAAAAGACGACACTGTCTTACAAATGCTAAAGGTGCCCAAATGGAAAAGTGAAGGTACCTTGTAAATCAATTTTTAAGGCATTTGTCAGAGTGTCGCGTTTTTCACATTTTCATCAACGTTAATTTCAGTGAAGGCTGACGTCGCGGCCTTCTCTCACTCATCCCATGCAACTGTGCAATCAGATTTGACAACGACAACAGCCACTCATGATCTCCCACAGACAACACATCCACATTGTACTTTCTTCATCTGCACACCGGTAAAAATTATGTATATATTGAATACCATCTGCGTATTCATGTGGTAAAGTGGTAGAGCATCAAGCATAGAATCAGAGACAGACATTGTAGATGCTTTCGTGCATCGATTCTTTTTCTTCCAGATCTGTATTGTCAGTAATAGGTTTATCACCTTCACAAATTGTGTGATTAGCTTTGTGAAGCATGCGGTTTCGTCCGCTATCGTCTTGTGTTCACCTGCATTATTGACCTATATATTTCGCTATACTTAATCTGATTACAGCTCTGTTTGTTCTACGTTCAGATTTGTTTCAATATTGCGACTATCCTAGCGATAAAGTCGAGTTACCTGTCTGTCAAGACTGTCTAGTTGGTAAACAGACTAGGAAACCATTTAGATCAAGCCATCAGCATACTACTAAAGAATTGTTAGACATTGTGCATTCAGACATTTGTGGCCCGATGAAAAATCCTTTGTTGCAGGATGCAAAGTATTTTATAGCTTTTATTGATGAATTTTCTAGAAAGACTATGGTGTACTTTATCAAGAAGAAATTATAAGCTTTCAATTGCTTCAAAATCTTCAAGGAGCGTGCAGAAAAAGAGACCGGAAGGATGATCAAGGCCTTAAGGTCAGACAATGGTGGAGAGTACATCTCTACAGAATGTAAGGATTACTGTCAATGCCAAGGCATTGAGCAACAATTCATCACTCCTTACAGTCCTCAGTCTAATGGCTTAGCCGAGAGGAAGAACCGTACTTTGGTTGAATTAGCTAAATGTATGCTGGCGCATGCATCGTTGCCCAAGAGTTTCTGGATTGAAGCTGTCTCCATTGCAGCTTACGTCAAGAACAGATGTTCAACCAATGTCCTCTCAAGCAAGACACCATGAGGTGTGGACATGCTCTAAGCCTTCTATGATGAGCCTAAGAGTGTTCGGATGCATTGCCTACGTGCAGATCCTGAAAGACACGAGGAAGAAATTGGACTTCCAAGGTCTCACGACCATCTTGATTGGATATACTTCATCTGATAACACATACAAGCTATATGATCCCGATACCCAGCAAATCTTGTACAACCGAGATATAGTCTTTATCGAGGATCAATTCGTCGACATCAAAGACAAAGATATTGTTCCAGGAGAACCTTCATCACCTACCATGGACACGACAATCAGAGTTTCGGGCTCATACGTGTCTATTGTCGATCCACTATTCGACAACGAATCAAACAAAGACGTTGCTGCTACACAACAACAAGTCCCAAGAGTGGCTCATCAGTTGATTCCTCCCAGAAGATCAAGCCGAGTGTGCACACAGCCCACAAGGTATACTCCTGAGTCTGCATGTCTCTTGATACAGGAACCGACAACAGTCAAAGAGGCACTCAGCCAACCAGACTCTGATCTTTGGAGAGAAGCCATGGACAAAGAGTATTCTCTCTGACCAAGAACCAGACGTGGACACTAGTCGATGCTCCTATTGGCTGCAATATCATTGATTGCAAATGAATCTTCAAGATCAAGTACAATGCCAATGGAGCAATTGATCAAGGAAGACAAGACTGGTAGCACAAGAATTCACTCAGATCCCCAATGTCGACTATAGTGAGACTTTCAGTCCAGTAGTCAAGCATTCGTCGATCCGAGCCCTCCTATCATATGCTGCAGCTGTCGATCTCGAGGTTCATCAACTTGATGTGCAAACAACTTATCCAAATGGAGTTATACAAGAAGACAACTACATGATCCAGCCCAAAGGATACGTTCTGGAAAGTATGAAAAATCATGTATGTAAACTCCATAAGGCACTCTACGGCTTGAAACAGTCTGCAAAGCTTGGTTTCAGAGGATCAACACATTTCTCATCGAACAAGGTTTCCAGCCAAGCACTGCTGATTGCAACGTCTATTCCAAGTTGGTGTAGCAATCCTTCATTATCATCACCTTATACGTGGATGATACGTTGTTTTTCAGCAAAAATACCAATTTGGTCAAGGATTCTAAACAGATGCTGCAAAAGAGATATCAAGTCTTGTACAGACCATTGCATATATGAGAGATCCAAGTATCGATCGATAAGTATACTCTCTCATCTGCTCCTCTTCCTGCTTGGTCTGGGGACATTAGTCTTTTGACAAAAGCAGATTTGGATCCATCTGTGAGTGAGCTAACTTACTATTCATTAGATTGTATCTATCAAGAACATTGTGAAGATACCTTTTTTGAGTGATATAGATAAGTTGTCTCGCTTTGTCTTTGTGGATCTGAATGTCCAAATAGAAGTGAGATTCGTCCATATCAGTCATGTCAAACTCAGAAAACAACAAGCTCACTCAGCCAATATATGGCTAATCCTGACATTACCCATTGGAAGGCTCTCATACGAGTCACGAGGTATATTCGAACTACCATGGACTAGTGGATCTGCTATGGAGAAGTCAGCAACGACAATCTTCATCAACTCAGTGGATATTCTGATGCAAACTGGGGAGGAGATGTAGACAATTGTAAGTCCACATTTGGATTTATATTCTTCTTCAACGACGATCCTATCTCATGGAACAGTTGTAAAAAAACCTCTATCGCTCTTTCTTCTACAGAAGTAGAATACATTACTGCTTCTCAATCTATTAAAGAAGTGTTTTGGTTGAGAAATTTATTGTCAGACATTAATTTGTATCAATATAGCCCTACAATTATGTTCTGTGATAATTAGAGTGCTATTGCCTTATCGGCCAACCCTAGATTTCACTCTAGGAGTAAGCACAATGAAATCAAATATCACTACATCAGGTGCAAGTTCTCAACGAGGTAAGCTTAACGTACTGTAGAACATAGGACATGGTTTAGATATATTCACGAAGGCATTAAGTGTTAATGCACACAACAAGTTCTTTGCATTGCTTAGTCTGAAGATCAAGGCATTCACAGATCCAGATTAAGGGGGAGTGTTGGATTTATCTCCTTTACTATCCTAAATCCTATGTTAATTTGCCTCCATTCATGTTGCTATATTTTTCTTGTGTTGTCGCACAGTCTGCATATTTACATGTAAAATAAGACAGACGAATAAAACACGACTGTCTGCATAAATACAAGTAAATCTCCACAGGCAAAAAAGGCAAAAAAGATGACACTGCCCTACAAATACTAAAGGTGTCCTAATGGAAAAGCGAAAGTACCCTGTAAATCAACTTTTAAGGCATTTGTTAGAGTGTCGTGTTTTTCCAACACTAATGGACTCTCTATTTTATTTTGCAATGAGCATTGGAACTTAAACCTGATCTCTATCAAGAGATCTGTAGATAATAATATCAAACTGTTTTGTGTATTCGGCTAGGAATACGCATAAGGATATTGACTCGATCCTGTTGATTATATGTAAATACATTCCAAACAAGAAAGTGAAGAAAGCTAAATGAGAGATCTGCAGTCTGAAGGTAAATCCTGTTCATCTCATCAGTAATTTAAAATCAACATTTTCTTGTGTGCTAAACTTTTTGCAGTCACCCCAACAAAATGATTCATTCAGTTGTGGGTGGTACACTTTGTATGATGTAAAGTTATTTTTTGAGTGGTTCATCCTTCAACAGGATGTTGATATTTAAAGGTAATTTATTCAGTTTATTTTTGGTTTTGGAATCATGATTAGTTTTTTAATTCTATTTTTTTTTAATCGTAACTAATATGTGAATATTCTTTCTTGCAGTTTAAACTTTCTGAATACACGACAGCCCAGGTGTATAATTCAGGAAAGAAATTATCCTGAGTATATTGGCGAGGGCAAAGCTTCAGCCACCCCCTGATGATAATGGTGCTGTAGATGTTGTCACTATACTAAATAAAGATTTGAAAGATAGCACAGAACAAAGATAGATTCAGAATGTATAGAATTGATAGGAAAAATATACTTGTATATATCAAATGCAGCTTCATTTTATTAAATTTGGCAACTTGGGCTTTCATTTATTGAATGAAAGAGTCTATACACAGATGTTACTGAATTGTATTTTGAGCTACTGCTCTTCCACAATGGTGATTGTTGTAGGTAGATCTTTGCAACACGTTATCAGCTTTTGTCACTTTCGCATCTATGACAAGACAAATATTAGTGAATGTGCCTTCGCAAATTATGTCATTTTCCTTTAGTGTGTACTATTTTGAAATGACAATAAACATAGAGTACTTACGAATTTTCTGTTGATGATGAATATGAAATAAGTGGATAGATTGATTTGTAATAGCATGAGCTCTGCTATGATAAAATCAAGCATCCAATGCTCTTCCACCTCAATCATAGTAAAAAATTCTTCGTTGTATATGATGCTTATCTCTTTTCGGTTTGTGTGACCATTTAGTTGGAAGTATTGATCTAGTGGTAGCCATGTACCATCAGTTTTCTTGAATCTTTGATAGCTAAATGTGAGACTGAGCATTTGTTTTTTTAAATGATAATGGAGGATCATTGATGACTTTTTTTTTTTATCTTGCATTCTATATTATTATTATTTTTACGTATGTTTGATGGATATAAATCTGAAAGAAGAAAAACATTGAATAATTTAAATCATAATATGAAGAGCTTCAATAAAAAAAAAAACCTATGGTTGTTGTAGAGTGCATACATTTTGACATACTAACAGTTACATTTTCAATGATCACAAGGATTGATATCCTGTACTTTTATTTTTGAATGCAAATAAATATGTTGTACTAATACTTATGATATAGAGTGACCTCTTGGAGTTGTCATGAACTCCAAATTTTTTTCCAATAAGATTTGTATGTCATCTTTGCCCTTTTCTTCTGTCAAAAATTGCCCTTTGATGACGAATGTAGCAACACTCATGAATTCTTTGTACATATTGTTGGCTTTCAGTTATCAGCGTCATCTTTCTCATTGTAAAGAATCATAGACTCAACTACAGATCTTGGTCTCTTGCCATTGCTATTTTCAAATCTTGGGCACCAAAAATCTCTGATACTCAATTCAATTTTTGTATCACATTTAATCTCATGAGAATGCCACAATAGTCACAATTACTGTGCATAGTTTATTTGAGCTACGTTATGTAGATTTGAAATTTGTGCATTTTCATTGGGCCAAGTGGTGGTCGAAACTAGAGAAAAAAAAAAGTATCTTTACAAACGATCTTTTTTTATTTTGGAATTCCTCTAATCACTCCACCAATTAGGGCCATTTTTGAGCTCAAAAAGGGCCTCTTTACTAATCAAAATTAGTGTTAATGACCACATGTGTACCAATCAAAGAGTGAAAATTGAGATGGAATGGTCCATATGACATGGCACATCCAATGGCTAAAATTAAATCTCCAAAATCTAACCCACTCACTAACCCCACTTTAACTCTATACCCCTAGCCCCTTCTTAATGACAATGTACCATTCTTAACCACACTTAAAATTCAAATCTTAAATAAAATTTGACTTTCATTTCAATAGAATTTCAATTCACGGTTTTCTCAATTTGATTTTAGAAAAAAGAGGCCCAATATAAGCTTGGGCCCGCATATTGAAAGCTCAAAAAAAAAAAAAATTGAAATGGAGGTGGGGGCGGCACCCCTCCCATTTAAGATCGTGATGGTGATGGCTGGCTGCATGGTCACCCACCCTCCGCCCCCTCACGACCGCTCTTTGCTGCCCCCCCGGGGTCACTGGCCCAAGTGAGAGCGCTCCCCCCCCCCCCCCGAGCTCGTTGCTGCCCACCTCGCTGGCCTGTACCGGGTTAGACCTCTCCCACCCCCCTACGCGCTCCGAGTATCTGCGCTCTCACCCGGGCCAGTGGCCCGGGGTTCACATGCTGCGAGCTCGGGGGGGGGTTGGGTTTTGGCTTGCACGGCTAGCTGTCAGTCCCTTTTCTCATTTTTAAATGTTTTTTTTAAAATCTTCATTATGGAGGCCCAAGCTCATATTGGGCCCCCGTTTTTCTGAAATCAAGTTAAATTTTTTTTTTTTGAGATGTGTGAAAAATGAAATGGCCCCGTTTATTTTTTCATTCAAGTTAAAAAATAAAATTTGAAAGGTTTGAAAAATGAATGTTAAAATGAATTCAAAATTTGAATTAACCTTACAAAATGTATTTATTGCATAGGTCTAAGTGGAACCTACTGAACTAACAATTGACCCATGATGAACCCAAGGTTAACTGCCACATAGGATTGATTAGCACTAAATTAATTATGATTAAGAAACTTGTTTAGGCAAGGAAGAGTCCCTTTTTGAGTTAAAAAAGGGCCCTAATACGTGAACAATACTCGCATAATCGGCTACCATTGATGGGAGTAGCAAAAGGTGTCCCATCCATTGTCTCCAAAGTCGCTGTCCCTTGTGATAGAATGTTAGTGATGTGATAAGGGCCTTCACCAGTGAACTTGAGCCTTTGATCTCCTTGGTCTATATATGAGGACCAAGTCTCCTTGTTTAAGATCCTTCTTGTGAAGACAATGATAATGCCAAGCCTTGCGATGTGCTTTTTTTGCAGCAAGAGCATGGACTGCTAACAAGCATGTTTTGTACAATTGTGTAGTGCTTCGTGACGAAGGTGGAGCGATCTTGTGTCATCCAACCATTGCACTATGGCAATTCAAATGGATGTGATGGGAAATTCCACCGGCATTTAAAGATTCAGCTTGACCATTTCCTCTAGGATAATAAGGTGTGCTGAAACGACGGATCGCGAAGAACACTTCTAAAAGACCTTGATGGTCGCATTGACAAAGTACATTCCCTTGATCATTGACTATCTCCACTAGGCATTCAAAGCACACAATAATATTCTCATATAGGAACTTAGTTGTGGACCTAGCATCACTACTTTCGCTTCAACTCACATTGTAAGATAACTTGCTTCCACTATTCCACCTTGGATAGTAAATGATTAGGTTGGCCATGCATCAAGTGCTCAACCATGTCCACAGCCCCAATCTGGTACGACATCAACATAAAATAAAACAGCATCTAGTAACTCATTATTAAATTGAGGATCCTTCTACGTCGATTTGATTCATGGCACATGATCTACCATATAATGTGCCTTGCTCGTGCATATCACTATACGGAAATCGAACTCCAGCAATTTCTTGTGCAATAGGTGGCCGAGTGCCATTTTGGATGGAAGGACACCTATTGAGATGCTATTCAAGAGGAGGCAAAGTGTCAACTTTCTTAGGACTTTTGGATGCACATGCTATGTCAATATAAATCTTGACGATAGGACCAAGGAAGATCCATCTTCAAGGAAAGGTATATTTGTTGGATATGGTGAGGTGAGTAAAGCCTACAAGGTTTACATTCCAACTACTAACAAAGTGATTGCTAGTAGAGATGTCATTTTTGATGAGGGGAACATTCCAAAATTATCTTCAAGCATTATTGATGGTGATATGGATGGATCTAGCATTCTTGATGTTAATGTAAAGGGTCCTACTTTAGATGGTGATGATGATGGACCTTCATCAGGTCAAAAGCCAAGGAGAACATCAAGGGAAAGACAAATGCATTCAAGGCTCACTTATGATGAGAAGGGTAAGCAAGAAGTGTCTGGAAATCATATTGCTTTTCTAACCTCTTTTGATGAACCTACATGTGTAGATGAAGCAAGGAACAAAGAGGAGTGATCCAAACAATGGATCTTGAGTATCAAGCTCTTATGAAAAATGGAACATGGAGATTGGAGTTACCTAAGGGCAAGAAAGCTATTGGATGCATATGGATCTTCAAGGTGAAGACAAACCAAGATGGATCTATCAATAAATACAAGGCAAAGTTGGTGGCAAAAGGATATGCTCAAGAACATGATATTGACTGTAATGAAACCTTTGCACCCATGGCAAAGATGGTGAGTATTCGGGTCATCATTTCTCTTGCTACTCTTTGTGGATGGAATCTATGACAATTGGACATTACAAATGCTTTTTTGAATGATGATCTTGAGGAGGAAGTGTACATGGAGCAACCCGAGAGCTACAATTCATCTACAAAGCCAAATCATGTGTGTCTATTACAAAAGAGTTTGTATGGCCTTAAGCAAACACCAAGGAGTTGGTATGCTAAGCTTAACGCTTTTTTACTTTGTTATGAGTGAGTATGATCATTCACTCTATTATAGGTTTGCTGGAAATAATGTTATCATCTTGCTAATCTATGTGGATGATATCATCTTGAGTGGTGGAGACAATCAAAATGTGGAGGATATCAAGAGTGTTCTTAAGAAAGAATTTGAGGTGCATGATCTTGGTAATTTGCATTACATTTGTTGACAGAGACTCGTGCTGTCTACAAGGTTCTCTGTTTCTTTACTTCTTTTCTTGTTACTGCCTTACACTTGTGTTCTGCCTATCAGCAAAGACAATTTGATTCATTTACATGATTGTAGCTTTAACAATGGCAATGTTCCATTTGCACGAGGCTCTTTCGATGGAATGCACTCCAATTATTAAGAAAAATACAAAAGTTGTAGAGAATGCTGCTGCAATAGTTAGAGAATTGAGAATGAATAATCATATGAATATAGATTTGTGGGTGGATGGATCAATGTATCCTAATGATCCAGCTACCAATTTGTGTCCAGAGTTTAAGTCCGTAACTCATCTTCTCAGATATGTATGTGAAGGAAATAGCGAATTACTTGGATATTTTCAAAGGTTGCGTGATATTGGAATGCATATCATATCTTGTCTTATTCAACAATTACAGTTTGCTAATCAACAATTTCAAAGTGCAAATCAACAATTGCTTCATTATGTGCAACACACTAGTGCTGAAAATAATGCACTCAAGAATGCTATGTCAGAGTTGAATGCTACTGTCACTACTCTTCGGGGATCAAATCAAGAAATGTTAGAATCCATGGAAAAGTTGTGATCTGAGAGTTTATAATCTGCTGTTGATATAAAAATTATCAATAAGGCAATGATGAAGAGGAAAAGAAAGAGAGTACCGATGAAGAATATTGATGACTTATCTACACATAGCGACAATAAAAAAAAAATTCGAGCATTCAAGTATGTTGTCATATAAACTGTTTATTTGATTTGTATATGTCATTTAAGTTTGATTTGCACTTGATAACATGGATTATTTATTTATTAAACATAATTTGAGTTTCATATGTTTGTTCCAGATCATGTTTGGTGGCAAATAACTATTTAACAGATCGTTCATGCATTGGATCATCTTTAAGTCATGTTTTACCAAGAAAGTCAGCAAAGGAAATGATAAAAAATGCTCGGTTTGAAAAAATGAAAAAAGAAATTTTAGAGACTGTTTTGATTAAGGTTCAATCATACTTGGATGCGAATGTGATACAAGGTGCATGTGATGTATCTGGAATTAGCAAAAATGCTTATTCTACTTTTTTTAGAATAGTTAAAGAAGCTTTTTCCCAAGTGATGGTGAAGAGAATTTATCTTCCGCGTCTATATCGGGTAAGATTAGCTAGAAATTTTTATAATGACGGAATGTTCAAAGTAGTTGGCCAACCACTTCATATAATTGAATTATACAAATCAGAATATGGTGAGCTCAATTACAACGATTGCAATAATATTTTCCTTGATATTGAAAATGTTCTAAAATACATTATTTGATTCTATAAACTAGACGAACATCAAGTAAATAGAAAGATCATTATTGTAATAAAATTGGATGAATCTGAAATCATCAAGGGTCAGAAGTTGGAACGAGTGAGTGTCACTTTGATGAACAAAATTTCAGATACAAATGATTGATCGTTTAGTGTTCAATTGGAAAATCACTATGGTGGTTGGTGGCATTCCAGGTATAAATTTCAATTTTCATTTAGAATATCTTTATTAACAATTCATACCTTGCCATTTTTTATTGACATGTCATGCATTACTTGTTTCTCTACAGGTCTTGAAAGAGGACCATAAAATACTTTCATGGATATTTTCAAGAACAAATTATGGCGAGATTATAAGGAGACATTTGGAGGGTGAGAAATTTACAGTCGAAAACCATGGAAGTTTTCAAATTCAATGGCACCTTGCAAGGGATTTGAAAACATTAAAATGTATGTATAATGTCTCTCATGGGGCAACATCAAAGCATCCATGTATTTATTGCATGCAGGATTGCTACAATATGAATTTGGGACGATCAACAAACACTGGCCCAACACGAGAAGCTGAAGATCCAAATATGAAAAGCGTTCTGCCAATTCCATTAAAATATGTTCACATATGCACATTGCATGCTGAGGTTCGTATTATTGACTTACTTGCATATTCTACTAGCATGGAATCATAAACCGGAGTTTGTGGCTAAAGCAGCAATTAGGAGGTTGGAAATAGTTCTGTCAAATGCAGGGCTACATAAAGGGAATGTCACGATTGAAAAAAGTGACAAACTCTCCGGGAAAAAAGAAAACGTTCCTAATAAGCCATCAATTGGAGGTGCTAAAGCAAGAAGATTCATATCCAATCACACATGCAAAGAATCAAGTGTCAGATACGAAATTTGGAGAGAAATGGTTCAAGCCACACAAACATTGAAAAAAAGTAATCGAGTGGAAAAGGGACAAGTGTGGACCAACTTAGACAAACTCATAGGTGTTATCAGAAAAGAAAACCTATCATCAAAAGATATGAGGACTTTGCAAAATCATTGCACCACATTTGTAAAATCTGTACATGATTGTTGGGGAAAAGACAACGTTACTCATTACATGGTGTTAATCTATATCATTATCTGGTACTTTTCTCATTCAGGCTTATATTTTTTTCTACTGATGTAACTAATCAAAACTATTGTTTGCAACACATCCTTCTTTATCATGCAACTTAGTTTGCAAAGGAATATGGGAGCTTAAGTATCTAGTCATCACAAGGCATGGAAAAATCTCATTGGCAAGCAAGGGGAGTATTTCATAGAGCAACAAACCATGGAGGACACAATTCAAGAAATAAATATTTAGTTCAACTTTTTCAGTGGTTTTATAGAAGAGCACAATTTAGATATCAAGCTAAAAACTCGCCAAGTATTACGATATTTCGAAAGGCATTCAAATTCATTACAAAAGAGAAATCCTTGTAATATATCAAAAATCTATTACAGAAAATTATTTAATTATCATCATCATGCTCTTCAAGATTCAGACGGATGGTATTGTCATGAAGGAATAATCTCCTTTCATATGGATCCAAAAATTCTACACACTGTTCTTGCTCATATCAATGTAACCCAAATTAAGGGCCATTGTAGATGATCTTTTCGTAGTCTCATTGGGAGTATAACCCAATATCTTAACAGCCAAATCTCTTTTCACAAAAATTATTTTGTATGTTTCTCTTGCGTACTTATGGCCTCCCAAACAAACTGATAATGATTTGATGGCCATAATGACAGTGAGTGCATATGGATTAGAAGATGAATGATATATACAAATCTCATTATCTCAAAAGTGTTTCAAATAATGAGATAGAGACACATCTTTTCTCCCGGCTGATACACCACGGATGCCTCCATGTCTCATACCAAAGGCATCTATTTCAATAGCATCCTGTAAACCAGAAAAGAAAATAAATTTAGAATTATACATAACATTGCAAACTCAATAAGAAATCTGAACAATATCAATACCAATATAATATCTACGTACCAGATCATAATCATCGTAATCAACAACGTTTGCTCTGCTAATGTCATGTCCTCCAATGGCCTCTACATTTTCGGAGGGGATATATCTAGGCCTTGGGGGATATTTTTTTTGGAATTCCAAAAATTCCTCCTCTGTAGGCAAAGTTTTTCATAGGCTTTAGATTTTTCAATCATGGCCTCCAAGGCCTCATTGCCAGATTCCCAATTGCCATCTTTATCATAATCTATCTCACTTTCAAGGTCATCATATCAGTAATCAACAATGTAAGAAAATTCAGATAAATTTTGAGCAAAAATGGAAAGGATTTCATCCTCTCTCAAATTCAAAACATCTTCCGTATCATTAAAAATGAAATATAACTCTCATTATCTATAAAATATAAGGGAACATCGAGTAGAGTTAATTGATTAACAAGAGGTGTAGATGGAAGAGAATCAAAGAGGATTATAGAACGAGGGAGAGTTTTTTGATAATATGAAGCCATAGATGCTTCAGCTTCAACCCCTATATCAGTATTCGCATCATCTACACCAACTGGAGTAGGTGTAGATGCTTCGATCAATGAAACAGTTGAAGATTCAACATAATCATCATCTGGAATCTCAGTAGATAGGTAAAAGAAAAAAGCCATTCTTTTGATTATAGGCGACATATTCTTTTGTAGATATCACAATATATATTTCTTTTAAAATGGTCATGCAAGTTTGAGTACTTTCTATTGTGTTTATGCTTAGAGGATGGTTGGGAATGATCAAGGTCCTGAAAATGAACGAAACAAAAACTATTTATATCCAAAACAGGAGTACTAATAATCTGAAAAAAATAATCAAGATAAGAAATTAAATTATAACAATTCTCATAAACTAGCTTATCGATATCGAAGGGAGCAAAAAAAATACTGGCAAAATACTCTAATTTCTCAGATGGAATGTCATTGGCATTAAAAAATCCAAGAAGTTTGTTATTTGAGGACATGGAGGAAGTAGCCATATTGAGCCTGATATCGGTTCAACACGACATAATGATATCGGTAGAGGACAGAACAAGAGTGTGCACGTTGATCCGATATTGCTAGGACGAGATTGAAATTTTTCTCGAGAATACGTCAGAAGTGGGTGATATCGATTCAGCGCGCCTGAATGAATCCGACCATGCAATGTTTTGGAAGGCACACGTCAATTCGATATCGTGAGATAGAAAGAAAACAAAAAGACTTGTGAGTTCAGAATAAAAGATCACGGAATCGAAATATGGCAAGTCGTGCTCATATTTATAGCCAATTCTTGTTGATCACAGCCATACATTTGTCAAGTAACGAATTGAGAAACACAGCCTATATCTATCCACCAATCAGAGTGAGACAAATTTTTACCTACGCCAAAATACATTAACTAGTCTATAACTAGATTTAACAAATCATCATTAGGCCTGACCCTAGAATTAGTACCTGTGCCAGAATACATTAAATATTCAATAAGTAGCCTCCTCGAATAATTATCAAACAAATAATAAACAAATGATAAATGGATATTATTGAAAAACGTGTACGAGGAGAAATATTACAATTTCTCGCTCTATTTAAGCAGAGTAAAGACGAGATTTTTTCTTTTGAGATAATATTCATTCAAAACATTTTCATTAGTCCTTCATAAGATGCTCCAATATAATTTTTCTACATATGAGATATCAGATCAGCGCGCCTGACGGAAGATGGTTATTCTCCATTTGGACTGCGCGCGTCGAATCGCTATTGCAGGAACAATTTTTTTTTTTGAAAATTTGAAAACTATTGGACCCCATTATGCATGCTCAAAGCTTGATTCAGTAAACTCTTCATATTGTCCAAGATTACGCAAAAGTTATCGAGTCAAGCTTTGATCATTCATATCCGTCCAATATCGGATCAGTGCACGAGAGTAGCACCTCTGGATTTCAAATGCTGTATATGCGCGTCGATTAGCTATTAGGTGAAATACTGGATATTGGATCAGTGCGCCTTTAGAGAAGACAATGTTTTTTCACTTGGACTGCGCACGTCGAATCGCTATTGTAGGAAGTAAAGTTTTTTGACAGTTTTTGAAATTATTGGAGTGTATTTTGCATGATCAAAACTTGATTTGGTAGACTCTTCATTCCGTCCAAGGCTAAGGAGAATATATCAAATCAAGCTCTGATCATTCACATTATTTTCCAATATCGAATCAGCGTGCGAGAATAGAATCTCTGGTTTTCACATGCAGTATATGCGCGTCGATTTGCTATTGGGTGAAATAATGGCAACTGGAATTTTATGAAATTATAATGATTGGATATAAATAATGTCAGATATTTATAGCTTAACATCGTCAATTTCAGCAATAAATTTTAGACGTGACCATACTTTTGTAGATTTAATTGTAGATGTGACCATACTTTAGACAAAATTAATTATGTTTTATTCGATATCGACTAATCATTTTGATGATAGATGGATATTTAGTTTGATTTGATTGACAAGCCTCGGAGAAATCATGATCGTAATTTGAACCTCGGACATCCAACCCATGACGTTTTCAATCATTTCAAATTTTCTCTATATATACTGATAGACGATGCTGAATTTTTTTTGCTTAAAGTTCTTACAGTTCTCTACATCCATGCGATAGCGATACATCGCGTTTGAGACAAACTTCTTACGAACCGCAATTACTCTCGCGTGCCCATCCGCTACCAACTATCGGTGTTGTAGAGCTCAAGTATCGGTTCGACGTGCTCTACCCTACTTCTCATCCTGGGTTCACTTCTTTGCGCGCTGATCCGATATTGGTCAGTAATGGCGCGGACCAAGCAAACTGCATGACGCCACCCTGGTGGAATACCAATATCAGGAGCGGGACAGGGAAGTCCACAACCACCACCTCCTCCTAGGCCAAGGGACAGAAGAAGAGACCCACCCTAGCTCAAGGATATTCAGAAGCTACAGAAGACAAATAATCTTTTGATTCCGAAAGCTCACATATAGAGATCCATTAGGCAGGTTACAAAAAGTCTATCTGCAGATGTGAGATGGACGGTAACGGCATTTGAGGCGCTGCACACAACATATGAGGATTTTTAGGTGAAATATTTTTTTCTGATACTATTGTTGCAGTTGTCCATGCCAAGAGGGTGACCATCATGCCTAAGGATTTCAACATTGTGTTCAGGCTTCGGAACACATATGACAAATTTGCAGAATACTTTAGACCTGCTCCCTCCTCTCCTCCAAAACAAGATTCAGGGAGGACAAAACGAAAGCAATCTCAACCATCCCGGCTTGTTATTCGTATACAAAGCGGGAGTGTTTCAAAGAAGAGGAGGTCTCTTGACCCTCCAAATCAAGCGAGAGATTTTTTCAAGCCATCTCCTTTGGATGAGATTCTTTCTTCTAGGCATTCTCCTCCCAATTCTCCTCCTAAGTCTCTTTCTTCTCCTCCCAAAACTCCAACTTTAACTTCTCCTCCTAAATCTTTCTCTCCTTATAAATCTCCTTCTCCTAAATCTCCTCCTCCTACCCCCATAAATATTAGTTCCCCTCCACCTGTTCTAGGAAATGATTTAGATGATTTTGTTAATGTAAAGGTAGAATCAATTTTGAAAGACAATTCTTTTTCTGGTTTATCTATATTACTTCCGTCACCCCCTGCACTTGCCTTTGTAAATACTCTTCAATATGTACAGTATGACCAATTGTTAAACACGTATCTTAAAGGTTTAGGTCCTCGATACAATTTTAGGATGCCGAAGACCAATGCTGGTCTCCCCCTTTCTAGTTTAGATACATGTGAATTAGAAAGTAGGGATAAAATGCTAGGTGACAATGTAGGAGGTGGGGCCATTCAGTATTGAATGAAGTTTTTCCAAACTCCATTGTTTATAGATGTAGCATTGTTTCCCCTTCAATTCATGGCTACATTTGATTTTCCTAATTTCAAAAGTCTACACGATGATATGCTCCAATACGTCAGACTGGGGACTCCAATTCTTGTGCTGCCATACATAACAAAGTAAGTGTCTTTTTTTTTTTTTTTTTTTTTTTTTTTTTTTTTTCAGATTTTATTAGGTTGAATTTTTCATATGAATTTTGATTTCACATTGATTCTCATTAACTTATTGTTTTCTGAGTGCAGTAATCATTGGAGCTTATATGTGTTGTCCTTATACGTCAATCATGAGGGTGTGTGTAATCTAGTTTGTTTAAAGATGAACTCTATTATATACACACACAAAATTGCCAGGAGCCATATACTGAATACTGGAACTCTTTCCTGTACGAAATGCAAAAGCATATACGAAGCTAAAAATTGTTGATGCAGAGGTAAAAATTTATCAATATCGGTTTGATGTGCCCTTGTAGTTATTGTTTGGTTTCTTTTCATAACGTGCGCGCTGATCCGATATTCAAAAAATATTTTTTTAATATCGGTTTGACGCGCCCTTGTTTCCGTTGTAGATTTAGTTATAGCATCCTGCGCGTTGATCCGATAGCTCTAAGAAAAAAGATGTTAAGTGCTTCTTTTGTGGCAAGATAGGCCACTGTGCCACCAATTGCTTCAAGAAGAAGAACCAACATCTCTCATGAGAAAGAAGACTTTATTGCAATTGATGGAGAATGCTCACTTATGGCATCAAAATTCTCCTCTTCCACCAACATTCAGACAAGCCAACATCTCTCATGAGAAAGAAGACTTTATTGCAATTGATGGAGAATACTCACTTATGGCATCAAAATTCTCTTGTTCACCTTCAAGATGGATGACTCTTGTTATATTGATAGTGGAGCATCTTCACATATGTGTAGCTCCAAGGATTTATTTTCAACTATTATGCCTTATGAAGGAATCAAGAAGACCATATATATTGCAAGTGATCAAGAGTGCAAAATTGAAGGAGTAGGGACTATTTCCTTGAAGCCCGCATCATCAAATGTTCTATCTCTTCAAGAGGTTCTTTTTGTTCCCAAGATTACAAAGAATCTTATAAGTGTTGGCAAATTACTTGATGGTGGCCTTGATGTCAATTTCCATATTGACATCATGTGCTACATAATCAGTGAACTGTGGGTAGAATGAAAGTCACAAAACTAGCAAAACATCTATTTGCTGATTGCCAAACACCTCAGAGTCTCTCTCTCTCTCTCTCTCTCTCTCTCTCTCTCTCTCTCTCTCTCTCTCTCTCTCTCTCTCTCTCTCTCTCTCTCTCTCTCTCTCTCTCTCTCTCTCTCAATACTCAAGTAGTCATAATGTCACACACAATACCACATGCATGTTAAAACAATATTAAGGAAAGTTTTCTAATTCATTTGTCAAGGCACCGATGAATCTGTTCTCTCCATTTGCTACTTTTTTTTAATGAGTATTCACCTTCACTGTTTAGTGTTGCACAATACGGTTTTTACAGAAGGAGTGTTTAGATTCATTCACTGTACAAATCTACATATAAATATCACTTGCATTTTCATGAACATTCTAGTCAATGCGAACTTTGTATTAAGATTGGCATGGATTGTCCTCCATATATCTTGCTTCTAGAGAAGTGTATAAAAACAATTGAAAACCTTATTCGTTCTCTTGCGAACAGTTTACTTCTTGTCCTTACAAGCTAGCTTTTGAATAATTGTCCTCATAGAGCTCTTCCAAAAACAACATTGGTATTCCTACATTTATGAATAAAATTCTTGAGGTAGGCTTTTGTCCTAATCTATAGCATATAATAACCATGAAAATGTACACAACAATATTACAAGCACATTGATTGTTATACTAGAAGATAAGATGAAATTTCAAAGTTAACTAAAAGCCCATGATGTGTTCAAGAACCTATTAAGTTGGGAACTATAGGTTCCATTTATACATAATTTCTATGTTCAAAATATGGTATCTTAATTTGAACTACTTAAAGCTTTGGTTACAAGTGGTGTTTTTGAGCTATTTTTCATATGAAAATAGAAACGCAAGGTAAAATTTGGTGTATGAGTGTTTTTATGAGTAACCATGAATGTTCTTCACGTTACACATAATTCTTGGAAGGCTCTTGAAGAAAACCTTCATAGAAATGGATGGGGTATTTATCTAATTATTTGTGCAATCAAGAGCTTTGTTTGTTGGCTTCAACCTTGTTATGGCTTTGGCCTTGGTATGAAATTGGCCTTAGCATATTTCTAGTTTTGAAATTTAAGACACACAAAAAAGGCAACTTTGGTAACTTGTAAGGTTAAATTGTCATAGTCATATGACATTTCAATGGCTTCAAGGTAGGTGAAGCTACAATAAATGCTACAATCATCACCTAATAATAGAATATAAGAAAGTTACCATCATTACAAAAGTTACGTGATAAGACCAACTTGTTCTTACATCTAGAAATCATGACAATCATGAAAATGATGAGTTGGATGTTGGAAGTTATTACAAGGATGTCCATTCTATTTGTGTGAAACGTGTGTAATGAAAACTGTCTGTACAAAAGTACATTCTTGAGTATATCAATGGGTTATCTAATAGGACAAACCATGATGATCGACCATTCCCATAACTTTTCTAGTAACAACTAAGAGTTTAAGTTTTCCAAAGAGAATATGTATATTATATGTATGAATTTTCACATGATTTAACTTTGGATCATTTGAAATGTCACGGTGAATCATGAAAAATGAGTACTAGAGTTGACTCATGTGGAAGGTCAAAAGTCAAAATGGTTAAGTTGGTTATATATCATACCTCCTTAATGAGCACATTAAAAATCACATTATTGAATAATTCTAGTCTTTTTTGAATATTAGTCATATTCGGATTTGTCATATGTTATGTATACTTAATTGATAAGAGTCTTGTCAAAATTCCTATGTGCATCTATAAAAAGCTTCATTCAAGCTTTTGACATTAATAAATAAGACAATTATTTGGAAAAATTTATATGCCAAAAGTACACTAGGTACTTCTCGTTAGACAAGCAACTCACTATTTGCTATAGCTTTACAACCATGAAGAAAACCAAATAGCACCATATCTGTATAAAAGCTTTATAGCTATAATTAGTTTTGTTTTTTGATGCTCAAAGTAGAGTGCTATTCCCTATATTATTATGATTTTCTAAGCTGATGATATTTTAATCCAATTTTTTATTTTATGTAAGAGATAAATTCTTATGATTGAGTAAATGTTTGACGATTGGCTTATTAGACTTAGTTATTTTTTCATATTAGTTAGTACTTGATAATGGTTTGATAATGGTTTGCTCCAAGTTATTTACTTACATTTTCAATATTATGCTTAATAGATTTGATCCAGATATCATGCATATCATTGTGCTTGCAATCTTACTTTGATCAAGATATTTAAACATTGATATAACTGGTGAATGTTATCAAGTTAGGCAACTTTTTTTTCTTTCTTTGCAAATTACTTTGTGCTATGATTACTATGAACAATAGTTAAAAAATAAAGAACAAAAAATAAACATCATTAAATTGTGAGCTTTTTAGCCAATATTTTAGTAGATGGTGGTAAGTGTCACTTCTAAAAAGTGAAGAGAGTATTTTCAATTAGAACACATGACTTGAGAAAACTTTAGCTATCAACATATCCTTAGTATCCAAGTGTAAAGAGAAGCATCTCCAAGATATTGCTTACAAGACACACACAAAGGAATGACAGTGGAGATAAACCACCCAACCATGCAAATGCTAATAATCAATCTCCAATAGCATCTCCCTCATACTAGAGGATAGGTGCAGAAAAAATAACCTGACAATGAATATCACAATAAAAGGAGTAGGGCAAGTTTCTCCTAGAGAAAATAGTCATTGCTTTATCTGTGCATGTGCCCATTAGAACAAAGAAGAGATTCGAGCATCGAGATCTAACAAGGCCACTTTGTGATTTATCGAAACGACAGATCAATGACAGACATAGAGCAAGTTTGGAAAAAGAGCGACTTGTTTCAGTGAGCTGTGAGATACTTTATTTCTCGATATTGTAAGCATTGGTTGCATGAAATGAATTGTTTATTGTTGAATGGATTCCATGTGAACTTCGCTTGCCTTGACTACGTTTTAATGTTCTCATCATGTCTAGTATTCATGTAGATTTGAGTTTAACTTTAACCAAACTACCTGCTAAATTGAGTGGGAATGCATTAGAAGAAGATGGGAGTTCTGTGAAATGATGTTGGGCAAACGTGAAGCTATTTGGTTGATGAAAATATAAGAAATTGTTGATGTTCCCATCATTACAATCTATGCATGAGATTGAGTTTGTTAACGAGATAGTGTAGACCTGATTGCCTACTATTTATGCTAAGATTGACTGCTTTTAATATATGAATTCGTGGTCCATAGGACTTACAATCCACAGGGTAGAAAAGTGACGTATGTGTATGTTGGGAATGATGCTTAGAGTCTAAATGCACGACATTTTGGTTATAGCTATTTCAAATGTTTGTCGGATTGGCTACATATGATGTTGATAAACCATCATGTAAAGTGACTTGACTTCGTCGAGGTTGTTCGTGTGTGTGATAAATTTCTATTTTCAATATTTTCAAAAATATTGTCTTGTAATATATGGGAAATGAAGAAGTGGTCGATGTTGATTTCACACGTGTGGACTGTCCACAACATGTACTTGTGATCTCCTAAGGTGTGTAGATGCACCAAGATCAAGACTAGATTGAGATTCAAAATCTATCTTTGATTCTATGGCACAAACACACTACTACATGCATTCAATCACTTCCAACTCTCACTCACACGTGTGGGAAGTATTAAAAAATTATTCTAAGTAAAAACAAGCTGCTCTCCTCGAGTAGAGAGAGAAAAGCCATCCGGGTAGAGAGAGAAAGCTAGAAATCCAATGACACTCAAAATCCACACAATCACCAAATCAATTAGATCCAAATGAGGAGTACAATGATACTAGTAGATCCAATTAACTATGATTGGACCACACTTAGCCACCTCTTAATCCTATTGGACCATTGATCAATGCACCTCTAGATTCTATTGGACCATTTTCAAGCAAACCTCAAATTCTATTGGACCACTCATGGTTCCACCTCTAAATCCTATTGGACCTCTTAAACTTCATCAAACAAAAGCATTACACTTGTCTACACTCTAATTGGCACGAGTTTGGCCTCCTACTCTATTTTGGCTCAATAGTGGCATTACAAGTGGAAATGGATAATTTGCCATCTATGCCAAATTTGACCCTATCAACATCCTACACCTAAATGCTTGACTATGAAATTCTATGAGACCCCTATATCAAACATTTTTGATTTACCTTAAAATTCTCCACACGTGGGAATATCCTCCACACATGTGAGATTCACACACAAACTTCTATCATAAAAAATACCAAGCTAGATTTTTGCCAACTTCTCACACTCCTCAAAAAATAGCTTGGAAAGATACTAGATCACTTGAGAAGTTTGTAAATCTTTTTGAGTGGATCCTTTGGTATGCATAAGAAGTGAAGATCAGCCAAGGGATCCATCATAGCAGAACCCTCACCATATCCATGATAAGATCTCTTTTGTAGAGATCTCTTGCCAATGCCTTTGAAGAGTGCTCCACCAATATGCCACTATGATCATGGGCTTCCTCCATGCTTGATGCTGATCTTTGCTTTGAAAGTTCCAGATGGATGCACCATAAATAGAGAAATCTGAGGCTTCCAAGCCTCATAAGGATCATGGAGATCAAGATCATAAGATGTGAAACAATGATGATTATCAAAATAATGCTTTCTAGCTTGACTAGTCCACATACAATGAACTATATCCATGATGGATCTAATCTTGATATCAAAGACTACCTTGACCTTTTTTAGGCTAGTTACTCTCTCAAGGATGTAAGTGTCCACTTTGGATGCTTCACTTATCTCAAGAGGAATTTACAATTTGTCTCAAAACATGTGAAAACATGATTTTCAAAAAAGTGCATTTCAAGCAAATATGAAGAAGAAATTCCTCCTCACACTTTGGCCCCATCATAACTTGAATACCTTCAAAAAAGATAACTTGTGATGCTTCTTGAGAAGCCTTGATCTCGGCCTCTTCCAAGATTGAATCTTCATGAAACATGACATCTCTATTCACAATCACTTTTGAAATAGAGAGTGTAAAGACACTAAAGGCCTCCTTGATGGATGAGTATCCAATCATGATCCATGAGCTTGGATCATCCTTCTTCCTTGTTTCCAAGGGAATATGTGCAAAGCAAGTACTACCAAGTTCACTAAGGTGATCAACCTTAGGCTTCATCTTGAATATATGCTTTGAATAATAAGGAATAATCATACACCATAATACTTGAAGAGAGAAGATATGTGCATCTTGTGTGATCATCCTCCTTTGAGATATTGGACATATAAGAAACATCAAGAGAGTTTGCACTCTCACTTGGATCCAATTTGTAGATGCCTTCAAATCTTGATCCATATGCAAGGATCTCACCATCCTTCTTGATCACACAATTGTCAATATTGAAATTGACATCAAAGCCACTAACAGGAAGTTGGCCAACACTTAAGATGTTCTTTGTAAGCTTTGGGACAAAAAGAACATTGTTGAGAAAGAGATCTTTGGAAGATGCAAGCTTCAAGGGAATAATCCCTACTCCTTCAATATTGCACTCATGCTTACTTGCAATGTATATGGTCTTCTTGACTCCATCATAAGGCATAATAGATGAAAAAGAGTGCTTGGAGCCACACATATGTGAAGATGCTCCACTATCAATATACCATGAGTCATCCTTGTTGAAGGTGGAAGAGGTGAAGCATGATGCCATAAGAGAGCCTTCTTTATCACTTGCAATAGAGTCTTCTTTCTCATTGGTGATGTTGGCTTGATTGAGTTGATTCTTCTTCTTGAAACAATTGGTGGCATAATGGCCTTTCTTGCCACAATAAAAGCACTTGATCTTCTTCTTCTTGAGATTTGAATTAGAAGCATGAGATGTATCCTCCTCCTCTCCATCTTGGTCTTTAGCTTTGTCATTAGAGAAGTGATGGTGTTGCTTCTTACTCCTCTCTTTGTGCCTGGCAAGTAGAACTTTGCCATCGTCATGATTGAGTGATATCTTGTCCATCCTCAAGAGTTTGTATTCTTGTCTTGATTCTTCAGAAATAAGCACACTTTGAAGGGCCTCCAAACTTTGAAGGGCCTCCAAATTTGATGTTTTCCAAACTCCTTTGAAATTCATTTAAGATTGTGCATCATCCAAGAAAACACATCTTGATATTATCGTAATAAGTCCATATATAACTGCATGTTTGTCTTCAATAAATGTCGAGAGATTTTCAATAGTTTATCAAGTGCAATAGTTATGTCAATAACTGCATCATGTTTTATCATTCCTTCTGTCATATTAGTAATTGAGTAGTCTTGAACTTCTCTATTTGAAACTTCATTTTCTGCAACAGAAGTTGGTTATGCCTCTTTGACTTCATAGCATTCAAAATAATTCACATGAATGTCATCTTCTTCTATCGATCCTACAAAGAAGGAATCTCCGTCCGAAGTGAAACTTGTTTCAGAAGTTAGAGTTTCACCTTTATACTTATCATCCTTCTAGGATATAACATGCTATGTATTTGTTTTGTCTGCCGAAAAATGTAATTCCTACCATTTCTAGTGAACAATAACATTGGCTTGATATAACCAAGGCCTCCCGATTAGTACAGAATTAGTTGGATCACCAATAGTCTTCCGCACTAGGAGATTCATTACAAATGGTTCATTATGTACAAGAACTTTTACTCTTTTCAGTTTGTCGATAGGTTTTTGCCTTGTCAAATCAGCCAATTCCATTTTTCTTTGAGTAGGATAGATATTAGTTAATCCAAGTGCATGTGATGTATCTTCTGTCATGATATTCATAATTTATCCTGAATCTATTGGTACCTTTTCAATCAAACAGCCTTTGATCGTAACATCAATTTCATGAGCTCCGACATCGCCCATATTGACTCACAATAGATTAATCTTTGGTAGCTTTTGTTTTTGCTTGTGTTTCAGTTGTATCAACGTTCTAAGTTGCTTCCGGTAATAGTTATTGTTAGATAGTAATTACTCAAAAGTAATATTTGGTTGCAATGATATCATCAACAATACTATAATCTTCCTTTGAACACTTCGGCTTGGGTCGACAACAGCTTGTGACAATTTTGAAGGTTTTTATTGTCTTCTTTGAAAGTAAGTTTCTTCTTAGACTCTGCTTCATATATTTCTTTATTAAATAAGTCTTTTACCTCCAAAGCAATGCCTTTTTCAAAAAGCTTTTTCTCATTTCTATCAAAATAAAAGTCATATGGCACTGTTTTAGACTTGTCGTCCTTTGAAACTTTCAATTCCTTTTTTGAATGCCTTTGTTGAGACTTCCAATTGGACAGTTCTTTTAATTTGTTCTTCTCGACTATACTTCTAGTTGAAACTTTCTTTACCTCTGTAGGGTGTAGGAAGTCGCCGATGAGTAGCCCTCCGCTTGTCAAAAGGGTTAGAACACAAGGATAGGAACCTAACTTAGTTTAGTTGCTAGTCTAGATGCTTTTCTACACAAAACTAACTCTAATCCACACTAACTCTAGCCCCACCTAACACTAACATACAAGGTAGAGGTAAATGGAGGTGTGAGAGAGAGAGTAACAAGATTTCACATAGTCACTCTTGACAAGTCAAGACCAAACCCTTTGAACTCTTCAATCGCACTTTCTCAATTCTTACATACTGTAAAATGTGTGGAAATATGCATGCATGCAAGGCCATGCTTCATCGCTATAGTAACATGGATTTCACACTCAAAAAGGAGTGCTGGCCAGTGGCCCATTCCGCTATACAGATAGCGCTGGCCAGCGACTACTTATCAACAAAAATCAGTGCTATTTATGGTATACACCTGGATCACTGTCCAGCGCCAACCAAATCTCAATTTTTGGGAGAAAAAATATCTGTAAAGGTGCCCACTATTGCTCCTTGAGGTAGCCTTTGCTTGTAAGAATGCCGAATCACAATTTTGCAAGTCAAAACTTGCTACTACACAACGGTAATCACAGCAAGTTGTAAGCATCCATTCATAATCATAAAGCATAGTACACAACCTTTAGTATCAGCGAGCTAGCATTCCTCATACTGTTCTCACCTTAAGTTGCAGTATCGTTCACACGATTGCACATCCTGTAGCATTCACGAGTATTCCTCTTCGATTGCAATCACCGTACAGAAAAGCACTAGTAGAGCAAGGCTGAAGGAGAGAGAGAGAGAGAGAAAGCAAGAAAGTATGAGGGAAAGTGAATAGGATTTTGTGACTTCTCTCTTTAAAGCATCAGAGGACACTTAGGTGTACTAAGTGCAAATTGCTGCTCACCGTTAGATTGACCATTCAAAATGTGCATAGATCTTGGTCCCGACAAGTAAATAGGGTTAGTACGCGACATTTGCATTCTACAGAGGTTTGCGAAGCAAATAGAGTGATATATGTAGGTAACAGAGCCCATGAGAGAGAGAGAGAGAGAGAGAGAGAGAGAGAGAGAGAGAGAGAGAGAGAGAGAGAGAGAGAGAGAGAGAGAGAGAGAGAGAGAGAGAGAGAGAGAGAGAGAGAGAGAGAGAGAGAGAGAGAGAGAGAGAGAGAGAGAGAGAGAGAGAGAGAGAGAGAGAGAGAGAGAGAGAGAGAGAGAGAGAGAGAGAGAGAGAGAGAGAGAGAGAGAGAGAGAGAGAGAGAGAGAGAGAGAGAGAGAGAGAGAGAACCCACCAACCATACCCACAACTAGCAAAGTTTCTCAAGGGGTAGTTAGCACCCCTGAGATGGAGTGCTAACTGCCCACCAAAAGAAATTTAGCATTTTTTGGTAAAGTAAACTTGAGCCCAAGGAACAATTCGTGTCGAAACAAGTTGTTTAAAATTTCATACAATCTTCCTCTCATGAAGCCATTATTTTGAAAAGCAAGAACAATGTTTTTGATCTCATCCATAAAGGTATCCTGTTCGCTACAACAGTACATGGCAGCAATAGTTTGAGCGACAATCACTTTATACAAGTTCATAATTGGCCTATTGGCAGTTAAGTGTATATACTGAAAAAATGGAAATGGAAGTTCCCGTCCTTTGTCAAATTTTTTCATATGAAACTTTCCTGATAAAGAATTAAAGGTAGTGGTAATATTCAAAAAATTAACTTTGTTATCCGAAGCGTCTTCTTTTTCAATAGTGAGGTACTCCAAGGGATAGATCCATAGGGCATTATCATCGATACGAGGTTGCTCCTGTCTAGAAATACAAGAGCATCTGTGTTGTTTATGAAACAAATATCATCAATATAACGGAAAGTATGCTTGAAGGCACGTAGGTATTCCACTTTCCCAAGCCTGGCCAGTCTTTTCATAAAATGTATTTCAAAGAATGACAGATACCAGTTACACCAAGTAGGAGATTTTGCAAAACCCATAGGAATACCACAGACCTGTTTCCAAGTCCTATTTCCTAATCTTACTATGCAATTGTCAATCAGTATAATATTTTGATAAGTAGGTAAAAAACTTGCCAATTCAAACCATCCACGATAAAGTTCTAAAGACACCTCATTTATATTAGACTGGTGCAATGGGATATGATTAAGCCCTTTGTTCAAGTCAGTCTTTAAAAGTTTGCTTCTAATAATTCCGGTATCCATTGAGACAACATGCCCAAAAATTTCAGAAACGAAATCTTTAAAACGTTTATTGTAAGCACAAGTACAAGGTGGAATGTTGTCAACATTGAAATCACAAAAAACTTGAAAGGGTTTATATCGTTCATGCTTCAAATGTGGAAAATAAGACCAACCAAAAACGATAAGCTCAAAAGTCTCATCCAAAAATCTGAAATAAGGTTTCAGCATATAATTGTTTAACATCAATTCTCTCAAAGCATCTTTTATAATAACGTAAATGCAAAAAAAACTTCTCTCTGTCTCTTCTAACCACTAGTTGTCATCTACCAGTATTGCTGACCTCCAATATCCTTGTTTCTTCTATGTCTTCCTGCACATGGATCAATCAATCCATCATTTAGCCGCAGATTACTAGATTATCATTCAACTTCATTCGAGAGCAATTCCTTTCCCACAATACCCACATCATACAGATATTCATGTTTTGTGCATACATCTTCTCAGGAAGAAACAATCACACCAAGCTTCCTTTATGTTTACACTTCTTCGAAGTCATTCTACTCTTTATCAGAGGCAGCAATCTATCATACAACCATAGTAATCATCCAGAGCAACCAATCATAGCAAGCTATAGCCAATGGAGTAGCAAGAATGTTCTTATCAATAACATATATGTATCCATCATTGTTATCTCTGGAAATCATAAGCAAGGCCAGCGGTCCAACGCACTTTATCAATCCTTACATATTGTAAAATGCATGGAAGTATGCATGCATGCAAGGCCATGCTTCATCGCTATAGTAACATGGATTTCACATTAAAAAAGGAGCGCTGGCCAGCGGCCCATTCCGCTATACAGATAGCGCTGGCCAACGACTACTTATCAACAAAAATCAGTGCTATTTATGGTATACACCTGGATCGCTGTCCAGCGCCAACCAAAACTCAATTTTTGGTAGAAAAAATACCTATAAAGGTGCCCACTATTGCTCCTTGAGGTAGCGTTTGCTTGTAAGAATGCCGAATCACAGTTTTGCAAGTCACAACTTGCTACTACACAACAGTAATCATAGCAAGTTGTAAGCATCCATTCATAATCATAAAGCACAATACACAACCTTTAGTATTAGCGAGATAACATTTTTCATACCGTTCTCACCTTAGGTTGTAGTATCGTTTACACGATTGCACATCCCATAGCATTCACGAGTATTCCTCTTCGATTGCAATCACCGTACAAAAAAGCACTAGTAGAGCAGGGCTGAAGGAGAGAGAGAAAAAAAAAGCAAGAAAGTATGAGGGAAAGTGAATAGGATTTTGTGACTTCCCTCTTTATAGCACCAGAGGACACTTAGGTGTACTAAGTGCAAATTGCTGCTCACCATTAGATTGACCGTTCAAAATGTGCATAGATCTTGGCCCTTGGAAAGACTACCAACTTTCTCACCACTTTTTTTAAAAAAGCTTTTTTTCATAGCAAGACATTTTTCTTACGCCCCGACAAGTAAATAGGGTTACTACACGACATTTGCATTCTACAGAGATTTGCGAAGCAAATAGAGTGATATATTCACGTAACAGAGCCCATGAGAGAGAGAGAGAGAGAGAGAGAGAGAGAGAGAGAGAGAGAGAGAGAGAGAGAGAGAGAGAGAGAGAGAGAGAGAGAGAGAGAGAGAGAGAGAGAGAGAGAGAGAGAGAGAGAGAGAGAGAGAGAGAGAGAGAGAGAGAGAGAGAGAGAGAGAGAGAGAGAGAGAGAGAGAGAGAGAGAGAGAGAGAGGTTAGCTCATGTGCTCAACATTTCATACTAATGAAAAGCTTTTAAGCATACTAAGCCAATAATAATTCAAAATGGAGAACAAGTAGAAACATAAATAAAAGCACAAGCACGAACACATTAGCACATGATGATGCTTGGCTCTCCAAAGTGGAGAGTTTTCTCCTCTCTATTGGCATGTGAAATGGTGTACAAGAGGTGCCTTTTTATCTTTGGGGAGGCCCTTGCCCCTTGCTTCCTATTGGCTACTTGCAAGAAGGTAGGATTGAGATCCTAACCCTTCAAAAGAAACACAATCTAATCTATGGTGCAAAAAGAAGCACACCTCACCTACCACCACTTTGATTTTTGACTTCTCATGTTTTGTGATGACAGTTCACTCTTGAGCCGTATACTCCTAATGATGTATATAGATTTCGGCAAGAGTTGATCAGAACCTATGCCCAGAATGGTGTAAGAGTTGCACCTAAGATCGAGGGCCCTCAAAAGCAAGCTGCTCCTACCTTAATAGCTTTTAGGTTGCTCAAGATGCAGATCTTATTATATATGATAAAAAAAGAATAGAAGTCCTTCCTAATACAGAGGAAAGCAATATTATAACAGAGAGTCCTCTTGTCTTAAAAGGCATTGAGGCCCTTCCAGAAATAGAAGAAGATGAGATTATAGAAGGAGTTGTTCCCTTATCAGTTCCTAATACTGACAAAGAAAATATTAAAAAATTGACTGAATAGAGATCTATTTGTAAATAGAGATACATCAAAAAAAAAGATACAATCATTTTGCATGTAAACAACCCGTTTATGGGTTTTTTTTTATTGATATCAATATAGATTCTTACAATCAAGTTGTGTCCATAGTGTAATACTAGAATGCAATTTTCTATATTGGTAAAAAGACATGATGATTGGCATGTATTTGTTGATAGGGAATCTCAATGTTCTTCCATAAGTTGGATTGTTTCGCCAATATCTCTACATTTGATCTCGAGCTCATGTCTTTTATGAACCTGCATAAAACTAATACAAAGTTTGTTACAATTAGTACAGAGATTGTATTAGAAAGTTTTGATTGAAACTATTCATAAAAGATCGAGTGTTTACAGTTACTTACGAGTTTACCATTGAAAATGAATCTGAAGTCTGAAAGTACATCATCTTGTAAGAGCAATAGTTCCCGCCTGATGTAGTTTAGACTCCAATCTTCTTCCACCTCAACACACGTCAAAATGAAATCATTGTATATAGTTTCAATATTTTTTCGTTTTGAATGTCCACTGGCTTCCAAGTCTTGATCAAGTGGCACCCATTTACTTTTATTTTTTTTCATCTTTGATAATGAAAGCATAAGCTCAACATTTGTTTTTCAATTTGATAACGGAAGCACATGGAAGACATTTTAATTCTGCATTCTATTTCTCCATCTGATCTTTTGTCCCAGCCTTCATCCATAAGTTCAGATAATAAAATATCTGATAAATTTTTGCATACAAATATCGTTGGGGTTTTGTGTACATTGACACTTGAAAAGAAATCCACAAATATATTCAAGGATATAAACCAACTCAATCTGACTGTTTTTGATCCCGTGCTCATTTTTAATGAATTTTTTACATCATTATATATATTTCAACAAAATGATTCTGAAACTGTAGCATCTGGTGAAATCCATTCATCACTTTCAAAACTAGGTAACGGAATTGGTACTATTTGTCCAAAATTTTCTTTTATGTCAGGAATGTACATTGATTCATAAAAAAAAAATCTCACTATCCACTAGATCTTTTGCAGTTCTACCTCGATATTGCAGCTGTCCAATATTAGTGTGAATAACATCTAACACACCTGCTAAAGATCCACTCGGCTCCCATTCATTTATGTTGGATGGATATAAATCTGCAAGAGAAAAATGATCAAATTGGCAAGTTTATTATTAGATATTTATGAATGACAAAAATCTAAGTATAAAAAATATCAACACTCATAGTTGTTTTTTTTGTGATCCTGATGGTTGAATCCTTGCACATTTATCTCTGAATGCATATATACATGTTGGACTAGAATTTCAGAAATAGATTTTTCTCCTGATGATGTTCTGAAATCCAAAATTCTGGCCTTCCAATAAGATCAAAATGATAGTTTTGACCTTTTCCTTTTCCAAAATGCTCCTCTTGATGATGGATGCATCAAAACCCAAGAATTTTTTGAATATTTTCTTGGCACCCATAATCCATTATCATCTGTCTCATTGAATAGAAGCACAGAGTCGATTGAGGAGCACGGCTTCCTTGATGGCGCCATTCGTAATGTGCATGCAAAAATCTGAAACAATGAAGTATGAATATGAAAATTTGCGTAGACAAAAAGCCATGAATATGAGATAATGTGTTGGCGTAAATTTGAAACATTGATCTATTTGGCGCCACGAATTAACTTTGGCTGTTAACCATCATTTGACAATGCATATCTCCACCATCTTTCATATTCATTTGCAATATTTTTGGGTCTCTTCGGGTAGTGATGAGCTAGAAGGGCAGGCCTCATCAACCAAAGCATTTCCACATGCTGCCCGACGAAACAACAATATATTTTAAAAGTTTTTATTTTATTTATATTTGGAAAATTCTACATTACGTAGAACCCCAATTTCAGCGTTTCAATTGGTGCACATGGCAACGAAAATAAGAAAAAATAAATAAAAAAGCATCTTTTTCAAAGGCCCTCTACTTCTTCTCGAATTTGAAACCAAGGATGCTGCAGAGGTACAAGCTACTGAAGACCAACCTGAGGCATCCAGCGTCATTCCATACCAAGCCCAGGCGTCACCAAGTGGAGCAGTTGTAAAGAAAAACAAGATTTTCTACTCACTACTAAGGTCAGATTGCATCATGATCATCAATAGTTGATTCAACGGTTGCCATCTATTGCAAGAGATTCTTAAACTGGTTAACGGACACTGGATCCTTTGCTAGCAACATTCGGGTTGTTTGGAAAGATCTTGGTAAAGCTCGTAGCAGGTAGGTAAGCTACTTTTCTGCTGATACTGCATTCTTTGCTCCGACGTTGTGTAATGAGAGAAAAGGATCCTTCATCTTTTTGATAAAGGAGGTGAGGTCTCTGCCATCCCATTGTAGGTTTGTCAGCTGAAACCTTGTGAGTAAAGTATCCCAAATCTCCGTTGCATTGGAGAGTGTAGCCAGGTCAAGTGTGAGGCTATCTTCGATGGATAATGACAACACGGCTACTGCCTTGTCATTCTTTTCTCTCCATTCGCATAGCTCCTTGCCTTTGACCAAAGTGTGTCATTGCTCTGAATGAAGCCAATCACTTTAGCAATCCAGAATGGATGACATTCGTTATTTTTTGACGCAAAAAGTGCAATGGGACTCCCGACCTTTATTTCATTGAGGTTATTATACCATTTAGCCTTGGCAGCATTTACTGTTCGACAACTTATTCTTGAAAGACTAAGGTTGATGACTGCTCTTCAAACTTCAAGGTTCAACCAAAGTCTGATTGTTCCACAATGGAATAGACCACCAACACAATGCCAAATCTGGGTATATCCATTCTTTAAAGGCCAAATCCAGGGAACTCAATCCCAAAAAGGCCAATTATGCAACAAGAATTAGCACCTACAATGTCTACGCCTTGTCCTCGATTGGTAAGATTGACTATGGAGGAGAGTATTCAGACTCAAGCATACCATGAATACTTAGATCGACAAAGCAGTCAAGCAAGCACGTCGTATCCACATTACGAATTGGGAGAGTTTATGACATTGGGAGCAGTTGCTCTGTTCTATGAGGATCAATATCAACAAGCTTATTCATGGGATCCTCTGATAGATGGTCTTGACTACCCATTTGTCGATAAACAAGGTTATCAGGACTGGCCACCAGACCCATATGGATATTATTGAAAATATGGCAAGTTCATGTTCTTGCTGATCACAATTATCCAATAAAGCCTCAGGTCTTACGTAAGCGATCTCTTATCCACACTTTTAATGAAGTAGCTCATCACCAGCAATAAACGGGTCGACAGCCCTCTTCCACGACAAACGTAGGCAAGTGACGAGGGACAGACAATACTTCAGGTCAGAGGCTCTATTATGGGTATTTTCTATACATAAGTAAATAAGCCCAACAAAATAGAAAAATAAGTGCGAGGGCCTTGGCATCCTACACGTGTAAGCCCAACCCAATGAGCACATTGTTAGTTTACTTCAAATTGTGTTCTAGAGACTTGGGCCCTTGATGTAAGTAAGCACACAGTTTAGTGGTCTCAAATCAGAACTGACTATGCTAACTTGAGGTACATAACTTAAGGATTGGCAAGTTGTACAAATCTAAAACATGGTAGCTTAAACTTCATAGTAGCATTGCAAACACATGCACAAAGTTAGAATATCTGCACTTTTGAATTCTAAAAAGTTTATCGATAAGAGTACGACTAAGGACTTAATTAGATGTTAAGATCCTCTACCTTTTTCAACCTGATGGATATTCTCTCCTCTTAGGTAACGACTATCAATTGATGATTGAAAATTCGTCTGTGCAATGGTTGAGGCTATGTTCGCAATAAAATCTAAAACGGATCTTTAACAATAATCTGCTGCATCATACATGAGAGGATGCCCGCTCCAACTCCATACTATTATTTCTTTGCGTCTTTCCAACTCAAAGAAGCACTCCATAATAACCTAGCAAGATTTTGGTGCAGCTTATGCATTGAAAACAAATATCGCGTGATGATTTCATAAAAGCAATAGTAAAATCCTTTGAAAATGGCTCGACCTTGTCTCTTTTGCTCCATAATGGAGCTCTAAAAGCAATAGTAGAATCATTTTAAAACAACTCAGCCTTATCTCTTTTGCTCCATAATGAAGCTTTTGCTACAAAAATCATGCACACCCCCAATGCAATGCATGCTTGCTATGGATCCATGATCCATACCATACTGCTTAAAGAGAAGCAGCATGCAAGTCACTTTTGGTTTGGTATTTTCCATGCACGCATGATCACTTACATGTGGGGTACTTGGGCCTTTAACCAAGGTCCAAACTTCAAAAGTTAAGAGCACAATCAAAGTTTAATTTGTTTTTTAACTTTGACTTTTTTTGAAACTCCATTGACCAACTTCAACACATAGTATTGCCTTGTTAAGGCCAAAAATGCTAATTCTAATAAACACATTTCCAAAACAAGCATTTGGGAAATCATCTCCCTTGTTATAGAGGCACCCAATCCTCTTACATGAGAGGTTAAACTTCAAAGAGTTCATCAGTTTGATAAAAATTGTTTCATTCATCTTCTTGCTCACTGTCTCATGCCAGAGCTTCAAATATTAATTTAGGCCAGCATCACCGGTAGTTATCTTGATACTAGATAGGTAGATTCCTCAATTTCAAGAGTCCTAGTTGCATGCGATTTCTTTGCCACATGCTTTAATTGCAGGCAATCGCTCTTAGCTAACCAAATACCTTTACCAATGCAGCGCGCTTTCACAAAATATCTTATTCCGTCATTTATAAATCTCATCCGTTTTGAACAATTCCGGACATTTCCAGCTTTGGACGATGCTGAAACGCTGATTGACACCTTCTGATTGATGACTCACTCAGTACCTTCAAGATGCAGCCTTCAAGTTTTGTTCCAGCAACCTGTACCACTGGTTTTAGCTGCGGTGGTGCTGGCGTGTGGCCCTTGAGCTCAGCTTCCTGAAATCAGTCCGAAATTCGAATTAGTCGTATCATCATATGTATGCATAGTGTCCATTTTGTACTGCATACTCCACTGGACAGCCAGGAGCTAGGCACGAACTAGCTGCCATCTGAAGCTTTTTCGTAAGGAGGATGACGGGTCTTGAAAATCCAGGGTCCAGGACTGGCAAGTTGAGGATGCCGTAACGAGCCTGGGTCCTGGACGCTGGACCAGTGCAAGACGGCTGCGAAGGCGACACCGGAGTCTGGAGCTGATGAGGAAAGCCTGGAAAGGCGAGCACATACGGGACCACTGTGAGTCTGTGAACGAGTTTAATTCTCGGCCAAGACTTACTCAAGGACTGCAGACTTGGATGTTATACATCGTATACAACGCTATCATACAAACTACCAGCTGAAATTTGAGAAAGTGAAAATAAGCACGTGAATGCCGTTGTGGCTATACTAGGATCCAGGTGAGTGACACTGATAAGCTGCCAGAGCCCATGATATTTCGAGGGGTTTCTAAGCTACGTGTGTAGGTCATCGTGCAATTGAAGTATCTTGATGGAACGCTGGAGCCCAAATTGGATGCTGATGCTCGAGAGTAGTCCGATCACCGGTGTGATTGTGACGATGCTTGACTTATCACCGTCAGTCCTCTTGTGAAATTACGCATAGAATTAAAGTGTGAAAGATTTGATGTATGAGTATCGACTCTCGAGGCAATGTTACGTATTTTTGTATTGGGTAGAGGTATAATATGATTTTATGGACATTTCATGAGATACAAATGCTTTTGAAAAGTTTTATGGACTTCAACATTTGGTAATGTGTCGCATGTTTGTTTCATAAATGATAATCTACTTGTATGTTTTGATTTTATGGCACTTTTCATTGAACATATTATGTGCAATTCTAAAACCATAAATTTTAGAAATGAATTTCTTTGCTTGATTCAATCCACTTCAAACATGTGAAGTAAAACACCAACAAGATCCTTCACTCTCACCTTTTTTCTCTTATCATAGGGTTTTCTACACATTTCCCATTCATTTTTTCGCTTAAAAAATCTTAATGCTCCACACACCTTCCTGGCCTCCTAGTATCTTTGGGACATAAGTAGCTTCTTTTTGTTTCACCATTTGTTTATAGGTTATTTATGCCCTACTCTTTAAATTGTTACAAAGTTAAGTTGGAACATCAAAGAAATATAACATTAATCTTTCGATTATATTTAAGAGCTTTAAAAGTAAGTTCAAATGCATTGCATTTTCTTGATTACATTATACATTCTCTCTCAACACACACACACACGGGGTTGACTATATGTCTTTGAACTAGACACATGCAACCAGACTTTGCACTAGTTCGATTTCAATACAAACTGTCCCTTAACTTTCGTTCAAAGTACCATGTCTCTCATGAAAAACTTAATTTTCACAGTTCTTTCATTGATCAGCTGCTTTACACTTAACACAAGTCAGCGTACTCAATATGTCTCCTCATCATTACTGGTCCAGAAAAAGCGACAAGAAGGGTCATGCAGCCATCGATTGCCGCCTGAACCCCAAGAAACAAATCAGCACAAAACAGACAGGAGAACAACAACAGTTTATCCTATGTCGAGGAGCCTGAGAGCTCGAAAATGGACGAAGAGAGACTGAACAAAAATTGTTCGATCGTCTACATCTGTGAAGACGTGTGTGCAACGTCAACATCTGGCACACATGAGGTGATCCTAGATTCAGGAGCCACCTCACACTTTGTGACATCAAGACGAATCATGTCTGATTTCACAAGTGCTGATCATTCAAGATTCATTGTCCTTGGAGATGGATCCAAACATGAAGTGAACGGTATCGGTTCACTGTGGCTCAACACCAATGGCAGAGACAGACGACTTGAAGACGTTCTGTTCGTGCCTACACTGTAGCATAACCTGCTTTTTGTGGCAAGGATAGCTAATGCAAGGATGCGTGTGACGTTTTCTGATGAAGCATGCAACGTTATTGACGCCAGTACCAGTACCCTGATCACTCAAGGTAGAAGAAAAGATAATCTATATCACCTGAAGGTACGCCTGCCTACAGATCAAGTGCATCAGACTCATGATGATTCTCCAGACACTCTGTGGCACAGGAGACTATGCCCACATGAACTCAATGACACTTTACCAAAAAATCCATCATGGAGCAATAATAGGGGTCAACATCTCGAATGCAACCAGTTCGACGACCTGTGATACATGTTTGAAGGGTAAGATGTCGCGCACTCCATTTGTCAAAGACTCCTACAGAATGACTAAGATTCTGGAGTTAGTTCATTCTGACATCTATGGGACTTTCAACGTGATCTCAATAGGAGGCTCAAAATATTACATAACCTTCATTGATGACTATAGTAAATTTTCTAGAGTGTACTTTATTCAGAATAAATCTGAAGCACTTGATAAATTTACAGAATATGTGAATTGGATAGAGAGATGCACAGGCAACAAAGTGAAGCAGATCAGGACAGATCAAGGTGGCAAATACATCTCGAATCACTTCATTGACTTCTGCAATGATCGTGGCATCATTCACAAAAAGACTGCAGCCTACACACTGCAGCACGACGGTGTTGCAGAGAGGAAGAATAGGACCTTGATGGAAGCTGCCAGATGTATGATGGCCTATTCGAAAGCTCCAAGGGTACTATGGGCTAAAGCAGTAGCTACAGTCGCATACATCCAGAACATGACAGGGAAGTCTGGTGTCCCTCACACGACACCACATGAATTATGGTGGGGTAGAAAGCCCAACCTGTCTCACCTCAGAGTCTTTGGTTGTGCAGCTTATGCACATATTCTTGATAAGCTTTGAAAGAAGCTTGATGAGAAAGCCGAGCAGGGATTTCTGGTAGGTTATGACAACAATTCGTCATACTATAGAGTCTACATGCCAGACATGAACACTGTGAAGATAGTGAGAGATGTGAGATTTGATGAGAGCAGGACAATAGCCAATGATGATCCTGTCAGCTATGAGGTTCTGGTAAGACAGTACTATGATCTGCCGCCAGTGATAGAGGGAGCAGAAGACGAACATGAAAACAAAAATTTTCGAGTCGCTTCCCAGTCGAGTGACAAATCAGAAGACGAAAGATTCGAGAGGCAGCCTACTGCTACAGTTCTTGTAAACCAAGATGGTTTCAGACCTAGCAGAGCGGACAAAGGAAAAGGCATTGCTGTCCCAAGAGGATCTCCTAGAAGGTTGACAAGACCACAAAGAGCGCCAACAAGATATGTGCCAGGTAGCTCTGCTTCCACATCAGAAGAGTTATGTGGATTCAGTGACGAACCACATACTTTTGAGAAGGCGATTGAATGTCTAGAGAAGGACAAATGGATCCAAGCCATGAACAAAGAGATGGAATCCATGAGGAAGAACCAAGTATGGACGTTGCAGCCATTACCACATAAGTGCAAGACTGTCAAATGCAAATGAGTTTTCAAGCTCAAGTATGGACCGGATGGGAATGTTTTGAAATACAAAGCAATACTGGTAGCGAAGGGTTTTTCTCAGAGATATGAACCTCAAGATCCACATTGTGGACAAGAAGACAGCCTTCTTGCATGGTGAATTAGATGAAGAGGTCTACATGGATCAACCCCCAGGATACGTCTCGAATTCACTTCTTGATTATGCATGCAGAATGCATAGAAGTATCTACAGTCTGAAACAATTAGTTCGTCAATGGTACAAAAAGAAGGATCAAGCCCTGAAATCATTAGGATTCAAGCCACTGATGGCTAATTCCAATGTGTATGTTAGAGTTACAGACGGGCAGATCATCATTGTGGCTGTATATGTGGATGACACTCTAATATCCTACAAGAGTGAGAAGCTGATTGCTGAAGTGAAGGAAGACATCACGAAACATTTCAAGATTGTGGATCTGGAAGAGGCCAGGTGTTACCTTGGCTTGCAAATTGAAAGGGACTATGAGGGAGGTAAACTGTACTTTCACCATTCTAGATATACCCAAAAAATCCTAGAGGATTTTGGGATGCTGAATTGCAAAGGAGCGAATACTCCAATGCTCGTAGGAACAGTGCTAACAAACGATGATTGTCCAAAGACTGAAGAAGAGAGAGAACAAATGCAACTCACACCTTACAAGAAGCTGATAGGTTCGCTGATGTACCTTGCAGACAACACACACCCTGACATTGCTTATGCAGTGTTCAGGATGAGCCAATTCTGCATTAATCCAGGCTCAACACACTGGAAGATTGCAAAATGAATTTTGCAATATCTCCAATTAACAAGAGATTATGGCTTGTGTTATTGTCGTGATGCAGAGTTCAAGATGCTCTCCTATAGTGATGCTAGATGGGCATCCCTCAAGGATGATTGTAAAAGCGTCTCAGGAGGGTGCACCATCACGTCAGGAGCAGCAGTTCTCTAGGTTAGCAAGAAGCAGACCGTTGTGGCTCAATCATCCTACGAAGCATAGTATGTTGCATCAGCAAAGATGGCCAACGAGATAATTTGGCTTAGGCGGTTCCTGGACGAATTGGGTGAAACAAGGAACGAGCCTCTGGTCTTCCAGATGGATAGCACATCTGCAATACATCTGATGAAAGCCTCCTGTGTTCCACTCAAGGACGAAACACATCGCAATCAAGTACCACTTAATCAGGGATCCGATTGAGAAGAAGATGCTGCAGACCACCTTCATCGGAACGAAAGACATGGTTGCTAACATCTTCACCATAGCCCTAGACAAAGGACTTTTTGAGAGACAGAGGAGCAGTCTTGGGGTCGTCAAGCTACCATGATTTGAGAGGGAGCTGAAGAAACAAAATGTTTCTATTACCAAAGCTTTGGTAGCCTTTAGCCCTCTTCCTGACAAAAATGTTTGTGATTGCGAAAGTCAAAGAACATGAAACAAAAATGTTCATGAACATCCTAACAAAAAGACACAAACGCGAAAGATTCGTGAAAGAGAATTTTTTGCGGTACAGCAGGAGAAAGTCAAACGACTCAAAGCAACACGAAAAAAGTCACGACACCCTTTTTTTTCTGCCATCACGCTCTAAAAAGGACCAACAAGATCATGCAAGTACCCATAAGTATAAATATTTGATCTGATAGCATGACGTCAGCAGATACACTCTAGGTCGTGGCTAATCTGCCACTCTTGTAATTCATGATTAGTTGTAGATGTGTAATCATTCTAATCTAGGAGTTACACAACGCGACTATATACTTTCTGGATGATACTTGATACAACACAACAAATGAAGTAGTCTAATCTTGAATGTCTGATCTTGAATGCAAATTAGTCTGCTGTTATTCGTGCGTCTGATTCACTTTTTCATTTAATTCCGCACCTTGGAATTTTGTTGAATGCTGTGTTAATCTAAAAACGTAGATCAACAATGTTGTCTGTCTACATTCTGGAGGACTGTAGGAATGATACAACTGGCAGAGTGACCAGCAATCATATCTGAAATCCATCCGAATTGCTTTGTATTGTTGTGGTGCTTTCGCGTTTCTTTCACGACTGCAACTTCAATTGTCATCAAGAACTTGCCAGTGAACTTGGAGTCACGATCATAACAATATCATTTGGCAAACCATACAATCTGAACAACTTTTCAATGAAAAGTCATTACAAAGCTCAATAGTTACAAAGCCAACTTCAAGATCACTTTGTAGACAGCCAGCGGCTGTTGCCTGTGCAGCCTACGACTGTTGTCTGTGTCAGAAAATTTGTTAGCAGGTCGTACGGACCCGCGCGCGTAGGTGCCTGGCAATTTTTTTTTTTTTTACATTAGACTATAATTTTGAATGCAAAAAAATTTCGACTTCCAAGTCCCAAAATAAGGCCAAAAAATGAAATCGGCCTATGAAATTTTAAAAACCGCAAAAAGTTCAAAAAAATCGACTACTACCACCATAGCTAGCAAAGGTGGTTCGTTTTCAATCAAAACTCGGATTGAGGTAAACCAAAACGCAAAGTTGTTCAGATCGATTCAACAAAATCAACTAAGCTTTCAAAAACATCAGCTAAAAGCTTAAACCAACCAAAAACATAAGCTAGGACGATTGCATCTTATTCACAATGATCAGTGGCTCTGATACCAACTGTTAGAATCTCCATCGTCATGCCGGTCATTGCTAAAGCACAAACAAGTGACGAACGCTACGTAACCACCCAACCATAGAGGTATTGCCACCTCACCTCCGTGCACTAGAGCTACAGACCACCATCAAGCAAGCTCAGATCTCATGTAAGTCATGGTGTCCCATACCACCATGCCTTACTCTCGACCCTCGACTACCTACATCCTGAGGCCTAGATACTTGTCCTGACCTGACCTGACCACCAGTGGAAGTGTTGTAAAGCTATCTTCATAAGCTTTACTTTTGGTTCCACTGGCGCTAGCATTGTCCCCGGCGTCAGCAGCGTCCCTGCTGCTCCCGGCGCCAACGGCGCCAATGCCACTCCTGGCGCCACTGTGACCAGAATCCAGCCGGCGCCAAGTTCCTATGGCTGAAAATCTTTGATCGGTTCTAGCGAAGTCCAGAGAGCTCAGATCAATGTGCAATCACCTCACACGATCTAGGCATGATTAAAGGAAGCCTGGGGATCAATAAAATCTAGAGAGAGAAAATGACTTTCTAGAAAGAGAAAATCCTAGAGAGAGAAAAACGTGCTTTACCAGCCTGGGTAGAGTGCTTGGTATGAGGGGGGGGGGGTGCCGAATCCCACCGATACTATAGGGGAGTGCGGGTTGTGACTCAGGTCGAGCTCCAACCAAGTCTCAGCTTCCCTTGCTGGAATGTTGTCATGGCTCTCGCCTTGGCATGCTAGCGCCCCGGAGACTAGGGTTGGTCACACACTTGAAATGTAACCTTCTCAGATTTATCAATAAAGTGGGATTTTTCTCAAACTGACTCTAATTACCTTCTGGGTTTCAGTGTTCGGTAAGAGCGCCAGTGGTAAGGCCGCTTTCAAAATTTTTAAGTTGGCACATAGCTGAGGGTTGTATCTCGGGACGCCAGCGGTATGCCGTCGGGACCATTCGTTCCGTGGCGCCAGCGGTATGCTGTCGGGACCATTTGGTCCAGGAACTGGTTGTCTCCATATCTGTCGTGGCTTGTGGTTCTGAGTGTTCCTTGCATAAACGTGAATGGGTTAAGCTCTTGGGGAACAGGCTCTAACCTGTCGGCTGAGTTGGATGGCTTGCTTGGGTGGAAGTTATCTGTTTATGGCTGTCCAGCCTGGCGTGGTGCCCGGTTGGCTTCCAACGCTCGTGACGAAGCTTTCAGTTGGTTAAGTCTGATGTAAGTCAGACCGCTTGCTTGGAATGGATGTTACTCGTTTGTAACGAAGCTTCGAGTTGGTTAAGTTTGATGTATGTCGGGCGGTTTGCTTGGAGGGAAGTCACCCACATCGGGACCCCCGATCTGGCATGGCGCCAGGTTCGATCTCAATGTTGGTTTTTGGAACTTCAAGTTGGTTTAAGTCTGATCGTTGTTGGCGAGTTGGCTGCTTGTATGTCAAGTGGGTTGGATGGCAAGAGTTGAAGGCTGGGAAGCTAAGTCGTGGTTCCCGGCTCCCTTTGGGATGCCTGCGCTACAGGAAGAGCTCTTCATTCTCCAGGAGAGAATGAATACCCAGTTCATGGAGATCCACGTCTATATACATAGTCCAGGTGGGTCATCTCCCTTCACAAGAGTCACTCATGACCAACGACACGCGACAGTTGTGCACACTAATGCGGGTCCATAAGAATGAGTCATCGCATGCCAATGAGACATTGACATGTGGCACCCAAGAGACCTATAGCTCTAGATCAGCGTTCCGTCCCATTACTGAGACTGTCACCTCAAGTTTCCTGTTGCATACCCTTATGGGTACGTAACAGATTATGACTAGGTTACCTTGAATTTGCGCTCATTTTTTTATTAATTGTCATTCATACTTTGCACCAAGATAGGGGTGTGTGTTATAGTTTTTCCCCTAAATTAGCTGACTGGACTTAAAGTAGAATTTTTGGATAAAAGCTTTTCCAATGTCTTGCTTTGCATCTGCTAGGATTTTGGCTTAATCCAACTTATTGCAAATCTCTGAAGAGGATCCTAGTCTTCCATGTTGAGAAAAAGCCCAACTAAAATTGGATATCACCCATGTTCAGTGAGTTTAAGTTCCGATGGTAGCCATCTCATTGAAGATCAACTGCTCTAGAGAAGATGCCCCTTGAAATTGCCCTTTCCAACTTCTGACTTCCTGCTTGCATCTGATGGGATGTGTCACAAATGAAACTAACCCAAGTAATAGGTCAACCATCCAATCCTTTGAAAACATTGAGTCGTTTCATTGTGAGAGTACTGAACTGTGAATCCGCCTCACGAACTCTGTAATCCTCTTTGTTTGATGATATCAGCCTCCAAAGAAAAGTTCCTTCTCGAGCTTAATAGCTCATTGTATCATAAGGAATCATGCAAACCAAATAGAGCGAGTACTAAGACTCAACACAGATACATAAAAGCAAGACATTGAAGCATGTTTACTAACAGGTAACAAAGACAAGGTCTCCCATTGAAATAGCCCTACCAAGGACCTTTGCCTAGACGTGCCCATACATATCTATTACAAAATCAGCCACTAGAAACATCCATCCAACCATCCATGCTTTCACCATTAAGCAACACATTGCCTAAGTAATGCCCCCACCAAATCTGGTTGACAACCCTTATAGTAGAATGATCGACAACTATCTTGCATCAGCAGCTAACCAATATAGTTCGAATATGTCACCCCAAACCCCACAAGGCATAGACCGTGCTTTCACCTACCTAGGAAGCACTTTGCCTCATCTGTCTACGTTCAGACAGCACCGAGATTGAATCATAAGAACTGATCATGCTTACACCCCCAGGGCAGCACCTTGTTACATCAAGTCCCCAGTACTGCTAACCACCCCAACCATGGACGCACACCCATGCTTACACTATCTTGGGTAGCACCTTGCACAACAGTTGTCCTAACTAATTCCAAACAGTGGCCATTCTTGTGAGACCCGCATGATTGATTGGCTAGTTGGCTCAAAAGCATCAGATGACAGCTCCTACTTCTTGATTCTTGAGCCACTCACCATGTAACCAACCATATCGGTTGTTTCAAATCCTATATGCCTTATAGTACCAAGAAGTATGTTCACTTGGGTGACAACACAAGCTATCAAAGATGAAGGTACAATAAGATTAAGCTTTGCAAATAATCAATCCAAACTACTTTGAAGTGTCCTGTATGTGCCGAATCTTTTCACAAATATGCTCTTTGTTAGCAGAATTATAGATTTAGCACACAAAGTAGAATTCAAATTAGATCAACGTAAAGTAGTGGATAGGACATGCAAGATTCTAGTACTTGGAAAGAGACATGGATACTTGTACAGATTAAGTCAATTTTTTTCTACCTCTAATAAGACTCTTAATACTTTTGTATAGATCAATAAAAGTTTACTTTGGCATTATAGACTTGGTCACTTAAATCATTCTTTTGTACAACATATGTCTAAACAGTCTATTGTACTTGATCTCGACTATCCAAATAATAAAGTCCAATTACATGTCTGTCAAGTATGTATAGTTATCTTCATTCCAGCTTTGTGAGGGAGTGATAGAACTGTGATTATAAGTCCATTTGTTGGATTAAAAATCAAATTTGAGTGAAACACTACAAGTGTGGGACCTTTGTGAGTTTCAAGTCAATCAAATCTATTTCTTGTTTGTAGAAGTCACTAGTAAGATGAGATTTGCTAGAGCATACCTTTTAGAAGCTAGTGAGAGGTTGAAATCTAAAAATTATGCTATTTGGAAGGTCAGGATGGAGTCACTCTTGGTGCTCCAAGACCTTTATGAGTTCTTGATTGAAGATGAAGATGAAGATGAACCTCTAGGAGCACAAGAGTTAGCTAGATACAATAAGAGATCTAGGCTTGCACTTCATTGTGTGAAGATGAATGTGAGCAATGATTTGTTGAGAGAAGTATCAGCTTGTACTAGTGCTAAAGAGGCTTGGGAGTCTTTAAAATCAATCTATGAATCTAGTAACACTTCAAGAGTACTCGTGCTTAGAAATCAGATTGTGCAAAGCATGAAGAGAAGTGAGGAGAGTGCACATGATTATGTGCTTAGAATCAAGTCTCTAAATAGGGAATTGGCTTCCATTGGAGAGAAGATTCATGATGGAGAGCTTGTACAAATTGTTCCAAATGGCCTAGGAGATGACTTTGCAAATTTGGTCCAAAGATTTGCCATCCAAGACACTTTGCCAACTATAGAAAAACTTCACAGTGTATTAGTGGCTGAAGAGTGTAGGATGCTCCACACCAAGGCAAAAATGAGCTCATTGTCTTTTCAGGATGGAGATGAGAAAGCCAATTTCTCATTCAAGGGCAAAAAGAAGACCAATGGAAAGAAGAAGCATCCAGGGGAGGCCAAAGAAGAGGATGATGCATCAAGCTCAAAGGACAAGTCAAAGCAAAAATGCTTCTTTTATGGAAAGAAGGGGCATTATGCATCTGAATGCTACAAGAGGCTAAGAGCACAAGTGGAGGAGGACAAACAAGGAGACCTTGCACATGAGGAGGAGGAGGATGAAGTTGATGTATTCTTGATGGCATCTACATCCTCACCAACAAGGAATAGCAATTCAGGAGACAATTGATGGATCGACAGTGGGACTAGCTCCTACATGTCTTGTGAAAAGGACTTTTTCTCAACCTTACACTCATTCAATGATGCTAAAAAGTTTGTCTTTACTGCAAATGATGAAGAGTGTAGGATAGATGGTGTTGGCACCATCTCTTTGTGTCTAGAATCGTCAAAATGCATGGATCTAGAAAATGTCCTTTATGTACCATCAATCACCAAGAATATGCTTAGTGTTGGTCTACTCTTAGAAAGTGGTTTAAATGTCCATGGTGTTTGTTTCATCTTGAAGAATGATGTTTGCATTTCAAAGGGATTTAAACATGGAAGATTGTTTAAGTTGGAAGCTAGTGTTGCTTTTAAAAAAATGAGCTTGGCAAAGGAGGAGATCACTCAAGAGGAGATCTTGGAAAAGTGTGATCTTGCTTGCATTGAGGAGGAGCATCAAAAGGAGGAAGATCTTGAGGATCAGCCTCAAAGCATGAGAGTTCCAAGGGAGTCCTCAATGACAATGGCCGAGTCCTCAAATTGCATGCAAATTGTCCATTCAAGTGTGCATCTTGCAAGGGTGGTGAGCATTGGAGAGTCTACTATCTTTGAATACTTTTTGGAAAGTATTAGTAGACATGAGGTGACTTGTTTCTTACCTTTAAGATTCATGGTGTTTATTACTTTGTATGACAAGACAATGAAATGGGATGCTTTGAAATCTACATTTGTTGTTGATAAAGCAATTTCATTGGATAACTATTTTTGTAATAGTTTGAATAGAGTCATAAAACATGAAACATCATTTGCTTTGGAAATCTTTGTGTCCACATGCTTTGTGCATGATCATTCCAATGTAAGGACCAAAGATTATCCTATTTCAATGATAGGAATAATGGTAGTGTTTTGCTCTTCAAGTAGAGATTGTAGAATCTACTTGTTTTCAACCAAAGAATTTGTCAATGGTGGAAATGTGATCTTTCAAGAGTGGAAGATTTGTAAACTTGAAGAAGCACCTTTGGATCAACACCTTATTCAATTCATTGATGTTTTGGAGTCAATTCAAGTGGAGGATCAAGCTCAAGGGCCGAGGACTCCAAGAAGAACCTTGAGTATCAAGATGGAGCCATCTAGGCTCAATCATATGGACCAAGCAAGGCAAGTTGTCTTTGGCAACATTATGTATGCACTTAATACTTTTATTGATGTATCTTCAAGTGCACAAAATGCCTTGGAATCCATGCTTGGCATGATGTATAGTTTTTGAAGTGTGCTACATGTATATAGACACATTTGTGGAACATCTTGTAAGGGATCCTTTAAGAGGTGGTGAAAGGTCCATCATGGACATCATTCTCTATTGGAGTCTCAAAAGTTCCTTGTTTCTAGCTGGATTTTCTTTACACTTCTAAAAGCTTTCATTCATCTATCAAGAGAGTTGTAAATAGATCAAGCTAAATCTGAGGAGGAGTGTGAAGAATTGCCAAAAATTGGCAAATCTAGCTTGATCAAAAACCATGTAGAATAGTGTAAAATGTGTACATAAGTGGGTCCCACACATGTGAGGCCATGATGCCACATGGGAAACCCATCCTAATGTAGTTTAGGTCAAGTCAAGAGAGTTGGTCATGTCTATTTGGTGGTCATCCCTACTTTATAGGACCTACACCTAAGTTTAAGGTGAAAATTTGACCAACTAGCTACCTACCAAGCATAACTCTAGGATCTAGGCTAGCTTTTCATCTTAGGGAAAGAAGGGTGAGTTAACTTCCTTATTACATGCTGGAAATCCACCTAACTTCAAGAAGGAAGTCGAATTTGCTATGTATTCCAAGCTCCCATAGTGAGAAGATAGAAAATTTTTGGAGCTCATTGGCAATCTCAAGCTAGTTCACTATGTACATTGAGCTTTTGTGATCCAAATAAAACCAAATCAATTTCTACTTGTTTCTCAGGTTGAAGGCCGTACTACAGCCTGTATTACACACGTGTGGACTCGGATCTCAATGTTGATCAATGCTTTTGATTGTTAATGCTTGTTGTTTGTCAAATTGCCAATCTAGATCAACTTTTTTGTGTCTAGTTCTTTGATAGATTGTTAAGAAAGCATCCAATCACTCTTGTGGATCTTTTGTAGATCCATTTATGGTCCTAAAGTACAGTAATTTCACAAAACCTAGATCTCATGATTAACATATTACATCAACCAAGTTAAAAGTGACAATTTCAACACTCCTCCTCAGTTCTAACTTGGTAAATCCGACAGACATGTAATTCGACTTTTCTATCTGGATAGTCGAGATCAAGAACAATGGATTGCTTAGACATTTGTAATACAAAAGCATGATTCAAACGACCAAGTTTATAATGCCAAAATAAACTTTTATTGACTTGCGTAGAAGTATTAAGAGCTTCCAGATAAGCAATGACTTCATGGTTTCTGGATTTCAGAGTCACACAACATATGACTAGCCATATCGATTGTTTTGAGTCCTATACATCTTACAGTACCAATCAACATGTTCACCTAGGCGACAATAGCACACAAGCTATGAAAGGTGAAAGTACAGCAAATGATCAATCTAAGCTACTTTCAAAAATGTCATGCATGTACCAAATCTGTCTACAAATATGCTCTATATAAGCAAAATTATAGATCTAGGACATAAGGTAGAATTTGAATCTGATCAGTGTAAAGTAGTCGATAGGACAAGCAAGATCCTAGCACTCGAAAAGAGGCTTGGATACTTGCATAGTCGACTGAGGAACTTCGCAGTTCAATATGTCGGACAAATTGGCTACATGGGCTTTGTCTTTTCCCTTGAGGTCGATAAACTAATCTTTGATGAAGAGGACATCCCGACTAGTGAATATATTCGACTCGATATGATTGAGCAACTTGTAAGCTTGGTCTACAGTAGTGTAGCTGATGAAAATACATTTGATACTCTAAAAGTCGAGCTTCTTCCTGAGATCATGAGGAATCTATGCATATGTAGAGGGCAAGCTTAAAAGCAATGTCATAATTGCATCTTGATCATCTATGACTGATTCGACAATGGCCATCTATTGCAAGAGAATCTTAAACTGGTTTATGTGACTTTGAAGAGAATCACTATTCGACATCTTGAGTGTGAATAATTTCCTTCGTAGATGTAACTTGGTAGCTATGTCTTTCACATCATATAGTGAGCTCAGGATGTCCCAAACTTCTTTCGAAGTTTTGGCTTCAGCTATGTGGCCAATTTGAGTATCTGATATATTGAGGATAATAAGTGCAAAAGATGTACCATCCTTCGATTTCTACTTTGAGTCGACTTCGTTGTCTTCAGGCTTTACTTCGATACATGTAACAACATCCCACAACTCGTTGGCGATTAGCAAGGTCTTCATCTTAAATTTCCACAAATGATAATTGGATCCATTCAGCTTGTTTGTGATAAGACCGGCTACTTTTTGTTCAAAATTGATAGGCATAGTGATTCATAGAAAGAAGGTTTCTTCCGTCATGTTCGATAAGTTCGTCTACCTACTTCAACTTTGTCGAATCACCTCTTTCCAATATGGTATCAGAGTGATTTCTTTAATTTGCTATTACCTTTATGGTATCAGAGCGATCTGTTATATCAGAGCTCTAATACTTGATATCTTTCACGATATCAAATTGATATCATACTTTTGTAGTAATGGACTTACCAGAAGCACCATCCGTTTATCATATTTTATTGGGACGTCCATGGTTACGAGTTGCGCAAGTGATTCATAACTAGAGAACTAGAAAAATTACATTTGAGAATCGTGAGCGTGCAGTTAAAGTTGATCCAATCACTTGAACAATCAAACCAGTAGTCCAAAAAGGATATGATGATTCGTCAACAATGGATCATACGTGCGATTGACCAATAAAAGCTTTGGGAGTGCACTATGACTCTTAAACATATAATTTTAATTAAATCCAAGTGTTGGATTTATCTCCTCTAGTTCATAAATCCCATATTAATCTAGTTCCATTTATTGCTGCAATATTACGTGCATTGTTGCACAGACTCTATTACTAAAGACAAGCAAGAGGTAAGCTCTCGACATATCAAGCTTGGCTGACTTATCGAGGAAGCTCGACCTGACTGACATATCGTGGAGTCCTACATGTGTGACATATCAGCTCATCAACTATCCCGACTTGATTGGCTAGATCAATGACTTGCTCGACGACCATTACAATATTGACACGAATATGAATGCAGAATCAGACAGAGCTGTAATTTGATTAAGTATAACAAAATATACAAGTCAATAAAGTAGGTGAGCACAAAACAATAGCAGACGTAACCGCATGCTTTCCAAGGCTAATCATAATCTGTGAAGGTTATGAACCTATTACTGACAATCTGTCCGAAAGAAAGAATCAATGCCTGAAAGCATCTACAATGTCTGTCTCACATGTTACAAATCATGCTTCGTTCCTTCTACTTAATACTCAAATGGTATTCACTATATACACAAATTTACAGATGTGCAGATGAAGAAGGTAAAAAAGTGGTTGTGCTGTCTGTAGGAGATCGTGGGTGGCTACCGTCATTGTCAAATCTAATTGCATAGTGCATAGAACGAGCATGAGGAGGCCATGACGTTGGGCTTCGCTAAAATTGATGCTGGCAAAAAATGTGACACTCTGTCCAATGCCTTAGAAAATCATTTGTAAGGTACATTTGCCTTTCTATAAGGGAACCTTCGACTTTTGGTCTTCACAAAATGCAAAGGTGGCACTTTGTCGCATTTTTTGCCTATTTAAATTTTCTTGTATTTATGCAGACTGTGCAACTGTCGCAATTGTCGCATTTTTTGCCTGTCTAATTTTACATGTAAATATGCAAATTGTTGCGACAAACAGTTCAAGTATGCAGACTGTGCAACTGTCGCAATTGTTGCATTTTTTGCCTGTCTAATTTTACATGTAAATATGCAAACTGTTGCGAGAAACAGTTCATATATGCAGACTATGGGACAACACAAGTAAAAATGCAGCAGCATGAATGGAGGCAGATTAACATAGGATTGAGGAGAGTAGAGGAGATAAATCCAACACCCCCCTTAATCTGAATCCATGAATGCCTTGATCTTCAGACTAAGAAATGCACAAAACTTGTTGTGTGCATTAACACTTAATGCCTTTGTAAATATATCTGCAACCATGTCCTACGTTCTATAGTATGTTAAGCTTACCTCCTTGTTGAGAACCTTGCCCCTAATGTAATGATATTAGATCTCAATGTGCTTACTCCTAGAGTGAAATCTAGGGTTGGCCGATAAGGCAATATCACTCTGATTATCACAGAATATGATTGTAGGGCTGTACTGATTCAAACTAATGTCTGACAGTAAATTTCTCAACCAAAATGCTTCTTTAATGGATTGAGAAGCAACAATGTATTCTGCTTCTGTAGATGAAAGAGCGATAGATGTTTGCTTACGACTGTACCATGAGATAGGACTACCGTCGAAGAAGAATGTAAATCCAGATATGGACTTACGATTGTCTACATCTCTTCCCCAACTTGCATCAGAATATCCATTGAGCTAATGAAGATTGTCGTTGTTGACTTCTGCATAGCAGATGGACTTTGGTCCACGGTAGCTCAAATATACCTCATGAATCTTATGAGAGCCTTCCAATGGGTAGTATCAAGATTAGCCATATATTGGCTGAGTGAGCTTACTGCAAAAGAGATGTCAAGTCTTGTATAGACCATTGCGTACATGAGAGATCTAAGTATTGATCGATAAGGATACTCTCTCATCTACTCCTCTTTCTGCTTGGACATTGGTCCCTTGACAAACGCAGGCTTGGATCCATCGGTGAGTGAGCTAACTTACAGTTCATCAGATTATATCTGTCAAGAACATCTTTGTTGAGTAATATAAATCAGTCGTCGCTTTGTCTCGATGGATTGGAATGCCCAAACAGAAGTGAGCTTCACCCAGGTCAGTCATGTCAAACTCAGATTACAACATCTATTTAGCATCCTTAACTAAGCTGGTATTGTTGTTGAAAAGCAACGTATCGTCCACATATAAGGTGATGATTATGAAGGATTGTTGCACCGACCTGGAATAGACGTTGCAATCAGTAGTGCTCGGTTGAAAACCTTGTTGGATGAGGAATATGTTGATTCTCTGAAAACAAGCTCTAGCAGACTGTTTCAAGCCATAAAGTGCCTAATGGAGTTTATAGACATGATTCTTCATACCTTCCAGAACGTTTCCTTTGAGCTAGATCATGTAGATGTCTTCTTCTATAACACCATTTAAATAAGCTGTTTGTACATCAAGTTGAAGCACTTTAAGGTCGCGGCTACTGCAGCATATGATAGGAGGGCTCGAATCAATGAATGCCTGACTACTAGACTAAAAGTCTCATTGTAGTCAACGTTGGAGATCTGAGTGAATTCTCATGCTACCAGTATTGCCTTCCTTCGATCAATTGCTCCATTGGCATTGTATTTGATCTTAAAGATCCATTTGCAATCGATAAGATTGCAGCCAGTAAGATCTTCGACTAATGACCATGTCTGGTACTTGATCGGAGAGGAATACTCTCTGTCCATGGCTTCTCTCCAGAGATCAGAGTTTGATTGGCTAAGTGCCTCTTTGACTGTTGTCGGTTCTCGTATAAAAAGATAGACAGACTTAGGAGTATACCTTGTGGGCTCTGTGTGCGCACTCGACTTGATCTTCTAGGAAGAATTGACTGATGAACCACTCTTGGGACTTGTTGCTGGATAGCAGCGACATCTTCGTCTGACTTGCTATCATCGACGATGGACATGCTTGAGCCTGAAGCTCAAATTGGCGTGTCAATGGCAAGCGTTGAAGGTCCTCCTAGAACAATGCCTTTGCCTTTGAAGTCGATGAATTGACCCTCGATAAAGACTGTATCCTGGCTGAACAAGATCTGTTGGGTATCGGGGTCGTACAACTTGTAAGTGTTATCAGATGAAGTGTATCCAATCAGGATAGTCTTGAGACCTTGGAAGTCGAATTTCTTCCTCGTCTCTTTTGAGATCTGCACATAGGCGATGCATCCGGACACTCGTAGGTTTTTTTCACACAAGGCTTAGAGCCTGCCCACACCTCATGGGGTGTTCTGCCTGAGAAGGCCTTGGTTAAACACCTATTCTGGACGTAAGCTGTAGTGGAGACAACTTCAGCCTAGAATCTATCTATAGTGATTCCATGAATTTATATCACATGCCAAGAGCAACTCCATGAGTAATCCAAATATGATATTCTTCTAGATCCAAGGAAATTTGGTACTTACGACAATGTTCAAATACTTTTTCCAAACGATCCAAATGCTCTGTATCAACACTATGGACTCCAAGATCATCCAAATAAATTTCAACAAATTTTTGCAAATATTCCTTGAAAGGAAATTGCATAACCTGCTAGAATGAACTGCATGCATTACATAGTCCGAACGACATAACTTTATAAGCATAAGTTTTCTATTCTGTTGCAAAAGCTGTTTTATGTCGATCCGCATGTGCAATTTTCACTTGATTATAACCATTGAATCCATCCAAAAAACTATTAGGCTTCCGCTCCAGTAAGGTGATCCAAAATGCTTTCTGTAAAAGGCAATGGAAAGTGATTTTTTCTCGTCACTTTGTTCAAGGTCTTTAGGTTCACACAAATTCTCATCTTGCCATTTTTCTTAGGAACAATGACAATTTGTGAAATCCACTTAGTATGCTCAATTCATAAATGAAATTTGCTTCTAGTAATTTTTGTAACTCTTTCTTAATAAGATCTATGACATTCAGATTAAACAACAATAAAATCTTGTCACTTTTGGCACTGCATCAGGTATCAAGGGGATGGCATGCTTGATTACTGAAGTAGGAATTTTTTTTAAATCCTTATATGTCCAAGCAAAACAATCTTGATATTTGATCAATAAGTTTTTCAAAGATTGAAATTGATATGAGGCAAGTTGCGTTCCAACTTGAACAATCTTCTCAACTTCTCTTGGTTCAACAAGATTCATAGGTTAAGTCCTTGATGGTCCATCGTAAACTTCTTGTGTTTCTGGCACTTGATCTTTAGATTCATGGTGAGATTTAGGTAACATGATCACAACATCATCAAGAGTATAATGTTTGAAATGATCCATCATATCTTGATAAAATTCATCTTCTTTCTCTTGGATCAAAGGGATTAATTTTCATTTTGTGTTTAGATTTCTTGACCGAATTCTTTCGAGAAGATGAGGACTTCTTGGAACTATGACTTGATGAATCATCTTCAGTAGGTAGATCAGTAATTGGCACAGATTCTACAGGTGTTGGATCAACAACAACTCATTTTTGCTTCTGAACTCATGTGACAACCATCATTTGTATAGTTGGTTCAATAGGTTGGAGTGTTGGTCTTTGCTTAATTGTAATCATACTCAAAGGAGCATATATTGGGGGTGGTTTTGGTCTAGTTGGACAATTCTTGTAACAATGTCCATAACTGCATTCCCAACAAAAGGAATTAAACTTTCCTTTATTCGGACATTTAGCAATCTTGTAATTTTCTCCTCATCCAAAACAACCAGGTGGTGCTCTAGCCCACTGTCTAGACTGTTGTTCTTGCGCAGCAACATAGATAGCATATTGCTCTGAAGCATTATCTTGATCTGTATTGTAATACCATAGGTCATTGCCAACTGGAGGTCCTGGTTCAATCATATTCACAAAAGAAACATGTTGTACTGGAGGAGCTATCAAGGCTAATCATTCTGAAAATTCAAGACCATGGGCCTTACCAATAGGTCTTTTCCAGTTAGGATTTTATCAATATTGAAACTTAGCATGTCTTTGTTGAATAACCCGAGGATTAAACAAACAAAAATTTATCTCATGTCTAGAAGAATTGCATAGATGACAATAAGTATCCATCATATGCCTTTTCATCGTTGGACACTCATTTATGGTGTGATTTTCAGCACAGATCGCACACCACACATTTTTCCTAGTAAGAAATGTTTTAGCCATCTTATCAGTTGCTTTATTGCTCTTAGCTTGCTGCTCTTCCAATGCTTTCAACTTTGCATCAAACTATGACTGCATCTTCTCTAGCTGCATCAGTTGTATTTGACCAAGTTTTTTGAACTCATTCATCATTAACTTGGCTGTTGCATTGATGTGCATTGATGTTTGTAGATGCAATAGTTGTGGATGTTGTAGTCATTTGCCCAACTATATATGACAACATTCTAATATTTGGTTCATCATTTGAATCTTCATCCTCTTCGTGTATTGCATCATCCATTGCATATTGTAATGACGTATAATCTGCTCGATGTTTGAGTTTACGTCTGATCCTCTTCGGGAGACCTGCTAAGAACCACATAGTCATAGCATCATTATTTCTAGATCACACTCTGATTTGAGATGCTTGACCCGTTCAATGTAATCTCGCACCCCCTCTCTCTTTCCCATTTTAATTTTACTTAAAAGTAGAAAATAGTCTTACAAGAACTTCCTAGGCTTAAATCTCATAATGAGGGTAGATTTAACTACTTCCCAATCCAAACGCTCTGTTGAGTCTTGATTGTAAATCCAATCTTGAGCCCCTCCATTTAAAGACATATGAAATAATTTAAGTTTATCCTCTGGATTAATTTCACCATGGACTTCACATGATTCAGCAAAGATTTTGAGAAATCTAACTAGATCTAATAATCCATTGCACTTAGGTAATTCCAATCGAGAGAGTCTTCTAGTAATGATACGTGGGGGAATGTGGGGGTACCTCAACTTCAGGTTCAAAATCTATATCTGCCATTCTCTTAAATCACATTAGAATAAGTAAGAGATAATGAGATTGGATCTAGATTTTTCACTCTATTCCCTGATCTGACCTATAAAAACTTTATCACTTGACAATCATCGTATTTTGATTTTGAAAAAAAGATCTTGAAAGCAATCAACACTCTCGGAATCAATATTAATCTATAACAGAATCTTTTAAAAATTTGGAAATAGCTAGATTTGATAGATCAGAACTCAAAAATAATATTGGTGATGGTTTCCTAGGAGAAGATCAACTCAGCGAGGGTTTTTTATACTATTTTGGATAAAATATCTTTTATCTGGCTGTTTCTGACAAATCTGAAAAAGCTAACCTTTGTCTAATTGACAATAGGTCGATCTGATAATGATGATGCTAGGGTAGAACTGGTGAAAGTTCTTTGATATAACTAACCTTCACCGAATTAAAAAATGATGGATCCCTGAATTTGGAAACCTCAGACAAATCGGCGAAGGTTCAAGAGTGATACTATTATTTTTACAAAATAGGGCACCTTTTTAACAAAACTAGTTTAGTATAAAACTGACCTTGACATAACGTTTGTCCAACTTACTGATAACCAAAAATAGTAAGATGGACTGACTGTGACTTTGGCAAATGTTTTTCTCAGAGCTAATATTCTTGTAGAAAGATGTAAAACTTTTTAAAAAAAACTACCAACAACTAGTGAAACGGTCACTTTAGCCTTCTATTTTTAGAATTAATCTTCGCCAACCTGTTTATAGATAGATCTGGATCAGATCTATATATAGTAGACTAGGTGAAAGATGGATTTTAGTACTTTTTTGATTTAAATTTTTTTTTTTTTGGGTGGTTCTTCAGTTTCCAAAAATTCGCTGGGAAGTAACCTTCGCCCTTCAAACTGTAGCTTCACTGCATCATGGCGGTACTACTTGCAAGTTAGCAAAGGTTGATTTCAAAGGAACATAAAGTTATCATTGAATGATGAAGATTTTGTCTCTTTTATCACCAAAATAGCAGAAATGGACAAATTTTTTGGTTTATCTGATTTCTTCATATCCAGATGGATCTTAGGAATGGTGATTTTTTTGGCTTCCCTTGCTAAAAATTCAAAACATATTTCAAGCAAAAAAATCCACACAAATCAAGCAAAATCTCTCCCAAATTAACCCTAAAATGCAATAACACTATTATGCCGAGACAAGATGCCTAAATGCCATGGATCATAAACATGTTGAAAATGAAAAATTGGCGTAGCTCCCTGGCAACGGTTGCCAAAATTGTAGCCGGTATTTCCTATCCACCTTCAATCCTAGATCCAAGCACATCAAGCATCAAAGGATATGATGAGGATTAACATGTTGTCACGCAAAGATTTGTTCCCATGAGAGCGATAGCATAGTTCGTAATCAAGCACATGCTTATGATCCATATCTATCACTAAGATTAGCAGTACGATTCATTAACACTACTCAAGTGGAGGTAAAGTTTTATTTTCGCTCTCTCTCTCTCTCTCTCTCTCTCTCTCTCTCTCTCTCTCTCTCTCTCTCTCTCTCTCTCTCTCTCTCTCTCTCTCTCTCTCTCTCTCTCTCTCTCACAAAAAGTATAACAATGATCAATCACAACAATTAGCAAATCCAACAAATAGCAAAATCCAAATAAAACATGAGAGATGAAGAAAGGAAGAAGAGGGACATCCGATTCCAATCCATAAGAGGTTCAACCTATCTTTATTGAAATGAATATTTCAAATGACTTACAAAGCACCACTATATATAGTGATTGTGAAAGTACTGTACTTTAGGACCATAAATGGATCTACAAAAGATCCACAAGAGTGAAAACAATCTATCAAAAAACTAGACACAAAAAAGTTGATCTAGATTGGCAATTTGACAAACAACAAGCATTAACAATCAAAAGCATTGATCAACATTGAAATACGAGCCCACACGTGTGTACTACAGGCTGCAGTATGGCCTTCAACCTGAGAAACAAGTAGAAATTGATTTGGTTTCATTTGGATCACAAAAACTCAATGTACATAGTGAACTAGCTTGAGATTGCCAATGAGCTCCAAAAATTTTCTATCTTCTCACTATGGGAGCTTGGAATACATAGCAAATTCGACTTCCTTCTTGAAGTTAGGTGGATTTCCAGCATGTAATAAGGAAGTTGACTCACCCTTCTTGCCCTAAAATGAAAAGCTAGCCTAGATCCTAGAGTTATGCTTGGTAGGTAGCTAGTTGGTCAAATTTTCACCTCAAACTTAGGTGTAGGTCCTATAAAGTAGGGATGACCATCAAATAGACATGACCAACTCTCTCGAATTGACCTAACCTACATTAGGATGGGTTTCCCACATGGCATCATGGCCTCACATATGTGGGACCCACTTGTGTACACAATTTACACTATTCTACATGGTTTTTGATCAAGCTAGATTTGCTAATTTTTGGCAATCCTTCACAGGTTCATATTGAGATCTCACACATATGGGGCTTGTCACCCACTTGTGAAAGGAAGTAGAAAATGTACTTGTATATAGTTAGATTCATTTTAGATAAATCTACACAAGTGTGAACTTGACTTTTGACTAGAATCTAAGAAAAAGTCATTTTGGTCAATTTCCTTGTAATTAGCTTGCACTTCCATGTGAATGAGTAAATGCTCCCACATGTCAAGATGTTGTTCACATGTGTGAATATGGATATACTTGATAAGATGTACACGTTCTCCTAGATCCTATTTTATAGAGAAGATTCCTATTTTTTTGGAGACTAGCATTTGGATTCTAGCTAATTGGATAAGTCAAATTTGATCTATGGGCATATCTTGCTCCTATTGGTGGATCTACATGATGTGGCACTCTCTACATGTGTGAAGACCTGCTGGACCAGTATACATGTCATCCTTGTACGTGATCTATAAAGACATCACCAATTCTAATATCAGTCGAAGCTTTTGCTTTCGAGTCTGCAGCAGCTGGTGTTGCTACATACTGGTACTTAGGTCGCGGCTTCTGCGGCTGAGGGTAGTCAGGATATTTGTGGCCAGGCTCTTTGCAATTTGAGCATAACGGTACATAACCAATCGGCTTTTGTGGCTGAGGATAGTCAGGAGAAAAAAGTCCCGGCTCTCCACAGTTGTAGCAGTTGCCTGACACTGGTTTAGTTGCGGTTTGAGACTTCACTGGTCCAATGAATTCAGGAGGATTATGTCTTCTTGGTGCAAACTTTGGTCTATCCTGCTGGGCTGACATGACTGTGGTTATGGGCATTGCTATAAAGACTGTCCAATGAGACCGAAGCCACCACCAGCTACAGTGCCTGCAAATTTGATAACAATCAAACAAAGACCAGTAGCTCAGAATAAATCAAGTGTACCCTTGAGGAATGGTTATACCTGTCAGAATTGTGGGAGTACAGTTCGTCATTACTTTCGTAGTGATGGATTTACCAGAAGCGCCAAATGTCTATTGAGTTCTATTGGGACATCCATGGTTACGAGTTGTGCAAGTAATTCATAACTGGGGTACCGGAAAAATCACTTTTGAAAATCGTGAACGTGTAGTTAAAGTTGATCCTACAAATTGGACTATCAAACCAGTGGTTCAAAAAGAAGATGACAATTCGTCAACAACGGATCATACTTGTGACCGACTAGAGAAAAATTTGGGAGTTCATTATGATTTTCAAACTGATACTGTCAATCGGAATGAAGCTGTTGCAATGATTGATTGTACAACAGGATATATGTGTCAAGAAGATAATCAATCAGATTTGAGCGAGATTTCCTTATTAGATCGAACTTTGGATACACCAATCACGTTTCCATTGAATATACTGAATGTAGTCTGGATATCAACAGAACCTGTACCAGATCCGATTGAAAAAGATCTCATACCTGTGAGTCATGCCTTGACTTATGATGGCAATGCTGAACTTACGGATGAGCAGATTCTAAATCATATGGATCCGACCAGATTTGGAGTGCGTAATGTTCCTGATGAACCAACAATAAAACCGCCTAAAGCAGTTATATTAAAGGAAGATAGGATCACAGGATCAATGACAAAGAAGCAAGCTAAGCAACATTATAATACGGTCCTGAAATGGAAAAATTCCTCTCAAAAGATTGATTCGGCGAATGTGCCACCCTTATTGGATAAAGGCAAAGGAAAAGTCGAGGATGATTCTATAAGTCATAATTCTAGCAAGACATCATCGTCTCGGAAGTCATCACCTCCAAGATCAATTCCTGCTAAGTCTGGTTAAGCGAAGATCCAAGACAAGTCGTTTCGAAAAAGAACAAGCAGATGTAGTCTAGCATGATATGCCCGAGCATTTTAAATGTTATACATTGGATGATGTGGTGATCATGTTATCTAAAGCACATCGTGAACCTGAAGAATACGTGCTAGAATCAAAAGAAGTTTACGATGGCCCAGCTAGGACGCAGCCAATGAATCTTGCTGAACCAGGAGAACCGGAAAAGATTGTACAAGTTGGATCACAACTTACTCCTGAACAGTATCAAGCACTCTGCATGTTACTTATTAAGTATCAAGATTGCTTTGCTTGGACTTATCAAGATCTAAAGGGTATTTCGATGTCAGTTATTGAACATACCATACCTTTAGTACCTGATGCAGTTCCAAAGGTTACAAAGATCTATCACTGTAATCCTAATGTTGTGGACCTGATAAAGAAAGAACTTTAGAGATTTCTTGACGCAGATTTCATTTATAAGATCGAGCATACCGAGTGGATTTCACCAATTGTCATTGTTCCTAAGAAGAATGGAAAATTGAGAATCTGTGTGAATCTCAAGGCGTTGAACAAAGTGACGCAGAAGGATCACTTTCCATTACCTTTTACTGAAGGCATTTTGGATTGCCTTGCTAAAGCGGAAGCTTATAGTTTCTTGGATGGATTTAGTGGTTACAACCAGGTTAAGATTGCACCTGCCGATCGTCACAAAACAACCTTTGCAACAGAATGGGACACCTATGCTTAAAAAGTAATGTAGATTGGACTCTGTAATACACCAAGTTCATTCAAAAGAGTAATGCAATTTGCTTTTAAAGATTATTTGCAAAATTCTTTGAAATTTATTTGGATGACCTGGGAGTCCATAGTACCAATACAGACCACCTGAATCGACTGGAGAAAGTATTCGGAAGATGCCGCAAATATCAGATTTCTCTAAATCCAGAAAAATGTCAGATATGGGTTTCCCACAGAGTTGTGCTTGGACATGTGATATCGAGACACGATAAGATCAAGGTTATTGTGAAATTGCCACCGCCAGCAACAATTCGAGGAGTTTATGTGTTTATGGGTCATGCGAACTACTATCAAATTTTTATTATCTTCTTTGCGATTTAGCACGACCTATATACAAACTAACTATTGTTCCTATTTGGACAGTAGAGGCGTTAGAAGCCTTTGAAAAGTTAAAAAAAGCATTAACTTCAGAACCAATACTGCGTTCTCCATATTGGACGATAGAATTTCATGTTCAGATAGATGCCTCAAAATACGCCATTGGATCAGTTTTGACATAGCCAGGTGACTATATGAAGGATTATCCTATATGATTTGCAAGCAGACAACTTACAGATCCAGAGAGGAATTATTCAACAACATAACGTGAAGCGTTAGCCATGATTTTTTCTGTTCGGAAATTTCCTCACTATCTCATGGAAACGCAATTTGCATTTTATACGGATCTGTCAAAATATTGGAAAAATCTATCTAATGTTGTGAGTAGGGGTCCTAAAAATGCCAAAGATGAATGACTTAGTAAAGACCCATCTTAAAATAAAATACTCAAGGTAGGTAGTAGTAGAAACTCAAGCTACCATAGGAATTGCCATTTGTACTTTACATGCCACATTTAATGCATGAAAAGACTAGGTGGCACAATTAGACATAGTGAGGTGGCTTGAATAAGTCTAGATAGCTTGAGAGGTGGATTCACAACTCCAATTCAACTCAAAGTAGGAGGAGAGTCCATGGATCTATATATATGTGATGTACTCTCATTAAGAAAAAGTATGTAAGCTGTCCAAATGTCTCTCTAGTCGGTGACACTAAAGCCACATCATCAACATATAACAATACAACAATAAGTATGCCACCTAGACTACAACCGATCCCACCATCATGTTTGATAACTGACTCAAGCTCATCCGTATATAAACCGAATAATGAAATTTGTGTGTAATGCAAATTTGGAGACAAGCTCTTTGTGACCTCTCTCTCTACTCGAGTTTGTACTTTTATATTCTCTCTCTAGCCGAGTTGAGGCATTTATTGTGCTTAGTTTCATGTTTTGTTGTCAGATCTTGCTTATAACACAATAATATTTCTTGTATGATCAGCTTTCTTATTGTCAATCAATGCTAGTCTGATCTTTATGGTATTATTGGGCTTAGGAGATCAAAAGTACATGTAGGACATCCCACACGTGTGAATTCAGCATGGTATCAGAGCCTACCTAAGATTTACAAGCAAATCTAATCAAAAAGTTTGCAGATTTGATCAGATTTCAAGTTAGGAATTGTCTAGATTCTACTTTCTAGCTAGTTTGCAGTTTTCTGGTGATTTAGAGCTTCAAACCACTTTGAATGGTCCAGATCAGGTACTGTACGGAATTTCAGGTGCTGGCACGTGTGAAATCCGCCCATTTTCAATTTGGTGGTTCTCTCTCACCTTAGATCCAAATTTCATGCAAATTAGCCCACTAGAAAGCTAGAAATGTGTAAAATCTGATGCAATTTGAATCATGACAGTTGGATAAGCCAATCAGAAGTTATAAGCTTTTGAAGAGTCGTAGGTAGGGCACCTAGACCTGTGGCAAATCATGTGTACATGTCATTTATTGCTTGAATAATGACAAAAATCATCCAGAAGTTGAACAATCTCATCTATATGTGATTTAGACAAAATTTATAGGTTCTAGGCAATTTGTTTCATACAAATAGATTGTATTTGAGTCAATTTGCCATTTTTGGAGAATTTCACACGTGTGAAATTCAGAGAACCATAACTTTTGCCATACTTCATCTTTTTTGATGATTCAAATCTAGTTTTAGAGAGATTGTCAAGCTAGTGAGATCTATCTCACAGTTTTTTTTGCTTTGTCTTACATAGGATTTGGTTTTGTACCCTTGATTGGTTCCTATAGTGAGAAGATAAGCAATTTTTATCTTTTTCTATTTCCATCATTCTTTATGACTTCAATGGGTGTCTTTCTATTGAAGCAAGTGAAAGATTGTCAACCTCCAATTACTCAAATTGGAAGGTTAGGATGGAATCTATCTTAATACTACAAGATGTGATGGATATTGTACTTGGAATTGAAGAAGAACCACAAATTCCTCAAGAAATTCCAAAGTACAAAAGGAGAGCTAGGATGGCTCTGCATTATATTAAGATGAATGTCTCAAATGACATCTTAAGAGAAATTGGTGCTTATACTAATGCCAAAGATGCTTGGGATACTCTCAAGTCCATCTATGAGGCAAAGAATACTTCTAGACTTCTAACACTAAGAAACCAAATTTTTCAAAGTGTGCAGAGAAGTGATGAATGTGCTTCAGCTTATGTAATGAGAGTTAAAGACCTCCACAGAGAATTGTCATGCATAGGAGACTCCATCAACCAGGATGAACTTGTTCAAGTCATACTTAATGGGTTAAAGGAGGAATATGACAACCTTGTTCAGAGTTATGCCATTAAGGAGGAGCTACCAATTTTGGAAGCACTCCAAAGTGTGCTCATTTATGAAGAATCAAGACAAGAGTATAAACTCTTGAAAATGGATAGACTGTCTCTCAACATTGATGGTAAAGCTCTCTTTACCAAAGACAAGCACAAGACAAGAAGTAAGAATCAACACCAATCCTCTTCAAGCAAGAACAATCTTATTTCCAAGGAGAAAGGAAAAGATGATGAGTCCTCTCAAGCTTCCACATCCAAGAAGAAGAAGAAAAACATCAAGTGTTTCTTTTGTGGCAAGAAGGGGCATTATGTCACCAATTGCTTCAAGAAGAAGACTCAATTCATGCAAGCCAACATTTCTAATGAAGAGAAGGAAGATGCTCATGCAAGTGATGGAGAGAGATCTCTTATGGTCTTGAGTTTTTCTTCATCACCTTTCAAGAAGGATGGTTCGTGGTATATCGACAGTGGAGCTTCCTCACATATGTGTAGCTCCAAGCATTCTTTTTCATCCATGTCACCTTATGAAGGAGCCAAGATCATGAGTGTGCTATTGAAGGCATAGGGACCATTCCCTTAAAGCTTTCTTCATCAAAAGTTCTTTCTCTGTCTAAAGTACTTTTTGTTCCTAAGTTAACAAAAAATCTTATTAGTGTTGGGCAATTGTTTGATAGTGGACTAGATGTGAATTTCAATGTTGATACATGTACAATCAAGAAGCATGATGAGATCCTTGCATTTGGGTCTAGATATGGTGGAATCTACAAGCTTGATCCCAAAGAGTATGCTAACTCTTGTGATGGTGCTTTTGCTTCTCATATTTCTTTGGAGTAACTTTGGCATAGAAGGTTGGGACATCCTAACTATAGTTCTATGGTGTCCATGGTCAAGAAAACCAAAGCTATGGGCTTGCCTAATCTTATCTCCAAGAATTTCAAGCCATGTGAGGCTTGTGCCATATCTAAGTCTCATAAGAAGCCTTTTTCAAAGTCATCTATCAAGATTAAACATCCATTGGAGCTCATACACTCGGATGTGCACTTCTCATCTTCAAAGAGCAAAGGGTGGTGCTACTTGCTTTGTAGCTTTCATTGATGATTTCACTAGATTTACTTGGGTATATCTTCTAGCTTCAAAGTCTATGGTGTTTGACTATTTCCTAAAGTTCAAAGCATTAGTTGAAAAGCAATTTTCATACAAAATCAGTACCATTTAATCAAGATTCGGCGCAAAGCCAATAAAAGTCCCCAATAACTGCATCTAGCAGGTGTCGTGGGACCACCACCAATTTTGGTGGGGAATACTACTGGAGGGTTTGCGGATCCCAAGGCAACTCTAACCCTAGTTAATAAGTGAGAGGTATTTGGCACCCTGCGTGTGTAAGTCCAACCTGATGATCACATAGTTATTTGATTGAATAGTTACAAGTCAATAAAAGGACTTTAGGCCTTTTTGCGGGACTTTTAATGTCGCAGGGCCTAAATGTCAAGTTAGTGAATAAAGTTGGGTTTCCCTCCAATTTGGATGGTTCCCACACTTTTTTAAATTTGAATAATTAGAGAGGCAACAAATGGACCAATAGGATTCAGAGGCCAGTGTCCTCCTCTCTACTATAAAAAGGGACCAATTGAGTTCCTACACATTTTCATTTTCTCATCTCAATAAAGCAGATTGGTTCTCTTCAGAAATGGATTGATGAATGTCCTTGCTCTCTATCACTTTTCCCTCATCTTTCATGCTTTCTTTGATGTTTGCTCATCGGGATCTGAATGTTATTGGGATTGTATGTTATTATACATTTTATGAGAGAGAAAGGGAGAGAGAGAAAGAGTAAGCTATTTCTATTGTGGATTGTAGTGTTAATGGATGTGTAGTGTTAATGTTTAGGGTTAGTGGATGTTAGAGTTAGATTTGGATCTTCCATTCATGCTGAAATCTAAACTATACTATCGCTCTCATGGAAACGAACCTACGCGTGACAACTAACTTCGTCTCTTTGATGCTAGATTGACTAGATCTTGGTTTGAGGTTAGGCAAGGAAAGAAACCCACTACAAAGGCATTTTAGAAAAGTTTCATATGTCTGATTGTAAACCAATTGATAACCCAATGGATCCAAGTATTGTATTGACTAAATGTCACATGTACTTAGAATCCCTTGCCCAATGTATGGTAAATTACAATTATTAAATTGTAAATGGCTAAGTCACCGGCCTGTGGAGACAATTGTAAATTGCAATGTAAATATCTGTTATAGTGACTAAATCCGAGATGGCCAAGGGGGTACTAGGTCTCATAAGAGTCTGCTGGACTGATCTTCTAAAATGTAGAAAGGGTTGACTGGTCAATATGACACGTGTCATATGCTCACTGGGACACTTGTTAGATGATCAATAGATGGGTCAACAGGACATGTGTCATATGCTCATTGGGACACTCGGTCCAATGTATGAGTGACACGTGTCAGACTGTCCACCTACTAGCTTGCCTATGTGTCAGGGTACTGCCAAGTGGTGAGTGTCGGCTATGCATGGAAATTGCCATGTGTCGACGTTAGGATGTGTCAAGGTTAAGGGGTGCTTGAGGGGATATAGTGTGAGCCTGGTCAAGCATTCCTCATTATGGTATTCCTATGCAGCTATGGTTGGGAGGAGACTTGCAGTACAGCTCTCATGTTTGCTTGTTGATCTATGTACATTTGCTTGAGATTAATAAAGTGACGGATTTGCTGGGTAATTCTGTGTATTTACTTAGGTTTTGTGAGCTTGTGTGCGACACTAAACCTACCAGTGCTGATTCTGATAGTGAAGTATTCGGCATAGCGAAGTACCCTTATCATTCACTAATAGGATCTTTGATGTATGCAATGTTGTGTACTAGACCAGATTTGTGTGGGATCAGAGCAGTTACTTTCAAGACTTGTGTGGGATTTGGCATCTTCAGTTAGGGTTTGGAGCATTCTTGGAGAGCCAGCGCCCTACTGCAGGTGATCTGTTGGCATATTTGGAGCCCATAAGATAGCAGATTGAAGCCCTATGGTGGATTACTGATCTTCTGGCAGCCTTTGATCATTTTCTACTACGTAGCTTGATTATTCTCTTCGCTTTCGTGAAAATCCAGCCCACATAGAATTTGTAAATCTGTTTGTAACTTCTTCAATACTCAATATTTTTTAGATCTGTCAATTGCAATAAGCTTCTTGTGGTAGGTCGCTTGTAGGGTAGGGCTTTTTGCCTTCTGATTCAGTGATCATCCATAGTTTTTTGCCAATTGTCAGTTTGAAACCCTAGTTTGTTGGTTTTTGGAGAAGAAGAGTCTATGTGTAGTTAGAACTTGGCTGTAGGAGATCTATTCTATCAAATTCTTCTAGGAATTCAGGGCAACCTATCTGTGTAGTGATTTGAGGTGCTAAGAGCCTGATTTTGCTTTGTTTCTGCTACTTATTTTTCTGCTATGGCATCCGCAAGCAACATCAGTCAAGATTCACAGAGATTAGATGCTGTATGTTCCAAGGTGGATACTATTGAAGCTACTCTTAAGCTGATTTTGGAGCAACTCAAAGGTAAAAGGGTTAGTGTTCCTGAGAGAGTCAGTGGTACAGCTATGGAAGCAGAAAGGACATTGTCAACGGGCCATGTAGCTGAGTTGGGGTTTCGAAAGAGAAAGCTACCTACTATCAAAGATTTAAAACCTTTGAAGTTCATTGGAGCAGTATCTATGAGAACTACTGATGCCGTTGAGAATTGGTTGCAAAAGTGGGAGAAGCATTCCAGATGTGTGGCATAGATGATGAAACTGAGATGATTGTTGAAGCCCCATATCGTTTTCAAGAGTCAGCACAAAGGTGGTGGAGGAAGGTGAAAAAGGATGACGTAGTTCCAACCACATGGGAGGCATTCTGATAAATGTTTGCGCAAAACTGGGTGCCTATGGATGAAGACAACAGAGCCATGCAACAATGGTCTTATTTGAAGCAGGGTAACTTGAGCGTGTAGGATTATGCAGACAAGCACCGAGAGGCTTTGTTACGCATTCCTCAGGAATTTCCTATGTACATGCAAATATTTCACTTTGTCGAGGGACTTCGAGAGAGTATTCACCCTTTTGTGAGGAAGGAGCAATCTCATAATTTGCGGGGAGCCATCTAGATGGCTTTATATTATGAAGATGGGAAAAAAGGCCCGGATCCTGTTGCGGTAGCTGGTACAGGTGGTCAGCAACCTTGGGGACGCAAGGGCAACTGGAACAAAAAGAGAAAGTTTTAAGGTCAAACCAATCAGTGGCAAGCTCGGGGTGACCAAAGGAAGAAGGGTGCAGGGGCTCCAAAAGGCAAAGGGTTGTATGGACAGCCCAATGCCCAAAAGGGTTAGCATCCTTCAATGTTGTCGCCACATGACCAAGAACATGCAAAGAGGGAGAACCTCTGTTTTGGATGTTTGGGACAACATAGGTGGAAGGAATGTCCGCGAAACTTGATGCGAACCACATATAATCTTCAGGTGGACCAGATGAACCAGGGTGATGACCCTATGGCAGTGGAAGAGAACGAGCAGGAAGCCAATCCAGATGTTCCATGCCTCATGAATGTTTCGGTGGTCAGGAGAGTGGACACGGCTCCACCAACGCTTTTGTCAAAATCGGCTCGCCAAGGGTATCAATTTCCTAACACTTCTCTTATTGTTATGCGAGGACAGTTGTGTGGTAGAGATGTTCAGGTTCTATTTGACATTGGGTCCTCTCATAATGTGTTGAATTCAACTTTGGTACATAAGTTAGGTGTGAATACTCAACCATCCCAGTACCAGTACAAAATGGAAATGGCTGATGGAAAAGGTACAGAGATTTGGGATAAGAGGGTTGTGGGAATTCCAATAAATGTACAAAGTTACACAGAAGAGTTGGATTTTGAAATAACACGGCTTGCGCGGTTTGATGTGGTGTTGGGCATTTGTTGGCACATGATGCGGAAGCCACACATAGCCTGGGATACTCATGTGTATGAGTTCCAGTTTGATGGTGTGATGCATTCCTTCGTGGTGAGCGGGGTGTGCCTCCTGGACCGCTTGTTTCAGCTACGCAGTTGCATAGGATCCATTGTGAGTACATGTGTGTTTGCTTTCTACTTGATATGTCTACTAATACTAGTCAAAGTAGTATGCAGTGTGTGCAAACCAGTACTATTGCCAATTTGGATCAAGAGATTAGAAGAGAGTTTTCAAATGTGTTCACAGATGATCTTCCATCTATTTTACCTCCTAAGAGGAATGTTGAACATAAGACTGAATTAATACCCGGATCATGTCCTGTCAATAGACGTTCTTACAGAATAAGTCTTGAGGAAGAGGAAGTGAGACGGATGGTCAATGATTATCTGGCCAAGGGGCAGATACGACCTAGTTATTCCCCTTTTGCCTCTCCGATCATTCTTGTAAAAAAGAAGGATGGATCATGGCGTATGTGTGTGGATTATCGAGGTTTGAACAAGATAACGATTAAACATCGATATTCTATGCCATGTATAGATGATTTGCTTGATGCCTTGTCAGGTGCAGGTGCCACTGTGTTCAGTAAAATAGACCTTAAGAGTGGATATCATCAGGTTAGAGTTCGTGAAGAGGATGTACACAAGACTGCCTTCAGAACTCGGTTCGGTCACTATCTTGTGATGCCATTTGGATTGACTAATGCCCCAGCTACATTCATGATGATGATGAATGATGTGCTCAGACCATATATGGGTAAATTTGTCGTAAACTTTGTTGATGACATTCTGACTTACAGTGCAGGTGAGGTCAAGTATATGGCTCACCTTAGGACTATGTTGTCTACTTTGAGGGAGAACACTTTGTAGTATCTTGGTCATGTAGTGTCTGCTGATGGAGTAAGACCAGATCCTAAGAAGGTTGCTGTGATCATTGCGTGGCCTATGCCAGTTGATTTGACATCACTCCGTTCTTTTCTTGGATTGGAAGTATTCTATAGAAAATATGTTAAGAACTACTCCTATATTGCAGCACCTTTGACTGATTTGACTCAAAAGTATAGATTTGGTGAGTGGACTGAACTACAGCAAGCAAGCTTTGATCAAAAGCCCTATGTTATAGATACGGATGCGAGTGACATTGCTGTGGGAGCTGTTCTGATGCGAGTGACATTGCCTCTGAGAGCAAGAAGCTTATCAAGAAAAGGAGTTATATGCCAAAGTTCATGCATTAAAGGCATGGAGGCATTATCTGTATGGACTGGAATTTGAGGTATTCACTGATCATGATACCTTTAGATACTTTTGTAAGCAGCCAGACCTTAGACTTCGGCAAGCCAGATGGTCTGAGCTCATGCAGAAATTCCTAATGGAGATTCGGTAAGGTGTCGAGAATCGTGTGGCAGATGCACTATCTCGTGTGGTGTATCAGATGTCATTTGTAGTCATTGAAAATGACTTACTGTCTGAGATAAGAAAGGCTCAGTAGGAAGATCCTCACTGTAAGAAAGTGGAACAAGAGGTGAGTCATGGCCATGCAGAGTCTCAAGAGGAGAGCTCTTCTACCTTGGTTCTCACTTATCTTAAGTATTCCATAGAAGATGGAATAGTGATGAGAAATGGCAAGGCCCTTATTCCAGCTTGTGAGGTGTTGCGAAAGAGGATCTTGCATCTTTGTCACGATAGCCCTAGTGTTGGTCATCCTGGTGTGGATAGGACCTATGAGTTGATACGACATAACTTTTGGTGGTCAAGACTTAAGAAAGAAGTAAACCATTATGTGACACATTGTTTTAAGTGTCAAGTTAATAAGGCTGAAAGGATTAAAGTGCCTGGATTATTACGCCCGTTACCTATACCAGAAGGGAGATGGGAGAGTATTTCCATGGACTTTATTACATGTTTACCGCATACGCAGCAGCAACATAATGCTATCCTAGTTGTGGTTGACAGACTCACAAAAATGGCTCATTTTATCCCAACTAGTAATAAGATTGACGCACCTGGTACGGCTGATTTGTTTATATAGCATGTATTCAGACTTCATGGATTACCTAGATCCATTGTATCTGACAGGGATTCTCGTTTTACTGGCGATTTTTGGACTGCAGTATTTGAGAACTTAGAGGTGTAGTTGGAAATGAGTAGTTCTGATCATCCTGAAACATATGGGCAAACTGAGAGAGTTAACCAAATCTTGGAAGACATGCTTAGGGCGTATGTGACTGAAAGGCAAACACAATGGGAACGTTACCTACCGTTTTTGGAGTTTGCCTGTAATGATAAAAAAAATGCATCTACAAAGATGAGTCCTTTCAAACTAAATTATGGTTTTAGACCAGCCAGTCCAGTTACTATAGGTATGCCTCATAAGACACCTAGTGCTATGGAATTTCTAACTCACATGCAACAGATGTTGGAGTTAGCAAAGGAAAATGTAAAAGCGACGATGGATCGGGCAAAGACATATGCTGATCTGGATTGTACGCCAAGAGAGTTCGAGGAAGGAGATATGGTATCCTCAGGATTCCAAAGGACTCAAAAACCCTAAAGACAGGGAAGTGTTATAAGTTGTCACCTAGATACTATGGACCTTGGAAAATTGTTAAAAAGATTAATAGTGTTGCTTATGAATTGGATTTGCCTGTTGGTTGTAAGGTTCATCATGTTTTTCATGTTTCACGCTTAAAGAAGGTTTTACATGATGGTGATAACTTGTTGGCTGATGGCCTTGTATTGTTTCAGGAGCATGGGGAGGTGATGCATGGACCAACGAGAGTATTGGACCGGAGGCATAGATGGTTGCGGAATCGTTTGCTCTGTGAGTACTTGGTTGCATGGCATGGACGACCTCTCAGTGATGCTACTGGGAGACTGCGCATGGGTTGCATACATAGTATCCAGACTTTGTCATCGAGGACGATGTCATCTGAGGACTGAAAGGATGTCACATGTACTTAAAACCCTTGCCCAATGTATGGTAAATTGTAATTATTAAATTGTAAATGGCTAAGTCATCGGCCTGTGGAGACAATTGTAAATTGCAATGTAAATATCTGTTAGTGACTAAATTCGAGATGGCCAAAGGGGTACTGGGTCTCATAAGAGTCTGCTGGACTGACCTCCTAAAATGTAGGAAGGGTTGACTGGTCAACATGACACATGTCATATGCTCACTGGGACACTTGGTCCAATGCATGAGTGACGCTTGTCAGACGGTCAATGGACGGGTCAACAGGACGTGTCATATGCTCATTGAGACACTTGGTCCAATGTATGAGTGACACGTGTCAGACTGTCCACCTATTAGCTTGCTTATGTGTCAGGGTACTGCCAAGTGGCGAGTGTCGGCTGTGCATGGAGTTTGCCATGTGTCGACGTTAGGATGTGTCAGGGTTAAGGGGTGCTTGAGGGGATATAGTGTGAGCCTGGTCAAACATTCCTCATTATGGTATTCCTATGCAGCTATGGTTGGGAGGAGACTTGTAGAAGAGCTCTCATGTTTGCTTGTTGATCTATGTACATTTGCTTGAGATTAATAAAGTGACTGATTTGCTGGGTAATTTTGTGTATTTACTTAGGTTTTGTGAGCTTGTGTGCGACACTAAACCTACCAGTGCTGATTCTGATAGTGAGGTATTCTACATAGCTAAGTACCCTTATCATTCACTAATAGGATCTTTGATGTATGCAATATTGTGTACTAGACCAGAGTTAGCATACATTGTTAGCACGTTAAATCAATTCATGTCTAATCCTAGGATCTCTCATTGGAAATCAGAGAGTGATGAGATATATTTAGGGAAGCTTAAATCACATTTTATATTATGATGGAAATGCTATCAACCCACTCGTCCTGCGAGGCTACTCTGACTCAGATTGGAGAGGAATAGTCTCTACTAGAAAATCTACCTCCGGGTTCTATTTCTATCTAGTAGGGGGACTAATTTTGTGGAACTCAAGGAAGCAAAAGTCAGTTGCGCTTTCTTCGACAGAGGCAGAGTACATCGCAGCATGTCAAGCTTCAAAAGAAGCTGTATGGATCAAGTTATTACTTCACAACTTGCATCACACTCAATTCAACACTACCACCATTCTGTGTGACAACTTGAGCTGTATTTCACTGTCACTGAATCCCAAATTTCATGGCAAATCCAAGCACATAGAAATCCAATATCATTTCATTCAGGAGAAAGTTTTCTCAGGGCAAGTGATCCTTCAATATTGCTCCACAACAGAAATGGTCGCAAACATCTTCACCAAAGCGCTTTCCAGGATCAAGCACCAGAAGTTCTTCAACATGCTGAACCTGATGAAGATACCAAGGCACCAACCATGACCTGAAGAGGGATTGTTGAAAATTAAGCCCACAGTTGTCTCCTTGGACTCACAAACTCAGACAACCAACTTATTTAAAGAACGCCTACAATGAGCTTCTGATTGATCTCCAGCAAAGGGTAACCAATCCTGTCATAATTTCAAGTTCAGATGTTAAGTTTAAAGACTTGAAGTCATTGAAGACTTGGCCATCTTCAAGGGCTTCCGCAAACTTGCATTTAGAACAAGTCTGCAGAAATACATTACTTTTGACAGTCTGCAGAAATGAACTATGTTTGAGACAGTTTCGAGACAGCTTCACGAAAGTTTCACGATATTCAAAAGTTCAACTATTTTAAACACCCTCGACTTTCTTGTGAAATGTTCGCAATAATTTCGCAACAGTACAAAAGTTCAACTATTTCTGAACACCCTCGACTTTTTTGCAAAATGTTCGCGACAGTTTTGCGACAATTCAAAAGATATTTTTTAACACCCCGACTTTTTCGCGAAATGTTCACGACAGTTCAAAAGTTCAAATATTTTCTTAACACCTTCGACTTTGTTCGCGAAATGTTCGCGAAGAGAGAGAAAATTCCCGAAGGTCATCTATTTTCATGAGTTAAACTGTTTTACAGACACCTTCGCCTTTTTAAAAGCACCTTCGCCTTTTTTCACAAAATCTTGAAGAGACAGAAAAATGTCGAAGGTCATCTACTTTGAACAAGGAACGTTCCCAGCCACTTCCCAAAATTTGCGAAGTGAGAGAAAGACACTTCCCTTATAAAGTGAATTGAGAGAATTTGTGACACCCTCGTCCACGTCAACATTTCCTATGGTTGCAGTATACACTATGTACAGTTGTCACAGAAGCCATATACTTCCAAGTACAACGACTTACCTAATTAGGTGACAATCATTTATTGTAGTTAATATATGGATACAATCTATAAATAGATCATCCCAGCACAGATTACATGAGACGCTCCATTCATAAGACGTATTATTTGAGCCTCCCACTTACGCCGTCAATTTTTTGTTGTAATTGCTATTCATGCTTCAGTGTAATATAGCAGCAGCTTGCTTTCTATCTGTGTATAATGTAGAATGAATGCTTGTTGTGATTGAATGCACTTTATCGCTATTTGATCGCGCTTGTTTACTCACTCTGATCAAAACACGGACGTCTACGGCTCCTCACTTTCTGATCAGATGATGGTTGTCTTTGACGCCTGAGGGACTCGCGATATCATTGTGCTCTTCCATTTATTTCAGAACCATACTTCACATTGAATCAGATTCTCAGTAATACCACACACAAACCATTTCTAATCTCTTCGGTGGACTGTACTCTTGGTTTTTGAGAGTATGAATTAATTGTTAAGATCTTGTTGGGCAATTTAAAGCTGTGATTACATTTGCAATAAGTTGTCTATTAGATTGTTTTGCATTTAGCAGCTGATTGTAACGAGAGAGCTGTTCTGCAATATTCCTGCTCTCTTCTCCGTTCGCATTCTTCTATCTCCCTTGCCCCATCACGCACCCCAGGCTCGAGGGTTTCTCTTCCTTCGTGCCCCATTTTTTATTCTATCTTTCAAAAAAATACTCAAAAAAAGTGCTGAAAATCGTGCATCTTGTTGCATTGTAGTGAATGGTCACATTCAATGCCAAGCAATAATATGATCATTTTAAATAAAACATAACATGATCTGTTCCTAAAATGACATGTTTTGTTAGAGCATTGTATTCAAGTTCTATGTAATGGGCTATCACTTCCATTTCTCAACTCTTTCAATACAAATGTGGCCACATTGTTTATCTCCCACCCCCCACTCTCTCTCTTTCTCTCTATATTGCATAAATTCTCTAGCATGTGACATGATATTAGAGGTTGGCTTCATGAGATCTTGAAGCCTCACAATAATTGATGAGGCATGTGTTAATGCAATTCATTGCCAAATGTTGAATCTATGTTGAGAGAGAATATGGATAATAACATTCTCAATGAGAAAGAGTTAACATAGTTTGGCTCTCGCAGTACATGAATTTTCTCTTATATAAGTCTCAATTTTAGCATGGAAATTTAAGACATGGTTGCTTCATCTAGACTACACTAGAAGTTGAGTGCATTTCTATAAAGAGGATTGACATAAGTCAAGAATCTCTCCATGTCAACAATCTCTCCTCAAATTTTTATATAATGACTACCATAGTGTATGAAACACATATGGTAGGGAAGATTTTGATGGACAAAATTTCCATCTCTGGAATTTCAAAATGCAAATGATTTTGGAACAAAAATATCTTAGAATCTACATTGAATCATGGCCAAAAGAATTCTGAGATACCTCAAAGGAATGATTGTTTTTGTTATATGTTTGAATGGGGAGCAAACTTTTCATTAATGGCATAATCCTGTCTAAACAAAGCACTTTCAGATTCATTTAGCGAGCTAGTAGGACGAATATATTCACAATTCGGACATTAACAGATCACAAATTTCAGCCCTGCAAAATACTCTCTGCCTATTTCGCTACAGGATTTTCAATATAGAACAAAGAACGTCCTTGTGCAACTACGATTGCACATGAAAAAGCAAACAGAAAGTCTTTTCCACGAAGAAACCCCTAATGCAGCCTAACATTGTAATCACATATATTCAAACTTTCAATAAAAGACAAACTTTTTTCTCCTACGTAGTTAGTTATTAGATGCTACATAGCTAGCTGATATGATCTGAATTCCATAGTATGTGTCTACAATGTACTGAAGTCGATTTCAGGAATGTCTCGTTAACATCCAAAGCAGCGAAGTTGGTTCTGGACGGATATTTCAGCAATACCTAGATCCTCGTTAATCTAGAAATGTAAGTTCTTGTTGCCGAATTGTTCTGATGTGATGAACATCGTCTCCCGATCTGAGGCCTTCAATAGGGCCACAAAGAATCCAAATCTTCTGTTGAAGAAATCCCATTTCTGTAGATATTGGGCGATATCTCCTCACTAATTTCTATCAGTGAGGATTCTAAGGGAACGATCAGATTCAGTAGTTGGGGGCATTCAAAGTCAGTTCCTCCTTCCGTCCAAACGTTGTTCTCCAACATTTTCAAATGCCCACCTTCAAGAGCCTCATTTACCTCCAAATATGGCTCAATTTTGCACGGAGTGGTCAGGGCTCCGGTATCAACTAAGCAGTCCACAGCAATGTCCTTGCCACACTGCTCATGCTCATTCCATAAAGTTCTGTTGGTCGTTAGTAATGGAAAGGTATGTGACTCCTGTTCTCGTTTTATTTTCCTCATCATGTTTGATATGGATACCTCTTCTGTTTGCACATTCATCAGTTGTGAGTCCATATATGATGGATACTTCAGCATATTAGAGCCAATTTCGAAACTGCTCGATTCTATCTCAAGGAGAGTCGAATCCATATCAGCTGAACGTTTTTCTCTTGCTATCCAATGACCGAAGCTTTGAGTCGCTTTGCTGGATGAGGCCGAAATCGTAACATTTTCGTTCGCAAAACTAGAAGCTTCATCGCTCTGAAGGCCAGGATCATCTGTTGCATAGGTTAGAAGTGGGCATTCATGAAGCGGTGGCAGAAACATCTCCTCTTCGCAAATGCTCATGAAATTACCCTTAAATATATTGGTTTTTAAAACTGCTTTCTTACCACCAGGCATTTTATGAAATATGCGGCAAACAACCCATTCAGAATCCTGCACGAGGGTCAGAAATCCTATAAGCCTCAATTTCAAGCATCAAAATTCACTAGCGTATATGAAGAACAAAACTACCTTAGTTCAACTTTCTCTGATATAGTCTTCAGCTTGCTTTTGGGAAATTTGAGCCCGAGGGACTGAAATTATAAGGAATTTTTTTCAGACTGACATTTCATTGTTTAGAGTAAATAGTGTGCTAACTAACAATCGAAAAAATCACAACATATAGAGCTAGTAGTTACTAATGGAGGTCCTACATTCGTTAGTAGTCGATCTTAATGAGCTAAATATCTAGCTGCATGGTCATGCCACTTACTCGATGCAAAATTACAAGATAGATCGAAGACTTCAAGAACATAGAACGAAGTGTTGTTACGGTCTTTCGACAGAGATTTGCCACGCTCAGCAATTTCCTCAAGCCGATCACAAGAATATAAAATAACTTTAACACACTCTATTTTATCTTTTGTACTAGCTGTCTATAGCATATCGCTGAATTCTAGCCTGCTCAATTACTCGGGAAAATATTGTAATCATGGTTTTCACTAACAGTCTTTTTTACATTCTCCAAGTGGACAGACTGTTTTAGATTCACCTTAGATACTCCAGAGTTCCGGAGGTGCAGGCTTTCTGAATCTCCCTCGAGTCTGTATTCATGCATTATCCAGTTTGTTTTCTCTCCTTTTGGAGCTCTTCCTTTGTAGAAAACCAGTGTTTTCTTCATGCCCACCAAGGTAACTGAGCGTGAGCAATATACTTCTCGATCTTTACCTGTGGCTTTCCAATATCCAGATTCGGTTGCTCTGTTTGTCCGCAGCCCAGTCGGGTATTTTCTGTCACGGAGGTTGAAAAAATACCATTCCTTTTCTCCCATTTTTGATCTCCCTTAATTAGCACGAGGCAGAAACGTTTATCAGTAATTGAGTTTATTAGTATTCGATAGTACATAGATCAACCCAGTACATTGATGATGGGTCACATACTCTCTCTCTCTCTCTCTCTCTCTCTCTCTCTCTCTCTCTCTCTCTCTCTCTCTCTCTCTCTCTCTCTCACATCACACACACACACATACACAATACCTGGCAAGTCCCATGGTTCGCACTTGTTCAAATCCACTTCCAAGATAGCGCGAACAGTAAAATTTGGATGGAGAATTTTCCTTTTTAGGTACTCGTTGACAAGCTCTTCATCGGTAGGATGAAATCTGAATCCTGGAGGTAGCGAGTTACGCTCTACCTTATCTTGCATATTGTTCAAAGCTGTAGTCGTTATGGAGTCCATGGTGCTCTTCATAGTTCTTCAATGGCTCAGCAAGCTAATGCCCCAAAGCAGTTTTCTCTATTGTCTCAACAAGTATCATCTACGACTTCTTCTTTAACGCGATGTAAGCGGAGTACGATTTCATCTTAAAGGCTTTATTCTTAAAATATGCATGTGTAGCATCTGGATGAAATAGCTGTTTAAAATGAAATGTTCGAGTCTATTCCCCACTCCAATAGTATCTCTATACAATGCTAGCACATTTTTTGTACGTCTCTCTCACAAATTACTGAGATGAGGCATGCTATTCGATGTCCGAAGAGCTTATACTTTAGAATTTAGTGCTTCTGCAATCTAAACTTCAAAAGAAGCTCGGGAAATCAGTATAGCTAAAACCAATAATCTTTTCTATTACTGAGCACTTGATTTTCTGACATTCAGCCAATTCTGTTCAGACGCTTTATTGGGTTTATAAATCACTGACGTGGTTCCTCGTTTGTCACGCACTCATGAAATGCAGATTTTTTGGAGTCGCATTCACTACATGCATGGCGTAGAAGTAAGAAAACAAGGAACCGAGTCCAAATTTTGGTGTTTCACACCTTCCACAACGAGACAAAACATCAGGCCCCAAGGTGGCAGTATTCTTACGCATATGTGATCTTGCTTCAAGTACGCAAGGATGCAAGAACGATGTGACTTCCCCGGTAAGACCAGATCACTGCAGCTGTTGTTGAAACTTATCAGGCTAGCTATTTCAGCCAAAAAACGAGGTGGGTCATTGTAGATTGTCCGAAAGGAGCAAAAACGATAACCCATATGAGAGAGAGAGAGAGAGAGAGAGAGAGAGAGAGAGAGAGAGAGAGAGGGAGGTGGGTCATTGTAGATTGTCCGAAAGGAGAAAAAAGGGTATCCATATGAGAGAGAGAGAGAGAGAGAGAGAGAGAGAGAGAGAGAGAGAGAGAGAGAGAGAGAGAAGGGGTGTGAGAAAAGTATCTGCCAGAGAGATAGAGAGAGCCGACGGCTAGAGTCGAGACTGAGCTGGGAAGAGTGGGGATGACGCATGAATGTGAGAGATACCGATCACCTAGAAAGAGAAATAGATGAGATAAATAGAGAGATTTATGACGTGGGAAGCTGATTGTACCCGAGTAGCACCGTCACAAGCACAGCACCTGTTGACAATCAGGCTGCCATATCATGCCACCACTTTGATGAGCCTTGATTTCAACGCAATTTACCTTCAATAATACTTCCTTCCATGTCATCTTTAGTTTTCTTTTGGTACTACTTGGTGAGAGGAGTTTGCACTCATGAGACTGGATCTTTACTTTGTCTTGAGACTTGCAAGAACATCATAAACTGGATTAGTGATAAAAAAATCCAATTCAAGATAGAAGAGTCCCATTAGCAAGAAAGTGTACAAGAATATCCATTTCGAGGTAGCAAGAAATGTACATATTTAAGCATTAGCAAGAAATGTACATCTTCTATTCTTTGATGCTCTAAATATAAATTGTTTCAGGTGTTTGGTATATTAGATAAAATCTAGCTATCTAGGTGGTATATGCAAGGTATATTTGGGCAAATGTAGACACTCAATGTTTACATGGGTGTCTACACATAGATCAGATTTTTCTATTGGGTGATTCTTAAATATATTTGTAAGAATCACAAGATCCACTTCTATAAAAATTCTAAAGTAGCCCAAGATTTAGTTAACCAAAAGATGTACATCTTCCATATCCCTCGCTTATCAAGAGTTTGGGTATTTGGTCATATTTGAATAAGGATATTATTATTCATGTGCCAAATAAGATTCAATCTAAGTGTCAAAGTATGAAAATTCTAATTATATCTATATAGCTTTTTGTTGTTAACATCTTTCTTCTATAGCTAGTCAATGTTAGACTTCACCTCATATAATTATTTTGAAGAGTTTGTGCTTTCAAAAATCTTGTCTTTTAACCTAATAAAAATCTATAAGGTTTCAAGAATATTTTTCTCCTATTGGTACAAATTTCAACTTATATCTCATATCTCATTGCAAAACTTCATCAAAAATCTTTTTTAAATCTATTATAAACCTACATGTTTCCAAAAGTGAATGATTGTCTTAAATGTTGCAGGCCAAAATCAAAGTTAAAAAAAAACAAAGATAGACACCACTAATGACCCAAGAGTGAACTTAGACTATTACATTTCTTTGAAACATTTAGAAGTACATCATATGAGATAAAGATCATGCTACTTGACTATTCTCTACCAACGAATGTGGGCTCCTATTTATAAGCAAAATGAGCCCAACTTAGGGCCAAGAAAAGTACACATAGGATTATGAACTCCACATGGATTGCCAACTTGGTTTACAAGTGTTGGATTAACACTAACAAATTTTCTCATAATCCAAGCACTAGAACAATAATATGCCTTCTAGCTTACTTGGCATATGCCATTGATAACTTCTCACTAATTTTCCTTACACATACAATTGAAAGTAATCAGCCATCTCCTGCATGATGATGCATGCCTCTCATGCACTAAGATTTCCTCTGTTGTACCACCTTTTCCTCCTGAGTTGTTTGTAGCACGGGAAGTAGGGCTGAACCAAGGAGCCTTGAAGATGCATGCAAAACAAAAGGGTTAACACTATTTCTACTTGCAAGCAAGATGCCTTGAAAACACAACTAAAACCAAATAGTACTAACTTTAAAACCAAAACCACACTAACACACTCTTCCACACCTTCTCCTCTCTCTCTCTCTCTTCCCTCTCTACTCACTCATACACTCTTCCAAAAACTCTCTAAAAAGCTCCACTAAATTAGAAACACACAATGATTAGGCACATAATATGCTAACATGGGCTAAAATAGCAAGAAATTAGAAACAAAAACAATAAGCATAAAGCCACACTATCATCAGTCACACACCAAAATTAGCACAATTGGACCCAAAATGGTAGCACTTAACTTTCTTGCATTAAGGATAGAAATTACATAGAAAGGGCTTCTCTTTATAGAAGCTTGTGGAGTGTCCTTTCCACACTTACTTATGGGACTAGGAATTTCAAGTCTCAATATAGATTGAAAGTTTTTTAGAATCTCGACATTAACTTTTGCATACTTTTTTAAGTCTAAGTTTAAACCTTGAGACTTGCAAAAATTGGTTTTCTGCCCTCTAGTGACTAATGGCACCACAAGTTGGACGTATACACGTAGGGTGCCATACTTGGGGCCTAACGCAACTTATCTACTAACGGCTCTTCAAGATGAGCTTATATGCGCAAGATGCCATGCTTGGGCCATTAATTACGCAAAATTGATATTTAAATTAGCTTCTTCCCTGTAAGGTACTATTTTTCTCAGTTCTCCCCAGCTCCATTGAAATGCCCCTTAGGCCTTGTATTCCATCCCCCACACTCCCCCGCTGCTGGAACTACATCAGCATAAAAAATATGAGCATCTAGGAGTTCATCATCAACTCCCACTTCTTCTCGATGTGTCATCAATCTAGAAAGGTGGTCAGCCAAATAATGTTGTTTTCCGGTCCTAACCACTATCCGAAACTCAAACTCTTGAAGTTGTAAAAGCCAGTAATGTGGCCTGTCGTACAAGGTCGATTGATCATATATAACAATGGTTGATGGTCAACATAAAAGGTGAAAGGGTTTGCCAAAAGGTAATGTCGAAATTTCTTAATGCTAAAAATCATGACAAGGGCCTCTCGTTCGGTGGTCGACGTAGTTAACTTTGGCTTCAATGAGCTGTCGACTCGTGAAACAGATGGAAAAATCTTTCTTTTTCTCATCTGGTTGTGTCAACATTATCCCTATGGCATACTTAGATGCATCCATATGCACGTGAAATTCTATGCTCCAGTTTGGAGACCATAGGATTGGGGCGGTGACCAAGACTTGCTTAATCTTCTCGAAGGCGTCTAGGGTTATAATAATTGACATGGCCCATAAAAGTATAGACATCACGCACTGTTTTGGACAGGGTCATCTCAATTATTACTTTGATCTTATCTGGATCAATGGCAATCCCGTATTGCGATATGATATGTCCTAGCACAATGCCATGGGTTACCCATATTTGGCATTTGGCTGGGTCAAGGGAAATGCCATATCTTTGACATTGTTGCAGAACTCGTTCTAGATGATTTAAGTGATACCTTCGGGCTAAATGTACACACAAATCATCAAGGAATACTTCTCAGAATTTTTGAAAAAACTCCTTGAAGGCATGTTGCATAACTCTTTGGAAGGTGCTTGGTGCATTACACAATCCAAACGGCATTACGTGAAAAGCATAAGTCCCCCATGCGGTTGCAAAGGCAGTTTGCTGGTCCTCAGGTGCTATTTGCACTTGGTTATACCCACTGAATCCATTGAGGAAACTATAGGCCTCTTCTCCTGCTATCCGTTCGAGCACTCCTTCGGTAAAGGGCAGGGGAAAGTGGTCCTTCTTTGTGACTGCGTTAAATTTCTTGAGATCTACACAAATGCGTAGTTTCTCGTTCTTTTTAGGAAAAATCACAATTAGGGATACCCAGTCGGTATGCTTAATCTCATATATGAATCCATCTTCTAATAGCTTTTTCAACTCTTGTTGAATCAGTTTGAGTAATGGGGGTTGCAGCGATAAGGTCGACTCACTTTCGGTTCGGCACCATTGACTAACGGAATGGTATGTTGCACTACTTCAGGTGGTATACTCTTCAGATCCATATAGGACCATGCAAAACAATCGCAGTATTCTCGTAGGAGATCTCTTAGATCGGATAGTTCTTCAGTAGTAAGTTGTTCACCTACATAGACTATCTTCTCATCTTCCCCAGGATCGGCTAGATCTAGAGGTTGGACTTTTGTAGGACCCTCATACGAACAAGAATTTCAGGTGTGTCATTCGAGTCCATTGGGCTTGGGGCATAGCAGGGATAACATCATCTAAGGTATAGTCTCGAAAGTATGATGGTGCATCATCGTGCAATGGCTCAGCCATCAATTCTGAATCATGTCTTAGTTCCTAATTTTGGGATGGAAAAGTGGATGTTTTCGAGACTCTTTTTGAAACCTTATATGTAGCATCTAACAGTTGAATTTTGGTATTCATGAGTTGTGGACGATCACAATCCATCTTAGCTTTTCCCTTCAGATTAGCAGGTATTTTGGAAGTTGGTTTCTTCAATGCCACCATATTGATAGAGCACGAGCAGATAGGAGAGTTTGGGGGAGAAACTGTATTGATACACACTTGTGGGGCAAGGCTCTTTAGAGACCTTAGCTAGGAATGGGATTTTAGGGACATCTTCTGGTAGTCGTCTTTCTCCATAACGTTGGGGATCAAAGTAAGATAATGCTATGAAGTTTTTAGCACGTTTGAACTTCACCACACACCCTACAGGATCTTACTGAGGTGTTGTGATTGCACAAGATTGATCAGAGAACAGTATACTTGAAAAATCTATGAAAAGAGCACAATGGCATACATCAGATGAAAAAAATCTAACTTCTTACTATGAGAATTGAATGTCAGAATTAATTCTAAGTGCTCAGTATGGGGAAAACAGGCTACTCTCGGGTAGAGAGAGAAAATCAATGATAGAAAACTCAGGTAGAGAGAGAAATGAGTCCAAAATACCAGAATCTCATTATTCACAATATGGCAAAACATGCCAAGCTTTCCCTACATGAGAGAGACTCGAATTCCTACAGTGGAGTTGCATGGAAAGTCCACTTAACTAAACTAATTCACCTATCAGAGATCCACATGTGTAACTGCATGCATGGATGTTGCATGTACTGAATGTCAACTCATAAAATTGCCTAGACATGTGTAGATCAAAGAAACCACTTTGCATGTTGCATGCACTGATTGCATGTGGCTTGCATGCATACAGTATGACATTGCATGCTCTCTAAACTTTTGCATGTCATCAAAATTGAATCTATCTAAATCAAACCCGACCTATACTAGAAGGTTATGTGCTCAATTCACATACCTTTTATGTACAACATGAAATTTAGTGAAAATAACCATGGACATGGCCCCAAACTCGAGATAGGAAGATAATATTTTAATAATCTTCACACTCCTCCTTAAAATTTATGTTCCTATCAACATAGATTTCAAAATTAGGCCAAGGTTAGAACTCATCTTGATAAATACATTCTTGAGTAGTGGCTTGGTGAGAAGATCTTCAATACAATTTGTAGTATCAACATACTCCAGTGAGATCTCTCTCCCAATGACTTTTTTCTCTTACAAAATGATGAGTTACTGCAATGTGTTTGCTCCTTGCATGGAAAACTAGGCTATTTGCAAGAGCTTGAGCAGAAATGTTGTCATTCTTGATAATTGGAAGATCTTCATCTACATAACACTTTAGCTCCAAAAGTAGCCTTTTGGTCCATAAAACTTCCTTTGTTGTGGTTGTAAGAGATCTGTACTCAGCTTCATAGGATGATAAGGAAATAGTTGGATGCTTCTTTGATAGCCAAGAAATCAAGTTCCCTCTAAGAAATATAGTGTAAGCACTTGTGGATTTTCTATCCAACCTGTCTCCTGCAAAATCTGAATCTGAAGAAGCAATCAAAGTAAGATCTTCTCTCTTGTAGAATAGTCCAAAATCTAAGGTAGAAGATATATACCTCAAAAATTTTTTAGCCAACTTCCAGTGATATAACTTTGGATCCTACATGTGTTGACTTAGCTTATGAACACAAAAGCTTAGATCAGGCCTAGTCATTATTAACCAAATAAGTGTGCCAATAAGACTCCTATAAAGAGTGATGTCCTCAAAGGATTTTTCATCATCTTTCATAGGAACTTTTACAGTGTGCTCCATAGGTGTATCTATGCCTTTACAATTTTCCATCTGGAATTTCTTGAGCATGGAAAGTGCATATCTACTTTGGCTTATAAATGCATGACCTTTCCAAAAATCTATTTCAAGTCCTAGAATATAGTGAAGAACTCCTGAGTCCTATATCTTAAACTCAGTACCAAGTGCATGCTTAGTTTCTTCAACTAGCTTCTCATTATTTCCACAAAGAATGATATCATCTACATAGATGAGAAGTATAATTACAAAGTTATTTACAAACTTATAATACAGAGAAGGATCATATTCACTTAGACAAAATCTGAGTGATATGAGATAGGAGTTGAGCCTTGCATACCAAGACCTTGGTGCTTGTTTCAGTCCATAGAGACTTTTGAACAAAAGACAAACTTTTGATTTATCACCTTCTTTCACAAAACCTGGAGGTTGCTCCATGTAAATCTCCTCCTCAAGGTAACCATTGAGAAATGCATTAGAAACATCAACCTGGAACATACTCCAATTGTGAAAACATGCAAGAGATATAAGTATTTGGATTGTTACCATCTTTGCAACTGGTGCAAAGGTGTCTTCATAGTCAAGACCTTTGATCTGTGAGTAGCCTTTGGCACAAAGTCTTGCTTTATACTTATTGATAGATCCATCATGATTATACTTGATTCTGAAAACCCTCTTACATCCAATCACATGCATGTTGTTTGGTGGCTCCACAAGCTCCCATGTGTGTTTGACATCAAGGCTTCAAACTCTTGGACATCTTTAGGCTCTTCATCTGATATGAAAAGAGCATGATAGGAAGTTTCACCTTCCACTTGCCTTCCTTCTTCATCATATGTGAGCCTCCTTGGCTCAGATCTTGCTCGTGTAGATCTTCTTGGTGTGGTAGCATGAATTTGCTCCTCCTCAAGCCTCGGCCTCACCACCTCTTGAACAACATCAAGATTGATGATTGATCTTGCATGAGACTCCTTGATCTGTGCATCATCCAATTTAAATTTCTGATCTTCATGGAAGATCACATCTCTACTAACAATATTCTTGTCAATAGATGGAAGATATACTTTGTATGCTTTTTTAGTAGATGCATACCCAACAAAAATTCCTTTAACTGCACTAGGATCTTCCTTCTTCCTAGTTTCTAGAGGCACATGCACAAAGCATACACAACCAAAAATCATAAGATGATCTACCTTAGGCTTTTTCTTATACAACATCTCAAATGGTGTTTTTCCTCCTATTGCAAGATTTGGAAGCCTATTACAAAGATAGTTTGCACATGCAACTGTCTCTCCCCAAAATTCTCTAGGCAAAGAAGTTTCTAGCCTAATGGCTTTTGCACATTCACACAAAGTTCTATTTTTTCTCCCAGCAACTCCATTTTGTTGAGGAGTATATGAACAAGAAAACTCTCTTTGAATGTCTTCTCTCTCACAAAAGTCTTTAAACTTATTGGAAGTGTATTCTCCTCCACTATCACTTCTCAAAGCTTTCAGCTTGAAAGAAAACTACTTTTCTACATAAGCTTTGAAAGTAAGAAAAACATCATAGACCATGGCTTTTGAAGACAACATATAGATCCAAGAATATCTTGTATAATCATCTACAAAGGAAACAAAGCAATTTGCTCCTCCTTTGCTCTTAGTTGATGAGAAATGAACATCAGAGTGCACTAGTTCAAATGGTTGCTTTGTTTTGTGCTTGATCTAGGAAACGGCCTTCTATGTGATTTTGCCAGCACACAAGCTTCACAAGGTAGAAGCTCCTTTGACAATGTCTTTGGTAGTCCAACAACTTTTCCTTCCTTGACCATAGATTGCATGGCTTTGAAATTGAGATGACCCAATATCTTGTGCCACAGATCCTCTTGAAGAACCTTGGTCTCATAAGCAGTTTATGAGATGTTAGCACTCTCCCTAGAATCTAGTTTGTACAGCTTACCAATTCTAAATCCTCTAGCAATAACTTCATTTTCTCTTGAGATTATACACTTGTCAACTTGAAGCTTGACATCCAATCCACTATCAAACAATTGTCCTACACTAATGAGATTCTTTGTCAATCTAGGTACATACAGTACATCATGTAAGCAAAAAGATTTTCATGATGCATGCATGCAATGGAATACTACCAATTCCTTCAATCCTACACTCTACATCATTAGCAGTATAGATTGATCTTTTTGCACCTAGATATGGCATGAGATTAGTATAAGAGTTTCTAGAACTAGACATATGGGAACTAGCCCCACTATCTATCCACCAGACTTCTTCATTCTTAAAAGAAAAAGATGAAAAAGTAGACATCATTAATGAATCCTCTCTTTCACTCTCAACACCCTCACACTCATCCTCATTAGTAAGGTTAGCTTGAGATTGGTTCTTCTTCTTGAAACAGTTTGATGCATAGTGTCCTTTCTTGCCACAAAAAAAAACACTTGATCTTTGACAACAACTTCTTGCCACTGGATGTTGCAGGTTGTGAAGACTGATCCTCACTACCTTCTTTGGCTTTGTCCTTCTTGAAGTGTTGTTGTCCTTTTCCCTTGCCTCTTGACTTGTCTCTGATGAAGATTCCTTTGTCATCTCCACCATCTTTCAGTGAAAGTTTGTTGATCCTCAGCATCTTGTTCTCTTGACTGCTTTCTTCAGCAATGAGAACGCCTTGCAATGTCTCCAAGGATGGAAGATCCTCCCTGACAGCATAAGTCTACACAATATAGTCATACTCATCTCTAAGTCCATTTAGGACTACTTGAACAAGTTCAGTGTTCTTAAGAGCATCACCAATACTAGCTAACTCTTGATGAAGATCCTTAACTCTCATGACATATGATGAGGCACTTTCATCTACTCTCTAATAACTTAGAGATATTTGATTTCTAAGTGTAAGCAATCTAGAAGTATTCTTGATTGCATAGATTGTTTTTAGAGTATGACAAGCTTCCTTGGCAGTGGTGCATGTATTGTTCTCTCTTAACACTTCATTGGTTACATTCATTTTTATGAAATGAAGGGCAATTCTGGTTTTTTTGTGAAATGCTGCACCTTCATTAGGTGCAGTAGGTTCTTCTTCAGCTCCACTCACAATATCCATTACATCTTGTAGAATCAGTAATGATTCCATTCTGATCTTCCACATTGCATAATTGGAAGATGTTAATCTCTCACTGTGCTCCAAGAAATGTGAACCAGATGAAGACATCTTCTCAATGAGAAATTCTAGTAATGATAAAAAATAGAGTTGAAAGAATGTTGCTTACTATCTCAATCTAGGATCTAACACAACTGTTGATCCAACCTATGAAATCTAGCAACAGATGTGAGAACAAATTCTCAACACAAAAAATCAATCTATCTTGCATTTGGATTTTGCTTCAGTCACAAAAAAAAAAGCACATGCAAGTAAGAAGTCTATCTCTCCCACGAGTTTCAAAGTACTGATAAACTCTCTAGGAACTTACTTTCAGCTCAAAAACAATAATTTGAGTGAAATGAAAAGTCTAAGACCTCAGAATACTCACTTCTATCCAATTCTACTTGATTGACAGTGAAAATTGATGAAAATGGTGAAAAGAGCTGATGTGTGCTCACTTTGGCATATCCCACGAGTTGAGTACTCTCTCAAACTCTCTGATTGCCTGAAAATATTCTAAAAGCAAATCAAATTGATTTAGAAACATGAGCAACACATTCTACTCTTCAATACCTATCCAACAAGCTATAGAACATCAAATTTGGATCAAATCTAGAGAAGTAGCACTCATTTAATGAGAGCTGATTTCACACGCGTGAGCTCTCTGTCTATACAAGACTCTGGTGGAGCAGATCAGGCTCATTTTGATCCACTTATGATCCACAGATAGCTTGTCTCTCAACAAGTTTGAATCCCTCTCCCAAATCCGAGTTCCTGCAAGCAATAGCATTGAAGATCTAATGTATACACCCTCACCTCTTCAAAGCATGAAGCTCTGATACCATGTGAAGTTTTTAACACATGTGAGCTGAATTCACCACACCCTACAGAATCTTACTGAGATGTTGTGATCGCACAAGATTGATCAGAGAACAGTATACTTGAAAAATCTATGGCAAGAGCACAATGGCATACATTAGATGAAAAAATCTAACTTCTTACTATGAGAATTGAATGTCAGAAATAATTCTAATTGCTCAGTATGGGAAAAACAGGCTGCTCTCGGGTAGAGAGAGAAAATCAATGATGAAAAACTCAAGTAGAGAGAGAAATGAGTCCAAAACACCAAAATCTCATTATTCACAATATGGCAAAACATGCCGAGATCTCCCTACATGAGAGAGACTCGAATTCCTATAGTGGAGTTGCATGGAAAGTCCACTTAACTGAACTAATTCACCTACCAAAGATCCACATGTGTAATTGCATGCATGGATGTTGCATGTACTGCATGTCAACTCATAAAACTGCCTAGACATGTGTAGATCACAGAAACCACTTTGCTTGTTGCATGCACTGATTGCATGTGGCTTGCATGCATACAATATGACATTGCATGCTATCTAAACTTCTGCATGTCATCAAAATTGAATCTATCTAACTCAAATCCGACCTATACTAGAAGGTTATGTGCTCAATTCACATACCTTTTATGTACAACATGACATTTAGTGAAAATAACCATGGACATGGCCCCAAACTCGAGATAGGAAGATAATATTTTAATAATTTTCACAAATGCTTGTTCGTCATAATATCATGCATCATCATCCAAGGTGATTACTAAGCACCAAGGGAGAAGTTCTTTTTCACAAGGTTATGGGGGTGGTTCTAATGGAAGCCATGATAGTTTGATCATGTTCACCCCGATTTCGATCTCATCATCAAGGGTGACAGACTTTGGGTTTGCAGGTTTTGACTTTTGATTGGCTTCTCGGAGTAGGGAGATGGATCCTTTTACAGAGCTCATACAATTGACTGTAGCTAGAGAATCAATCCAATTAATGATATAAGTATCAGAATCTTGATGGATTCCCAATGGCTTGTAGCGCTTCTTCAGATTTTGATCGATTGTGTGATTGGTAGTGGATGAAGTCGTTTCTTCTAACGGGCTCGCAGGCTTAATGGTCCAAGTATTTGGATCACCTCTCACGGCTTGATCCCGATTCTCCAATGTGATAGGATCTGTACCCCAGTCATGGCGTACTTTGGCTAACTTTAGCCAGGGTCTTCCTAACAGAAGTCGGTAAGATGGGGTTGTTTTCGGAAGATCTAAGACTGTGAAGTTAATGACAAAGTGAAGATCAACGACCTTCCCATGTACATTTTTTACATTCTCATGGGTTTGATATAGCTCTAATCGGCAAGTTTTATATAAAATCTTGCGGGCTTTAAGACACTCAACCCTCACTCTCGATATATGTGTGATGACATGATGTTTACACCTGAACCACCATCAATAACAGCCGCTATTGAAGGAAGGTTCTTGTGTTGAACAGGTAGGGTAATAGTACTCTTCTCATTTTTTCAAGTGGTACCAATGGCCATTATGAACTGGTCATCATCACTCTCTCCATTCATGGAGGGTCCTGTAGGTGTATTTTTATTTCCTAACTAGATGGTTAAGGCTTGGTGTAGTTGAAATTCTTCAAAACATCACCTAAGGGCAGGGTGACATGATTGGACAATAAAGCAGTTAAGGCTTCGGTCCCACTCCCTTCTGGTTCTAGGGAGGCGAAGGGTTCTTCATCGAACTCAGGTTGGATAAGCCCTTCTTGGTTCATGATTGAGGTAGGAGCATTCATAGCTTGGTTCGAGTGTACAGGCGAATCCAGAGGTTCTATTGGCTTATTGAGATCACCACTAGAGGCCTTAGCTTGCTCCTCTTGTATCCACGTTTTTACCTTGATATAACGATCTTTTTCTTTTTGCGGATTGGGATAGTCTCCTGGTCTAGTGGATTTAGTGTAATGGCTTATAGTATGGGGTTGACTATGCTCCTCATTCAAAATTCTTGTTGAAAATTAGGCCACAGTTGTCTCCTTGGAATCACAAACTCAGACATCCAATTATTTGAAGAACGTCTACAACGAGCTTCCGGCTGATCTCCAGCAAAGGGTAACCAATCCTGTCATAATTTCAAAGTTCAAATGTTAAGTTTAATAACTTAAAGTCATTGAAGACTTGGCCATCTTCAAGGACTTCCTCAAACTTGCATTTAGAACAAGTCTGCAAACATACATTACTTTTGAGACAGTTTGCATAAATGAACTATGTTTGAGATAGCTTCGCAAAATGTTCGTGAAAGTTTTGCGACAGTCCATCAACTATTTTAAAACACCCTCGACTTTTTCACGAAATGTTTGCAACAGTTCAAAAGTTTAAATATTTTTTAACACCTTCGACTTTGTTCGTCAAAAGTTCGCGAAGAAAGAGAAAATTCTCGAAGGTCATCTATTTTCATGATAAACTGTTTTAAGGACACCTTCGTCTTTTTAAGGGCACCTTCGCCTTTTTCGCAAAATCTCGAAGAGAGAAAAATGCCGAAGGTCATCTACTTTGAACAAGGAACGTTCCCAGCCACTTTCCAAATTTGCAAAGTGAGAGAAAGTCGCTTCCCTTATAAAGCAAAGTGAGAGAATTTGCAACGCCCTCATCCACGTCAACATTCTCTATGGGTTGACAATATACACTATGTACAGTTGTCACAGAAGCCATATACTTCCAAGTACAACGACTTACCTAATTAGACGACAATCATTTATTGTAGTTAATACACGAATGAAGTCTATAAATAAATCATCCAAGCATGGATTGTGGGTTGCTCCGTCCATGAGACGCATTATTTGAGCCTCCCAATTACGCCGTCAATCTTAGTTGTAATTCTTATTTGTATTGTGCTTTAGTGTAATATAGCAGCAACACGCTTTTATCTATGTACAATGTAGATGAATGCATGTTGTGATTGAATGCACTTTCATTGCTGTTTGATCGCGCTTGCATACTCACTCTGATCAGAACATGGACCTCTACGACTCCTCAGTTTCAGATCAGACGATGACTATCTTTGATGTCTGAGAAACTCGCGATATGATATTGCTCTTTCACTTATTTCAGAACTACACTTCACATTGAATCTGATTTCAATAGTACCACAAACAAACCATCTCTAATCTCTTCGGTGGACTATAATCTTGTTTTTAGAGTATGAATTAATTTTTATGATCCTTTTGGACAATCAGAATGCATAAAGTTGTGATTATCTTTATCATAAGTTGTCTATTAGAATGTATTTGCATCTAGCAGCCGATTAGAATGGGAGAGCTATCTCGCAATATTCTTGCTCTCTTCTCCGTTCTCGTTCTTCCTATCTCCCTTGCCCCATCAATTCTCTCTACCACTGGAGACTCTTTCAAGTGTTGGGCACGTGTCTGAATGTAGATAGAGGCTTCTGATTTTGTGGATTTCGCTCTCCTATCATGTACAATAGTTGCAAGGTTGACAGGTGCATCAACTTGCAGCTCTATTGGTCGGGATGGGCAATTTTTATAGCAATGGCCATGGCCACATTCCCTACAGATAGGTGTGTAGGTGCCTTTGTATGGGCACTCGGCGATGCGATGGTTCTCTCCAGAGAGAGAGAGAGAGAGAGAGAGAGAGAGAGAGAGAGAGAGAGAGAGAGAGAGAGAGAGAGAGAGAGAGAGAGAGAGAGAGAGAGAGAGAGATGTGTGTGTGTGTGTGTGTGTTTAACATTTTGCATTGATTTAGAATTTAAGATTATAGATAAATGCATAGTCTATGGTAGTAATAGATTGTTAGATTTATATTTATTTAGGACTAAGAATGATAGATGAGAGAGAGAGAGAGAGAGAGAGAGAGAGAGAGAGAGAGAGAGAGAGCGGGGGGGGGGGAGAAGGGAGAAGGGGGGGAGAGAAAAGGAAAGAAGTGTGTATGTGTTGTCTTGCATTTTGAATTTAAGATGAGAGAGAGAGAGAGAGAGAGAGAGAGAGAGAGAGAGAGAGAGAGAGAGAGAGAGAGAGAGAGTGTTTTGCATTATGCATTAGTTTAGGGTATTTAAGAGTGATAAATAAAAAAATGGTGTTTGATAGAAAATTTATATTAGATTTATAATGAGAGAGAGAGAGAGAGAGAGAGAGAGAGAGAGAGAGAGAGAGAGAGAGAGAGAGAGAGAGAGAGAGAGAGAGAGAGAGAGAGAGAGAGAGAGAGAGAGAGAGAGTTTTGTATTATGCATTAGTTTAAGAGTGAGATAAATAAATAGTGTTTGATAGGACATTCGTAGGGATTGGAACGGCACAGAGTTGCCCTAATCCTACTACAAATGTTAGTGTAAAATGCTCGGCCAAATATAAGCGTACACATGTATTGTTTTACTTTTAAGACACGATTAGTATTTAAAATTTAAGAAACAGAGTGATAGCTGGCGTGCTCTTGGAAAGCATGGATATGCTCAAGGGTTACAAAAATGGTGCATCACCTATGTTTTACTCGGTAGGTACAAGGATCGGTATGGCATGGATTTGACCCTATACTTGAGTTCCTCTCTATTCCCCCCATGTTGCTCCTCCCCTCTTTTTTGCCCACCCGCAACTATCTTTGGCCTTGGCCAGCAAAGGCCTTTCTACCCTCCATTAGCTTGTTCATGTTTCCCCCTACCAGACCCTTACCTCCTCTACATTGTCCTAGAATGAGCATTCCCTTGTGGACCTGGCCGCCTTCTCTACGCTTTGCAAAGCCTACATGTCATGTCTGCTCCCCTACTCGCGTTGGAGGGTTGGGAGCCATCCCTTGACTCCTCGTGCTCGCTAGCGCAAAAGACTTCTCACGGCTCGCTTTCTTCCCTTAGGCAAGCTTAGGTATCTCGCTTACCACATCCTTACCAAGTCCTTGCCACTGCTTGCTAAATGGCCCTTCTTGAATGATCGTCTTTGTCCGATTTTCCAATTGGAGGAGAAAACTATGGAGCATTGTTTTATTACAATCGTAGGGACCTGTGGACGGAGTTTGCCCTTCTCATCAGACATTGGGGAATTGCCTTACCTCTTGGGATTGTCACCATCCTGTTGGGCGACTCACAGATCATGGAGCGCTCTTCTCTAACCTTCTGGCACGTGTGCAGGCTAGCGGTTCTTTGGAAGATTTGAACTATGCAAAATCAACAGGTTTTTGAGGGATCTATATCCCCCCTCTCAACTGTTGCCTGCCTCTGTTTTGCTACATCTTTTTTGCATATCACCTAGTGTTACTGGACTACCTCCCTGCGTGGTGTGCTTATGTGATCCTCTTTACTTAAGTTTGTATAGTTACTTAACTGGTTCAGTTGGTATCTTCAATTAGCACTAACTGAACTAGTGTATTTTGCATCGTTCGTTAACCAAGCTGGAAAGGCATGGTTAACTATGAGAAAGCCATCCCAACTGAAGCGTTGGTGATTTCAGAAATGTACACATATGTGAGTGTTAAGAATGAACAATTTCAAAGATGTGCACATATGTGAGCGTTTAGTCGATGTGCTATATCAAAATGCCTTGGTGAAACATCTAGTCAAACTTATATGCATTGAAAGATAAAAGAATCATATAGCTGCACAGGTGAGAACTCCTTCACGTAACTTTGGGGACAATGGCAACGGATGCTCACTGTAACCTTAACAAAGAATAACAAAAACATTCCAGAACCAGCTGGGAAGAATATAAAAAGTCCCCTATCAAGTGAGCTCAAGCAAATCAGTAACAAAAGTTCTCAAGGCACAATAGATAGGTGGAGGGGTTGCAGCAAATCTTTGGCAATAGTAAGTAGTGTGGAATGGCAGCAGCATTTCCATTCCAAGAGTAGCACCAACGCCCTCAGCTTCCAGAAATACAACCTTCCTTGCCAAAGAATAAATGACTGCTGAATAAGGCTTGGCTTTTGTTAGGTTAGCACTAACTCCTAGCTCTAACTGCAGGTGGGCAACTTATTCGATGACCTGGAAATAAGGAACCAATAAAGTTCTAAGAAAATGTCTAAAGAGTTTTTGCTTTTTGCTATCCTATCATCCCCTCCATAAATCAAATCATTGTTGTGGTACAAATAGGACAAATAGCTTCAAACCCACAACAGCCATAACAGTCCCCAAGGATCATATCCAGTCAAACACACTACTCCATTGTCAATTGCTTGAAGGACTTTCAAAGCAAGGTGGTGCATATGGATACAGAGAAAAAAAAAGTGCACATGGTCTCATTAAGTTGCATCACATTATCAAATGTAAATAAATATCCCTAAGATAAGCAAGCATTTCTATGAGCAACCTTGGAGGAAAGTGTCAACAACACCAACAACAAGCTATATCACATAAAGAATATACCCTATACTCCTTGATTGAAGCTTTATATTCTTAAAACATCAACAGAAAGCTCTAGTATGCCCCAGATCGGAACTTGAAACACAAAAAAGAAACACAGTCGGATACATACATTGATGATTTGCAAAAGAAAAGAAATTTCACTACTCCTTGTTAAACATCAGGTCCATTTCTGCATCATGACATGGAACTTGAACAATTACTGCTTGGACAGAACTAAAATCTTCATAATCATCCCAATAATAGCCCTTTCTCCCAGCAGATTCACATCTGTGTTGTTACTTACAAGATCCAGGCTTCTGGAAATCTTCAGCCCATTGCCTTCTTATTCTTAGATAGAAACTACTTAATGCATCAAAGGTTTCCGTATGATGACACTTACAAATTTGTCATTGCAATGGTATCTTTATCAAACATTTGAGGGGGTATACGATGACAAAAAGCTTCTGCTCTGATATTTGCAAGCACTTACAAAAACAGAAATTCTCTCTCTAGATATCCTAATCCTTTGCTGTCTTCAGTGTAGCGGATACTTTTTCTGCCTTCCTGGCGGCTCTGGCGTTATTATACTCAAAGAGCAAGACGTTGGGAATGTGTGAACTATCCCTGATGTACAAAGCACGCCCCAGCCAGGTTTCCTCTATCCAGGGAAATAGGGGAGCTACTATATGATTTAGTAGCAGATACCAGAAACTGCCCATGATCAACCCGGCGCCGCAGCCTGCCACCACCTGCGACTCGGAATGATAGCCCAAATAGATTCTAGAATACATGGTTGCCACTGCGAAAGGCCAGGGGCAGAGGAGGGTGAAGTCCTTGCTGAATGAGCTGGAAAAATGCCACCTGAACAAGGAGTTGAGAGTGATGAAGATTGAGAAGAAAGCCATGAATTGGGAATGATTGGAAGGCCAGCCATGGGAGTCGCACATCTCCAGAATTTCGCAGGTGAGAGGGCGCGGCTCCTTTACTTGATCCTTGATCTTTTCGTTCAAGATCCCTGAAATGAGCATACCCACAAACAGGAATATGGCTTGCAGCTCTCGTCTGAACATGATATGCCAGATGAGGCCAGCCGTGATGAGGAAGGGCAAAAGAGAAGCCCAAGCCATGAGGTGACCAAACCCATCTCCTTCTACATACTTGACATGTGCTACTTCCACTGCCTTCATGTCTTCCCTCTTCCCTTATCAAACCCAGACGGATCAAAACACTATGCTGAAAATGGAACAGCCCAAATAGATCTTTCAAGGCTTACAGATGCATTGCAGATGATTCTTTCATAGTACTGAAAGACTGGAAAGAATTTTTCATGCTGCTTTGACTACCTTCATGGCTCCCTTATCAAAGCCAGATGGATCATGCACAATATGGAGCAGCCCCAAGGATTATAGATGCATTGGAGATCATTCTGTCATAGTGAAAGACTGGAAAGAGGCTGCCTTCGTGGCTTTCCCTACTTCCCTTATCAAATCCAGTTGGATCATAGCAACATGCTGAATATGGAGCAGCCCAAATAGATTTTCCAAGGCTTATAGAGTTGATTCTTTCATGGTGAAAGACTGAGACTCTGGAGAGGGGTTTTCATGCTACTTCAGGATGACCATAGCTCTAAGCTCTCAGTCTAAATAATTGTCTTCCGCTGCTCAAAAGGTCAGCAGAAGAAAAATTGACTACACAAATAAGTACACTTACCTTTGCAACAGCATGACCAATATTATATTGAATCAAATCTCACTACTTACCAATCATCCAATTGAAGAAAATTTTATTCAAATACCCTCAGCCAAAACTTCTAGGAAAGAGGAGGAAAAACAAAAGAGAAAGTAATAGAGGGTGGCACAAATGAGAACTGAGCCCCAGCTTCTAGAAAACAGAATAAGAAACAAAAGAGAAAGTAAGAAATAGAGGGTTTCACAAATGTACAAATCACCATAAAGAAAAAAACTAAAAAAGCTATAGAAAACTCTTCTTTTGTGTTGAATGGTCAATTTTGCAAGGTGGCTAGCACCTCTGCCTTAGAAAATGACATTCATCAATATAAAATAGCTTGTGTAGACAGGCCTTTTCAATCTTTTATTGTGAAACACTTCCCATTTTCTATTGATACACGTGTCAAATTTTTCTCTTATATCTTATATTCTAAAATGGCATTGAGTGGCAATACTATGTTTCTAATTTCAAGCCACAAAGATATTCATTTTTACAAGAAATGTGTGAAGTTCATGAGTATTATATGCATATTTTTAGCTTTATTGGATAGAAGTAGCGATGTTTTGGTGATTTGTTTAAAGTAGTTGTGCATGTGCTATGTGACTTAGAAAATGAAAATGTATTTTGTTACAAAGCTTCTCATAATGTTTCATATCACGAAGCAAACACTCATGTGTGACAATTCAACATGAGTTATTGTGGTTATTACAAATAATGACTAAGAAAAAGATAAAGTCATTTTACTAAAGTAAAAAAATTAATGTACATGCTTTTCTGTATTTGATTCGATAAATCCATTTGCAAGAAATGACATTCTTACTAATTGACAACATGCATTCAAACAAAGTGTGAAAGTTTTCAGATCATTAAGATCCAATCAACTTGAAAGATCTTTGGTTAGAAAGGGAAATACACTACCAATCTCACCAATGTAGAAAAATCGACATCTACACACAAAATGAGATGCAAACACTAATAGAACTTGATCAAACTTGAATGAAATGATAAAGTACTATTGTTGTCCGTACAAAACCAGCAAGCTACTGTATTTCACATGCGTGGATCCAAAATAGCAAATATAGATCATTTTACACATAAAATTGCATGCAATCACAAGTATAGTGCAACAATGGATAGTAGAACCCAAGAGAACCATGTATAAGCATGAAATGAGATAGAGAAGAGAGAAGATCACTCTCTCCACCAGTTACATCCTTTTATAATAGGTCCAAACCCTATTTGGCCACTTGGCTTTTCCTCCAAAATGCTAACCCTACTATTTTTGGGTCTAGATTCAAAGTACCCAACATTCAAATTTGAATCTACTCAAACTCGACTTCTAGCTTTCCCACACTTTCAAAAAGTGTTTATTCAAATGACATTTAGACTAATGAATTTTGAAAAGTCAATCTCTAAGTCTAAAAACAAAGTTGGCCTCAATATGCCAAATATGGAGATATAGCAAATATGATCAAACTAGTTGAATCTTTCACACTCCCTCTTCAACTAGTTTTAGCATGGACTTTGATAACACTCCAAGTGATGTCCTATGCTTTATGAACAAGTCCTTTCCCAATGCTTTGGTGAAGATATCAGCTACACATTCCCTTGAGGACACATGTTGAAGCTCCACCTCCTTTGCAATGACTTGCTCCCTCACAAAATGTTGCAATACCACTTCAATATTGAGCCATGAAAAATCAAATAGAATGTAAATGAAATGATTCCACCATGCTTCCAACTCTGAACTCTCTGGAAAAATACAACAAACAAACAATTAACGTGAGTGATCAACATTTGTTTGCGTGTTTCCTCCTCCTTTGTCCTTTGTTGCCATGTATCAACCATGTCCATGAATGAGCCTCCATTTTCATCTTGCCATAAGATGCCATCATCACTTGATGACTTGATCATGAATGAGTGACATAATAAACCTACAATAGTTTCATTTACATCAACAAAACCAGCCAATAATGCTAGTACAAATCCAACATCAAAACAATGCTCATCAATGTAGCTAGTTTTACCATATCTTGACAATTTGCACACATCCACATGAAATTGCTCAAACATGAGATAGTACAGGTAAAGTAGACTTGAACAATACTTCCTTGCTGCTCCTTTGGCCTTACTTGAGACTTCAATAAGCTGCAAAAACATATCCATAACATCTTTGCCAATTACCTCTCCTTTGATGCTCTTGACTAGTTCCAAATTGCCACCTTCCATTTTGACTAGTTGAAGCCCTTTAAGATCAACCTCTTGATCTTCAACTTGACCATCAAAGTCATTGAACAAAATTTGTTTTCCAAATCCATTACTTGACTTTACAGCAAGATCACATCCATCCACTTGCATAGCTCCATCTCAAAATTTGTTTTCCAAATCCATTACTTGACTTTACAGCAAGATCCTCCAAAAGATGTTCCACTCTTCATAAAAGCTTGATACTCAAAATCCATTGCTTGGATACACTCCTCTTCTTTCCTTGCTTGATCTACACTAGTAGGTTCATCCAAAGAGGTTAGGAAAGCAAAATAATTTCCAGAAACTACTTGCTTACCCTTTTGATCATATGTGAGCCTTGAAGGTACTTGTGTTTCCCTTGATGTTCTCCTTGGCTTTTGACTTGATGAAGGTTCATCATCATCACCATCCAAAGTAGGATCCTTTTCATCAATATCAAGAATGTTAGATCCATCCACATCACCATTAATCATGCTTCCAGACACTTTTGAAATGTTTCCCTCATCAAAGATGACATCTCTACCAACAATCACTTTGTTAGTAGAAGGAATGTGAACCTTGTAGGCTTTACTCACCTCACTATATCTAAAAAAAATACCTCTTCTTGAAGATGGATCCTCCTTGGTCCTATCATCAAGAGTAATGTTGACATAGCATGTGCATCCAAAATTTCTTGGAAAGTTGACACTCGACCTCCTCTTGAATAGCATCTCAAAAGGTGTCCTTACATCCAAAATAGCACTCGGCCACCAATTGCACAAGAAATTGGCACTCAACAAAGCTTGATCCCAAAATGGTTTGTCCAGACTAGCACTTAACTTCATAGCTTTAGCACTTTCACATGAAGTCCTATTCTTCCTTTCAGCCACTCCATTTTGTTGTGGGGTCCTTGATGTTGTATACTCCCTCTTGATCCCATGCTCATCACAAAAGGCCTTGAACTTGGTAGATACGTACTCAACACCATTGTCACTCCTTAAGCACTTGATCCTTGTGGAAAATTGGTTCTCCCTTGCATTCTTGAACTTGATAAAGACATCATACACTTCATCCTTGCTCTTTAGTAGATAGATCCAACAAAATCTACTAAAATCATCAATGAGTGTTACATACATTTTAGCTCCACTATTGCTAATTGTAATAAATCCATGAATATCTGAATGTACAAGTTGAAAAGGCTTTGTAGATCTAGATATAGATCTAGTATAAGGTAGTCTATGTGACTTAGACAAAGCACAAGACTCACAAAGATGCTTGATGCCACTTAAGGAACTTGGAAGACCTATCACAATCTTCTTCCTAGCCATTACCTCCAATGACTTGAAGTTGAGGTGTCCCATCCTTTTATGCCAAACCTCTTGAATAGGTATTTGCTCCCTTGCAACACATCCAACTTGGTTAGCAATAACACAAGCATCTAGTTTGAGCAACTTCCCTTGTCTTTTACCTCTTCCAATCAAGACATTCTTCCTTTTGGTCATACAAGCATCTCCATCAAACTCCACCTTGAGACCTTTACTTAGCATTTGACTCACACTAAGCAAATTCTTGGTAATAGATGGAATAAACAAGACATCCTCCAAATGAACATTCCTATTTGTAGAGAGAGAAATAGGAATTGTGCCAATCCCTTTGATTGCAAACCCACCATTGTTGGTCGTGTAGATCACCCTCTTGTCATCTCCATATGCTAACAAGGAAGTAAAGTATTCTTTGTGAAAGGTCGTGTGTGAACTTGCTCCACTATCAATCCACCAAGAATCTAGATCTCCATCATTAGCAAGCATACATGAAGACATCACAAAAGCATCATCATTTGCATCTTGAACATCCAAACCATCCTCATCAAGAGTAAGATCACCTTGCTTGTCTCCTTGATCTCTCTTCTTCTTGTAGCACTCACTTGCAAAATGTCCTTTGATGCCACAATAGAAGCACTTGAGCTTTGATCTATCCTTCTTTTTGTCACTTGAAGAAGCATCCACTTGATCTTGCCCTTTAGACCACTTACTTTTGGTTTTTCCCTTGAATTTGCCCATTGTGAACATAGCTCTCATCAAGCGTTTCAAACCATCCAAACTGACTCAGAGCTCGTTCATTCAAATTACTTTTATTAAGATGCGTCGGAAAGAGTCTGTCCGAAACTACATTGAGCATTTTAAACGTCTCCAAGTAGAATGTGTTGATGAAAATATCACCGAACAAATGGCCATAAAACTATTCTTAGTTGGATTGCCAAAAAACATCCGCCGTGAACTCAAACCAGTTGACCTTTATGATCAACTTGAAGATGTGATGACCGATGCTATCCGTGAAGAAGACGAAGGTTCCGCCGATGACTTTGACCATCGTAAAAAGAAATCTAATAATCCAGACCGTCCTAATCACCCAAAGTCTGATAATATTGCTCAGTTTTCTGAACTTCTACATCAAATGGACACCTCGCAAAAAGCTCAACAATCTCGTATGGATAAACTCACTACCGATTTTCAAACCGCCATGAAACAGATTGCTGAGAAATCCTTTCCAGCAAGGGAAAATGTCTGGTGTCCAATCTGCTCACAGCATCACACTGCTAATGAATGCCCTCAATTGCGAAATCATTTCCCAACAGCCACCAGACCCACCATCTATCGAGCTTACCGCCCTTACCCGCCACAACAACCTGTGCCACAACCAGGGGTTTACCAACCATGACCACTTGTACCAAATCAATACCAATCCCCACGACAATAGTTTGTTGTTAACCAACCTACCCCACAAAACGCTGTCCATTATCTTGTTCCGAATACCATCGACCTAGCCACCTACTATGTGGAAGACAATACCCAACCACAATTTTCTACTAAAACGGTTGTTTATTATACCTATGATTCTAATGCTCAACCAGTGGATCCCAATGCCCAAGCTTACAATCCAAACCAAGCTGTCTTTGCCGCACATCAACTGCCCGCAATACGAGGATGCTTTATCTGTGCAGGTAAACATCCTAGTATTTGTTGCCCAGATAAACTCCGCTTTCCCCCAGCTTGTGAAAATTGTGGTATTGAACATCACGTGAAGGACTGCCCATGTCGATCTAAGCCAGCCGCTCCTGTCTATTCAATGCAAGTAGAAACCTTACCAATCGAAATACATCCTGCTTGGGTCTTGACTCGGACACAAACCCAATGCCAAGCCCCTACACTTGCACCCAACAAAACTCCACCACAGGCTGTTCCTCCAAGTGATGATTCAACCCCGATAGTTTACCCTCACCCGTCTGAAGAAATTTGGCTGCATCATGAGTATCGCCAGCAAATCCGCAATGCCGACCAACAATCTTCCTCTTCCCATAAAGTATCTCCCGAGCCCTTTGAAAGCAAAACCCTTGAAGGTACCGAAGTTTGGGGAGATCTACTACAAGCCAATGTCACTCTTCCCTTACATGTTCTCTGGAAGCATGCTGGCCAGTGGAAACAACAGATCCAATCCAATACCACGACCACTATTGATGAGTTGCCTGAAATGCCCTTACATCTAACCAATCCACTCAGCGAACGAGGCAACATCAAAATCCCAGCTACCCATCATCAATCTCGTGAAGTTTTAGCAAACATCGATGGAGGTTCCGGGGTTAATATCATTTCCACATCCCTCATGATGGAATGGAATTTGAGCGACAAGCTAGCCAAACCTACTTGTCGGCTTCGGATGGCTGATCAAAGTGTGGTCCGACCTACCGGTTTCCTTCCGCATGTGCTGATCAAACTAGGAGGTATCAAGCTTTCTGTTGATCTCGTAGTACTTGATATTCCTAATAATGCCTATTCTTATGAATTACTACTTGGTCGTCTGTGGCTCACCAATGCACGAGTCGTTCATGACTGGAGAAAAGGCCGAGTCACTTTTGGCAATCGTGACAGTTCTGTCACTATTGACTCAACGGGTAAACTCAAACCTGCACACATCCATGACGAGGGATCCTCAACCACCAACTCAGTATTTGAGCCATACTAGTCCAGCCACGAAAAAGGTCATTATGTAAATCTACTGATATCATAAATTGGAGTCACCGTCTAGCTACCATTGATTGTGTGAATGCCGATTATTGTGCTCAGCATCAGGACAATTGTACCTCTCCACTCCCTATCGACCATGACCAATTACCTGATCTGGATACACCTATCATCAATGTCAATTTTATTGATATTCTTCCACACCATGATGAACTGCTAAATGTTGCATGGCTACCTACTAATGAATCAGACGATTTATTCATTGATGACGAGAACATCTTACAAATTCAGAATTGCCCAGAAGATATGGACATTTCTGATCTTCAAATCCTCAACTATATGGAAGCACTCCCACCTAGGACCTATCCGCAACATGCTTCCAAGGTGGAACCAGTTGCCAAGGTTGCAATTGAAAAACCTAAGACAAAATTCTACCATCCCAAACGCCCACACTATCCATGGGATCTCTGTGAGAAGGAGACTATCTTTCAAGTTGATAATACCCTCAAAGTCGAAAAGGATGAGGCTATAACAGATTCACAAGCAGCACGTTCCGCTATGAAGGAACAGTTGGAAATGGTGGACTTCAACGACTTCGCACCACCAGCTATTCTGGAGGGAACTGCCATTCCAGTAGTGGCCTATCAAACGCTGGCCCAAAAGCTGAAAGCCACGATGGAGCAACACTCAAAATTAGAAGAATCATACATTGCTTTCGTCGAGGCCCTAAACCAGCACATAGCCACCCTGGAAGAACGCTTAAAGGCTGCTGCCCAGTCGCCTCTGTCGGTTCATGCAGAGCACGCCCAATTCCATGATTCGGAGCACCACTTTGATGGACCAGATGGTGGAGATAGAGCAGGATTTCAACAGCCTCCTCCTGCAACTCAAGGCTCCGTATTTCAAGTCCAACCCATGGGGCAAGGAGCTCAAACACCAACCAATCCGTTGGGCTCTTGGGGTACCAGCTCCCAACATTATCTTTTCCCTTCCACCGCTTCTAACCCTCTCGACACCAGTAACCCCACCTTCATTCCACGACAATTTTCTCCTGAGTCACAAAGAATTGCAGAAGCTAACCCCTCGTCTCCTCTCTCTCCTGAACCCGATCCACAAACCGAACACAAGACTGCCTCTGAAGCACCAACCATCCACCACAGAATCACACCCACAGAACCAAACAAGGAGTTGTGTGCCTCTCAGAAGTTTGCAAAGAAGTATCCAACAACAAAAGAACGAGGTGGCTACATATTGCCAGATTTGGACCAGTGTTAGACACATAAAGCAGCAGTCAAACTCCTGGATCCACAACCTCTCTGGTGTCATCAGCACTTCTTGCAAAGTAAGATCTCAATGGCATGGTATCTTGAAGCTCCCACCTACATGCGCACCAATCCTTATTACTATCTAGTAGCGAGACGAGAACCGTTTCCTGCCACCAAGGTCAAGAACAGAATCTTTTGGCCTAAGCTCACAGGCGTGGATATCGGCAACTCGGCCGAAGACATGGTCACCAACTGCTGGGTATTCTACCAGAAGCACCATGGCAATCCTGATCGTGATGTCAGATATTTTGTGGATAATTGCGGCCTGGTGGCATTTCTGACAGAACTCAGAGGTTTTTGGGATCGAGGGTTACCCCCAATCGCCCTTCATATCAATAAACCCTTGCGCACGCAAGACGACCATATCAACGTTGCAAGGCTCTATTATCGCGCTGCACTCACTTTCGCCCTGCACGTTGATATAGTGGAGCTATGGAAAACCCATAACTTTCCATTTCTACAAACCCATGCCTTTCCTAAACAAATTACTGTGGCAAATGATGGAGGGCATCGACACGACAATCTACCACTCCCGACAACAACAGTCTCGTCTCCAAGAAGCACAAAAGATCCAGGATGAAAAGGCGTCGATTGGTGTGGGACCACCAATCCAATATGGAGGGGGATAATGTTAGCAACTGTGCTAACACAGAAAAAAGAAAGAAATAAAACTCCGTGGCATGTGTTTTGTAAGACCAGGTATAAGTATCTATCAATAAACTTCAAGCCGTGGCATGTGTTTTGTAAGTCCATGAGTAGAAGCTTAAATTATAATAAAATAGCTTAAACTTAGATTTAGAACTTAGAATTAGGAAACTTAAGATTAAAAATATTTATTTCAAAAGAAATATATATTGTGATATCCACAAAAGAATATGTCGCCTTCTTATCAAAGGAAAGGCATTTGTCTTTTACATATCTGCTGACATTCCAGGTGATGAGTCTGTTGAATCTTCAACTGTTCCATTGATCGAAACATCTGCACCTGCTCCAGTTGATGTAGATGATGCAGATACTAATATAGGGGTTGAAGTTGAAGCATGTATGACTTCAGATTATCAAAAAACTCTCCCTCGTTCTATAATCCTCTTTGATTCTCTTCCATCAGCATCTCCTGTTAATCAATTACTCTACTTGATGTTTCCTTATATTTTATAAATAATGAAAGTTATATTTCATTTAATGATACAGAAGATGTTTTGAATTTGAGAGAGGATGAAATCCTCTCAATTTTTGCTCAAAATTTATCTGAATTTTCTGACATTGTTGATTACCCATATGATGACCTTGAAAGTGAGATAGATTATGATAAAGATGGCAATTGGAAATCTGGCAATGAGGCCTTGGAGGCCATGATTGAAAAATCTAAAGCCTATGAAAAAAACTTTGCCTACAGAGGAGGAATTTTTGGAATTCCAAAAAAAATATCTCCCAAGGCCTAGATATATCCCCTCCGGAAATGTAGAGGCCATTGGAGGACATGACATTAGCAGAGCAAACGTCGTTGATTACGATGATTATGATCTGGTATGTAGATATTATATTGGTATTGATATTGTTCAGTTTTCTTATTGAGTTTGTAGTGTTATGTATAATCCTAAATTGATTTTCTTTTCTTGTTTACAGGATGCTATTGAAATAGATGCCTTTGGTATGAGACATGGAGGCGTCCGTGGTGTATTAGCTGGGAGAAAAGATGTGTCTCTATCTCATTATTTGAAACACTTTCAAAATAATGAGATATGTGTATATCATTCATCTTTTAATCCATATGCAACCATTGTCATTATGGCCATCAAATCATTATCAGTTTGTTTAGGAGGCCATAAGTACGCAAGATGAACATATAAAATAATTTTTGTGAAAAGAGATTGGGTTATACTCCCAATGAGACTACGAAAAGATCATCTGCAACGGCCCTTTATTCGGGTTACATTGATATGAGCAAGAGAAAAAATTTAGAATTTTTGGATCCATATGAAAGGAGATTATTCCTTCATGACAATACCATCTATCTGAATCTTGAAGAGGATGATGATGATAATTAAATAATTTTCTGTAATAGATTTTTGATATATTACAAGGATTTCTCTTTTGTAATGAATTTGAATGCCTTTCGGAATATCGTAATACTTGGCGAGTTTTTAGCTTAATATCTAAATTGTACTCTTCTATAAAACCATTGAAAAAGTTGAACTAAATATTTATTTCTTGAATTGTGTCCTCCATGATTTGTTGCTCTTTGAAATGCTCCCCTTGCTTGGCAATGAGATTTTTCCATGCCTTGTGATGACCAGATACTTAAGCTCCCATATTCCTTTGCAAAATAAGTTGCATGATGAAGAAGGATGTGCTGCAAACAATAGTTTTGATTAGTTACATCAGTAGAAAAAAATATAAGCCTGAATGAGAAAAGTACCAGATAATGATATAGATTAGCACCATGTAATGAGTAACGTTGTCTTTTCCCCAACAATCATGTACAGATTTTACAAATGTGGTGCAAATGATTTTGCAAAGTCCTCATATCTTCTGATGATAGGTTTTCTTTCCTGATAAGACCTACGAATTTGTCTAAGTTGGTCCGCACTTGTCCTTTTTCCACTCGATTACTTCCTTCCAATGTTCGTGTGACTTAAACAATTTCTCTCCAAATTTCGTATCTGACACTTGATTCTTTGCATGTGTGATTGGATAAGAATCTTCTTGCTTTAGCACCTCCAATTGATGGCTTATTAGAAATGTTTCTTTTTTTTTCCGGAGAGTCTGTCACTTTTTTCAATCGTGACATTCCCTTTATGTAGTCTTGCATTTGACAGAACTATTTCCAACCTCCTGATTGCTGCTTTAGCCACAGACTCCAGTTTATGATTCCATGCTAGTAGAATATGCAGGTAAATAAGTTTTTCAATAATACGAACCTCAACATGCAATGTGCATATGTGAACATATTTTAATGGAATTGGCAGAACACTTTTCATATTTGGATCTTCAGCTTCTCGTGTTGGGCCAATGTTTGTTGATCGTCCCAAATTCATATTGTAGCAATCCTTCATGCAATAAAGACATGGATGCTTTGATGTTGCCCCATGAGAGACATTATACATATATTTTAATGTTTTCAAATCCCCTACAAGGTGCCATTGAATTTGAAAACTTCCATGGTTTTTGATTGTAAATTTCTCACCCTCCAAATGTCTCTTTATAATCTCGCCATAATTTGTTCTTGAAAATGTCCATGAAAGTATTTTATGGTCCTCTTTCAAGACCGGTAGAGAAATAAATAATGCATTACATGTCAATAAAAACTGGCAAGGTATGAATTGTTAATAAAGATATTCTAAATGAAAATTGAAATGTATACCTGGAATGCCGCCAACCACCATATGTGATTTTCCGATTGAACACTAAACCTTCGATCATTTGTATCTAAAATTTTGTTCATCAAAGTGACACTCACTTGTTCCAACTTCTGACCTTGAATGATTTCAGATTCATCCAATTTTATTACAATAATGATCTTTCCATTTACTTGATGTTCGTCTAGTTTATAGAATCAAATAATGTATTTTAGAACATTTTCAATATCAAGAAAAATATTATTGCAATCGTTGTAATTAAGCTCACCATATTCTGATTTGTATAATTCTAAAGTGGTTGGCCAACTACTTTGAACATTCTGTCATTATAAAAATTTCTAGTTAATCTTACTCGATATGGACGCGGAAGATAAATTTTCTTCACCATCACTTGGGAAAAAGCTTCTTTAACTATTCTAAAAAAAGTAGAATAAGCATTTCTGCTAATTCCAGATACATCACATGCACCTTGTATCACATTCGCATCCAAGTATGATTGAACCTCAATCAAAACAGTCTCTACAATTTCATTTTTCATTTTTTCAAACCGAGCATTTTTTATCATTTCCTTTGCTGACTTTCTTGGTAAAACATGACTTAAAGATGATCCAATGCATGAACGATCCGTTAAATAGTTCTTTGCCACCAAACATGATCTGCAACAAACATATGAACCTCAAATTATGTTTAATAAATAAATAATCCATGTTATCAAGTGCAAAGTAAACTTAAATGACATATACAAATCAAATAAACAGTTTATATGACAACATACTTGAATGCTCGAATTCTTTTTTTCTGATTGCCGCTATGTGTAGATAAGTCATCAAAATTCTTCATCGGTACTCTCTTTCTTTTCCTCTTCATCATTGCCTTATTGATAACTTTCATATCAACAACATATTTTAAACTCTCGGATCGCAACTTTTCCATGGATTCTAACATTTCTTGGTTTGATCTCCGAAGAGTAGTGACAGTAGCATTCAACTCTGACATAACATTCTTGAGTGCATTGTTTTCAACACTAATGTGTTGCACATAATGAGGCAATTGTTGATTTGCACCTTGCAATTGTTGATTAGCAAACTGTAATTGTTGATTAAGACAAGATATGCTATGCATTCCAATATCATGCAACCTTTGACAATATCCAAGTAATCCGCTATTTCCTTCACATACATATCTGAGAAGATGAGTTACGGACTTAAAATCTGGACACAAATTGGTAGCTGGATCATTAGGATAAATTGATCCATCCAACAAGACTGAAGCTTTTTAAAGCCTCTATTCATAATCCAACAACGTAAAATATAGCTGAAAAGACAAATCTATATTCATATGATTATTCATTCTCAATTCTCTGACTATTGCAGCAACATTCTCTACAACTTTCGCATTTTTCTTAATAATTGGAGTGCATTCCATCGGAAGAGCAACATGCAAATGGAACATTGCCATTGTTAAAGCTACAACCATGTAAATGAATCAAACTACAGTAAATCAATATGAATAGATCCAGCATTCCTTACTTTTGTAATGTTCATGTCGCATTGAAAAATCATCCCGCCTCATATTTCACTATAAGCATACAGTGATTTCAAAAGTTTTGCCTCTCCCGCTTCAATTTTTGCATCGAGCACACCAAGATTTTCAGTCTTAAAGCTCTAGTCCCAAAATTTGGAACGAGCATGAAGAGAAGTTATTATATGTCATGCTTAACTAACTATTGTCTGAAGTTAAACATACTAGTTAAATGTCGGGCAAGGCTAGAAACTCGGAAAATGGTGACCAGAAGTTACCGGTTTTCATTCTCTTTCTACGTAACCTCTCTCTAAAGTGAAATTTCTTAAAGGGCCCATTTTGAGCCTTTTTTTCCTAATGTTTGCCTATCCTAATCTGGATGTAGGCGGCTATAGCTGTTGCTTTAGCCCATAGCACTCTTGGTGCTTTCGAGTAGGCGATCATGCACATTGCGGCTTCCATGAGTGTCCTATTCTTTCTTTCAGCAACACCATTGTGCTGTGGTGTATAGGATGCAATCCTTCTGTGTCCTTCTGTGAAGGATTCCTCGATCACTGCAGATCTAGAAGTCAGCTAAGCGGTTCGAGATGTATTCTCCACCATGATCTATTATGATCTACTTCACTTTGCTTCTTGTGCATCTTTTTGTCCAGTTCACGTATTCTGTGAACTTGTCGAGTGCTTCCGATTTGTTGTGTATGAAGTAGACTCTGGCGAACTTGTTGTAGTCGTCAATGAAGGTGATGTAGTATTTTGAGCCACCTATTGAGATCACATCGAAAGGTGCGCATATGTCTACCAGCTCCAGAATCTTTGTCGTTCTGAAGGAGTCCCTGGTGAAGGGAGTTCGGGACATCTTCCCTTTCATGCATGCATCACAGGTTGTCAATTTCGTTGCATTCGTGATGCTTACTCTTGTCTGATACAATGCCATTGGGTTCATGTGGCTTAGTCTATGCCATAGAACATATGTAGATTTGTGAGCTTCGTGTGCTTGATCTGCTGGTAGGCGCACCTTCACATAATACAAGTAGCCCTTTCATCTCCCTTGTGTAACAAGTGTGCTAATGCTGGCATCAACGACATTGCATATTTCGTTTGAAAATGTCACGCGCATTCCAATGTTTGCTATTCTTGCAACTGAGATCAAGTCTTGCTCCAGTGTGGGAACATTGTCTAATCGTCGATCTTTGCCGTTTGTGTTGAGCCATATAGCGAATTAATACCATTCACTTGATGTCTTGATCCGTCTCCAAGAACTATGTATCTGGATGGATCTGTACTTCGAAATTAAGACATTATTCGTTTAAATTTAATGAAGTGAGAGGTTGCTTCTGAATAAAAATTAACTCTTGTGTATCATATGTTGAGGCTACACACATCTATACATAGATAGGTTATTGAATTACCATTGTTCGACCTTTCTTTGCCCATCTTCAAGCTTTCGGGCTCTTTGACATAGGATGAACTGTTCTTGAGGTTTCTTGTTCCTCGGATTCTAATAGCAATCCTTGGCTGCATAGCAATTCTGATAGCAATCCATAGCAATCCATGGCTGCATGACCTCTCTTGTGGCAATGAATGTATTCAATCTTCGGGTTCAACCAACACACATCGACTATGTGTCCTTCGTGTTTGCATCTCACGCACGTCTTCTTTTCGCTGTCCTATTGTCTTGGCTTGCCTTTGTTTTTTCATTTTCCTTTGGTGCCTCCTTTTGTCTGCTGGTCTCGATCTTGCTTTCGGTCCTGACTCCTTCTTAGGCTTGAACTGCTTCTTTAGCTTCTCCTTGTTGCAATAGAGAGCCTGATCAGAGTTGCCCTTGTGATCAAGGTGCTCACAAGCTTCGACTTCTTCTCGGATCTCAATCATTATCTTTTTGAGAGTCATCTCTGGATCTTTTGCTAGCAACGTTCGGGTCATTTGGAAGGATCTTGGTGAAGCTCATAGCAAGTAGGTGAGATGCTTCTTAGTTGATACTGCATTGTCTGTTCCGACGTTGTGTAACGAAAGGAACAGATCTTTCATCTCTCTGATGAAAGATGTGAGGTCTTTGCCATCCCATCATAGGTTCGTCAGCTGATCTTTGAGAAGAATTATTTGACTGCATGATTTCGTCTGAAACCTTGTAAATAATGCATTCCACATCTCCTTTGCATTAAAGAGTGTTGCGAGGTCAAGCGTTAGGCTATCTTCGATGGATGAAGATAATACGGCTACTGCCTTGTCATTCTTTTCTCTCCATTCTCATAGCTCTTTGCCATTGGTTTTAGACATCTCTTCGGTGCCATCTACCCAGGGCCATAGCCCTTCTCCCTTTAAGATGAGAGAGGTCTTCACCTTCCATGCTAGGAAGTTAGACCCAACTGAGTCGAGGATTGTGCAGATATTTGACTGTATGCTGCTTATAGATGCCATTGTTGGAACTGTGTTCTTCAGCTTGTTTTCTGGTTTCTTGTTCTGAATGTTCGATCTCCTGGATCTGATAGCTCTGAAGCTATACCAGCTCTTTGATAGGAGCATTAGGCTCTGATTGAGGCTTAACCCACTCTGATATCACTGTTGAGAGCAATGAGATTTAAGTGCATGCATGTAGTGCACCACATTAGTCTTCTCAATTGGAACTTTTGAACACATTCAACTACTTCAATGCATTATATATTGTATTCTTCCACCAAAGAGACTTATTCATAAAGCATATATCCCATCTTGGTTTATGTTCTAAATCTATGCTAAAACTAGTTGAAGAGGGAATGTGAAAATTGTCAACTAGTTTTCTACTATTCTAGTTAGTTTGACAATTTGAGACTAAATGGGACCAAAGGGAGTCATCACTCTCAGTTATATCAGGGTTTGTGCTGGTATAGCAAAACCTAAGGAGTACTTCCATTTTGGAAGCTTTGGAGTCAAGACTATCTCATTTTGGAAGCTTTGGAGTCAAGACTCTCTCATTATTTTTGGTTCTCTTCTACTAAGAAAATACTTGTTGTAAGCTGGATCTATATGTATTGGAGAGTAGTAATAAATGATTTCTTGTTTTGTACGGCTTGTTAACAAAGAATTAAATTAGATCTCTTCATGTTTTGAATACCTTTTGATTCTATCAAGTTATGTTATGTAGATCTTGGTCAAACTAGAAATTCTATGTAGAATTGTCTACAAATTTGACATATATTTTTGTGCATCTTCCATTGTGCCTAGATCTATATTTAGGATAATTTTGGATCTTAAATCTTCACAACTCGCATCTCAGGGAGCACTCCTCTCTAACCTTTTGGCATGTAGTGCAGGTTCTTGGTCGTCTGGAAGATATGGACGGTGTGAAATCAACAAATTTTTGATGGATCCATGTCCCCTCTCTCGGCTATTGCTTGCAATTTGCTTTGTATGTTGTTTTTTATTGTCTCGGTGTTGTGTTGTTGTCTATCTTATGTACTTGTACATTTGTGAAAATATACTTGTTGTGTTGTTGTCTATCTTATGTACTTGTGCATTTGTGAAAATATACTAGTAACTTAAACTTTTACAAAAAAAAAAAAGGTTCATCATTTTTGTTCTAAGACCTTGCCTCTATAGTCCAAATGAATACATAATTATATAAAACCTATTTCGGATCATAGAGATTATTTAGTTGAAAGCAACCCATATTCCTACAAACTAGAAAACTTGAGGTTCTAAATAATATCACAAAATACTCACAATATCAGAAATTATTTTCTTTTGGAGTTCCAGGTTCCAAAGCGATCTATCACTGACAGAAAATTTTCTCTGAGAACTAAAATTACTCATCTTAACTCAAAGCAATAAGCATCACCAATAAACAATAAGCATTCACCATCAATTTGAGAGCACCTGTTGGAACTTGGTTGTTTGAGATTAGCGATAATTTATAATAACTTTGATAAAATTTTGCATCGTTTCATCCATAGACAGCTTTCATCCAACAAAACCACTCGTAAGTCGTTCAGCAGCTGCAAATTGATGTTGTATCTACTGATCTACATATGCGTAGGTAGTCAGAGAAAGAATACCACCGAAGAGATACTGAAATACATTGTATAAGCTGGAATGAAAATATTCTCATGAGAACCCACGCCTTTGAAATGCAAGGAAGTGGGTTTGTGAAAATAATTTATTATATTAAACGATGTCGTGAGGCGAGTAGAGTACATTCTATAACTATGACAGCCATGGACAGGCCAGGCTCTGTGACTAGAGGGAGTCGCATGTGGTTGGTACAAAAGAAAGGGAAAATTTTCCTCTGTCATACTTGATGTGATAGTTCTGCTGCATGATATTGCCGATGATGGAAAGGCCCAGACCTTGCGAAGAAGCTATGGCAAGACATAGTGTGTTGGAATCTACAAGTACAAAATAGTTTGCCGCTGGTGGATTGAAATCTGCTTTTGTAAAATGTAAAGAGAGAGTGGGGACGTCATAGCTGGTCAGTCCTGTGGCATCGAAGCAAAGGTCGAATCCAGCCGCTGAGCCGTCGCCAGGGGGAAGATGGATGGAGTTCTGAAATGCAGATTTCAGCCCAGCATACACAGGATCTTCCAGGAGAGTGAGGGTGGTGCCAGAGTCAAAGATGGTGAGTCCTGTCGCACTGCCGCTGGCTTGCTTTCCGCCAACACTGACTCCTCCCAAACCCACATAGTAATAAGTAGATCCTTGCTTGAGGATGGGCGTGGATCTTACACCTGGAACACGGAGATCTGCTGCAGATCCAAAGAACAACGGACTGGTAGTAGAAGGCGCATCATCAAAGCTTACTAAACAGTAGGAAAACTTCCTTTGAATCTGTGTTCCAAGCTGAGTAGTCAAAGAAGCAGATCCCTGTCCGAGACCTACGAGGCCGCCTGCACCTCCGAATGAGCCCATGTTGCTGTGTCCGCAGCCAAAGGCGAAATCGGGGATCTGTTGAGAGCTTCCTGTGGTGGTAGTCATGGTGATCGTCTCGGAGGAGAAGTCACCCATTGTGCCCGATTGATCTCCATACTGGTAAACATATTGGCAGTTGGGATTACAAATTCTGTTGGAGAACTTGCTGCATTTTGGGCTGTTGCAAGGAAGCTGCTTGTACGTTGATGAAGACGAAGGACTGAAAACGGATCCCTGCTGATTGTAGCAACTCCGGCAAGGATTGCACTGTACCCAGACTAGATCGCTTCCGGTGTCTACAATAGCCTGGAAATTTTGCACTGGATTGCCGAGCTTCAGCTGCATTAAGTATGCACCAAAATCTGAGGCCACTGGACTGGTAAAGTCTGTCGTCGTTGTTTTCTGGGAAAAACTGGCACCATAGCCGTTTTGAGTTGCTGCCAGATTTCGAGCTCGTTCCTGGCTACGCTGCACTGCAAGCCGGAGCCTCTCCAGCCTCGTGATATTCTTGAGGCCGAGGTAGGAAGATGGAGAGTCACGATGAATTAATTCCACCCTAAATCCTTCTTCCGATTGTTTTGAGAGCGTAGTACTGTTACTATCATTCAGTATACGATTGGAAGACTTTGATCTCCGATTCTGAATATTATTGATCTCCGTCTTGTCAACGGAGACGAAATTCATTTTCTGTGTTACGATCGAGGTTGCGCCTGCTATATAAATAAAACTCAAACAAGCGAGGAGCAGAACGCGCATAAACTGCGTTTGCATGTGACCATTTCTTGAGAAATTAGCCATTTCTTTAATGCAAACTGCCTTTGCTCACTCTTCGTCACCTATGAGAGACTAGAGGAATTCGAACATGTAATCCACCTGCTGGCATGAAGCGAGGAGGAATCAAGAGCTAATGATCAAAGTTCACCTTAATCGCTGCAGCTTTAAATACTATGAACTTTGGAAACGCTTTCAGATCAGGCAACATACTGTAAAGGAGGATATTCCACCCGAAGAATTTTCTCTAAAGTTCGGCAGATATATGCTAATAGCTACAACATAAAAGCTCCAAAATGAGCTTCAAGAATGCTTTTTGTTTGTACTATTGAGAATTCGAAGCATAGGCCGTTTCACTTACCTTCTTCTCTTCTATCTCATGTCCAGTCATATTCTTACTACGCCGATCAAAAAATACCTCTGAACAACCTTCGAGTGGACCTGTATCTGGAACTAGTCACCTGAGTTTAAAAATCTCACTAAAATTTCAGCCTTCTCTTACTCAGATATTTCACTCTCTTCTTTGTAGAATGCGGAGCACTTAACACCGTTACAGATTGTAACTAATCAGTAAGCTATACAAGCGCTAGAGCTGCAGAAGAAGCTGTCGTCCAGGAATCGGCACTCATCTCACGTGCAGATTCCTGGAGTCGATTGATTGCAAGCAGTCAGAAACTAACCAACAACAACATATTCCTACTACTCTGGTTCAATAAGTACCCATCTCAATTAAACCACGAATGATACATAAGACATCCACTCAAAACAAAATCACGAGTCAAAGTCTGACCTCCGTCCCTAGCCCTGCAAACCAACTACCCAACAAAGACAATACATTGGCTTCTCCCGTACCTCTCTGTAGATCTAGAAAAACAGCACAGATCATGACCTACAAGCGACAACAGATCTGATAATGCTGACAATGTCTGTAAACCACGAGCATGCCAGGGCTGCTGAGGGGGGTAGGGGACAGAATCAAACTGTCGTTTCGTGTGAAACAAGGTGGATGAAGTTGTAATTTACGCTACCCATGAAGCACACTGCACAGAAGCTCATGATCTGTCTTGTTTTTCAAGCAGAATGAGCTTGCTTCTGCTGCAGCTGTCCTCATTGTCGCTGCTTCTCAAATGGGTGCTCTAAACGAAAAGGAGGAGAGTCTGAGGAAGGAAAAGCCATTGGATGCGGAGGGGGAGGCGCAGCAGGAGGCGATGGTAGAGTGAAGCCCGAGGCTATGGCCTATCACCAAATTGCATGTGGTGGTATGCGGTTTCTCTCCATCTTCGGCGGCTGTGGCGAAAATTCTTGAGGCTGCTTTCACACAAAAACGGGGACTAGTAGATGAGTGCATTCCCAAAAATGCTTTTCAAAAGTTATTAAAAACCTTTAAAATGGACCATGGAGTTCTCTTTCCAAAACATGTTGAAATTTTATTGATTTTCTTACTTTTTTTTTCTAGATTTGATTGCTTTTGCATTCCCATCCATTGACAATCCTCCAAGTGGCAAGCTTTTTTATTGCTTTTGCATTCCCATCCATTGAGAATCTTCTAAGTGGCAAGCTTTGAACATATATGGCTAACCGTCCAAGTGATCACGCTTCAGATACATTGTCCCTTTAATCCCCCCCTCCTTGGGTGCAAGTGTTACTTGAAGGCATTGTACAAAAGTTTGGTGGGCCAAGGCAGGATCAATAATCTTTCACCACATGGGAATGTGTAATTGCTATAAAAATTGGAATCTAGATTGTACAATCTAGTACTATGAGAGAAAGTCCATACATCCAAGGCATGTGTTCATGTGTGAGCATTGGTGTACAACTCTAATAGGTCTTGCACTATCTTTTTTGCTCTCTACTTGCGTGCTTGAAAGATAAGGAAAAAGGGTTGCATACATGCACACACCCAAAGGAGCTCATTCACTTATAAAACTTAGTTGGACTCTCGTCACATGGCACTTTGCAAAGCCTCCACATAGGGATACAAAAGTGGGCTTTGTCTTGTCTAATAGCATCCCTTTGAATCTTCATGTGACCGATTTGATGCATCACGGCTTCCAGAATTATCGAATTTTCATTCACCAACTTTTTCTAAAGCAATTTTCAAAATGTCAGTGATTCTTCTCAAAAACAAATTGAATCTGATTATCTTTCTTCGCACTAATCATTCTTAATATATTAGATACCCAAAATCTAATATTTGAAACCCAAATTCAAAATAGGCATGGGACATTCTTAGCACGCTATATGATATGAGAGACGTCACTTCTAAGTTACAGGCTTAGAAAAAAAAATTTCTCATATAAAATGACTAATGGTGATTCGTTAAAGAATCTTACTCACATATAAAAACTGGGTGATGATTATATCAACACACTCAAATTTAAGAGTCTTTCTAGAGTGATCGCTATGTTACTACAGATGGGGCCGTCCACTTCTTTGAATGCAGATTCACATGTTCTATACACAAACAAAGGCTTGAAAAGATAGAAAAAGAAAGGCCAAAAGTAGTTCAAATCGAATCAAAATCAGAAGGCAATCCAAAATCAAGATCAACCATCAAATCCGTAACCCAAGAAAAAGATGTTTTGTAAGTAGTGCAAGCATACTCATCATGGAATTCAAGATTACAGGATATCAAAGTTCAACAACAACAACAAGTGGATTGTCAAAAAAATTTCAAATATTTTCATATGCAGCTGCTTATGACCTCATGATCCACATTGTGGACAAGAAGACAACCTTCTTGCATGGTGAGTTAGACGAGGAGGTCTACATGGATCAACCCCCAAGATATGTCTCGAATTCACTTCCTGATTATTCTCGAATTCATTGTCGTGATGCAGGTTTCAAGATGCTTTCCTACAGTGATGCTAGCTGGGATTGTAAAAGCGTCTCAGGAGGATGCACCATCGCGTCAGGAGCGGCAGTTCTTTGGGTCAGCAGGAAGCAAACCATTGTGGCTCAGTCATCCTGCGAAGTAGAGTATGTTGCAACAGCAAAGATGGCCAACGAGATACTTTGGATCAAGCAGTTCTTGGACGAATTGGACGAAACAAGGAACGATCCTCTGGTCTTGCAGATGGATAACACATCTGCAATACATTTGACAAAAGATCATGTGTTTCACTCAAGGATGAAACACATCGCGATCAAGTACCACTTAATCAGGGATCTGATTGAGAAGAAGATGCTGCAGACCATCTTCATCGGAACGAAAGACATGGTTGCTGACATCTTCACAAAGGCCCTAGAAAAAGGACTTTTTGAGAGACAGAGGAGCAGTCTTGGAGTTGTCAGGCTATCATGCTTTGAGAGGGAGCAGCTGTATCATTCCTACAGTCGTTCAGAATGTAGATAGACACTGATGTACTATGTTAACAGATTAATGCAGCATTCAACAAAATTCAAACCAAGGTGCAAAATTTTATGAACAAGTGAATCAGACACACGAATAACAACAAACTAATTTGCATTCAAGATCAAACATCATAAGAGTGATGTGTGCACAACGGCTACAAAATCATCTATTGATTTTTCTGATTCTTCAAGCACTGCATGCATATCCATGCAGTGCGTTGGCGTGAGAGAAATACAGTTCTCCCATGAGTAATGTCTCGCTTACTAGCGGATTTGTGGATCTACAATTCCTATGCAGAATTGTCACAAAAAAAAAATAACTTAGAGTTTGTTGGCAGCGAAGAGCGGTCCAGTAGACGATGTGGCGCATCGTGTTCGCCCTGCGGGCTGCGTGCGGGATCCCATACCCACCGCCTAGCCACCCGCCATCATTTCCCTTTGACCCCAAAAGGGCTAGTACCAGGAGATGATGGTACATTGTCTACAATGAGCTTATATGTGGGTTCTATTATAGTCTCCATTTGCTTATGGGATGAATGCACTCTTTTTGGTGCCTTTTCGAATGCAACCGCTTTGTGCATAGCTTGCATCCTCCAACACCCCCACTCAAGCGAGCACAGGGCGAAGGAAACTCCCACTTGCTCTTTCAGGACCAGAACACTTGCTCTGATACCAACTCAGAGTTTGTTGGTAGTGGAGAGCGGTCCAGTAGACGATGTGGCGCATCGTGTGTGCGCCTGCGGGCCGCATGCGGGATCCCATCCCCACTGCCTGGCCACCCGCCATCATTCCCCTTTGATCCCAAAAGGGCTGGTACCATGGGACAAGGGTACATTGTCTACAATGAGCTTATATGTGGGTTCTGTTATAGTCTCCATTTGCTTATGGGACAGATGCACTCTTTTTGGTGCCTTTTCGGACGCAGCCGCTTTGTGCGTAGCTTGCATCCTCCAATATTGGCCACTATCTGAGGCATTTTCTTAAGAATGAGATCTGTATTGCTCATTCAAAGTTTAGCCCAGTTGGGGAGACTCTTATAATGGCAGTTAAAGCTTTATCTTATTATCTAGGAGGACATAAATTTGTTAAGACAAATAAGATCATTTTCGTCAAGAGACCTTATGTTTTGAACATTCTAGGTTTTATCGATGAGAATGTTCCTTTAAAGAGCTCCCATTATTCATTGTACTCTATGTATATTAAACTTAGTGGAAACAAGGATAATGCACATCTATTAGATGCATACTCAAGCAGAGAATTATGATGCTCCTCTCTTTTGAACTTGTCATAATTTGATGACAATGATGACTGAAATCATTTGAGGAAGAATGTAATCTTCCGTTCTCAACAATCTTCTATTTTCTCTCTTCTTGTATGAACTTACATATTTTTCTAAACTTCTTGTATTATGTGGATTTTGTTATTTGTCGAATCTAAACTATGTGGTAGATCAACCACTGAAATAGTTGGCAAATGTTGTTTCATTTTTCATTGGTTCGAACCTCCATGTTATGTATTTCGATGAAATGCTGCCCATGCTTACCAATGTGACTTCTCCATCCCTTGTGATGACCAGACGCTCAAGCTTCCATATGTGTTTGCAAAAAATGATGTATGATCTCTTAGTATGTGCTGCACATGTCAAAATCGTAATGTCAATCTTATGATTGGATCAAAATATATTGCAAAAATTAAAAGCATCTCAAAACATTTATACTAACCATGTAATGAGTGATGTGATCTTCTTCCCATGCTTTGATACTACATCAACAAACTCAACACAAGTCTTTTGTACAACCTTCTTATCAATATAAAAAAAATTGTCTTTTCTTAAGATTTCAATCATACTATCAAGCTTCCTTCTAGTTGCCGCTCTTCTCGAAGTCCTGAGGCAGCAATGATATCTGTCCAGACTGAGTATTGAATTTAGAAGCCTTACTAGTATGGTTTGATAGGAATCAACGTGCTTTTGCTCCTCCTATGTTTGGCTTAGTAGGCATATTTCATGTCTTTCCTGGAAGCTTTTCATCTTTCTATATTTTGACATGTCCCTTATGAAGTCCTGCTTTCAATAAAACATCTTCTTATCGAGAGATAGCTTACTTCGCGAATGATGTTGGCTTACTATTCCAAGAAAAAACTATATGAAGATAAATGGGCTTTTCTATTAATCTAACTTCTGCATGAAGAGTGCAAACATGCACATTTTTCAAGGGAATAGGCAGCATAGGCTTCCAGTTTGGATCTGCATATTCTTTGGTAATTTTTGTACTCCTAGTAACATCTTTTGTCATTTTCATGCAGTACAAACAAGGGTGTTTAGATGTAGACCATGAGAGACATTATACATGCATTTCAATGTTTTCAAATCATCTGCTAAGTGCCATTCAACATTGAAGTCCCCAACTCCTAAAACATTGAGAAATCCTCCATCCATATGGTCCTTCATGATCCTAGGGTAAGATGTCCTAGAGAATATCCATGATAATATATCATGATCCTCCTTCAGTACCTGTCCAAAGATATAATCAAACTTAGTTTAATATGAATTAATACTATCCATTGAATCTAATGTAATAAGAATACCTAAAATGCTACCAACCACCATATATCATTTTCGGACTAGACACTGAATCTGAAATCTCTTTGGTCCACTGTTTGTGATAGTGCACCATTCATGAGAGTTATACTAACCTTCTCCATCTTCTGCCCTTTCACAATTCTGACTCATCTAACTTAAGTACTATGATTATTTTGTCATTCATCTTTTCAAAAGTTATATCATAGAATGTGACGATGTATCTTAGTAAGTAATTTAGATTAACAAGTAAGTTGTTTGATGAATTATAAGATATTAATCTTCCATCAGTTTCATACACCTCAATATGAAATGGGATACCAATGATCTTATGCATACCTATGTTTAATGTCTCCCTCTCTTTCTTCAAGTGATATGACCTTGGGATTGGGACTTTTCTAATTCGAACTTGCTTAAAAGCATCTCTAATAAGTTTAAATATTGTTGCATATGCTTCCCTGCTAATATCTGCAAAATCACAAACACCTTAAACTATAGTCTTATCTAAAGTTTTTTGAATGTCCACCATATTGTTATTTTGCACTTCACATTTGAACTCCTATTGTCCATCATGATACACTCAGTGGATTTGCCTATCAATATTGAGCCCAATGAAATTTTAAGTGAAGCATTGTCCTTAATATTCCGAGGAGCTACTAATGCAGATCTACAAAAAAACAGATAGTAGAATATCACCGTAGCTTAAGTAAATCCATATGTCATTGATCAAGTTACAAAAATGAGAATATGCTTACTTGAATGCATGAATCCTTCTATTTCAATAACCTCCTTTGAAAGAGTTTGAATATCCTTGCAACTTTATCGCTTTCGCTTCTTATTCCTAGCCTCCTTCTTAGCCAATTCCACATCCTTCAGTAATTGTAAGTTTTCAATTCAAATACATTGTAAGATTGATTGCATTTGTTCTAGTTCTGATTTGATATCGATTGCTATCTTCCGTAATCATTCATTATATTTTTTAAGTTGTTCATTTTCCTCTAAGGTCTTTTGGAGAAGACAATCTCTATTTTGACAATAAGAGGATCTCCGTATCAACTCACATTCTAAACTTCATATAAAACTGATTTCATGGTTCTTCAATCTCTCACAATATCCTAGTAATCCAGTATGCCCATTGCATATCCATGAAACTAGATTAGTTATTGAAGAGAATGTGAGATGAGTCAAAGTGCTAGGATCTTGAGAACATAATATTCCATATGTCCTCATATTTGGAGATGGCACTCATATTTTCATTCCAGTGGAGGGAATGCATATTCATACATTTTGCTTTTTTCCCTGATTTAAATTTGGAGATGCCGGTCATATTCTAGATCTAATGAGAAGATTGCCCTCTTCGTAACCAATGGAGGGAATTTATTTTCAAATTTAGACAAGTTAGACTGTGAACAGTTTAGAGTTCTTAACTGTGACTGTAGACACTATGGATAGATCATTGGGAGTTGGGGAGGCCTCAGGAGTGGTGGGGGCAAGCAAAATAAACAATATTGGTTTTTTTAATTTGATATTTTTCTTTATCCTAAATGGCATTCCTTAAAGGGTCTTTTTGATATTGAGAATTCCTCCAATGACTCGATTTGGATCTACCTTGGAAAAACACCAACCATTCAAATTTTGGTGATCTCACACGTGACTGAGCAGTACAGTCCATATAGTCAATTGGTGAGAACTCCCTTTTCTCTCCTTGAGCTCAAGGCTTCAAATCCAATCTACCTCGCAAATGAGGATATGGCAGAGAAAAAAGAGCTTCATAGATTTCTGCATTGTTCTAGCTAAGTAGCTCCAGTGTATGGTTAACCTCGCTAGGTTTAATGTTTACCCTTAAGCATAGGCTTCAATCCAATATGTTTTTGATCCATTTTGACCCAAAAATTCCCTTGATAGCCATAGAAATGCAACTACACTCTCTAGATCTTGATTTCAAGGCAAATTTTTTATCACTCTTGATGTATGCATGGATATCTTAGGTAGGCTCTAATACCATGTTAAATTTCACATGTGTGGGACACCCCAAAAGTGTGATTGATCTCCTAAGTTGTGGGTGATTGCGCAAAGATCAAGCATAGATTGAATTCCAATATCTATCTCACAAATCCAAGGCAAGAGCACAATGTAACATGCATATATCATTCACAAAAGTACATTCACACGTGTGGAGACTTGTAGATGAAAAAACTAAGTGTCATAAAGCCTTGCTCTCGGGTAGAGAGAGAATCCAAGTACAAAAACCCAAGTAGAGAGAGAAAGCCAAAAAATCTCTAAATGTACGAGATCTCACTTACTCCAAAAAAATGCATAGAATTGATCTAAGACTCATATAAGTTGCAACTCGAGGTGGAGGGGAGTGAGACATGATTGGACCCCTTCTTTTTCTCCTCCTAATTTGATTGGCTAGGTGACATATAGGCCCTCAAACTTGATTGGACCAATTTCATGGATTTCTCTCTTTTGATTGGTCTCTTGATCTTATGCCAACATATAGGAAAGTGTCACTCATCCACTCTCATCATGACAAATGTAATAAGCCTAAGCTAACTCGAGTTAAATCACACTCCAAATTTGGCCCTATCACCTACTAACATGTGTATAGGGACTAAAAAAGTCTAGACACCACTAAACTCATCATAGATAACTTTTACATTTTTCACATTTCAATATCTCATTATTTTTCCTTCTAATTCATAATCTTCGAGATGAGACATGTAAAATGTCTTTATCAATAACACCATTCTCAAAAGTATTTGTGCATCCATCTGAAGAGCTTTCAAATTTATCACTACTGCAAATGAAAGCAAAAGTTTGATATGCTTTACAATAGGACTAAAAGTCTATGAAAAGTCAACGTTTGGGATTTGAAAAAGTCCCCTTGACTTCCATCGATTAACTAAACCATCAGCTTTGTATTTGATTCAATAAATCCATTTGCAAAAAATGACATTTCTACCAATTGACAGTTTTGTAATAGTTCATGTTTGACTTTTGATGAAAGATTGATGCTCTTTGTCCATTTTCACTCATCTGCATCTGGGCTCGAAACTACTTCTCAATATTCAATTGGTTTCTCTGCCAAATAAGATGATGCATCATCAATGAATATATTAGGAGAAAATCTTTGTCGACTTGATCTTCTAGATGTTGGTTGCTTCGACTGATATTGAGGCTGATTTGACTCATCTTCTTTCATATCATTGACTATCATAGAATTGAGATTTGAACTTGATGCAAGATCATGTATTGATTCAACATCTGTAACTTTCTCTTTTACCTTTTGATCATACATTGATTTTTAACATTTCAATCTTCTTAGTCAATAGATTACAAAGCCTATAAAAAAAAATTATTACATTAATAGCCAAAAAAAATTGACTTGGGACTAGTTTCATCTAGCTTTTATCTAAGTTTTGTTGATATTTGGGTGAATGTGATACAACAAAAAATTTGAATACTTTTTAATAATATCTTGGTTGTGATTCAATTTTGTAGGTATTCAATTGTCAAGATGGATTTTTTCCAAAAATTTTGTGACAATGATACATGAAACAATATATTTTCACACTTTTGATGAAAGTTTGATTTTTCTTTTCAACCACTCCATTCAATTGTGGAGAATAGCTAGTAGTATACTATCACAAAAAACCTCTTTATATTTAGTCGAAATGAATTCACCTCCACCATCAGTCCAAATTGACTTGGTCTTCCTTGAAGTTTGACTTTCAATTTCCTACTTTAATTGGTGAAAATTCTTGAAAGATTTTGACTTTTGTTGACAATAGTGCTTCTCGAATAATCATCGATAAAAATTAGAAACTACTTCGCTCCCCCTATCGAGAGAGTTTGCATGGGCCCACATATGTCACTATGACTTTAAAATGTCAAAGTAAATTCTCGTCTAATAAAGTAAAAGTAGATAAAGCTTGAACATTCGAAGAATGACATTGACTAAACTTGTAGAGATAAGCTTGCCTTGTCTAAGTGCAAGTACTTTATTGCTTTTGTCTAAAATAGAACAAGCATCAATGTTAAATTTGACTATATGATCCAAACTAACAATTTTGCTTATTGAAAGCAGATTTTTAGTGAGATTGGAAACATGAAAAACATTAAATTTGGAATCAGAATGAAATTATCATTTTGAGATTGCAATTTGAGAATTCCTTCACCATCAATCAAATGAGTACTATTGCCACCCAATGAGACACATCTGAGTGGTACCTTATCTATACTCATGAAACCATCGATGTTAACATCTCGTCGGTCTTCCTTTGTCATGAATGCTATCTCATTTTATTCTTTGTCAAAGTCTTGTGAACATTCGACTAAATTAGCATGTTGCTATTGTTGCTCCTTTTGCTTCAAGTTGAGAATTAACAATCCTCCAACAAATGTCCTTTTCTTTTACAATATTTACAAAGCAAATCTTTTTTTGACTTTAAAATGAATGGGTCAATATTTGAATTTCTACCTTGTTCTGAATTCAAATTAAAATAAAAAAAAAATTTCTTTCTTCTTTGACTTCTTTGATTAAAGAGCTTCAAATTCTGTTGTTGATTTGGAGTCTGAACCACCATTCAGTTAACAAAACTGATACTGACCAATTCCATCACATAAGCACATCATCAAGACAAGACAAGAACAAAATTGCTCCACACACTGTATATATCATTAACTTGAAAGTTACAAGAAAAATACATAAGTAGAAGCAAGGGTTCAAGAAGGATTCGCCCAACCATCTAGAATTAGAAAGAAAAAGTAATCGTAAAAGAATTGGCAAGTAACCGTAATAGAAATAGTCAATTATTGTCTTTCTAATTCTCTCTCTCAATAATTAACCTTTACAAGCTATTAACAAGGATATTATTCATGGAACATGACTCCATGAGAGCATAGTTGCTCACAACTTACAAAAAAAAAAATTTGGAAATATACATTATCATGAGACTGTGAGTAAGGGAGAAAAGATATATCTTTTAATATCTTCCACACTTCAAGTTATTGTTTTCATGCAAGCTTCATCCTAAAGTTCTCAATTTTGTCCTTGTTTAGCGAACTTGTGAATATATCAGCCAGCTGCAAAGTGATACTACAATGAATCATACCTATTTTTTGACCAAAGCTTTTCATGTATGAAGGTGACACTCATCTTTATCAATGGAGGAGAATGCACATTCAAATTCACGTATGCTAAACTATGGTTAAACAAAATGTAACCATTACTACAATCATAATAATACTTGGGACTCCATAACTGTAACTGTATATGGGATAATTAGACCGTTGCGGGTGGGATAAACTTTGGGAGTTGTGGGAAAGCAAATAAACATGGCATTCCTTATAGGGTGTTTTTAACATTGGAACTCTTCTACTGTGGTTATGCTCTTGCGGATTCCTTCGGAGAGGTAGCTACTCTTTTTGTGATTCAATGGTTGGAAGGTTACGTGTTGCAAGCTTTCCTATTTATTGTTGATCATTGTAGGTTGGATTATGATAGCTCTTAAACCTCCCACATACATGCAAACAATTCATACCATGGAGTTGACATCTTGACACAACAAAGTGACAACAAAGATTGTGGATAGCCAATGTATACTTATCAAGGTGCAAATCCTAGTCTTTCTTGATGGTTTGCACAACAGTGTACATTGTGGTCTTTTATTTGTGCTTCATCTTGGAGGGAGATCATCACATAAGAGAGGTGGTTGTAGCACTCATCGATGGGTGGTGAGCTAGTCTCCAGTCCTACAATTTATTCTTCCACGCTCTAAAGTTAAGTAACAACTATGAAAAATAGGTCACCAAGGCCCTTATCCTAACATCATAAAAAGCATAAACACCATTTGAAATTATTCAAATATTGAACACCACTCAATATAGATATTAATTCAAAGTATATCGAATTGGTGGAGTGTCACTATTTACTTTAGTACATCAATTGGTTTAAACTGATTACATTCAAACTAGTATGAGTTAAGAAAAGGCCTAACTAAGAGCTACTATGGTTGTCAAATGTATAACACTCGATTCACGCACATGTATTGGTGCTAAAGATGAGTAATTTATAGATGAGACGACGATGAACACCCTAGCCTACTAAATGAAACCACACTGTTGTCAAATATCAACATTTTCAACAATACACTCTAAATTTGGAAGTATACATTTGTATAAGATAACTTTGGGGCATTTTCCATAATAAATAGTTGATTAAAAGATTAAAAAATGGTAGCACGTAGCTGCAATAGAATATTCTGATTCTGAGCTGATTACTTGAATAGTATAGCTGTCGTACGATTGCAACCTTCAGTATTCATACTAGGTCAACAGACAGCCTTACTACAAGAAACAGGAAGAGTATCTGATTGGACAAAGGAAGAAAAGAAAAGTAATTACCTCAACTCATGCAAATAATTCTATAAAAAAGGCCTTCCAAGGGAAAGGACGATGATCACTTAAATTCAAATCATGACAACTTTATCCAGCACGAAATTTGAACATGTTCCTAGGGCCTAAAAAGCCCATTCATCAACTTTCAATGGATACAATGTACGATATATATATACACACAGCATTGAACCACATTGATAGCATGCATTACTTGCAAAATTACAGTTTGAAAATGAGATGTCATAGGAGCTTTTCACCTTCAACATGGGAGTCCCAAAACGCAACTATCACTAAAATATTTTTATAAACAACAAAAATTATGACGGTTCCGCAACCGAGTATGACTTGAAATCAACAATAGGAATTCATTCGAACCGACTGTCATCAAAAACCCAAGGCTCATGTTCAAATAATTCTCTTCCATTCATACGTACCCTACCAGCTGCCAAATCATCAGCCCTTTTCTTTGCAGCAGCCATGGCTTTAGCCATTGCTGCAGCATCCTGTGAGCATCGAAACAATTGTAAGTAACTACGCCAGAACCATACTAAAATCACTTAACCAAAAAAAATTTGCTATCAAATATTCAAAATTTTCACTCTTGGCTCCCTAAAACAACATTCACAAGCTTCAGGATTTTCTCCCTAGCCATGCTAGTCACGGTAATTCTTCTTCTCCAGGAAGCACCTACGTAATCCTTTTGTCTTCAAATTTTGTTGAGCTTTGAGAAACTCACAAAGAATTGTGATTTCTTATGAGGTAAAATTTCTTACGAGGCTTGCCCGCTGTTAGCAATAACTCAGGGGCAAAACTAAGAACATCTCGACATTATTTTCAAGACTTTGATGGACTTTGTATCTCAAAGGGAAGAGAGATTTTTCCCTTAAATTTCCAGTTCTGCGTATAATTTCTAAAAAGGGTATTCAGATGGACTCACACAGTGATTGATTAGAGAAAAGCACTTAAAATGGGCCAACTTTTTTAATACCTTCCACTTTCAACTTATTCAGCATCCAGAAAAAGATAACAAGGTAGCTATTAACTTGTTTAGGAGGCCTAGGGTACATCACATGTCTACTGCTTTCCATAAAAATTTCTCTATTATGAGGGACATGTATGGTAATGATAAAAATTTCAAACCCATAGTTGAACTCCTAAAAGAGAGAAAACAAGTACATTGCTATCTTGAAAAATGGATATTTGAAAGTTCAAATCAAGGGCTTTCCAATGATATGACGGTTGCCTGAATCAACCTAGTGATACAAAAGTTATGGCCCTATGAAGTTCATTCTTGCTATGCTAAGACACTATAGATTGTTAGAAGCAGTCCTCTTTACAAGCTTTCTTGCCTCCCACTGAGGCCATAGTTTTGATACCATGCAAAAGTACTGGATCTAAGCAAAGCAATCCAAACTATTTTAGCACACACACAAGAGAACAAGCTTCAAGCTTGCAGACACTTTTCCAATAAGATGCGTAAACCCTATACAAAGAGCCTTGCATGAGGCTTATATGTTTCTTCAATCTAAAATGCCACATGGTGGTCAGATAATGGTTGGAAGAACATCGGGGAATTGGCAACTTAGAAACCTATTGCGAAGGAAACACATAATTATGCAAGGACAAGATGGTTCATAATTCAAATTACAACTCTCTCAAATCATATTTCTTATTCTAGCTCCTATACCCCCTCATGCATTGGCTTCCTGGCCAAGAGCATTCCCCATCCATGATAAGGACCCTTGATCTTTGACTAGGGAAGCCCTTTCTATGCATGCCCGGATTAGCCATGCACTACCAAAATATTTTCCTTCATGCATGTCCCATGCAAACTTGTTGGTTGGAAATTTACATGGGCTGATTAAAAAAATCTTTTCGTGCATGTGAAACTAGTCTATGCATGGCCCATGTAAACTCATGGTAGGGAAGATTGCATGGGGGGAGGAGCCTATGAATCCCCTCATGCCTACCCTCTCCTCCCACGTCCTCATCCGTGCCAATCCCATTCATCTTCTCTCTCTCTCTCTCTCTCTCTCTCATGGATCTAGTTCTATGCACAAATATCGACATTTTCGACTGCTTAACCAAGAAAGAAGTAAATCTTGTGCACTAATTTACTTTAGTATATCACATTTGTAAGTAAGAGGGACTTTTTGTAGTTTGTGATAACTTGCACTGCAGGCAGCTAATGAATGATAGAGATTGCTCTTTCTATTAGGGTTACAATCTAGGAACACGTTCTTCGTAAACCACTAAATGCAAGCTAAACTAGTATAGATTCACATAAATGATGCAAACATAATGCTAATGTTCAAGATAGGTTTTACGTTTTTGTTATCGACCAATGTATCTTATACTCTTGGTATCAAAAAAAAGAAATGGTATTATATTGTTATTATAAACTTTGCCGGCACATCAGGTGTTATGATTGGAACAGTGTTTGAATGGCATGGATTTGCCCTAACTACATACCATAGTTTATGGGCTTTCATGAGCAATCATGAGGGTCTAAGGGATTAGTATGGCACAGATCTGCCTGATACTTTGTGCTATGTAAGAACCATACCCGTCCTGATATAAGTGATTGACTACAATTTTTTCTCAATTACTATGTAATGTTATGTGAATGATACATGGTTTTTGCCCTTATGCTGATCAGTATGGCTCTGTCCTCATACTTGTTATAGAAGTTACTAGTAGAGAAGATTGGACTATTGTTCGTAAATGCTATTTAAGCCGTCAGTCATGTAGTGAATCTTGTTCCGGACATGAATAACAACTGATGCTCAGCCACGACACCTGTCTTTCCCACATACTAACTGGTGCGGTTTTGTTTTGTGGGATGGTAGCAGGTAAAAGCTGGGCGTCTTAAATTTGTTTTCACTTTATAGTACCTTGTACCAAAAGATTTAATGCAGCTTTGTTTTAACCCATTATTATGATATAAAACAAAAGGTTCAAAAGGTTTGGTCTTAACTTGTCAAGAGGGACTATGTGAAATGTTTGATAAACTCATCAAAGCACAAAAGTAAGCATAGCATGCACCATCAATGATGTGAAATACATCCTCTCTTGGAATTCTATGGGAATACAAAGTTTAACCTTAAAATCTTGATCCTTCACTCAACAGTTATCAAAGAAACAACAATGGGGTATGTTTTTTCCTAACAAAAATTTTATAGAGTTCATAAGGCTATAACTTTGGCACTAAAGGCTCAAATAAGGTGAGATTTACATTCTTCGAAGTCCCTTTTAAGTCTGCATTCTTGCACATCAAAAATCTCAAGAATCGGATCTTTTTTTCAAAATTTATGAGCAAAATAGTGAGAGGAAGGATTTTTTGCATTCAAGAGTGTCTAAGTTGCAAGATACTTGTCAATTGAGAGCTCTCACAATTAGCGTTAAGCAACCTACGCTTTTTGGAAATTGATTCCTGGAATATGGCCAACAAGGATGATTCATTATTGGGTGAAGCTGGTACGTTGGATGGCATTTCAAACTTCAATATTTGGAAGTTTAGAATGAAAAATATACACATTGAAGAGGAGCTTTGGGACATATTGACAAGTGAGGAGTGGAGACCGTTAACTGATCCTAACATCAAAGCCCTTGACAACGTGCACAACAAGCCCTAACAATCCTCAAATTATCAATCACTATCACATATACACACACATCAATGATGCAGTGACGAGAAACAAGTTTGGAATGCCCTGAGGGCACAATGTGAGGCATCAAATACGTATCACATTCTATTTCTCTGAACGGAGCTCAACAGCATTCGTATGGAGGAGGGTGAATCCATTAAGGCCTTTCTCACCAAGATCAAACAACTGTGTGGCAAGCCTCTTCTATTGGCAAGCGCACAAGAACAAGCAAAAAGGGAAGTGACATATTAATATTGGCCCTTTTGACATACAATCATGAGGATCAACAACAGTCTATTGATTCTGCTACTATGCGATACATGAAAAAAAAAAAAAGACTGGTTCATGAATGTGAGCCCTATTGACAGCGGAGACATTGCAAGCTAATGGGAAAGTATGTCATATTTGTGTCATTGGCACCGTTCCTACATAGTTACCCAATGGTGAGTCAAAGAACATCAAGAAGAGGCCAAAAAAGAACTTGCTTTCAATTGGTGCGATTTTATATCAACATCCTAAACTTGAGCTCAATAAGGATGGGTGTGGTGAAAGCTATGAAGTACAAAAGACATTGCCAATGGGTTTCCTGAGCCTACTAGTAGGCTATACAAGTTGAAAGCTATAATAAGAGCCAAGATGGTCTTGTCTCAACCATTCTTTCACATAGTAATAGAAATTTAATGTTCATGGCATCTAAACCTTGGCAATTTATAGCTTATGAGGAAGCTTGACATGGTCATAGGATTCCCTACACTTGACGACCACCGAGACCTGTGTGTGAAGGATGTGTAACGCAAGTAGCACCACAAAAATTGAAGAAAGGTAGGGCTACGAGAGAGAGGAGTTGGAGCTCATACATGCCAACCTTTGGGCGCCTTTAAAAGACCATGTCCATAAAAATCGCCTATTACTTCATGGAATTTATTTAGAAAATAAGTTTGATGCATTTTCTATCTTCAAGCAATTCAAAAGAATGGTTGAGAATCATGTTGAAAAGTGCATCAAAGCGCTTAGTTCTAATAGCGGGGGCAACCACAAGTCTACAAGATTTAAAGATTTCTATAAGCAACATGGGGTAACGTGCTAGTTCACACAGTTGCATACACCACAATAGAATGGCATAGTGGAGCGAAAGAACGGGACCATTATGGAGAGCGCAAGATCTATGCTTACACACACGGATTTGCCTTGGAGCAATTAAAGCTTTTTGGCATATAGCCCTTGCCCATGTTCCTTAAGAGAAGCACAAGAAGTTGAAATGAAGGGGACAACGTTGTGTGTTTGTAGGCAATTCCAACAATGTAAGGGATCACAAACTTTACAACCCAACCACTAAATAAATATTATTGTCTAGGGCATAGATGCACGCCATTCCAGAACGCTGCATTCTGGGAGCATTTCGGAATATTTCCGAGATTCAACAACATTTCAATGTTGCAAAAAAAAAAATCTTTAAGCACGAGCTGGTATATCTTGGTCATAAGATCATCTTGGAAGAGTTGAAGATAGACGAGGATAAAATCAACACTATGCTTGAGTGGCCAATACCAAAAACAATTAGAAAAGTTAAACTTTTTTCGATATTACAATTTTCTTTCGTAAGTCTATAGAGGATTATGCGAAGGTCGCAATGCCTCTTAATAATTTGACAAAAGGCAGAGTTAATAAGAAAAAGAAGAGAGGTCAACCTAGTCTGTCTATTGAGTGGAATGAAGAACTGAACCAATGTTTTGAGAAGCTCAAACATATGGTTGTTTCGGCTCCTATTTTACAAATCGCAAATTTAGTTTACGTTATGTCATTAGAACAGACGCAAGTGATTCGACGATAGAAGTGGTTCTTTTATAAAACAATAGACCGATAGCGTTTGGGAGCAAGAAACTTACTAGACCCTAGTTGTGGTATACAACTCAAGATGACGAGGAAGAAGTGGAAGAAGCAGCAGCAGAAGAAGAACAAGCGGCACCTAGCCCTAAGTTGGAACGTCAAAGTAGGATTAGGAGGAGGTAATAGATTATAGAGATTAGATAGTAGTTACTGTGGCTACTAAGAGCATTAGTTTGAGCTTTGAAGTTTACTCTTAAATGTTGGACTTTTTATGAGTTACTACATTTTTATGAATTATCTAAATTTCAAATTGGAATCTAGATTGTTGAAAGTTGAAATTTGAAGGTTTTGAGTTCATAGTACATACCTTTATAATTTCATTGGTATTTGTTTCAACTTTCATAATTCATCTATGATTTGACGTCACTTTCAGATTTACTATTTGAAACTTCAAACCCTAAAAGTATACTTAATACAGGTCAAGTGTCACACGTATAGGGTAAGGTTTAAAGTTTAAACGGTGAATAGTTAAAATATGGAATTTGGAATCTTTAATGCTTATAATCTTTATAATTCAATCATGATATCTATAGACTATTATGATCAATGCATTATGCAGCTATGTTTTTAAATTTCTAAAAATTAGAGTTCTGAAACCCTAAAACTGATTCGCCGATTCAAATAAATCGAATAGGCCGATTCCGATTCGACCGATTCCGAATAGGAAGGAAACTTTAGATAAGACTTGGACAACTTTCATAACCCCAATACATCTTCTTTTTGGGCCAAAAGAGTATGTTTATTGGCTTTCTAGATACACACTTCTTCCAACATTTATTCGAATAATGACCAAGCTTGTGACAATAACTACACTTCTCCTTGTGCATTACCTTTTTGCTTGCTCTTGGAATGAGAGCAATCTTTTAGTGCCGTCATTGCATCTTTCCTTAGCAATTCGTATTAAAGGACTGATTTGGCAGCCCGAATGTGTGTCATTCTTGGTGTGCTTGCAAGCATGAAAGCCAAAGAAGCATAAGATTCTGCAAGATTATTCTGCAGATTGGTTGGTAGAAAATTTCTGTAGTTTGTGATTTTTGAAAGTGCTCACTCGAAGCAATGCAACAAAGAGAGCGGTCTTTACGCAATGCCATTGGCAGGAAAGCAGTGCACAGGAAGAGGCGGAGATGAGTGCAAATGGAATGTGTGAAACACTCCAACAATAGAACAGAATTCCCGATTCAATAATTTCTTAGTAACCAGTAGTACCGGACAAACTTCACTACATGACCTACATATGCAGGTCATCTATGTGAAATACAGGAGATGTTTGGCTGAGCAAATGGGTAACATTGCAAGCACATAACCTGTCGTTCAATAGGCCTATAGTGAGCTCTTACTTTGCCAAAGTTCATCCCAGCTAAACATGGATGGGCATAGCTGGTGGCTCCCTAACTTCTACTTTCTACATGACTGGCCTGCGTTGTCCCACAGAGGAGAAACATCATCCAGCACCTGGTGGTCACCTGAATTTTAGGGTTTTTGAAAAACCTTGCCTAAACATGGATGTGGCTTCAACAGAGTAAAAGTACAATATCAACATCATCAAACTTAATGTAAAGAGTGGGATCATATTCACTTTGAACAAAAGAAGTGAAATAAGATAGCAATGTAGTCTTGAATTCCAAGATCTCAAGGCTTGCTTCAAGCCATAGATGCTTCTTTGGAGATGGCATACTTTGTTCTCCATTCCATGCTTGATGAACCCTTGTGGCTGCTCCATATAGATATCCTCTTCCAAAAAACCATTCAAGAAAGCATTAGAGACATCCATTTGACATAGAATCCATCCAAAATGTGATGCAAGTGCAGTGATTAGCCTTATTGTGACCATCTTGGCCACGGGTGCAAAAGTTTCCTCATAGTCTATCCCTCTCTCTTGAGCATAACCTTTTGCAACTAATCTTGCTTTATGTTTGTTAACACTCCCATTTGCATTCAACTTAAGCTTGAAGACCCACTTGCATCCTATTACATTCCTTTGAGGTCTCTCAACAAGCAACCAAGTTTCATTCTCAATCAAGGCATTATACTCATCCAACATAGCTTTATACCATTCTTTGGAGTTCAATGCATCTTCAACATTAGATGGTTCTTCAAAACTAGATAAAGCATAAGAAGTGGATGAGATACCCTCAACTTGCTGTCCTTTGCCTTGATATGTGAGCCTTGATGGCTCCACTTTTGCCCTTGAAGATCTCCTTGGTGTGATAGGTGGGTTTGGTGCTTGCTCCTCCATGAGCTCCTCCTCAAAACCAAGATCTTGCTCCTCGGCCATCTTCTTCTTGATTGTTGGAGCACTTGAGCCTTCTTCAAGCATATGCATATGATGTTAATCAAAGATGACATCCCTTGAAACAACAAATTTGTTCAAGGATGGGAGATAGACTTTGTAGCCCTTGCTTGAGCTTGCATATCCAAGCATGATCCCTCTTGTGGAAGATGGATCCTCCTTGGTTCTTGTTTCCAATGGCACATGCACATGACATATACACCCAAAAACTTTCAAGTGATTAAGATTGGGTTTCTTTCCATACAACATCTCATAAGGAGTTTTGCCTTCAATTGCTTTGCAAGACACCCTATTCATCAAGTAGTTTGCACATACAAGAGACTCACCCCAAAAGGATTTGGGCAAACAAGCATCTAATCTTAAAGCCTTAGAACATTCACATAATGTTCTATTCCTTCTTTCAGCAACTCCATTTTGTTGAGGAGTGTAAGGACAAGAAGTCTCTTTCTTGATCCCTTCCTCCTCACAAAAGGCCTTGAACTCATTGGAGATGAATTCTCCACCATTGTCACTTCTAAGAATCTTGATGCTATGATTATGATGCTTTTCCACAAACAACTTGAACTTTACAAAAGTATCAAATACTTGAGACTTGAAGGAAAGTAAGAACACCCAACAATATCTTGAGTAATCATCAATGAAGGTTAAAAACATGGATGAACCTCCATTAGATTTGGTGCTAGCAATGTGCACATCCGAGTGTATGAGTTCAAGAGGATGAGATGACTTTGGGATGGAGTTAGGAAACACCTTCTTATGTGCCTTGGATAAGGCACAAGCTTCACAAACCTTGTCTTCCTTCCCAATAGACCTTGGTAGGCCTAAAGCATACTCCTCCTTGATCATAGCCTCCATGGAAACCGAGTTGACATGTCCAAGTCTTTTGTGTCATAAAGTAAAGGTAGATATCTTGCTCTTCTCGGCCAACATGACAACATTAGTATCCACAAATTCATCCAACTTATAAAGTTTGCCAAGTCTAGTGCCCTTAGACACTATCTTACCCTTCTTCTTGATGAAACATTCATTTGAAGCAAAGTCAACATTGAAACCATTGTCTACCATTTGGCCAACACTTAGTAGATTCTTTGTTATTGTAGGAATGTACAAAACACCTTCTATGTTGATCTTTTTGGAAGATCCTAAGCAAAGGGGAATGCTACCAACTCCTTCAATCTTACAAGCTTCATCATTTGCTGTATAGATAGACTTTATAGGTCCATCATAAGATAAGAGAGAAGTGAAAAACTCCCTTTTACTAGTCATGTGTGAACTAGCACCCGAGTCAATCCACCAAGGATCTTCTCCTTTGAAGCTTGTTGAAGAAAATATGGACATCATGAGAGAGTCCTCATGTGAACTCTCCTCCTCCTCCTCTTTGCTCATGTTGGCTTGGCTTTGATCTTGCTTCCTCTTGAAGCATTCCGAGGCATAATGCCCCATCTTGCTACAATAGTAGCACTTCACCTTTGATTTGTCCTTCTTGACTTTGGTGGTTGATGGAGATGCCTTTGAGGGTCCTTCTTGATTCTCAAGCTTTGTAGGCTTCTTGAATGTTGATCCTTTGCCTTTGGACTTGCCTTTGCCTTTGGTTAAGAGAGCTTGGTCATCTCCACCTTGGATGGAAAGACTATCCATCCTCTCTTGCATTTGGCTCCTTCTTGATTCCTCGGCCATGAGTGTGCCTTGGAGTTCTTCAAGTATGGGTAGCTTACCCATAATTGCATATCCCTGAACCAAATTGTCAAATTCAAAGCTTAGTCCATTCAATATGAGTTGAACAAGCTCTTCATCCTTGATAGGATCACCTATGAAGGCTAGCTCTTTGTTCAATTCCTTTACTCTTAGGACAAAAGTATGTGCACTCTCTCCTTTCTTCTGATAGCTTCTATAGATTTGATTCTTCAAAGCTAACATTCTAGTTTGGTTCTTGGATTCATAGACCTTTTGCAAAGTCTCCCAAGCATCTTGAGCCGAAGTGCAATCTCCTACCTCTCTTAAGAGTTCATTTGCAACATTCATTTTTATCCAATGCAGTGCAACATTGCACCTCTTGATGTATTTGGCTTTTTCTTAAGGATGAATAGGTTCATCCTCCTTACCATTTACAATTTCCATCAGATCTTGCATGATCATGATGGATTCCATTCTAACTTTCCATATGGAATAGTTAGTTTTGTTGAGCCTTTCATTAGTATCCAAAAGATATGCATTTATAGATGCCATCTAGTCTCCTAATCAAGGACTTGACACAAATGAAGGTTACTTCTATTGATTTGATTGAAGATCTACCTTATACCACTTCTTAGGGACCTGAAAAGATCAGTAATAGACTTCCTATAAAGATCTAAGAATGATCTCTAACAAAATCAAATCATAGAATACTAGAAACAATGCACTTGCTTGATTGAAGTAGACAATACTAGTAGAATTGCCCCTCTTTCTATAAAGAACATTAAAGCTTCCAAATGATCTGATCAAGAGTGAATTTCAGCAACCTAATATACTTCCAAAATCACCTGTAAAAGATCTAAATGGAACTTAATGAGGATGCAACACAATCTACTATCCAATCACAAGCAAAAAATGATCAAAATTGATGAAAAATTGATCTAATTTGGTGCATAAGTCAAGCAATGGTTGGACTGAACCTAAATCACTTTAGGAGGTGTCCACTACACCTTAGAACAGCCTTGAAGAGTCCCCAAAACTCTGATCTTCTCTCTCCTTGAATGCTAGAAAGCCTCCTCTATGAAATCACCTCCAAAACTTGCTTAGAAATCAATGCTTGGAGCAAGCAAAACTTGCTATCTTGGTAATGTGAATTGAATTCAACTTTGCCTCTGGTTTTAGACACCTAAACACTTGCAAATGAAGTCACACAACACCAATCTCCAATGTATTTGACTCACCTTGAGTTCTAGAATCAATACTAGATGCTAAGATCCAATCTACACAAGATTTAGATCAAAAATTGAGATCCAATTGAATGAAAACCAAGGATTTCGCTCATTTCAGCCTTTAGGCTCTGATACCATGTAAAAATTACAGCAAATAAGGATCCTAAAACACTTGAAATGATGAGGGAAACAATAGATTATGATTTCATAAGATTAGCACAAGTTGAACCATCAAAATCCATCAAAAATCTATGCTTGAACCTCACTAAATGGCCCAAATCCTTGAAGAAGGCTTCACACATGTGAAAGTACGGCCTCCCACAGTCTGAATATTGTACACCAGACCTACATTCAATCCTATAATCAGTAGTAATCACAAGTACTCAAACAATTATGAACATAGAAAGCAACTGCACCATTATGAGAGAAAGATCATGAAATTGCTTGATTTTGGTGAGATATCATCACCTATATATACATGATCCATCACGGTTTTGGGCAGGTAAGAGTAGCCCTAAACCTATCCCTAATGCTAATTTTTGTGGATCTTTCATCCCTACCAAGTTAGGGTTGGAATCTTGGAGATCCCTCAACAATGCAAAAATTACCAAAAATAGCTCCTATTTTTGCTCTCTTGTATCTAAGCATAATTTGGACTCATTCCAAAGGTTCTAACACTTAGGTCTACTTGAGAACATCCTTATGAATGGAATCCTATGCTATTTGGCACGTGTGACAAGCCACATCATGACCATCTAACCATTTACAAGTCCTACAACCAAAACTAGTCAAGCTAGAATTGTGAATTTTTAACATGGTTGGCTCCTGAATGGAATAGTGAATGAACTCATCAGTATAATGGATAGGTTGAGTTCAAATTCTTGTTGATCTTATGGATCAAGTTTTTGGCTGCAAAATTCAACCTTGTGTTGGCTGAGTCGGTTTCTCCTGAGTTGTAGCTTCTTCTTCTTCTTATGGATCTGATTGTATTTGGTGACTATAGGAAGAAATAGAAATTGTCTTTCGAGAAGAGTTTGTTGTCGGGACAAAAATTATAGACTGCATCTTGTCCTTGCCAATAAATTGCGTCAAAAAAATGTTCATCAAGTTTCTTTCTGGTGTCCTTTGGGACATGAGCATACAATATGCATCTAATCACTTTCAAATATTTAATTGAGGGTTTGAATTCTGTGTAGACCACATAAGAGAGTTTTGTTGTTGGATACACCTTTAGTTATACATTGATTCTACAAATAAGTTGTTGTTGAAACAGCATGTTGCCAAAATGATTTGGGTAAAGAAGCACAACGGCTTCGCACCATCAAACCCAACTCTCTCTACAAGGGGTACACATGGAGTGGTTAGGGGGAATATTTCAAGAATATTTCCCTTTACCTCCGGAGGAGATTGGCTACATGCTCAATCAGATGATGACATATAGGTCAGAGGTAGCACTCTACCTCCAACATGTGGCTTGCCATCACATTTCTGAAGGCTGCCACCAGAGGCAACCACCGGTGGCAGCCTCCATCATGGGGCCCAGCTCCCTCTCTCTCTCTATCTCATGTATGCGAACAGCCCAATTACATGAGTACACACAAATTCAAACGTCACTACAAGGGCAACAAACATACTACGAGACTCAGATTCTCCAAAAGAAACGAAAATCGAACAGAAAAACCTTAGGACTGACTTTCCTCTTACATATAGTGGCTTCGCCATGCGTTAACAAACTCGCTCTGCAATATCCTGTTATACTAAGCTTCTAGATGACAGCATTAATTACAGAAAGTTGCTTAATCTGCTCAACAAAATTGGTGAGCGAAAGAAAGGCAGGCAGGCAGGCCTACCTTCGTTTGCTTCCAGAGAAGAAATTGATGGGGAGTGATGGAAGTGGATTGCGAAGGGGGATGTTCTGCAACTGCCCCGAGCTCTGAAGATTGAGCTTTATCGCTATCACAAGCTCCAGCCATCGCTGCTGCTCCTGCTGCTTCTCCTCCACATCTATAATCTGAAAGCAAGCACAAGCTATTATTCTCAACACAAACCTAAATCAAAATTAGGGTTTTGGAGAAAAAAACTTCAATAGGGCGGGTTGTTGCCAATCACAAAGAGACTCCCTCCTTTTAGGCTGCCCTCTTCTTTAGGGTTTCTAGCACTCATAGACAATTTAGTGTTAACCTATAGTAAAAAAATTCATATAAGTTTCCACAACATAGATTCTCCAAACTTTTGGGTCACACACGAGAGTAGTTGGAGTAGCTCTCCAACACTGTTTCTCATTGGATATCAATAGCTCGATAAGGTTCAATCTCACATAGTGTTGTGGTTGTAAATTCAACATCTTCATAACTACAGTCAACTCTAGATGAATGTTAACTCTATAAATGTTAACATGTCTATTAATTAGTTATTTGTTACTCCCAAGGATTTTATAGAGCAAAAGTACCAATTGTTATCTGTCAACATGATTTACTCCCACCTTAACGAGCCTAACTCGGATAGATGTCATTTTACACAAATATGGGGGTTGCAAATTTTTAAGATTAAGTATATTTATACAAAATGCTTTCAAACCTGTCAACAAACTTTCAATACATGTGTCATTTTTATCTTTTAGGGCATTTTGCTAGCCCATCACCTTGATTCAGATAATTGAATCGCTTAGGGATCAACGTCATTAATCTAGCTTGTTGGATGGTACACTTTTTTGTTTTCATATATTGCACTTTGATGGGGTTTTTCATCATTTATTAAAACAAGCACATTGTTTCTTTTTCGTAGTAGATTATGAGTTTCAAATGTTGATCGTTAGCCTTTGATTATCTTGTGAACTATTGATTAAATGTTTTTAGTTGTTTGGCCTTGTCTTGAATAATAAGCTAAAAGTAAAATTTAAAAATGTGTGAAAAATTATTCTGTGCAATGGTTTTATGTTTTGATTTTGAATTATGTGCATGATCTCCATAAGTTTGTATTGTATAATTTAAAATTTATTACTAGTTTGTTGTAAGATTTCATTAGACATTTAAAGGTTACAACAAATTGATAAGATTTGTTGATGATTATATTTTTGTTGTATTGGACAACACAATCCATGATTGATTATAGATGTGATTGTATTTTATTTCTTCAAGATGATTGAAGTTGATTTTCTTTGAGAAGATATTAAAAATTGGAAAATCACATCATGATGTTGCTGATTAGTAATGTTTTATATCGTATATAGAACTTGAGAAAATAATTTGTCATGTTGGGTTACTTTACATATGATTGCTGAAATGTGATTTCATTGCGCAGTGAGTTCGTGATCGACTTTGTAACATGAGAAGCTTAATATCATGTCGATTTGATAGATATAGAAGTTAGTACACAAGGTAGTAAAACGCAACAAGTTGCCTACAAATTAAATGCAAGGATGCAGCAATGCAAAGAAAGAAAGTGGAGAGGGATGTTAGGAAATGTCAAAGACAATTGGAGTTTCAACATATACTTTAAATATACTTTGTGTGAAAGATTCAACTAGTTTGATCATGTTTGTTATATTTTCATATTTGGCATATTGAGGCCAACTTTGTTTTTAGACTTAGAGATTGACTTTTCAAAGTTCATTAGTCTAAGTGTCATTTGAATAAACACTTTTTGAATGTGTGGGCAAGTTAGAAGGCGAGTTTGAGTAGATTCAAATTTGAATGTTGGGTACTTCGAATCTAGACCCAAAAATAGTATGGTTAGCATTTTGGAGGGAAAGCCAAGTGGCCAAATAGGGTTTGGACCTGTTATAAAAGGATGTAACAGTTAGAATTAAAGTAGAATCATTGTGTTACTGTATTGTGGGTCCTATCAGTGGATAAGGATCAGTTGGCCTCGCCACAAGGCAAGTCGACGGGACACGCGTCCCGCCAACGGCACCCTGGGTCATTCATGGGTTGCCTGAGTAAACAACTATATGTACAGTGTAATTTCATTTTGAGAAATATAGTTGCTATGTGAGCTTGTTGTGGAGTGTTTTCTGTCTGTGTTACTATGTAGCATGATCTGTGTTCCTGTGCAAAGCAAATTCTAAGTTGGTATCAGAGCCGTACAGCGATTGTACACAGTACAACGTCGCCGTTGAAGAGAGCTTCGGGAGAACTGTCTTCTGAGAGTTCGGGGTTTACGGCGGGTTGAAGACGGAAAGAGAAGCACTGGTGCACGGTTTCTAATTTATAGAGGCTTGCTAAGCTCAGCAGAGGGATTATTAGCCTGTGCATAGCATCAAACAGGGAAAAATTTGGTGAAAAAATTGACAACGGGCTTGGGGTTACGGTTTTTATACATAACTGGTGATTTCTTCGCTGTTTGCGCACCGTTTTGGATGCCATAAAGATAGGGAGGAAGCTAATCACATTGTCAACCAACCATGGAGAGATTCTTAGGTTTATGTCAGAGATTTGTCTCCAGACAGTTAACCTAGCAGATTTGCGATAAAAAGGTGAAAAAAGCCACTTTGTCAAGTTGAGCTAAAATCACCGTTTCTCCACGGAATTTCCTGACTGAACACTCTACAGTCTTGGAACAGTAGGGCGACCCTGCTCCAGGCCTCAGATCGTGCTCAAAACGATCCACAAGCGAGTTAGATCTGACATTTTTGAGAGTGGGGAGGCGCGGCCGCAAACAGGGAGGTCGCGGGCTGTTCGCGCGCCCAACTGAATTTTTTGCTATATGTGACTCACACAAAGAGGTGCATGTGAAGGACCTAGTTCATGTCATAAAGTCCTTAGACAAAGTTTTTTAGCCATTGGATAAGCTTTGAACAGGGCCCTGAAGAAGTGAAGTGCATTCTGGCCTTCGACTTCATTAAAAATTTTCATACTGAAAGTTGAGTTGGGTCCCTTCACAAGTGAAGAGTGAAGTTTCTTCAAGGTGAAGAAATAGTTAAAAAACTAGAAAAGTCCCTATTTTTGGGTCCTTTGCCCGTTTTGACCCAAACGAAAGGCTATAACCTCCAAACGAAGGGCCCCCGGACTGTACCTACAAGTACGGTACAACAAAAGAGAGTGATTGTAGTGGAGAAAGTGTTCGGAGTATGCCAGAAGTGATTTCACCATTCCACTGGGCACGTTGTTGGGAGTTGACGACTGAGTGCATTTCGGAAGGCGACGCCGATTTGGCTTTCAAATTGGTGGAAAAGCGGTGAGTGGCCTGGTAAGGGAAAAAGTGCAGGTCATTATTTTCAACTTTTGACACTCCGCATACTGTTCTTAGTCTAAGGCATAAGTTTCAAGCAGTTTTGCGATGGCAAACATGGGAGAGTCCATATTGAGTGAAAGTAACAAATTGGACAGGATTTTCAACTATGAAGTGTGGAAATTCAAAATGAAAAACATATTGATGGAGAAAGACATGTGGGAAGTTATCACAGGTGATGAGAGAAGGCCGTCAAATGAAGCAGACATCAAAGTGTTCGACAAAAAGATGAGGAAAGCTTTGACCTGCATTAACTTGTCAGTGAAGGATCACATCATTACCCACATTTGTGATGCTATTACACCCAGATAGGCATGGGATGTGCTAAAGGAGCAGTTCAAGTGGTGAGCGCATACGTGATGTGGAGCTGGTGCACAATGCATTGTGCGGCATTGCAGAACCCTATCAGATGTTTGTGAGCGAAATAGCATCAAGAGAAAGATTGCCAACCTTTGATGAGCTCACAGGAATCTTGATGCAGGAAGAGCAACGGCGAGAAATGGTGAAAGCTAGACGTCAAAATACCGACGATCAAGCACTTGCGACACGTCAAAAACAAGGCAAGGGCAAGGAAAAGAAGAAGTCTAAGCAGCAATTTTTCAAGTCTCAGGAGGATGAGGGATCTTCCAATAAAACTAAGAGGAAAGGCAAGTGCTTTCATTGTGGTAAAAAGGGCCATTGGAAGAGTGAATGTCGCAAATTCCTGGCGGAACAAGGCAAGGGGAAACCAAAACAAGCAGGTAACCTTGTCGATGAGGGTGAGATTGAAGACTCTAGCATCTTCATATCTGCATTGTCATCTAATCAAGATGATCAAGCATGGTATATTGACTCAGGAGCCACAAGACACATGACAGGTAACAAGAATTGGTTCAGTAGTTTGAAGGTGTTGGATAATGGAACATTTGTCTCACAAGCAAATGGTGAGGTGTGCATGATCAAGGAGATAGGCATCGTTTCAATCCAACTACTTGATGGCAAAAGCAGGATGATTAGGGAGGTACTTTATGTACCAGGTTTGAAGAAAAATCTACTTTCTGTTGGAGTCATTACTGATCAAAAGTTGAAAGTAGAATTCGCCCATGATCGTTGCTTTGTGAAGGATGCGAACCAAAAGTTCAAAGTTATTGTGGATGGAGTAAGAGAGCCCAATACAAATTTGTATAGGTTGAATGCTACAATTAAGGGGCAACATGGACTTGTATCGTCCATTCCATCGCAAACTGAGTTGTGGCATAAGAGGCTTGGTCACTTGAACTTGGAAAGCCTCAGTTTGATGAGAAAATTGGAGATGGTAACAAGATTGCCTACCATAGAAGATCACTTGAAATCGATGTGTGAATCTTGTGTATATGGGAAGCAGCATCGAGAGATCACTCGGAAGGTCAATGAATGGATCATCATCAGGTGGTATCCTCACTATACCATCTTTCCCACTAGATGTGTCTATCTTCTCAACATCCTCGTCTTCATACATCTTGGATTCATCAAAGATAACATCACGGCTTATATGGATTTTGTTTTCGACTGGATCAAAACATCTATAGCCCTTCACACGATCATCATATCCTAGGAATATGCACTTGATAGCTTTTACATCAAGTTTACGTCTCTCTTCCTTAGGAATGTGTACAAAGGCCTTACATCCAAAGATTCGCAAATGATTCACCTTTGGCTTCTTCTTCGTGAATGCTTCCTCAGGTGTTATCTTTGGTATGGCAATGGTAGGACTTCTATTTTGAAGATAGACTGCCATGCTACATGCTTCTGACCAAAAATCTTTTGGTAGTTTCATCTCAGCTAGCATAGATCTGGCACTTTCCACAATTGTACGATTCTTGCGCTCAGCTACACCATTGAGAGTAGGAGTATGAGCTTGTGTAAATTGTCTTTTAATCCCACATTGATCACAAAGATCATTGAAGTCATTAGACTTGTACTCACCTCCACTATCTGATCTTAAGACTTTGATCTTCCTACCTGTCTGATTTTTGACCAATGCTTTGAAGCTCTTGAAGTTATCAAATGCATCTGATTTCTTCTTCAAGAAGTAGATCCACGTCTTACGTGACATATCATCATTAAAGGTCATGAAATAGAAGGCTTTACCTAAGGACATAGTCCTCATAGGCCCGCATAAATCTGTGTGGATTAAATCCAGGATGTTCTTTGCTCTTGCAACACCCCCTTTATTGAACTAACATGAGGATACATCTCAAGATACTACTACTCAACCTCAAGAAATAGGTTGGAGAGGTAGGGACAAACCTTTTGGTGCAAGAAGGATTGAAGTTGCAGGTGACAAATGCAAGGAGAAGGATGTACCATAGGATACATTTTCACCAGGAAGCCGATCACCTGACAGAAAGCTCCCTAAGTGGTTTGAGAGATTGTTGGAGAGCCGCGACATAGATGACTTTCCAGGATCATCTAACCAGGGAAAGCTACGAAGATCAACAAGAGAGAAGATTCAAAGCAAAGAACCTTCGACTTATGGTGAAGCGAAGGATGATGACATTTGGGTCAAGGCCATGGGAGAGGAGATGGAGTCAATTGCTAAGCATAGCACATGGGACTTAGTAGTATACAAGACTAAGTACCATGCAGATGGAAGTATAGCAAAACACAAAGCAAGATTAGTGATCAAAGGGTACGCACAAAATAAAGGCATCGACTATGAGGAGACCTTTGCGCCGGTTTGTAAGTGGAATACTCTACGTCTACTTATTGCTTTAGCTTCACATTTTGGTTGGCCTTTGCATCAGATGGATGTGAAATCTGCTTTTCTAAATGGTGAGTTAGAAGAAGAAGTGTTCATGGATCAACCTGAAGGCTTTGTAACGAAGGGACATGAAAATAAAGTATGTCGCTTGAAGAAAGCACTTTATGGTCTTAAACAAGCACCACGTGCATGGTATGGCAGGATTGATGCCTACTTTCGTTCAAAGGGGATGACAAGAACACATTCTGATACAAATCTATATGTCTTATGCTTTGATGGTATGGTTGCTTTGATTGCTCTTTATGTTGATGACTTGATTATTACGGGAAATAATCAAGAGATGATAGACATGATTAAGAAAGACCTCATGGAACAATTCGAGATGACAGATCTCAGCCTGATGCATTACTGCCTTGGAGTAGAAGTGTGGCAAAAAGGACATGAAGTGGGTTTAACGCAGGTGAAGTATGTCAAAGAGTTGCTGCACAAGTTTAGGTTGCAGGATTGCAAACCAGTAAACACTCCTATTGGACCAGGTAAAAAGCTTTCTAAGCTTGATGAGTCACAGTCATTTGATGCTACGCTATATAGACAGTTAGTAGGGAGCTTGATTTACCTTACCACTAGACCATATATATGCTATGTTGTTGGCATTGTAAGTCAGTTTATGGCAACACCTACGGAAACGCATTGGAAGACAGCTAAACGCATTTTGCGTTATGTGAAAGGCACTTCAGAGTATGGCTTGATTTATAGGAAGCATGATGGTTTACCTGAGTTGTGTGGCTATGTGGATGCGGATTGGGGAGGTGACTATGATGATCATAGATCCACCACATGATATATATTCCAGTTTTGTGGTATTTGCTTTTCCTGGTCTAGTAAGAAGCAAAGTACAATTGCTCTTTCCACCACAGAAGCAAAGTATAAGACGATGTATAGTGCAGCACAGGAAGCTAGATGGTTGAGACAAATCTTGGAAGAAATTGGCATAACGCAGAAAAATCTCATGACTTTACATAGCGACAGTCAGAGTGGCATTCAGTGTTCCATGTGATAACTAAACACATTGAGATTCAGTATCACTTCATACGTGAGAGGCTGCTGAGTCGTGAAATTCATGTTGTTCATTATAGCACAGAAGAACAACTAGCTAATATTTTCACTAAGCCACTTATTGGAGAAAAGTTTGATAAGTGTAGATCAAAGCTTTCTGTACTTAGAGTTTGTTGACTTTAAAGCTATGTATATGATTGTATAAAAAGTGACTCTACTTTAAGGGAGAGAGTTAGAATTAAAGTAGAATCACTGCGTTACTGTATTGTGGGTCCTATTAGTGGATAAGGATCAGTTGGCCTCACCACGAGGCAAGTCGACAGGACACGCGTCCCGCCAACGACAACCTGGGTCATGCATGGGTTGCCTGAGTGAACAACTATATGTACAGTGTAATTTCATTTTGAGAAATAGAGTTGCTATGTGAGCTTGTTGTGGAGAGTGTTTTCTGTCTGTGTTATTGTGTAGCATGATCTGTGTTCCTGTGCAAAGCAAATTCTAAGTGTAACTCGTGGAGAGAGTTTCTTCTCTCTTCTCTATTTCATTCAATGCTTATACATGGTTCTCTTGGGTTCTACTATCCATTGGTGCACTATACTTGTGATTGCATGCAATTTTATGTGTAGAATGATCTATATTTGTTATTTTTGGATCCACACGTGTGAAATATAGTAGCTTGATGGTTTTGTACGAATAGCAACAGTACTTTATCATTTCATTCAGGTTTAATCAAGTTCTATTAGTGTTTGCATCTCATTTTGTGTGTAGATGCTGATTTTTCTACATTGGTGAGATTGGTAGTGTATTTTCCTTTCGAACCAAAGATCTTTCAAGTTGATTGGATCTTAATGATCTGAAAACTTTCACATGGTATCAGAGCTTGTGTTTCAGGTTATGAAGGAGGAAATCAGATCTATCAATGATTTGGTGAAGATATCAAGGCTAGAGCATGCTAGAGGGGATTCTATACCAAAGTCGAGTTTTTTGCTTTTGTAGATTGGATCTTTTGTAGATCAAAACCCTATATAGGTCTATAAACTTGATCAATTCCAATTTTTAATTTCACATACGATTTTTGGATCATTAGATCAGCCTTAGTGGTGGCTAATAGATTGCATAATCAAAATTTCAACATTTGCATGTAGATTTGGAATAATCAGTTTTTTGTGATTTTGTCAAAACCTTAATTTCGATTGGATCTATAGATAGTGAGGTTGCTAGACTTTATATGAGTGTGTTTCAAGCTTATGAAGTGGCAAAAGTCATTACATTAAGGATAGATCATAGGTTGATCTAGATTCCATGATTCTATGTGTTGATTTGCTTGGTATAAGTGCTAGAAGAGAATTTGTGAGATAGTTTCAAATCTTGGTGATTTCTTTTGAAAGCATTTGTTTTTGTTCAAAGGAGTGCTTTGTGCATTGAAACAAGTTGAAAAACAAGATCAGGTCATTGCTACATGGCAACCTCAATTGGAGTCATGTTGGAAGCCAATGATAGGCTTACCTCAAGTAACTATTCATTGTGGAAAGTGAGGATGGAGTCACTTCTTGAGATGAATGATGTTTTGGATATTGTTGTAGGTTTGAAGGAGAGACCAACAACACAACAAGATCAAGTGAGGTATGACAAGAGGGCCAAGAAGGCTCTACACATGATCAAGATGAATGTTACCAATGAGCTTCTCAAGGAAGTTGGTAAGTGCACATAATCTTTGGAAGCTTGGAATTCATTGAAGAAGCTTTGTGAATCCAAGTCTACTTCTAGAGTTGACTCTAATAAGGCAAATCTTTTCTTGTTTGAAAAAGAATGAAGAAAGTCCAAGTACTTTTGTTTTGAGAATGAAAGCATTGAATGATCAGTTGGCTTGCATTGATGAAAGCATCAAGGAAGGAGAGCTTATTCAAGTGATTCTTAATGGCTTGTTGGATGCTCATGCTAATATTGTTCAAAGCATTGCTATTCAAAAGACTTTGCCAAGACACTTCAAGAGGAGATAGAATTCGCGGAGCTGCTAGAGGACTAATCTTAATGAGATCTAGTCTCAGTGAAGTCGGCAAATTTTAGGACAAAGATTTGGATGAGAAATAAGGGATTTTGACAGTATATCAGGCTGTTTTCTCAAAAGCTGATCATTGTCAGAATTTGTGGAGTGATAAAATGAAAGACCAGGGTTTGTTAAGGCTGCAGATAGGTTGGCGAATTCTGATATACCTTTTTGGTTGTGAAAAAGGCCACTTGGGTCACTTCTTTTGAAGAAAATGCCCAAGTTGACTCTTTTATTGCTTCCCCCCGGTTGAAGAAGTTGCTCCGCAGCTTGTGTAGGACGTGGAAAGATGACGTGTGCTGTTTGTTGGTAGATAGAGACAAGTAGGCAAGCAAACATACAACACGGAAGTAAAAAAAACAAAAAGAAAAAGGAGAAGAAGCTAGGTAGAAATATTTAAAAAGCGGCAACGGCACCAATGTTGGAAGTATTTCTAGTTCGTGCGGTGGCTAGATCTACTTACGGGTGTAGTATAGGGATGTAGAAATTCGTCTACTTTTTAAGTTTCTACAACAAGCTTCAACGGAAATACGAAAATAATCAATAAGGATGAGAGCACTAAGGCTTACCCAACTAGTGCTCAAAACGGAAATAAAGCTAATTAGAAACAACAATAAAAATTCTTGCTAAGGCAAACTCAACTAGCAAGGTTGCTAAACTAAGACCTAAATTAACACCCAGAGGGTTTGAAAGATAAGTTGCGGCTAACTAAATAACCCAATAAAAACATGCCACAATAAGCCAATGAAAGGAGGCAAGAGGAGGCCCGAGCACCTTCCCTCAAGCTATGCACCTTCCAATGGGAACACAAAGAAATAGAATGATAATCTCAATAGAGAGCAATTTAGCATAATCTCATAGTGTTGTTTACAATGCAAATACCTCTCCTTTTATGGCAAATAGGGATAAGTGTCTACTAACTTATGGGACTAATCTGTTTCTAGCCTTTCAAGAACTTCTAACTTAGGATTTAGAACTTCAAATCTCTTAACTTAGGAAAACTTAAGATAAAATATTTCTAATCTTAAGTTTCCTAAGTCTAAGTTCTAAGATTAAGTTTAAGCTATTTTATTATTATTTAAGCTTCTACTCATGGACTTACAAAACACATGCCATGGCTTGAAGTTTATTGACAGATACTCATACGTGGTCTTACAAAACACATGTCACGGAGTTTTATTTCTTTCTTTTCTTTGTGTTAGCACAGTTGCTAACATTTGTTTAAAGTTGAACTCTATTACACACACACACAAACACAAAATTGCCAGGAGCCATATCCAGAAAATACTGGAACTCTTTCCAGTACCAAATGCAAAAGCATATACGAAACTAAAAATTGTTGATGCAAAGGTAAAAATTTATCAATATTGGTTCGACGCGCCCTTGTAGTTATTGTTTGGTTTCTTTTCATAATGTGCGCGCTGATCCGATATTCAAACAATATTTTTTGGATATTGGTTCGACACGCGCTTGTTTCCATAATTATAACACCTTGCGCATTGATCCGATATCTCATAATGTTAAAATTTGGATTCTACAATCCTCCTAGCAGGTTGATTCTGTTAGTTGTGGTTGGTATACCATATGCAATGCCAAACACTTTTCTAATTGGCTTACACTACAAGATGGACTTCCAAATCTGGAAGAGGTAATCTTCGATTAATAACTTTTAACTGTGTTTTTGTTTTTTTCATATTCAAATTCCTATTAACTGATCTTTGATTAATTACATTTAACTGTGTTTATGTTTTTTTCAGTTTAAATGCCCGAAGGTCTCCCTAATGGAGATAATGCACTTCAGGCAGGAGACCATAAAGCTTGTGATCGAAAATTCATATCTAGTTGCAGTGGCCGAGTGTTCTCCACCCAAGCTACTTCCAACTGGAGAAATGGATTTAGAGATCATAGATAGTTGATACTAATTAAATATTCATCTCACTTGATGTGGATGAGACACATGTACAGAAAATTTTAATAGAAATACATTTGCAGTTTTTCTATGGTTGTTCTTACTTGTTTTTTTTTTCTCTTATCAATTCAGGTTATGATTCATTCATCTTCAATTTCTACGGTTTTCTGACATGTTTGTTTTTCGTAGCCTTGGTCTATCTTGCCTTTACCATGGTTTTTTTTTGGATAAGTTCAGAATGATTATCTGATCTAACCTTTGCCACAACCAATCCAAAGATGCAACATTAGTTCACTTAGATTTGTTGCAGCAAAGCATTGATCAGATCATCCTCTGAACATATACAAATATGCCAAGACAAGGACAATACAGACCAAGGCAATGAAGACCAAAAATACAACTGATATATACGAGACTTCAACAAGGGCAAGCATCAGTTCAATATCTGATTGTAGTGGTCACTGGAGTTCAAGTGACTGAAGATCTCCCCAATGGAGATAATGCATTTCCTACAGGAGACAATGAATCTTGTTATTGAAAACTCATATTATCCAGTTGCAATTACATTGTGTTTTGCACCATGGAAATGGAGATCATAGAAATGAAAGAGCCTCATAGAAAAAGTGGTTCATATATATTTTCAAAAATGATGTATACAAAAAATTGTATTACATAATACAAAATTTCATGTTCATAATCTATGGATCTTCAATTTCGATGGATGTTCCAATATCTTTGCATTTTATATGCTCTTCCTACCTTACTCTTACCTGCACAAGAGAAATTGTTTTCGTTAATATATTTTATGAAACTGATTCACTTAGAAATAGAAAAAAAAAAAAGAATATTTTTATATGGCATAACGTACCTTTACACCATTCAATCAAAAATGATAGTACTGAGGTAGATCGAATTGCAACATGTCTAGTTTTGATCGAATGTGATTGAGACACCAATCTTCCTTGACCTCAACCATTACAAGAATGTTGTCATTTCTTTTCACTGTTATCTGAAGTTGCTCTTGAGAGTTTACACCAAAATCTTGATCAAGTGGCTTCCAAACATTTTTGCATTTAATCCATCTTCTATAATACAGCAGCAAAGTGAGTATCTGTTTTTCGATGTCATATCTAAATGTCATGGATGAGTAACATACTCTGCACTCAACTTGATGATTTTGTTTTGTATCCCAACGATCATCTAACAACTCAACGATTATTTCAACACTCAAGTCCTTATAAATAAACATTGTTTTTGTTCTCCGAACATCGCATTTGGAAAAAAATCAACAAAAATAGTAAAAGATAGATATCAACTTAATCTATTTTTGATCCAGTGCTATATTTTAATGTACTCTGAATATCAATATATGCCTAGATCGAAAACTTTCTGAAATTGCTACATCAGGAGAAATCCATTCCTCACTCAAAAAATCTGGTAACCTACCAACTAAACCATTTTTATCAGGAAAATAGATGTGATCATAAAACAAAACTCCTAACTCTAAAAGTGTTTTGGAGAACGACCTTTATATTGTAAAATACCGATATCCGAATGTATGACATCAATTATTCCTGCAATCAATTGAACTGTTTGTCATTCAACGAAATTTGATGAATACAAATCTACAAAACCAACAAAAACATCACAAGAAAATATAATCTAAAGAAAATGCTAACTCTAAAGAAATTAAATATGAAAACTTACAATTGCATTTTCTTGTATCATTTGGATTCAAATCTTGAATGTTGAGCTCATTGTGAAGATAATCATGTTGAACTAAAACTTCCGTGATAGATTGACCCGCAGGTGATACTTTAAAATCCATTATCCTACCTTTCCAAGAGCTTCTGTATATGTTATCCAATCTTTTTCTTTTTCGGAATGAGCCTTTTGCGGAGGAATGCATCAAGATCCAGTGATATTTTTGATATATTTAATAGGAAAGAAAGACTTGATGGTGTTCTTTACATTCCTTCACTTTCAAAAAATCTGCTAAGTGTTGGTCAAATGATAGAGAAAGGATACATGGTAAAGTTTGGTGGTGTTGCTTGTTTCATTCCAAAGGAAGAAATCTTGGTTGCTAGGGGCAATAGACAAGGTAGACTTTTCAAGTTTGATGTTTTTGTTATGGCTAACGAAAAGGATGAAATGGAAAAGGAGATTGGTCTCAACTTTCCAAAGTTCTCTTTTAGCACCAATAAGATTGGTGGATCTTATGCAAAGTCTAAAAAGCTTCCTTATGCTAGATTTAGGTCAAGATCTAATATGCTTCTTGGAGATGTTCATCTTTGTGCTAACTTGGCTAGTCTTGAGGATAATGATGGTGTTTCAATGGTTCTTCATGGAAAGTGCAAGCATGCAAAAGATAAGGAAAGAGCTAACTTCATCAATGAAGGTGAAGGTTTTTCCTTAAAAGATTGTTGTTAATGATTTCTTTGATCATATGGAAAAAGATGTTGCTAGTTGCATGCATGAAGGAGGTGGTTCTTCTACATTACTTTGTTATGATTCCAAGAAAGTCATTTTTTCATAAATGAAGTGTTCAAAGTAGGATGTACTTTGAATGATGTCATTGTGAATGATAGTGAGGAAGAATCATTATCATATGAGTCATTACCTAAAACATTGAATGGAAGTTCTTGTTTGAAAAAAGAGAGTACTTCAATTATCCTTATGTTGAAGATACTAATAATTTTTTTCCTGGCTTCTAATGTTTTTGAGGTTTCTACTTATTATGATGCAATCATTAAGAGGGAGTCTTATGAAGGAAAGATCAATGGAAGATTGGTTCTTGGGAAGATCCAAGGCATGGATCTCACATCTCTTCATCAACTCAAAGGATTCTATGATTATGAATTGATCACTCATGATCGAGATGGCAAAAGGTTGGTTGGAGAAGACTACATGGAAAAAATCGAGAGGCAATTTCTTCAAGGCAAGGGAGATCTCATTGGTGAGCTTATTGAGGCTTGTATGTGAGGATTTAAGGTTTTATATGACTAATCCTCTTGTATTTCATGCAAACTAAAAACATGAAATGGATTTGGAAATTGAAGATTCTCTAGAAAAACAGATTAGGATTTGGAAATAGTGGTGCATGCAGTTGAGACCTTTTGAAACCTTTTTTGGTTTGTGATTGTTGACGGTTGAAAGATTTTAGAACTATAAAATTTACAGTAACTCTTTCCCTTTTCTTTGGTTCACTGACATGGGTTTTAAACCTCTAAAAAATCGGATTTTTGAAGAGTTGATATCTGCTCAGTCCAAAGCTTTTAGGATTTTTGAATAGGGGTCTAGCCTTTTGCCTTGTGCATGGTTTTTTTTTTTGTGCTTATAGTTGACTTGGTGCATGTTACCGATAGGATAGCAGTTTGAAAAATTGCATGAATGTCCAATCGATGCTTTGCATGCCGGTTGGTTGAGGTTTTCTTAGGGCTTGACTAGTAGTAATTTTCAAGTTGGTTCCAAAGATAAGTCTAAGTTGAAATGCTTCTATTGTGGAATCAAAGGGCATTTTGCTAATGAATGCTTGAAGAAGCAAAGAGATGAAGGTAGCAAGCAAACCACTACTAATGATGAGGATCTAGGTGGTTGTGATTCTCTTTTGATGTGTTCTTCAAGTCTAATATCAAGTGAAGGTGACAAAGATTCATGGTAGATTGACAGTGGAGCTAGTTCACACATGACTAGTCACAAGGAGTTCTTTACTTCTTTGGTCACTTATAGTGGAGCCAAGAAAGTGATACACATGGCCGATGGTCGTGAGTGTGTGATTGAAGGTATTGGTTCAATTCCTATTTGTCTCCTAAGGAAGGCTGGATCTACTAGGTTTGATACTCATCTTCACCTACTCTACTTCATGTTGGATGGAAAGTTTGGAATCTATCTTTTGATTTATGATGGTGCCATTGTTTTCACTAACCTTTGTGGAAATTCGAAATCAAGCATTGATGAGATCTTGTTGGATCAAGAACATATGTTTGAGAGGGAGTATTTCTAGAGGTTCAGGTCTGAAGATATTCATATCTTTGGTATCTTTGATGTTCAAGAGAAAGGTAAGCAAGTAGAAGCGACTCACTTAGCTTTACTCACATGTTTTGGAGAATCTTCTTGTGTAGATGATGTTATGCAAGTGGATATTGGTTCTCATGGTTTTCATGCTAGAAAATCAAGTAATGGATCTGGAAAACAAATTTTTTTTCAATGACTTTGATGGTCAAGAGGAAGATCAAGAGGTTGGTCTCAAAGGGCTTCAACAACACAAAAGGAAAGGTGGCAATTTGGAGCTAGTCAAGAGCATCAAGGGAGGTCAATTGGCAAAGATGTTATGGATCTATTTTTTTAGGTGTTTGAAGACTCAAGTAAGTTCAAAGAAGAAGCAAGGAAGTGGTGTTCAAGTTTACTTTACTTCACTTAATTATATGGAATCATGTGGTGCTGGATTAGCATCATTGATGTACTCAATTACTCATGGATTTTGGTTTCTTTTGGCAAGATGGAGATGGAGGCTCATTCATGAAGTTTTATGGTGGAGACATATCAAGAAAGAACAAAGTTGGAGGAGACAGGCAAGCAAATGGTCATCACTCACATTTATTGTTTGGTTGCTGTAATTTTCCAGAGAGTTCAAAGTTTGAAACATGGAGGAATCATTTCATTTACATTCTATTTGGTTCTTCATGTTCTAGTTATATCTTGATGCGTAAAATTGATGTAAGAGATAGTGAAACATCCAATTTGGACAATATTCTCTATATCAATTATGGAAACTACTTTAGAACATTAGAAAGGAGATCTATATTTAGGATGGAGATCATTCTAAAATTGGATCAAAGTAGTATGGTTAAAATGAGAGATTTCAACAAGTTTAGTCATATTTTGGTAAGTTGTCAATTGAGGCCAAAACTCATTTTAGACTTAGAGATAAACTTTTTGAAGTTATATTAGTTTAAAATACATTCAATAAACACTTTTTGAAAGTGGGGAAGTTGGTAGTCGAGTTTGAGAAAGATTCCAATTTGAACTTGGGTACATTGAATCTAGTCCCAAAATAGTAAGGTTTTTCATATTGGAGGGAAAGCCAAGTGGCAAAGTAGGGTTTGGACCTATTATATATTATTGTAACTCGTGGAGAAAGTGATCTTCTCTCTTCTCTCTTCTCTTTCTCATTTCATCATTATACATGGTTCTCTTTGGGTTCTACTACTCATTGGTGCACTCTCATGATGTTATCTTGCAATTCTATGTGTAGAATGATTATGAAAAGTAAGCATGCAATAAAGCTCTAAGCTTTAATACATCTCTTTTTCATGGAAAGTGTAACAACATATCTCATATTCGTGTCTCATTTACAACCATTCCTATGTACGAAATCCTATAAAGCCCTAAAAAATGTCCCTCTAGAAATGCTTTGGTCCAACGATGGTATTCAGTGTGAAGTTCAGTATAGTATCACTTGTATGCGTGGTGAGGACATATCTTGAGAACTACCCATTCTCCAATTAGTAGGCACCACAACCGCCTTATTTACTATTGATTCAATACAAGAACACCCAGTTAAAATGCAAGCCTTTCCTTTGAAACATAGTTTTAACTAAATTTCTAGTTTACGCCCCTAGGATCAGTATAATTGTTGTTCCTCAATTCCAAGAGTTGATCATGGGTATAGATGCCAAGTATGGGGATCATCTATGGCTATCTCGGGATCAATCCAAGTAATCAATCTCTAAAATTGCCACCTCATATGTGGTGCTAGAGCCAATGAGGTTCGCTTAGTTGGTTAACTTGTTACTTTGGTCCGTTGGAAACTAAGATGCGTATGTGGTGCTTGTAAAAACCACATATTAGTCGGCCTCTTGGTTTGAAAATGATATCTAAGGTATTGTATTTTGCAGCTAAATCAAAAGCTTTAAAACTTCGAAAAAGAGAAAACTAAGATCTTTAAAATCAGTAGGTGAAATGCTATTCCAACCATTGGCTTGTAAGGATTTCTCACTTTTTTGCAAACACTATAAAAAGTAAATACCACTCCAAGTGGAACTTATCTTAGCGACCTTAATTCTATGTAGAACAAGGAATAAGACACCATATTCAATTTTAATAGCATTTTTTGCAAGAAAAATGCTTTTTGATTCAAGTAATTATTCTATCTATATAGTTAATAATTTTTTAGGGCTTTAATTCCTATTGGATGTCTCAAATCACAAATTACTATGAAACAATTTCCAATCAAGGTATGCACCAATAAGAATGTTAACCCTTATGTCAATGCTAGCAATATTGTTAAAAGATGTTCAATTTTGTGTTAAAATTTTACAGCTTCACATTTTTGTTAATTCAATTTGTTTTTAGAGATGATTGTGTTTTTTTAATAAAAACAAATAAGGGGCTTTTTTTTTTACTTGTTGGAAATCATCCAAATATTCTCATTTGTGCGAAAACTTACCTATCTCATATGCAACATTGTCCTCATAATTGTCTTTGAAAATTTGGAAAAAACTAAATAAATTTAAACATGTATAATTGCGACTGCGTGAACATGAAATCATGACAAGCAATTCCTTTCTCAACATGAACACGTGAAATTTTCAATTTTTTGAAAAAGAATCATGAAATTGCTTGTGAGGTTGTGCATGAATTGTGACTATTATTGTATTTGACTTTGTCAAAATGAAAAAACATGCATGCCAAAAATCATAATTACGCAAAATCATGAATGTAATTGTGATTAAAGTGACGCGTGTGCATGCCAAGACAAAGATACGAATAGAATGTCATGAAAACATATTTTGATATTATAAATGTTGAATTTTTCTTCAACAAGTTGATGCTTGAAAAAGCATTGCAAAATGAAGTTGAGCAAAACAAGCAGTAACTTGCATGGTGCACCCCATATTGACTCTCAATGTTTAAAGTCAAGAAGTAGCTAGGAATAAATTAATCACAATACAACAGAAAAGTATAAGAGTGGATGTATTTTTAAAACTTATGCAAGTTAATGTGAGAAAAATACATGTTTAAGAAAGGCCAATGGCATGGTTGTTTTAATCGTCCACAAAAGTGTAATTGTTAAGAATTTGATGACCTTTCATGACATCCATACTATTTAAGCAAATCCACTGCAGAATTGATCCAACAATGCACTCCTAGTACAAAAGCATTATAAAAGGGCATGACACATCCAACACTAGAAATGCAAGACTAGAAATGCAGGAACACTGGCATAAGCTTTAACAAAATCGAGAAAACACCAAAAATTTGAAAAAAAACTGTAACTCAAATGCAGCAGTCCTACTCAATTGCGTTTGCCATCTGTCAAGTTGTATTAACATACATCAAAATTTCTCAAATGCCTCGATTGTAACACTAATCCGATCTAAATCTATGATTGCAACTAATTGTTAAAGCCTTTCTATCCAGATCAAATTTATCTTCAACAATCGTGAAACCCTGGGAAGCTTGTCACAGGGGGAGAAAAGATTGATCACATGTAAAGGCTGCTCATATGCTAGGAACCTAACAGAACAAGCTAGCTGATAGCCAGGGATATTTGCTTCCTGTCAACCTGAAAAATTGAAACACAATTTTCCATACGAGTATAGCTAAGGTTGAGTTCAAAATTATATTTGCTTTCTTGATTAACTACCAAAATTTGATTTTGCATGCAAAACAAACAGTCGTAATTTCATAACAAGGTATCTTCCATTCTCCATTATATATGCTTGAATATCCGTTGGATTACTTCCTTTGTCTTATATCCGTTAAGAGATCAACAACATTCATATAGTATAGCATGAATAACTGTGCATTGATTTTTTTACTTCTAAGCTTAAACACTGGTCTTGTTCATTTAGAACGGTATCTCCCGTGATCCTTGTTTGTACTTAATAGAACAAATGATGGGAGACCTTTGGGAAAGATACACACAAATTTTTGACACAGGATATATGCAGATATGGATAATAATTTGCACATCTTAGCAATAAGACGAAAGAAGCCAGAGCACTGCCCTTCAGGAACTCAATCTCCACTACCATTGAAACTTACCAAAGATATCAAGTTCCTATCTGTTAAGGTTGCCCTAATCTTCATATCATTCTTGCACAAAGTCTGTGGAAGCTGTCAATTCTGATCAAAATTAGTCAAGGCTACAGTGGTTGACAATGGCTGAGATTTCTCCAAAGATCCATTGACATCGTCATGAGAGAGATGGATCTCCAAAGGTACTTTACCTGCCACCGAGATGCAGAGAAGCACCAAGAATATCACTGGAAATTACAAAAATGATGACCTGTCCCAAATCAAAGGGTTAACAAAAATGTCTTAAGTTGAATGTTTAGGGGCTCAGCAGCCTGCAACTAGCTTAATTAGTCTTACCCAGAATCAAAATCTCTTGGCTACTAGAAGTTATTGATTTTATTGACTAGAAATCGAACCACATTATATGTACTTAATATTGTTTCCAAGTCACTGTAATCAGGTGCCACTTAATTCTCTTGAAGTCCTGGATATCAGTATTTAGACCATTTTGAAAGGGCTATGCCTTAGATAAACACCTAAGCACTACTGGAAATCCCATTATACTATGGTACTGATCTCAATAAGGACTGACTTTAGACTGTCTCATAAGGGACATGGGGCCAACAAGAATTAGTGATATATGTTTTGTTTTTACTTGTATGTCCATGTGCACCTGAGTGGAATCGAAATCCAGGCCTCAAGGAGGGAAGGAGCTGTCAACCAACTGGCCACTTATTGGACGCTTTTTATTGAAATTTGGTCACAAAATCTACATGTGCGTTGCAAGATCCATGCCTCATAAAATGACCTGAGTCTTCTTCCCTTTCTGTAGATTCTAGATTATCTGATCAACTATAGAATGCAGAAACAGATTTTCATAATTCTTGGTTTAGTAAGAAACTCATTACTAAGTGAAATTATCAGCTAAATAAAATCGGCGATGTCCACGACCTACTGCTATTGCATGCAAATATGAAATTTACGAATCTGTAGCAGAAAAAAGAACTGTTGTTCATCAGGTTCTTCACAACTTTACAAAGGGTAATGACCTTTTGTGCTTTCATGTAGATTCACTTACCGTACAGTTGACATGTGCATTCTCATGTTTTTGGACTTCTTGTTCTCATGTCTGGAAAAAGAGATAGCATCAGAAAATCATCTAGATGCAGTTCGAAGTTCATGGGCACCATGTGCAAAGTGGCAGCGGTCACCATATGAGCAGGACCCAGCGTTGAAATTTTCACAAAGTCTTGTCTTAAAATTATGGGCATCTACCATATTTGCTCGAGGAGCCCCTGCATCTTTCTGTTGAAGCAACTGCCTTACCATTTCACTTGCTTTCTCAATCTGCTCAAGTGTGCCTTCCATTTCCACATTCCGCATATTTGGATTCGAAACATGTTCACGGATTGAGACTTTGCAACCAGTCGCTTTATTGATTTGTTTTATGTTTGAACCTGCTTTGCCGATGACAGCCCCAACATAAGCAGCATCAATAGCCAATTTTGTGAAGGAAGTAGCTCCTATCATCACAGTTGCTGTTACACCAGGAGGGCTGGGCTCTCCATAGTAGATTGTAGTAGTACCCATTGGTTGGTTCGCAAAAGATGTGCTGGTATTTGCATGTACCACAGGTGGTTTTTCCACCTGTCCTGCTTGCCCACCTTGTTGACCATTCAAATATGTGGATGGTACTCGCAATTCAGACTCTCCATGTGCAAAGTGGCATTTATCTCCAAATTTGCAACCTTCCAGGGAGGCATATCTAGTGCATAGCCTGGTCTTGTAACCGCTCACCGGGCCACTAGGTACTGAATTTGCTTGAATGCCTGCTGCGTTACTTACTCCATTCCTGCTTCTAACTCCATTGACAGGCCCTGTAAAACCTAAAGTGTTGATTCCTCCCGGGACATAGTGTGTGAAATGACAATTTTCACCATGTGCACATCCGGATGTGCTATGTTCACAAACAAACAAACACAACCACACACAACAATTTGAACTTAAAAAATCATTATTGGACTCTGTTATCTCAAAAGAAAACTTTCAATTGCAAAATAATTCATTTTCCCTACTCGGGAGTGGAAAAAAATTTCCTCGGTCAATACAGTAGCAAGAATTTGTTGACTCCCTTAAATTTTGGCCATGTACTTTATGAATGCAATGATATATTATCGCATTCTGGTAACCACATTTGACAGCATTTGTCATCTGAACATCCAGATGCACTAATGATTTGCACATGCCACAAACAACTATCACTAACATCACACAGCTGTTTACTTAGAGATCCTTCTCTGAATTTGCTATCTGAAAGAAACAGGTTTCTCATAATTAATGTAGTCATTTTCAGTAGTTAGAAATGAATTACATTTCCTAGATTTATTAAACAAGCGAATCGTCGTTCCTCACTGCAGCCTTGGGCAGAATACACATTTCTTTACATGCTAACATATTCAAATCCTTGTACTGGAAATCAGTGTCAGCAGAGACCTATTTATGTATATACGGCTTACAAAAGGTCACCATGTCATAGTCGAAAACAGTACGAACACAGTTGCAACAATTTCAGACGTGAGGATTTAGCTACCGCGACAAATACCCTTGATGTCAATCTTCAAGTTCTTGATTGATTAAATCTAGTAGCAGTAAGGTATTTTGTGTGATTTCTAAAACCTTTCTGAAAGTGTCCAGTAAAACTTCACTCAGAACATGGTGATTATTTTAGTTGATTATTAATTAGAATAGAGAATGAGCTTATTTTAGAGATAAAATTCGTCATCAATTTTGTTGATTCTAGTATTAAGAAAGAATGCTATGATAAAGCTTTGCTGGTTCACAAGCTATTCTTCCCCAGGTACTTATTCAGTTAAGGTGGAGAGCCCTTTACTAGCTGGGGTACGTTTTTATACTATGATGATTCACTTGCAGGCGATTAGTTATTTCCAATCTGCATCAATGGCTTCAAACAGTCTGCACCCAATTTGGGGGAAGTTACTGACATGAAAAGATTTAATCAAATATAATGTCTAATAATCTTATGCTGATTATCAATCACAGGAGGAGAAATATGGAAACAAAAAGTGTAGGACTCTACCTAAAAAAATTGGTACAAGGAGTCGCTTTATATCCTTCTGAAAATGTCAAATCCTTCAGGCCTTGATTATCTGCAGGAATATGAATCAAAGTTGAAAATTGGGAATTTGCTGGAGCTTTTTGCTGATCACCAACCTCATAGAATGCTACAATTCCCAGCTTAATGTTGTCTGCAGGCTGCTATTTGAAAATTCTACCTGGAATATTTTTATCCTTCTCCTGGTTCAGTATTGCTTGGTAAGCTTCCCATTCAAGCTGCAAGGTCATTGGATCAACACCTGCATTTGCTAATGGAAAAGATAAATGCTTTTTGTGGTGAGTGTTTGTGTAGTAAGCACTGAGGTCAATACACATAGAACTAAAATGGCAAGCAAGCTTTAATAATCAAAAAAATCGATGGGTTTCGAGTGAGACAGAAAAAAGAGAGAACGACGTGATAATCCATTTGCAATGAGAATTGTATGAGAGAAAGTAGTAAAGACCACTGGGTTGAGAATAGCTCTGGCCTTCTTGAAGTCTGTTTGTTTGCGGCCAATTGCCAACCGTTTGATCTGTATTCTGTACAGTGCTATTCCAGTTTGTTTGCGGCCACATGGCAACTGTTTGATCTGTATTCTGCACAACGTTATTCCAAGTGTTTGGATCTCCATATGGCATGCAATTGTTCCCCACTATGGGTTGGACATCGGGTGCGTAATTGGGCTGCACATTCGGTCCATAATTGTTTGAAGCTGTGAACCCGCCATTTGGGAGGTTGCCACTACTATCTACCATGCTGTTGCCATTTGGAACAACACTGTTGCCGATGGGTGGAGCACCATTTGACACAAAGCCGATCGAGGCTGTGGGGTTGGCTACTGGAACTCCGCTGCCACCTAATAAAGGAGCTCCATAGTTGGTATAATTTTGTTGCACCTGAACAGAGTTTTGGATCTGAACAGCATTGCCTCCTGCCAGGGGAGCTCCATGAGGGGCATAGCTATCTTGTAGCACAGTGTGCGGGGTTTGGACGGCACTGTTCACGGGGAATGCATTCGCAGCAAAACTATTTCCAAACGTGGGAGCACTTCCATTTGTAAAGCTCACATAATTACCAGTGTTAGGGTTTCCACTCGGTGCAACGTTGCTATGCTGATGAGCATTTGGCATATAGTTTTTCCCCATGCTAGGGTCTACATTTGGGGGATAGCTGCTTTGAAAGAAACTGTTTCCATTTGCAGGAACACTATTCGGTGCTGCCGTCTGATGGCCATTTGGTACAAACACGTTCTGAATGCTCGGAACCCCATTGGGCAGAAAGCTAGTCATCAACTCTCCAGTTGATCCCATACTTGTGATCAAACCTCCTCACAATTCAGGAAAACCACTTCTCAAAACCCTCTACTCACAGACAGCAAACTGAAAGTTGATGCGACATCCAAAACAGGCACAAATTAGCCCAAAATTTGAAGCACAGCTAGCTTCTAAACCCTGCAGCAGTGAATAGACCTATTTCTGCTGTCAGAAACACAAGAATAAGGGTAAATAGCCCCTTACCTTAAAGACACCTTTCCGCTGCTGCGTGCAGATCAACGGGAACCACAGATTCATACAGCAAGCTTCAAAGAAACTGGGTTATTGGCACTTCTTCCACACTTGGCCTTCCAGACGGTTGCAGAAAACGGCAGCCCAAAAACAGAAAAGTGGGTATTATTCATAAGTTGATGCAACCTGCGGAGCATCAAGATCATGCTCCAAAAGTAGGGTTTGCTTCATTGTTTTGAATGCGAGAAAAAGCAGGTGCAGATGCAGGTGCTGCTGCTGCTGATTATGATGATTAGGCAGCAGAAGAAGACGAATGGATGAGGAGGGGAGCTCGTGGGTGAAAGAAACGACGAAGGCGGCATCGGAGAAGGGCAGGGCAAGAGAGAGAGAGCGAGAGAAGAAAAGGCGAAAAGGGAAAGCAGAAAGCCAAAACCCAGTTGGTTGCAAAACCGTTGAAGGAGAGCAAGGGCTCCTCCAATCCGCAGCTGCCACGACCTCATTTAGCCTACCACAAACCTTAGGGCTAGGTCAACACGTGTTTTGGGTTTTTCTTTTCATTTAGGTCAATACCTCATTTGCCCTACCACAAACCTTAGGGTTAGGTCAACACGTGTTTTGGGTTTTTCTTTTCATTTAGGTCACTACAAGTTTGGGGGGTTCTATGATTCCTTTAGGTTAGGGTTTACTCTCGAGCTTGTACATTTCCAAGTGCCTTTGGATGGTAAACATGTCACCCAATCTCATTTAAGCTCCCACAAACCTTATTTTTAGGTCAGTATGTGTTCTGGGTTTTTGTTAGTTTGGGGGGTTTCTTTGATTCGTTTAGGTTAGGGTTTATTCTCAAGCTTGTACATTCCCAAGTGCCTATGGATGATAAACATGCCACCCAATTTGGGAGAGATTTTGGCCATAGAGATGCATTAAAATCTTCGTTGAATTTAGCAATATTTTGTGCGTAGGAAGTGCTTATTAGCTTTGTCGCGATAGGAATGATTTATCATGGTTATTCTCTCAAAGCTGATGGGGCTTTTTTTTACATTTTTTTACAATGTCGAAGTTGAAGCTCTTTGCTCAAAGACAATAGCCATGTGGCATACCGTGAACCGTGAACCGTACATGTGCATTAAAATCGAGGGTTAAGATTTTGATAAATTAATTGGAAAAAGGAAAGATATGTGCATGTGACATGTGACTTTCTATTGGAAAACCTCTCTCTCTCTCTCTCTCTCTCTCTCTCTCTCTCTCTCTCTCTCTCTCTCTCTCTCTCTCTGTGATTTGAGTATGTGTGCATGCAATGTGTATGATAGTGGTATCACAGAGCATTGAAAGTGTGTATGATCGTGGTACCACGGAGTGGATCTCATTTGGTAAATCGAAAGTGTGTATGATAGTGGATCTCATTTTCTGCATTGAAAGCTTGCAAGCTTCTGAATATATTGAGTGCTTGTTCTAAAGCACATAGTAGATGCTTTTCCTATGAACATTTAATAGCATGGAAAGTTTGATGATAAAGATTTTCAATTCTAAAAGTAAAAAATATAAACATCTTTGAGGAGAAGGGTCTACTTCATGCGGAGAGACTAAAGTAGAAGGAGACATTGTGATTGCACACAATGCATGTGCAAGAGAAACTTATGGTATTGCTTGTCTCAACCTAGCAAATGCACTTGCTAGACGAAGCTGTGGAGCAAGACTAGCCCAAGAAGTATTGAAAAAGCTATAGAACATCTAAGACAAAAAGCCTCACCAACGTGCTATCTTTCAAGAAACAATCAATGGCTATCAAGATGTGTGAAGGGGAAGGAATCATAAAACATTTTAAATTAGTTCAAGCATTAGCAGACAAGCATTGCAACTTGACGTTGTAATAGCAAGGGTAAATAACAAGAGGATATTAGAAGGAAAAAGGGAGAAGTTGAAACAAATGAGCCCTTGTTGATGGCAAGGATAGAGGGACATCACAATGTGAATGAAAAATTCAATTGATTGAGAGGCGACATACCTCTATTTGGAAAGAATAGGAAGATACTAACTAGATCAATCAATTACTTTGTTCCAATTGTGACAAATATGACCACAACACAAGTATGCATCCAAAAGGAAGGGACAAACCAAGCATGTCAAGTAGCAAAAGACATGAGAATATTTTTGAAGGTTTTTTACTTCATTTGGAGATGGTGTCAACTTAGAACCAAATGAAATTTCTTGGTTCATCAATGGGCAAAAGTGGATCAACATTGTCAAATATTGTGCATGGATGTGTTATTGGGCCACCGATATGGCATCAAAATTTTGTTTATTACTTCTACAAAGAAAATTTATGGTGCATGGAGTTGATCGATACAATTTTCAAGAGTAGTATTTATGCAAGATCTGTCAAGCAAGGAAGCATATTAGTTAGTGACCATCTGCCAAAAAATTTGTCGGATATAATTTATTCAAAGACATGTGGACCATTGCCTGTTCCTTAGTGGCATGAAATATTTCATCACATTTATAGATAATTCCTCTAGAAAGACCATTATTTACCTAATGCAGAAAAGGTTGAGGCTTTAGAATAATTCATGAGTCCAAGTCAATGGTAGAGACGATGACACAAATAAAAGTCGACGTCTAGAATAGACAATGGTGGTGAGTCTTGCATTGAAGGGCTTAATGTTTGCTATACAGGGCCTGATATTCAAAAAGATAAAACAATGTTTTGTACTCGTCGGTAAAATGGCATAGTTCAAGGTAGAAATAGGACATTAATGGAGATCAATAGATGCATGTTAGAAAAAGTAGACTTCAGAAAATTCTTTGTGGGGAAGCAATTATGACAACCACTTACATTTACAATAGTAGCTCAACTAAAGTAATCAATAGAACATCGAATGAGGTCTAGATTGGTAACAAACTAGATCCATCATATTTTAGAGGTTTTGGATGTCATTCTTTTGTTCATACACCCGAAGAGTACAGAAGCAAGCTGGATATAAAGTGTGTAGAGAATTCATTTTTATAGGTTATCGCCGTGACCATTAAGACCTTATACTAGGATGTCGGTTACAAACACACACAAGGATGCGACAAACATATATTCTTTTGAAATAATCTCCAATAGAGATTTTGGTTTGGTTTTTGAGAAATAGCACTCTTTGAGATATATACTCTCTCAAAGTTCACTGAGTTACAAGGTTTTTAGTTAACGTATCTTATATAGGTAGATAGTGGAATATTTGTAGAGATATGCTATGTGGTGAATCATTGTGGGATGTTGGAAGTAAATATGATTTGTGAATATTGGCTAGATCTACTCACGATGCGGTGTAGTATAGAGAGGATCGTCCACTTTCTAAGTTTCTACCAAGCTTCAAACGGGAATCTGGAAATAAAGAACAATGACGAAACATTAAGGCTTACCCAACTAGTGCTCGAAACGGAAATGAAACTACTTAAGATGACCCTTACTATGGCTTACCCAACTAGAAAGGTGATTACACTAAATCCTAGACTAACACCAAAAGGGATTGAGACTGATAGAATGCGGCCACACTAAGCATAAAGCGATTAAAAACATGCCACAATAAAAGCCAATGAGAAGGAGGCAAGAGGAGGCTTGAGCACCTTCCCTCAAGCTATGCACCTTCTCAAGGGGAACACAAATGAAATAGAATGATAATCTCAAAAATAGAGAAGCATAATAAGCTTAATCTCAAAAGTGTTATTTACAAGGCAAATACCTCTCCTTTTATGGCAAGGAGGGTCTTCCATAAGTATCCACTAACTTATGGGACTAATCTATTTCTAGCCTTTCTAGAACTTCTAACTTAGGATTTAGAACTTCAAAGTTTCTTAACTTAGAAAAACTTAAGACAAAATATTTCTAATCTTATGTTTCCTAAGCCAAAGTTCTAAATCTAAGTTTAAGCTATTTTATTCTTATTTAAGCTTCTACTCATGGGCTTACAAAACACATGCCATGGCAGAAGTTTATTAACAGACACTCATACGTGGACTTACAAAACACATGCCACGGAGTTGTATTTCTCTCTTTTTTATTTTTCTTTGTGTTAGCACAGATGCTAACATTATCCCCCTCCTTATTGAATTGGTGGTCCCACACCAATCGAAGCTTTTTCTTCCTAGATCTTTTGAGCTTCTTGGAGGCGTGATTGTTGTTGGCAGATCTGATAGATTTTATTGCCAATGCCTTCCATCATTTGCCAATGCAATTTATTGAGGAAGGGTAGTTGTTTGTAGTAATGTAGCATGCTTTGCAAGAAGCCGAGCTGGTGGTGCAAAATCATTGAAATCGACCAGTTCCAGTTGTTCCTTCAAACAAAACGTGCGGTTTGAGATCTGCTACAACCTCGTCTCGTTCTGCTGTGAGGTTGTCAATGACGGTTTGCATCTAAGAGATTTTCAGCTGGAGTTGGTTTTGTAGGTGGCTGAGCATCTTTTTTTTCTTTTGAGTGTATGTGTTGAGGGTATCGATCTGCTGTTGTTTTTGGGCAGATTCAGCCACCAACCATTGATTTTCCTACCGAAGTTGTAGGATGGCAACGTCATCGACCTGCCGTACTGCTTGTTGACTGGACAAGGTTCCGTAGATTTTGTATTAAAGCTCATTCACCAACCAGACCATCTTTTGGGCATGTTGGAAATTAAGCCCATAGTTGTCTCCTTGGTGAATGACTAATTTCTATTTCATGATTCTTCATGCATGTTTATTGATCATTGATCTAGGGTCAGGTGAAACCAACTTTGGTTCTACGTCTGCTCATCTGATACCTGTAGGAATCACAAACTTAGATAGCCAACTTATTTGAAGAACGTCTACAACGGGCTTCCGGCTGATCTCCAGCAAAGGGTAAACAATCCTATCATAATTTCAAGTTCGGATGTTAAGTTCAATAACTTGAAGTCATTGAAGACTTGGCCATCGTCAAGGACTTCCACGAAATTAGCATTCAGAACAAGTCTACAGAAATACATTACTTTTGCGACAATCTGCAAAAATACTCTAAGTGTTGCGACAGTCTGCAGAAATGAACTATGTTTTCAAAGTGTCGCTTTTTGCATTTTCCTGAAATGCGAAACTAGCATAGTTCAACAATTTAAACTATTTTGCAATAGTTCAAAGTTTAACCATTTTAGGGCACCTTCTACCTTTTTGCAAAATCCCAAAGAGAGAGAAAAATGTCGAAGGTCATCTACTTTGAACGAGGAATGTTCCCAACCACTTCCCAAATTTGCGAATTGAGAAAGAGCCACTTCCCTTATAAAGCGAAGTGAGAGAATTTGCAACACCCTCGTCCACGTCAACATTCCCTATGGGTTGCCAGTGTACGCCATGTACAGTTGTCACAGGAGCCATATACTTCCAAGTACAACGGCTTACCTAATTAGGTGACAATCATTTATTGTAATTAATACACGGATGAAATCTATAAATAGATCATCCAAGCACAGATTGGTTACTCTGTCCATGAGACGCATTATTTGAGCCTCCTAATTACGCCGTCAATTTTGGTTGTAATTGCTAATTGTATTTGTGCTTCAGTGTAATATAGCAGCAACACGTTTTTATCTATGTACAACGTAGATGAATGCTTGTTGTGATTGAATACACTTTCATTGTTGTTTGATCACGCTTGTATACTCACTCTAATCAGATTACGGACGTCTACGACGACTCAGTTTCTGATCAGACGATGGCTATCTTTGACGCCTGAGAAACTCGCGATATCATACTGCTCTTCCATTTATTTCAAAATAATACTTCACGATGAATCTGATTTCAGTAGTACCACACGCAAACCATCTCTAATCTCTTCAGTGAACTGTACTCTTGTTTTAGAGGTATGAATTAATTTTTAAGATCCTGTTGAGTAATCAGAATGCATAAAGCTGTGATTATCTTTTAGCATAAGCTGTCTATTAGACTGTCTTTCCACCTAGCAGCCGATTAGAACGGGGGAGTTGTTCCGCAATATTCTTGCTCTCTTCTCCGTTCGCGTTCTTCCTATCTCCCTTGCCCCATCAGATTGGTATCAGAGCTCAAATAAATCGAGAGATTAAGTTTGTTCTATTTGTATATTGTTATCATGTCTCATATAGGTAGCTCTTCATCTTCATCACTCAATGAAGCTAGAGTCATTGACAACTTCAATGGTTTAACTTCTACATCTGGAAGTTAAAACTTAGAATGATGTTGATAGATAGAGATCTTTGGGATGTAGTAGAAGGTGTAGACCTGAAACCAGAAGATGTTGATCAAGCATAGGCTTGGAGGATCAAAGATCAGAAGGCTTTAGCATGTATCACACTCAATCTGACTGACTCCCAAATATCTCACGTTATCACGTGCAAAACCTCTAAGGAAGCACTGGACTTGTTATCAAGTCTCTATGAGACTCACGATGTAACCACGAGATTACATTTTAGAAGAAAGCTTTTTACTCTTAGCTTGTCTGATTCTATTGCCATCACTTCTCACATCAACAGCTTCAAGTCCCTGTTAGATCAGTTATCAGTTGTAAAATGTTCTATTCAAGATGATGATGTCGTTATGACCTTGCTTTCTTCTCTTCCAAAGTCGTACGAACACTTTGTGGTGATGATCTCCACACAACCCGACCTCACTCTTCAAAAGGTGATCGGTCATCTTCTTCAAGAAGAAATGCGGAGAAAGACTAGCAGTCTGTCCATCAAAGACAAATCCATGGCTCTATACACCAAGAAGAAAGACTATTCCAAGGGCAAAAATCAAGTGCAGCAGCAACAACAGAAGCCTCACACTCAAGGTGAACATCGTGGATCACGCAAGAAGCTTTTCTGCAGATATTGTCTCCCCACTAGTGCACATTCACATGTACCATCATAGAGGCCCTCACTCGTACCATCATAGAGGCCCTCACCACATAGGTCCACTCCTCAGACCTCCACACCTCGCGTTACTAGGTCAGCACCACGTAAGAGTCATTTAGGTGGTTGTATTTTTGCTTGTGGAGGTGACGATGATTTCGAGGAGCCTAGATATAGAGATGACTTACCCGTGCATGATGCACCACCACCTGGTTACAACGCCCCACCTGCTAGAGCCAATCCGATATTATACTATGACATTGATACGTCAGAGGCTATAGTTGAGGATGTTAAGGGGAAGGAGGTCCTAGCTTATATGAGAGAGCTCTGTCATGGGGCGTTTGATAGGAATATGTTTAGAGACTGGAGGGCTATCCCTATCACTGAGAAGCGTCGGGTCATAGATGATTTACAGAGACGATTCCCTAATCCCCTTGAACACACCTTCAATGATAAAGTAATGATAGATAAGATGTGCATGCTCATGTTGATGAAGGCCAAGTTGGATCTACATTATCCAACAATTAGAGATGTACCAAAGGTGCAAATCGAGGCAATTCGTCAAACATTGCTAGTACTACTCTACTTTTATTTGAATCTTATATAGATCATGTGTGTGTGTGGGGGGGGGGGTGTGTGTGTGTGTGTGTGTGTGTGTGTGTGTGTGTGTGTGAGAGAGAGAGAGAGAGAGAGAGAGAGAGAGAGAGAGAGAGAGAGAGAGAGAGAGAGAGAGAGAGAGAGAGAGATATAGTTTGATGAGTTTTATTTCATATCACAGGCAGAATATGATTGCTAGTTTTCATCACAGTACTTCAAGAACAAATTGTTGTCCAGTTTTCGTTCATTGAGACAAAGACTCAAGAATGACATTGATAAAGTAGAGGCAGAAAATTTAATGCCAAAATGTCCTGAGTGGATGGAAAAGGAGAGGTGGCAGCTTCTACGTCAATACTTAAAAAGCAAAACTTTCCAAATTGTATTCCACTTTTTGTTTTATTTATGTATTTTGAAACCAAAATTTGACTTGAATGCTTGGTCATCTCTAGTTAGTGCATGATTTATTTATCCTACTACTGACTTATTATTCATTTGCTTGATGTGTGTACAATAATTTGCTTAGAAATTGAGCCAACAAAATAAAATCAGCAGATCAAAACAACAAAAGATGCCGAATGTTGGTCGAGCTGGATATGCGGGCATCAATATGAGACTGGTATGTGTGTATACAACAAAACTTGCATTTGTATACTCCGATATGCGAAACCTCTTTTTTCATGATGTCATTTATTTTTGTCTATTGTTGAGTGCCAAATTTTAGGCACAAGAAAAGAATAGGGCTCCAACTGTTGCCGAGATCTATGTGGATGCTCATACTAGTAAAGGTTTTGGCAAACTAAAAGCAGGCGAGTTGGATCCTGACCTGTGGCTGAAACTTTGAAGGTAACACCCAACATGAGATATAATAACATATATTTTTTGAAATTATGGTTTAAATACATTTAATTTTATAAAATGTAATGATGAACATATATATGATTTTGCATGTAAATTTGATTAGCTATGTTTTTTTTTTGTGTAGAACGAAGATTTTAATTAATTATATGTCAGGAACAAACCCCGATGACAAAGTAATGAAGATTTTAGAAGAAAATAGTCGGGGACAAAAGAGAGTAAGAGGCCTAAGTGTCTATAGAAAAGAGATGCAGTATTCTTCCCAAGTAGATGAAATGAGAAAGGAGATAGAGAGACAAAGTGAAGAAATGGAAGGACTCCGAAAAACTGTACAGATATAGATGAAGATGATGAAAAGTTTATCCCAGGTTAGTTCGCTTTCTCATTTCTTCTTTCTCTCTCTCCATCTCTTTCTTTTGAAACTTGGTACGGTCCTAGCTATCTACATAAAGAGAGGGAGAGGGAGAGAGACAAAGAGAGAGAAAGAGAGAATGAGATATATTCCTTATTTCAGTTTTGATCATGCATCATGTTGCTGTAGAGGAGGATCCAATGCTACAACAGTTGGGTTCAACTCAGCCGTTATCTACAATTAAAAAGATTTAACCTCACTTCTTTCTAAGAGTCTAATTATTACACATGTACTTTGAGACATAAGACAATGCATTGGATGTCATACTCTAAATTGTGAAAGCCTTATATGGACCTCATTAGAGAGATAGAGATAAGTTTTTTTACAATTTCATAATCTTTTTCGTATGTCATGTAGTGTGCAACCATAGAGAAGGATCCGACGCCACGACAGTCATGTTTAGCTCAGCCGTTATTTGAGGTAAAGAACTTGCTATCGAGGTTTCGGGTTTAGGGTTGGTGATATTTTTTGTAATTTTAGCCAACAAATTGCAGGTATTTATTCGCAATTTTTTTGACAAAAAATGTCAAAACAATTGCGGAAATTCATTTTTGTAATTTATTTTCAAAATAGTGTCAAAAATTTGTCAAAAAAAATTACGAAAATGAATTTTCGTAATTTTTTTCACAATTTTTGCCACAATAATTGTGGAAATGAATTTCTGCAATTTTTTTGACAATTTTTGCCCAAAAAACTGGCAAAAAATATCAGCCAAACAAATTGCGGAAACAAATTGTGGAAATATATCCGCAATTATTATGTCAAAAAATTGTGGGTGGGTTTCTACAATTTTTTTATTGTTAATTTTGCCATAAAAATTACGAAAAATTAGCCAAAAAAATTGTGGGACGGAAATTGCGGATTTGCCAAAAAAAAATTGCAAAAATCATTTTCGCAATTTTTTCGACAAAAAATGACAAAAATTGCGGAATTTTTTGTAATTTTTGCCATTTTTTTTGGCAATTTTTGCCACCTTTTCTTGTAGTAAAATCGTGAAAAGTATTATGAGCTTCAACGAATTGTCTGCAAATTCTGTCAGTGGGTATATGATGCAAAAACTAATTTTTTCTATTTTTGAAAGGTTTGTCTCTGAGACAGAATTTGTGGAGACTAAAAATGAATTGTGCACTGAAAAAAAGAGTCAGACGAATTATATCTGAGATGGTATAAAACAAATATTCTGAAAGAATGATTGTTGTGGTTTTCTCAGAAAAAAACTGATTGTATGTCTGATCTGATAGTATCTTGATGGTGTGAACAAGAAAACACAACAAAAAATTGTTGAAATGGCAGGCATGCAGTAAGAAAGGTAAAGAAGAACAATAGAAAAAAAAAACAACTAATACATATCAAGATAAAAACAGGGCTCATTGTACTTTCTCAGTCTGCTCCCATTGACCACAGTGTCTAGGACATCGCCTTGAAGGGTTTGGAGTTGTACATATCCGAAGGCAAATATTTTTCAAATGACATAAGGACCTTGGCTGAAAAATTTCAGTTTGCCTTTAAAGACTTTGGCTTGGTAGATTAGGACCTTATCTCCAATTTGAAACTCTTTGAGTTTTAAGGATCGATCATGCCATGCTTTTTGTCAACGTTTGTGGACTTGTTGAGCATGAATGTTGATCTGTCGTGTTTCACAAAGTTGTTCCAGATGAAATAAACCTATTTGCTAGGATCTGTCGATTATCTAGCTCGAGATTATAGGCTACTCGAAGGGATGGAATATGGAGTTCTACAAGCATCACGGCTTCTTGGCCATATGCTAGCCGAAAAGGGATTAAGCCTGGGTGTAAAGGCATGTAATCCGTCTTTTGAAAGCGTTTTCTGCGTTGGCAGACATCACAGGCCTTAGTGTAATTGTGCATATCCTTGAAGAGTGTTGGCCACCAAAAACTGGCCAAGAGGATTTTCTTAGCAAGTCATTTCAGAAGAGAAATGGCTTGCACCAATACCTTCATGAGTGAGGAAAATTATAGAGGGTATTTCACCTTCAGTAAGACATCGTCGGATGACTCCATCTAACTCTTGTTTGTATAGTTGGACGGCAATTAACGTATAAGGTTTGGTCTTCAGGACCAACGCATCTTGTTTAGGTTTAGATAAGGAAGGATCCATCTGCCCTGAAGTTAAATACTCCGTGATTTCCTTAGCCCATACGGGTGTAGAGTCAACTTGAAATAGGATGGCATCTGGTAAATCATCATTGGCACCTTGATCAGGGGTGGGAAGGTTAAGGATTCGGGACAAATGATATACTAGAAAATGTTGAACTCCCTTACGAACCACGATCCTAAGCTCAAATTCTCACAGTAATAGGACCCATCTAGTAATGCGGCCTATGGTGCAAGTCTAGTTGATGAGATATAACAATGCTTGATGATCAATGAAGAATGCAAAAACTTTTCCCAGAAGATAATGGCAAAACTTCTGAATCGCATATACCATTGTCAAGGCTTCACATTCAGTAGTGGTATAATTGACTTCAGCAGATATCAATTGTCTACTGAGAAAATGGATTGGGTAATGTCGGAAAGTGTTGTGCAGAAGATAGGTCTAGCTCGAAAAGAAAACAAACTCGAAAAAGAAACGAATGACAATAATTTGAGTGTCTAGAAAGAAAAATTTTCATGCATGGCGGAATAAACTATCTTCCTCTTTCACAATGCATGACTACGTCTATTAATTTCAAACAAAACAATAGTGATAGAAATCACGTTTGAACTTATAGTAACTAACTTTGAAATCGCCAGTACTACAGTGATTACATAGCCAAACAATTAAGCATAAAAAATTATCAAACAAATAATTAGTCACGAAGAAATACAGAAACGCATACATTTTGAGACAAAAACTGAACGCAATGAAGGATAGTATTGATTCAGTATGAAAACGTAACAAAAGTAAATGAGTACAATAAGTTGTGGATCAAAGTCGCGTACTCTATGCTATCTCTGAGCGGATAAAAATGAAAGTCTAAATTAAGCGCAATGCTGATAAGCAATGGCACAATAGCAATCTCTAAAACAACTCTAAGAAGTGAGCTAGAATGCTCAAGAGCGTTCAAGCTCGCAGGCTAGAGAGAGAGAGAGAGAGAGAGAGAGAGAGAGAGAGAGAGAGAGAGAGAGAGAGAGAGAGAGAGAGAGAGAGAGAGAGAGAGAGAGAGAGAGAGAGAGCTAACTATTCAAATGTTTCTGATAATCTTAAAATCTGATCATGAAATTGTGTGAATATGAACAACTATTTATACTAAGAAATTAGGTCGTGAATTGCGATTGCCAGTTGGCTGGTGATCAACTGGCATCCATCCGGTCCTTGTCATTGATTGTTGATAAACGATGAAATTGGCCGTAAACAATTTGTCTACATAAATAAACCAAAACTATAGCTCTGTAGAAATAAACTAAAACAGCCACAGGCGACACTGTTGAATTTTTTGCGCAAAAGGAGAAAAAGAGAAGGTGCCTTTAAATCTCATATATGAGATTTCTGTCAGGCAAAAAATGCGAAAAAGAGACACTATCGTAAACTCTGTATAATTCTGTAGATTGTGAAAAGCACTTGTAATTCTGTAGATTGTGTAAACACACGGCAAAATCCGCAGAACTGGATAAACAATGGATGAAGATTAAAACCGATTAGTCGATTGGTAAAAAAGAGAATAATCCAACACTCCCCCTTAATATGAATCCTTGAATGCCTCGACCTTCAAACTTAGTTCTACACAGAATCTTCTGTGTGACTCCAAACTTAATGCTATAGTACTATCATATCTTGTGTTCTACAATACTGCAATCTATCTCTTCGTTGAGAACTTTGCTTCTGACGAAATGATAGTTCAGTTCAATGTGATTACTCCTAGAATGAAATCTAGGATTGGCTGATAAAGCGATGGCACTTTGATTATCACATAATAATGTCGTCGGAGCATATTGATTCAGACCGATATCTGAGAGTAAGTTCCTCAACCAAATTGCTTCCTTTGTAGCTTGAGAGACTGCAATATACTCTGATTCTGTGGAAGATAGAGCTATCGAAGATTGTTTGCGACTGTTCCATAAAATTGGACCATTGTTGAGGAAGAATGTAAATTCGAAAGTAGATTTACGAGTGTCTACATCTCCTGCCCAACTTGCATCTGTGTAACCACTGAGTAAATTGAGTTTGTTGTTGTTGACTGCTCCATAACAAATGCAAAAGTCCATACTAGCTTGAAGATATCTCATAACTCTGATAAGAGCCTTCCAATGTGTTATAACAGGGTTAGTCATAAACTAACTGAGAGAGCTGACTGCAAAAGCTATGTCTGGCCTGGTACAGATCATGGCGTACATAAGAGATCCTATAATAGAATGGTGAGGATACTCACGCATCTACTGCTTCTCATGAATTGTTTGGGGACACTGGTCCTTTGACAATCTGAGTCCTGGTTCCATTGGTGAGAGAGCTAACTTGTATTCATCAGATTATATCTGACTAACATGTTGTAGATGTACCTCTGTTGTGTAACATAGACCAACCTCTATTTTTTGCCTCTATGGATTTGTATATTGGCATAAATGAGCTTCGCCTAGATCGGTCATGTCGAATTCGGAAGATAGCATTGTCTTGGCTTCTTTTATCAAGTCAATACTGTTGCTGAAAAGCAATGTATCATCCACGTACAAAGTGATAATGATAAAAGACTGCTACACTGCTTTGAAGTATACGTTTGAATCTGAAGAGCTAGGTGTATAGTCGTGATCAATAAGGAAAGTATTGATCCTTTGGCACCATGCTCGAGTAGATTGCTTCAAGCCATAAAGTGTCTTATGGAGTTTACAAACATGACTGTGTTGACCCTCGATAATATAACCATCAGGTTGCACCATGTAAATGTCTTCTTCGATAATTCCATTGAGATATGATGTCTGTACATCCATTTGATGTATTTCCGAATCTGCTGCAGCGGCAAATGATAGCAAAAATCAAATAGAAGAATGCTTGACTGCTGGACTGAAGGTCTCAGTGTAATCGATGTTGTATACCTGAGAAAATCCTCTAACTACAAGTCATGCCTTTCTTCTGTTGATGCTTCCATCTGCGTTGTACTTGACTTTGAAAATCCATTTGCAATCAACTACATTTCTGCTGGCAAGTAATTCAACAATCGTCCACGTTTGGTTCTTGATAAGAGATGATACTCTTTATCCATAGCTTCTTTCCATAAATCTAAATCAGGCTGACTGAGTGCCTCTTGGACAGATGTCGGTTCTTGAACAAGATAAGCTGCAGACTCGTTGATATACCAATTACGTGGTCTGCTAGCCCTTGAAGATCTTTTGGGTAATACAATAAGTTGATTATTTTCATCATATAGTAGTTGTTGATCTGCAACATCATCATCTTCTAATTCGCCGTTGATTTATTATTCGTCAAGAGTAGAGGAGCTTGGACCTTCAATAGGAATAGTCGACTGAGGAACTGGAAAGTTCAAAGCATCATGAGAATCTGATAGGTCGGCTACATGGGGACTGCCCTTTCCTTTGAAGTCTTCAAACTGATTTTTGATGAAGATGACATCCCGGCTAGTGAGTATCTTTCGACTCGATGGGATCGAACAACTTGTAGGCTTGATCTGAAGTAGTGTAGCTGTGATGCCACGAAAATGTTAAATATTGAATATCAACATAAATATGGCATGATATACTCAAAAATGAAGATATGAGCTGGTTAAGTATAGATCATGAAGAGGCCTAAGTCATTTTTTGGGAATATATCTCCTAAGTACTTGCCTTGTAATTAAGGACAAGGCCTTTAAAAAGGAAAAGACATTGTCTTGGATAACCTTTACTAGGTCATCCATACGAAACGACTAGATACGAAAAGACATGTTAAACTAGAGTAACTTTAACTCATAGTTAAGTATACCTCCTATGGTATAGTTGAACATATTTTCAGTCTAATTGTTAACTAGACCCTTTCGCGGGAGCGACGCACCTATTGTTTAAGAGGTGTGTTTGTTCGCCCCGTAGAACATATATAGATCTCACACTTCAGTCTCGATCATCAAGAGAGAAGAGTTTATGCTTATGTAAGAGATTGAAGAAGTGAATAGAGTTCTGTGAGTTATTCTCTCTTATCTCTGTTCTCCGCACTACTGAGTGTGAGTGATCTTGAGTTTGCTAACAATCTCTAATGCATTTCATGAAATACTCTCTGATCAGACAGACGCTCTAGTGCATTACAGTCGTTTGTTGTGTATTCGTAAAGCATGCTCTAAAGAACTGTCTTAAAACCATCTTATTCGTCTGTCGTGAATACTTTCTTTTCGGCACTCAAATAACGACTATCCTTGGTACAGTCTAGCACGATCATTGAATAAAGCTGTATGTATACATATGAGATGACAGTCCCTGTCTGAAGAATTGAGTCTTTGATCTGTTTTCCTAATTGGCATTATTGACATAAATTTCTAATGTGTTCTAAAACTCTTCGTGTTCTTTAACCATTAAGTTGGGCTTTAGTTGTTGCGGACTTCTATCTAGAAATAAATAGCTCGCGAACGCGATTAATTAATTGTCTGCACAATTGTGAATACATCGAACAATTTTTGATTCTCTGTTGACACCTTAATCAGCCAGAGTGTAGTATTGTTGTACTACTCTGATAACATCTCATCTGTACAACGCGTTTCCTTCAATTCGATAGAGGCCATATTGTTGTTCTGAATTTATTAACATTATCCATCCCAAACATAAGTAATATTGGTTACTTTTTAATGTCTGTCGACCACCAGAATAACACTCGAAACCACTTGTCATAAATTGTACCAAAAACATAACTTTCTAATGCTGTCCTGAGAAGGAACGACATTATTAACTATAAAATCTATATTAAGCATGTTGGTATAGTACGACATATACCAATTTTTGGCGCCGTTGTCGGGATAGTTTAAGAAAGTTATAAGAAATCTGACAAATCCATCTCCATCTCTAGTGTATGTCAGATAGAGAATCCAGATTAGAGTGATACCGTAAGCTTAGAGAGGAATATGAAGACAAAGTGAGAGTACTAGTCGAAAAAATCTAGACGAAATCACTGCCCAGTTACTTAAACTCCTAATTAGCTTCGGTTTGGAGGGTCCTGCTGCACATTTCTCTTTGATCTCTAAGATTAAATACAATTATTTTAAAGGGACTCCTTCCGATGATGCAGATATGTCTCACAATTCGAGTCAATCACTAATGCGAATAATGAGGGAATTGACGTAGACAAACTACAAATCTTCCCTGGTCTGCTAAGAAAGCAGGCGCGCATCTGGTACAACCAAGTTGGACGAGGTCGTGTAGGAACCTGGTACTTGCTGAAAGATGCGTTTCTGAACCAGTTCAGAGAGATCGGTTACAAATCTAGAATGCTTGGACGTCTGAACAATGTTCAAAAGAAGAGTAAAGAATCCCTTCGCAAATATACACGAAAGGTTAAAAATCTCATAGGAAAACTAACCGGTGTATATCTCGTAGATATGCAGATCGAATGGTTTTTGGCTGGTTTACCACCAAAATTGATCGGTATTGCAGACAAGGGGACATGACCTCCTTAGCAGCACTAATAGCTAGTGCCAAAAATTTTGAGACCTCGAAACTAGCACGAAAGCAATGATCGACTAAGAAATCTCGAAAGTCGAAAACTGATTCTAGTGACAGCGATGATGATTGAGATTCTGATTCAAGTACCAGTTCTTCAAGCTCGGAATCTGAAAGCAACGATTCATCAGAATCAGAAGCTGACAAAGGAGAGAGAAGAATAAACGAAGAACTAAACGAAAGGACGACACGAAAGTTGTCGAGGATAAGTCGACAACTTCTAAAGTTGAAAAGCTTTGGAAGAGTAATATGGCTGACCTTAATAAAAAGTTTAATGACTTGAAAGTGCAGATCTCTGAAGTTGCAAATAAAAGACCAAAGGCTTCTTCTTCCAACTCAAGAATGTTGTGTACGAAATGTGGAACTTCTGGATACACTAAGGAAGACTACACTATTGTAAATGTCAAATACATTGAAGATCCTGCCCAGGAGGTACTTTTTATCTTTCAAAATGATGCGACTACTAATTATGTACAGGGTACTACAGCATCAGCCCAGTAGGACAGACCCAAGTTCGCACCAAAAAGACATATGAATTTGTTGGACCAGCGAAGTCTCAAACCGCGACTAAACCAGTTTCGAAAAACTGCTATAACTGTGGAGAGCTGGGACATTTTTCTCCTGACTGTCCTCAACCGCAAAAGCTGATTGGTTATGTACTATGCTCGAATTGCAGAGAGCCTGGCCACAAGTATCCTAACTACCCTCAGCCGCAGAAGTCGCGACCCAAATATCAGTATGTAGCAACACCAGCTGCTGCAGACACGAAAGCGAAAGCTGCGACTGATGCTGTTGTGCAGAGAATTGACGTTATCGAAGGAAAACTGGCAAAGAGAGAAGATCAGTCCTGGCCAAGTGACATGGAGAAATTATTCAAAGTCACAATGAGAAGCAAAAGCTCCTCGAAACCTGATAAGAAATCTTCGACAAAGCACAGAAAATCCTCAAAGAAGAAATCCTCTAGCAAAACAACGAACAAATCTATGACTAAAGAAGATCTCAAAGATGACCCTGACTATGACCGCGATGCTGCGAAGTTATTTGCAAAAGATATCTCGGTAGAAGCAAAGGAAATCATCAATGCTGAACTTCAGACAGTTGCTGCAGAAAAGGTGGTCACTTTCGAGGAAGAGGACAAAGAAATCGCGAAGACGAAATTGTCTAGTGCTGTTATTGACAAACCAACCTTGAAATCGAAGACGAAAGAATATGACATCGTGACTGATATCGGATGTCTTCGTCCAAACATTACTTTTGAACAACTGTTGACAGATAACACTTATTACAGAAAGCAACTGAAAGGCCTTTCTATGCCCAAAAAGAAGAAAAAAGTTTCTCTGGTAGATGCTAGTGTTTTGTCTATCGATTTAGGTGATCTGGGTGAACCTAAGATTGATATTACCATTGCGGGATGTCTGATCAAAAAAGTGCCAATTGACTCTGGTTCCAGTGTGAATATAATAACAGAAGACACAGCTCATGCTTTGGGACTGATGACATTCAACCAACACAACGAAACATCAAGTTAGCTGATTCCACATGACAAAAACTTATCGGAGAACTGAAGGATATCACTGTCTACATTCAAGCCAAGCCATTCACAATGAATTTCATTGTTATTAAACCACTCGGTTTGTCATCCTATTCTGTGCTGATTGGACGACCTTGGCTTTATCAATCAAACGCAAGTGTACATTGGAAATCCAAAGAGCTGAGATTTCAGACTGGTGAGACCAATAACCGAGGTAAGCCAGCAGAACAAATCATAACATGGAGTCATGACAAATATGAAGGTGAAACTCCTTTGTCCGACACCAGCTTTACATCAGAAGAATCTTCGTATGCCTTGAATATTTTTCCCAATGAATCTGATATTGAAGTGCAATACTTTGAATGTTATGAGAATGCTGATGACGAAGAATTCTTTGATGCCTGCAATGCTGAAGCAGATGTTTTGTATGAAGAAATTAACATTGCAGACATGAATTTGAAAGAGTCTGACGATTCGAGTGACGAATCTGAACACAAATTTGGTAGCAAGAACCAAGTTGACGACAAGAAAACATATGTGGAGTCAACCATGCGTGAAATTCATGGCCATACCAAGGCCAATATGACAGAAGGTATCATATTACCAGATATTACTGAACTGATTGAACTTGCACCTGGCAAATTTGTGCATGTTTCAAAGTCACTTGGAGAATCGGAGTTAGTGGAATTCACTGAACTATTGAAGGAGTATCAAGACATTTTTGCCTGGTCGCTCGACGATTTGAAGGGTACATCTGCAGAATTCGGAGAGCGCCGAATTGATCTTAAGGAAGATGTTGTACCTATTCGACAGAGACAGTATCATCTCAATCCTAAGTACTCTCTCATGGTCAAGGATGAACTTAACAAGCACCTTAAGGCAGGTATAATCTATCTCGTCTTAAGTAGTGAATGGGTTTCACCCATTGTTGTCATCCCAAAGAAGAAGACTGGCAAAATACGAATATGCCAGGATTTCCACAAACTCAATGCTGCCACAAGGAAGGACCATCATCCTCTTCCTTTCACTGATTCCATCATAGATCAGGTTGCTGGTCAAGAGCGTTACAGTTTCTATGCGGCTTTTCTGGATATAATCAGGTTGGAGTGCAAAAGGAGGATCGTTCAAAGACCACATTCCTACGGATCGGGACACTTATGCCTACATCAAAATGCCCTTTGGTCTTTGTAACGCTCCAGCGACTTTTCAGCAAATCATGATGTTAATTTTTGCTGTCTTCCTGAGAACTTTTCTCAAAATATTTATTGATGATTTCTGTGTATACAGTGATATAAAGACACACTTGCAGAAGCTGAAATTAACATTGCAATGGTGTCGAGATACTTGTTTATCTCTTCATCCAGAGAAATGTTTTTTTGGTATGAAAGAAGGAATATTGCTCGGACACAGAATATCTAACAGAGGAATAGAAGTCGACAAAGATAGAGTCGAACTTATAAAGAATCTCCATATACCAACCAATTTATATGAACTAAGAGCTTTCTTAGGACATGTTGGCTATTACAAGAGATTTATTCAAAATTATGCTTCTATTGTTGCCTCTCTTACACATCTACTGAAGAAACAAGTGGAATACTTGTGGATGAATGAATAGCAGAAAGTATTCGAAGATCTCAAGCAAATGTTGATCAATGTTCCTATTCTGAGACCACCCAACTGGGCTATTTTATTTCATAGTGATGTGGATGTTTCTACATTTGCTATTGGCGTCTGTCTAAGCCAGAAGGACGACCAGAAGAAGGATCATCCCATCTACTATGCGAGTCGATAGCTCAGTGCATCAGAGAAGAATTATTCGGCTACAGAAAGGGAAGCACTTGACATGATTTTTATTGTTAAAAAATTTCAGCATTATTTGCTGGAATATGCATTTATTTTTCATGTGGATCATTATGCTCTTAAGTATCTTGTAGATAAACCAGATCTATCAGGACGAATTGCTTAATGGGTTCTACTTCTGCAAGAATTTACTTATCAAGTAGAGCTTCGTCAAGGAAAATATCATACGAATGTTGATTATCTATCGCGACTCAGCACCGGAAAAACTGAAGACCCTATCAATGATGATTTTTCAGACGAACATTTATTCGAGATTTCATCTACAAATTCGCTATATTATGATATTATTACTTATCTTAAGGATCAGATATATTTGGATGTTTACGATTTGGAACAAAAGACAGTTTTTCAATATAAGGTAGCACCTTATACAATTATTAACAATGTTCTGTACAAGCTTGGTGCTGACCATCAACTACGAAGATGTCTCAAAACTGAAGACATTAAAAAGGTCATTAAAGGCTTACACTCAGAAGATGCTGGTGCACATTTTGCTTTCAAGAATACAGTTAATAAGATATTGACTGCCAAGTATTGGTGGCCAACAATGTTCAAGGATGTATCAAATTTTATTCGTTCATGTGATCCATGCCAGAGATTTGGTAAGCCTACAAAAGCAATGAATTGGTCGTTGACACCAATCCTTCCTCTTGCACCATTCGAGAAGTGGGGGATTGACTTTGTTGGTCCAATCAAACCTGTTACCCGACATACGAAATGTCGTTATATTCTAGTTGCAACGGATTACGCTACCAAGAATGTTGAGGCAGAGGCGACGAAACGAAACGATGCGAAAACTGTCGCGACGTTCTTATTCAAAAGTATAATCACAAGATATGGTCATCCACTTGAGCTAGTAAGTGATCGAGGTACACATTTTTTAAATGACACTATACGGTTGATGACAACTTATTTCCTGATCAAACACAGAAAAACTACACCGTATAATCCAAAAGCGGGTTGACAAAAAGAGCTAATGGAATTTTATGTAAGATCCTGAACAAAATTACTATTGCACATGCAACGGATCCAGCATCTGCTTCCACATCTCAAAAGCAGCAGAATGCATCCACCTCTGAGGATGACGCAACCTAGTCTGACACATCAGACAAAGGATGAATAGCTACTGAAGGCAACACTGGGGCACCTATGGCAGATGAAGAAGAACCAGATGACCAGCCCCAATGGTTTCGATCCATGACAAAGAAAGCCAAGAATCTAGTGGCTGAAGTATATGAGTTTGACAAGTATCACCGACAACTCACGATGCAGCTTATCAACTTAGAGAGAAAATCACTAGACTCTCTGAAGGAGTCCTTCGAGAAGATCGATTCGCTCGAATCAGACAACACGAAGCTGATCGAACAACATCCTTCTCTCGAAACACAACTTCAGACTCTAATAAAGGAAGCTGATTCTTTGAAGCAGACAAATAAGACAATTCAGGCCAAGTCTGACAATTTTCAGACTCAAAACAATTCTTTGAAGTAGCAACTTTTGGCTGCAAATCAACATAATGTCGTGCTCTAGAAACATTTATAGGATGAGCGAATGACAAGACTAAAGACAGAAGTTGCTCTGTCTCTGAGCACCAATGCAGGGTCAATCACAGTCGATCTCACGAAGCTGAACCAGCTCCAAGGCCAGATGCTCAAAAATTTTCGAGTCGAGTTCTTACAACCGCTCGTGGATGCGAAGGCTCTTGTCGAGGAAGAGTTGGCTGAGCTGAAGGAGCTCTCGAGTGATGCCACCCCATCTTGCCGTGGGCTCGATGCACACGATGAATACCTTCAGGCCCTTCTTTGAATTGATGACTTCACACAGCAAATCCAAGCTGTGCTTGCCTGAACTGGAGCCTCAGACCATCCAAAATTCTTGGAGGCTGTCGCAAAGATTGACAAACTTGAACAGGAGCTGTCATATCTTAAGCAACAAATGGAAGATCAGAAGCTGGCTACTGAGTTGCAAACTCAGGACTTGGCAACTGCATCTACACAGCCAAAGTGAATGCGACCAAATCAGTCAAAGTATGTGCTGATAGATTCCGTGCATTTGCTGAACTTCTGGAAATGGTGTACACATGTTTTTAATATTGAGTTGCAATGGCGTGTGGATAACATGATGCTACCAGGCGCAGTAGGCATCGCCTTCGACGAATAGAAGCGACCTTGGGAGAAGGATGACTTTCTCTAGTTATGGGCCCAGCTCTCTATCGAGCAGAAAGGATGTCTCTGTTGGGGCATAATCCAGGGTAAGTTCCAGGTCGTACCTTTCAGATCAACAGAGGGCTCTTCGGCTATGTATGCTCTCGAATATATTCGAATCAAAGAACTTCAATTTTTGCGGAACGAAGATAATAAATGACATTTTTGGAAGCGAAAATCACAGTTTCAAATGTACAAACCACAAGCTGTTGCGGATTTAGGCACATTCAACGATGCAAGTTTGCTGATTAATATAAATATGGCTTATCTGGAATTATTCAGTCTTTATGTGGATTGGGAGCGAAATCTTGCAAAATATTTTGTGGAGATTCGACATAATTTGCAAGATAGAAGGAAGTCATTCTGTTATAAGCAGTTCTGTACACATACATTTTGGCAGTTTGGTACCTTTGCGGCAAAGACATTATTTTTTGTTCAGAATCTTTATATTAAAAGAAATTTAATTAGATTTTTTGCTCGTTACTGTAAAGAAATCACTCTACATAGTGATTCAGACGACGATACCAAGCTAACCCAGGAGCTGTTCGATGGAACATTACTCCCGGTTAAGTTAGAAGAATTCGAAAACTTACCAGTTGGCCGCTACACAAAATCAAAAGAAGACTTGCTCTTGATTGAAGCTCAACAGAACTTGGAGCTTGCTTAGAAATTATATGAAGAATTAAATCGTTCATGAATATTCATTCGTGCCTTTGTCGTGGTGATGTTTCTATAGGATGCTGACTTTTTGAAGTTTAAAGATGTTTTGAAGTTTGATTCCAGTTTTTATCAACAATTTAAAGATCAACTCAAAACAACCTATTCAATTAAAGAAATAGCAAGACACATATTCTCTAAGATGAAGAAATATCTAAAGGACAAAATACACGAAGAAATATCTTTTCGCCTCAACGACAATCTGACAAACAAGAATGTTTCTCAAATAATCCTCGAAATGAAGATGATATGTTCACGAGGACGTTTCACATTTGAGAAAGGGGATATGTGATGCCACGAAAATGTTAAATATTGAATATCAACATAAATATGGCATGATATACTCGAAAATGAAGATGAGCTGGTTAAGTATAAATCATGAAGAGGCCTAAGTCATTTTTCGGGAATATATCTCCTAAGTACTTGCCTTGAAATTAAGGGCAAGACCTTTAAAAAGGAAAAGACATTGTCTTGGATAACCTTTACTAGGTCATCCATACGAAACGACTAGATACAAAAAGACATGTTAAACTAGAGTAACTTTAACTCATAGTTAAGTATACCTCCTATGGTATACTTAAACGTATTTTCAGTCTAATTGTTAACTAGACCCTTTTGCGGGAGCGATGCACCTATTGTCTAAGAGGTGTGTTTGTTCACCCCGTACAACATATATAGATCTCACACTTCAGTCTCGATCATTGAGAGAGAAGAGTTTATGCTTATGTAAGAGATTGAAGAAGTGAATAGAGTTCTGTGAGTTATTCTCTCTTATCTCTGTTCTCCGCACTGCTGAGTGTGAGTGATCTTGAGTCTGCTAACAATCTCTAATGCATTTCATGAAATACTCTCTGATCAGACAGACACTCTAGTGCATTACAGTCGTTTGTTGTGTATCCGTAAAGCATGCTCTAAAGAACTGTCTTAAAACCATCTTATTCATCTGTCGCGAATACTTTCTTTTTGACACTCGAATAACGACTATCCTTGGTACAGTTTAGCACGATCATTGAATAAAGCTATATGTATACATATGAGATGACAGTCCCTGTCTGAAGAATTGAGTCTTTGATCTGTTTCCTGATTGGCATTGACATAAGTTTCTAACGTGTTCTAAAACTCTTCATGTTCTTTAACCATTAAGTTGGGCTTTAGTTGTTGAGGACTTATGTCTAGAAACGAATAGTTCGTGAATGCGATTAATTAATTGTCTGCACAGTCGTAAATACATCAAACAATTCTCGATTCTCTGTTGACTCCTTAATCGGCCAGAGTGTAGTATTGTTGTACTACTCTGATAACGTCTCATCTGTAGAACGCGCTTCCTTCAATTCGATAGAGGCCAGATTGTTGTTCTGAATTTATTAACATTACCCATCCCAAACATAGTTAATACTGGTTACTTTTTAATGTCTGTCGACAACCAGAATAACACTCAAAACCACTTGTCATAAATTGTACCAAAAACATAACTTTTTAACGCTGTCCTCTGTGGGAACAACATTATTTACTATAAAATCTATATTAACCCTGTTGGTATAGTACGATAGTAGCTGATGAAAACACACTTGATACTCTGGAAGTCGAGCTTCTTCCTGAGATCACGAGGAATCTGTGCCAAAGCAGTGCATCGAAAAACTCGTAAGTTTGATAAAGAAGGTTTGGTACCTGTCCAAACTTTGAATGGTGTTTTGTCTGAGAGGCCTTTAGTAGAACATATGTTCTGAATATAGGTTGTTGTTGAAACAGCTTCAGCCCAGAAGCACTTTGGAAGTGTTGCATGTGATAACATGCACTTTGCTGATTCGACTAAGGTTTTATTCTTTCTCTCAACAAGGCCATTTGACTGAGGTGAATAGGAAGCGATGTATTTTTGCTCAATGTCGTTGTTAAGGCAATAGTCCTTGAATTCATTGGAGATTGATTCGTTTGCCAGTTTGATTCTCAGCATGCTCTTTGAATTGTCTGAATTTGATGAAAGCCTCTGAATTCTGTTTAATGAAATAAACAACTGTTCTTTGAGAACAAATAAAATGAAAAAATATATTGAGATCAGGCTTGCTGAATTGGCGGAGCAGGCTACCAAAACTTGTGTAATCGGCTACCATTTACCGGAGCATCAAATCGTTTCTCATCCAAGTGTTCAAGAATTACTGCGCCATAGTTCACGATTTCCTTCACTTTATATGGGCCTTCCCCAGTAAACTTCAACTTACTCTTAATCAGCCTGGTTTTGTACATCAATGCAAGATCTCCTGCTTCCAGATCTTCTTATGCAATCGCCGATCGTGCCATGCCTTGCGACAGGCTTTCTCTGCTGCTAAGGCATGAACTGCCATCAATCGGGTTTCACATAATTTGTGCAATGCATCGTGGCGAAGTTGTAAAGACTGATCATTATTTAATTGTTCCATTGCTGATATGCGTAAAGATGGGACTAAAAATTCAATTGGCATAACAACATCTTGACCATAAACTAGTTGAAAAGGTGTTTGATTTGTACTATTTTTGTAAGCAGTTCTGAATGCCCATAATTCTACATACAGTTTATGTTCTTCAGGACGGGGGTACACATTATGTAGTTGCAGCTTTATCTTCATCCCGGCGAATCATTAACATTGTATTGTGCATTAAAAAGTGTCAAAGTAGCTTATGGGAAACTAACATTATCAGCTGTAATCATCAAAAAAGATGATCAAGTATCGCGATCCTAAGAGAGAGTCGACTTTCATCGGTCCACATGCATCAGACCGACTCGCTTCAACTATCTTGGTCATAATGGTGCAGAGAATCTTATTGGAAGATTTAGCTTGGCCATTCCCTCTGGGATAATAGGGAGTACTAAATCTGTGTATAACAAAAAAATCTTCTAGTAAACACTTTATTTTTTGATTAACAAAGTGTGTACCCCGATCACTGACAATTTCGATCGGACATCCAAATCTGATTATAATATTTTCATATAGAAACTTAGCTATAGATTTCGCATCAGCTACTTTGACAGCTTTGGCTTCAACCCACTTGATCATATAATCAGTTGTGATGATAATGTAGCGAGCCTGAGATCTTTGAGCAGCGGGATGAATAGGACCAACATAATTTAGTCCCCATTTTTCAAATGGTGCTTGCGATAATTCGGATGTAAGGGTTCATAATTTTGTCGAGTAGGCCATTGTGCTCGCTGGCAAACATCACATGTCTGAATAAAATTTTATGTGTCTTTATGAAGCGTAGGCCACCAACAACCGGATTGCAAAAGTTTACGAATAGTAATATCTGTAGAGAAGTGTCATTCACCCATGCCATCATGTGAAAACATGATTAGATCTGGAACTTCATGCGATAAAACACATCTCTGTAAAATATTATCTGATCTACGACGATACAATTGTCTCGCAATTAATTGATAAGGTTGAGCCTTATGAATCAATTATCTTTTCTGTACTTTTGTCAAAGAGTCATTCGGTTGTCCTAGCATCATGTACTCAACAATATCTGCCGCCCACTCAGGTACTGCTTCAACATAGAACAACGCAGCATCTGGCAGTTCATCATCCACTTTAGTATTAACTGGTGCGGATTCAATTCGTGAAACGTGATCGGCTAACTAATGTTGCTTTCCCTTTCTGACCACAATTCGAAAGTCAAATTCAGTCAATAATAATAACCATCTTGCAATACGTCCAGTATCACATGTCTTATTTACCAAGTAAAGTAACGGTTGATGATTCGTATAAAATGCAAAGTACGTTTTCATGAGATAGTGACGAAATTTCCGAACAGAAAAAATCATGGCTAGCGCTTCATGTTCTATTGTTGAATAATTCTTCTCTGAATCTGTAAGTTGTTTGCTTGCAAACCGTATAGGATAATCCTTCTTATAGTCACCTGGCTGCGTCAAAACTGATCCAATGGCGTATTTTGAGACGTCCGTATGAACATGAAACTCTAATGTCCAATCTGGAGAACGCAGTATTGGTACTGAAGATAATGCTTTTTTTAACTTTTCAAAGGCTTCTAATGTTTCTACTGTCCAAATACGAACAATAGTTAATTTGTATATAGGTCGTGCTAAATCTGCAAAGAAGATAATAAAAATTCGATAGTAGTTCGCATGAACCATAAACACATAAACTCCTTGAATTGTTGCTGGCGGTGGCAATTCCACAATAACTTTGATCTTAGAATAATCGGTGGCAATACCATGTCTTGATATCACATGTCCAAGCACCACTCCGTGAGAAACCCATATCTGGTATTTTTCTGGATTTAGAGAAATCTAACCTTTCAAAGACTTTCTCCAATCGATCTACATGGTCTGTATCTGTACTATGAACTCTCAAGTCATCCAAGTAAATTTCAAGGAATTTCTGCAGATAATCTTTAAAGACAAATTGCATTACTCTTTGGAATGAGCTTGGTGCATTACAGAGTCCGAACAACATTACTTTGTAAGCATAGGTGTCCCATTCTGTTGCAAAAGCAGTTTTGTGACGATCGGCAGGTGCAATCTTAACCTGGTTGTAACCACTAAATCCATCCAGGAAACTATAAGCTTCTGCTCCAGCAAGGTGATCCAAAATGCTTTCAGTAAAAGGTAACAGAAAGTGATCCTTCTGTGTCACTTTATTCAATGCTTTGAGATTCACACAGATTTGCAATTTCCCATTTTTCTTAAGAACAATGACAATCGGTGAAATCCATTCGGTATGCTTGCTCTCATAAATGAAATCGGCGTCAAGCAATCTCTAAAGTTCTTTCTTTATCAGATCTGCCACATTAGAATTACAACGATAGAACTTTGTAACCTTTGGTACTGCATCAGGTACTAAAGGTATGGTATGTTCAATGACTGATGTCTGAATACCCTTCAAATCTTGATAAGTCCATGCAAAACAATCTTGATACTTAATAAGTAGCAAACGGAGTGCTTGATCTGTTCAGGAGTAAGTTGTGATCCCACTTGTACAATCTTTTCTGGTTCTCCTGGTTCTGCAAGATTCATTGGCTGCGTCCTAGTTGGGCCATCATAAACCTCTTTAAATTCCGGCATGTGTTCTTCAGATTCACGATGTGCTTTAGGTAATATGATAACCACATCATCTAGTGTATAACATTTAAAATGCTCTGGCATATCATGCTGGACTACATTTGCTTGTTCTTTTTCGAAAGGACTTGTCTTGGATCTTCGTTTAGTCTTCTTAGCAGGAATTGATCGTGGAGGTGATGACTTCCGGGATGATAAATCTTTCTTCTCAGGTGAAGACTTCCTAGACGATGATGTCTTGCTGGAGATCTGACTTGAAGAATCATTCTTGACTTTTCCTTTGTCTTTATCCAATAGAGGTGGCACTTCCTTTAAATCAATCTTTTGAGGGGGATTTTCCCATTTCAGGACCATATTATAATGTTGCTTTGCTTGTTTCTTCGTCATCGAACCTATCATCCTGTCTCTCTTCAATATAACTGCTTTGGACAATTTGATTGTTGGTTCATCAAGAACATCACGCATTCCAAATCTGGTCGGATCCATATGATGTAGAATTTGTTCATCCGTAAGTTCTGCATTGCCATCATAAGTTAAGGCATGGCTCATTGGTATGAGATCATCCACAATTGGATCTGGTATAGGTTCCGTTGATATCCAGGCCACATTCAGCACATTTAGTAGAAACATGATTGGCGTATCCAAAGTTCGATCCAACAAGGAAGTCTCGCTCATCTATGATTGAATATCTTGTGGAAACATATATCCTGCTGTACAATCAATTGTTGCAAGAGCTTCATTCCAATTGACAGTATCCATTTGAGAATCGTAGAGAACTCCCAATTTTTTCTTTGGTCAATCACAAGTGTGATCCATTGTTGATGAATCGTCATCCACTTTTTGAACAACTGGCTTGATAGTCCAAGTCGTAGGATCAATTTTAACTGCACGTTCATGATTTTCAAAAGTGATTTTGTCGGTACCCCAGTTATGAACTACTTGCGCAACTCGTAACCATGGACGTCCTAAGAGAACTCGGTAGAATTTGGTGCTTCTGGTAAGTCCATCATGACGAAAGTAATGATGAACTGTATTCTTGCAATCCTGACAGGTATATCTTCCACCATTCCTCGTGGACGAACCGTCGTTTGATCAGCTAGCTTAATAGCAAAAGTAGCAGGCTTAATCTTTGTAAGGCCCCATTTTGTACATAGCTTTGTAGAAATCAGGTTAACTCCTGAACCGCCGTCTATCACAACTGCTTCTTTAGAAAATTGTCTATGTTGTATTGGTAGAGTGATATTCTTTTGTTCACTTTCCTAAGATGCTCCAACATGTAGTACATCGTTAGATTCTTCAAATCCAGCACAAAAGAGCGGCTCCTGATGGTCTTCTGATTCTTCTTGAGCTAACTTTTGCGCTAAGACTTCTTTTGCTTTTGGCACCAACTTTAGGAGCTCTCTCAATGAAATATTGATCTTGCTAGACAAAATATTCATGAGTAATTCTGTATGCGGTGCTTCCAGTTCCGTCATCTTGAAGGGTTCTTCGTGATGATGTAATTGATCATTCATATCCGTACGTAAATTTCTTGGAGGTTGCAATGGTGAAGACCGAACTTCAGCTGTTACTTTAGCAGCTTCAAGTTTCTCTTCTTCTTGTAGATGCTTAATCCACTGTCTCGTATCCTGATATCTTCGTTTTTATGTATTAAGATTTGGATAAACTTCCGATGTTGTTGGTGTATTGTTCAATGGTATAGAATCAGCAGGTACTATATTCCACTACTGGTTCTTTTTGCTTTTGTGCTTTGGTGACCACCATCAAGGGTGCACTTGGCTTATTATGAGCTACCGATCCTTGCTTGATTGTTATCAAATTTATAGGTGTTGTAGCTGGTGGTGGCTTCGGTCTTGCTGGATAGTCTTTATAGCAATGTCCATATCCACAGTCACGACAGAATGGTACAAATTTTTCTTTATTTGGGCATTCTGCAACTCTGTGATTTTCTCCACATGCAAAGCATCCAAGTGGTGCTCTGGCCCAGTTTCTCGAGGCTTGTTGTTGAGCGGCAGCATAAATGACATATTGTTCTGAAGATCCACCTTCCTGATCATTACCATAGCTCCATTGCTCAGCACTTCCGTAAGGTTCTGGTTCCATCAAATTGGCAGGAGGAGCGGAGTGCTTTGGCGTAGACAGAGAAGGTCAGATCGGGTCTGGTACAAATTGTTAAGTACATCAGACTACCAATTAAATTCTACTAGGGTATATCTGCCATCTTCTATTCTTCCTCTTCTGTTTTTGGGCAACCGTGTTTTGTGAGCTTGGCTCCAGCTATCATTAGTGTGGCTTTCTCTAAACAGTCCATCATGTGATACTGCTTCAGCACTTTTCTGGTGTATTCTGACTGACTCAAGTGCATTTCCCCATTTGTTTGATCTCTTCTGATCTCCAACCCTAGGCATTTTGTTGCTTCTCCAAGATCTGTGATTTCATAGTTTTCAGAAATCTGACTCTTTGTGTCTTTGATCTACATCAAGGAATTTTCTATCATTAGCGAATCATCCACGAAAATGGTCAGTATCACAAAATCTTTTCCTACTCTTTTGATGTAGACATTATAGTCTGGTTGAGTAGGATTGAAGTCTAGAGACTTCAGAAGACCATCAAGCTTTTTGTACCAAGCTCGTGATGTCTGTTTTAGACCGTAGATGCATCTCTGCAATCGACAGACATATTGTCTGTTGTCAGAGTCTTCATAGCCTTCAGATTGCTTCATGAAAATTTCATCATCTAGATCTCCTTGGAGAAAGGCTGTTTTCACATCAATCTAGTGAATTTCCAGATTGTATTGTGTGGCGTATGCAAGGAGCAGCCTTATGCTTGTCATCTTGACCATGGGCAAATATGTGTTGAAATAGTCGACACCATATCTCTGCGTGTAGCCCTTCACGACAAGCCTTGCTTTGTAGTGGCCAATGGTATCATCTAATTTCAGCTTCTTCTTGTACACCCATATGTAGTCAACTACTTTTCTGTTTTTTGACAGTGGCTCTAATGTCCATGCCTCGTTTCGCCTCATCGACTCAATCTCTTCTGACATTGTCTTTTTCCAGAATTCTTGCTTTGGACTCTGGATAGCTTCTTGGTATGTAGTTGGCTCTTATGTGAAGCTGCAGTACTCAAACTGTGTGTCTTCGCTCCATTGAAGATTGTCAAAATAGCAGTCTGGAGATCTTCTTTGTCTTGTTGACCTTCAAGGTTCGTTTCATCGTTGCTCGAACATTTCTTGTTCATGGGGTCGATCCTCTGTTTCTTGCTGCTCTGGAGTCTGGGGTCCTGCATTCTGATTTGATGACTGTCCTCGATCTCCCTCTTGAATAGGCAGCAGTGTGAAGATCTCATGGCCTCTTTCGTCTTTCAGTCCAGGGATTTTGGACTCGTCGAACTTCACATCTCTGCTCGAAACAACCTTCTTCATGGTTGGATCGTAGAGTCTATACACATGTGTTCCGTTCGAGTAGCCGACCATGATTGTTTGTTCGGATTTGTCATCGAGCTTTCTTCTCTTTTCCTTTGGTGGAAGATTGTTGGTCAACATTGCGGATTTGCTGGCGATATTGATGATGCAGCCAAATTTTTTCAGATGGGTGAGGATAAACTATCGAGGTCAAATCTTCACTTGGAGGGACAACATGCTACTAGGTTTTGTTGGGTGCAAGTGTAGGGGCTTGGCGTTGGGTTTGTGCCCGAGTCAAAACCCATGCAAGATGAGTTTCAATTGGTAAAGTTTCTACTTGCACTGAACAGATAGAAGCAGCAGGTTTGGATCGGGATGGGCAGTCCTTTCACGTGATGTTCAATACCACAGTTTTCACAAGAATCAAATACTTCGGATTTCTTATTCAAGTAGTAGATCGTGGTCATTCGAATGTAATCATCTATGAACGTTAGAAAATATCTCGAACTTGAGAGCAAATCTATTTTCATCGGTCCACACACATTAGAGTGGACAAGCTCAAGAACTTCCTTGGCTCTTCTTCCTTCGTGTGTAAATTCCGATGTTGCTTGTCTTTTTGACAAGCTTCGCAGAACTCAGCCTTAGGCCTTGATATTTTGAGACCTGTGACAATGTCCTTTGTGCTCATGTTGTATAGGCTCCGCATGTTCAGATGATACATTCCCTATGCCAGAGCTGATCTTCATTTTCTGAAGCATTTATTATGCTATCAGAGTTGCTGATTATTTTGGCCTGGTAGACGTTTCCTTCTCTGCATCCGACCGTCAGCAACTTGTTTTTCGTCTTCTCAATCACACGACAAGTGTTGCCGTCGAACAAAACTCGAATGCCTAGATCTGCCATCTTGGAGACAAATAGCAGATCTTTTCTGAGTGAGGGCACATAGAGTGCTCCTGGCAGCTTTGCCTGGCCTGACAGTGTTCATAGTTATAGAGAGTCGATGCCCTTGACATCGTGTCTGCTTCCATCACCTAGAATCACCGCTCTGTCATTTTCGAGTTCGCGAAAGTTGATCAAGATCTTCTTGTTGTAGGTTATGTGAGACATTGCTCCGACATTGATGACCACATCATAGTCATGTTTGGAGTAGCTTGTCGAAGCTTCGTCGAGTATCGTGAAAGCTTCGTCACCTCTTTCTGCATCTTTAGATGATTCTACAACGTTTGTCTTTTCAGCTTTGTTTTTTCTTTTTGGGTTGAATCTGCCGTCATATGCAGAATGCCCTTTCTTCTTGCAGTGCATGCAAGGTATTGCTGATTAAACTAGCATTTGTTGGCCGTATGGCCTGGTTTGTGGCAGTGATCGTAGGAAGAAGATTGTTGATTCGAGGACTTCGTCTTCTCGAATCTTGGTCTGTTTTTGTTCTTCTTCTTTCCTTTCGTGAAGAGAGCCTTCTCTTGATCACTGCTTCCCTCTCCTTCATCTCTCATCAGTCTCTCATCAGCGACAAGACTGACTGCTTTGTCGAATGTCATATCTGGTAGACTCAGTATGAGCATTCTCAGCGGCTGATAGGACGTCGGTAGAGATTTCATGAAGTACATCAGCTACTGTGGTGCTGGGACCTGGTGCTCCTGTCTTGATGCAGCGAGTTGAGCGAAGATCATTCTGATCTTCTCAACGTGCTGATCCAACTGGTTGCCATCCCACCGTATTGATTGCAGCTGATTGTGAAGGTGCATGACTGAAGTTGCAGTCCTCACTTCATACTTTTGCTTTAATCTTTCCCATGTTGCATGGCTGCTTTCGCAGTCGTCAATCTGCAAGAGTAGATCTTCATTTATGGACAAAACAATGATCGCCATTATGCGCTCATCCTTTCTGATCCATTCAGCTCTCCTCGGGTCTCCCTCTGGAGGTTGCACCTCTGAGAGCTCGATCACCGACTAGATGCCTTTGTCCTTCAGGAGTGTTTTGATTTTGAATTTCCAGATTCTGTAATTTGCGCCATCGAGACTGATTGCTACTCTGGTCTGGATTGTCGTAGCCATATTATGTTGTCTGGAAAAATCACTGCTAGGATATCAATAGTGACAACCTGTTAGCTCTGATACCATGTCGCGGGAGCGCGTGTGTGGGACTGATTCGTGTTCGTCCTCACTTCGTCTTCTTTATCACGAACAATTTTCTGTCTATTAATTTTCTTTTGTGCGGAAGCCCTTACAGGAACCCAGACACTCGACTACGCATCACATAACATATTCTATTCTAGCAATAATGATACACAACACAAGACAAGATGCACGAAAATAGAGTGACTGAATTATCAGTTTTAGTTTAGAGTGAATTTGTCAGTGTCTCGCTCGTTGGCGGAATGACATTCTACTCTTTCACTGTGTTCTACTCGTTGGCAGACTCTCATGCACAGCTATGGTGTCTTTTGTTTCTTACTCTATTTGCTACGTTTCTCTCTGTCTCTTAAAGATCTCTATATTCACTTCATGCATTATGATCCAGAGAGAATCATTTATACCTCCACTATGTGGAGTTTACAAGATAGCTAAAACATCGAATCACATGACTAGTTAACGCTAATCAACTAATTAGTTAGTCTCCATTGTTGCTACTCGTTTCAGTTGGGCGTGAAGCCCGTTGAGCTGCCAGCTGGCAGCATGAAAGATTTTTTTTCTTCTAATTCGTAATCTCTCGTTTGCTTTCGTTCTTTTTGTTTCTTTTTCTAGTTTTCTTTCGCATCCCCTTTTCGGCTTTGCGGTCCTGGATGTGTGTTTGCGATTCGCGATTGATTCACGAATCGTTCATGCTTCGAGTCAAAGACACGTTGACTGTCGCGAATTGTTTGACCTTCATGTCTTGTTCGTGTTGCGACAAAGTTGCAGGAGTTAACCATTTCGGACACAAAGAGACTTTTCTGGATACCAATGATTTGCAAGCAAGTGCTTGTCATTTAAAAGTTACATATTAAGATCACATTAAATTGGCCATTTTCTTCAAACCTCTAAGCCAAGGCCTATCCATATATTGAAGCTTTGTACACATATGTGAAAGCTAATTACACATATATTTGACATGAAAGGCCTATCCATACATGGAGCTTTGTACACAGGAAATTAATAATGTGATTAATAATGTATCACAATGTATCAAGAGGGAAGGTGTTGAAGTAGGGAATTAATTATTTACTTCTACCTCTTGGAAACTATACAACTCAAGGTTACCATTAGACACTAGAAACTAAGCTTTTTTATGAAATTTCTCGAAAATCATCAAATAGCAACATGCCACTCAGATGGCAATCATATGGAGGTCATCCATCTCTCTAACTCATGTTAGTTCCAAACTCTTAAGTCCAGCCCAAATTTATTAATTGTCTTATACTGGTAGCATTGAGCTCACTTGACGCTCGCTTTTTTGTGCTCGCTCTTTTCGCACCCCCATCCCTTTTTACAGTAGAGAGGAGGACCATGGCCTCTGAATCCTATCGGTCCATTTCTGCCTCCCTAATTATTCAAATTTTAAAAAGAGTGGGAACCATTCAAATTGAAGGGAAACCCAACTTTATTCACTAACTTGACATTTAGGCCATGTGACATTAAAAGTCCCGCAAAAAGGCCTAAAGCCCTTTTATTGACTTGTAACTAATCAAATAACTATGTGATCATCGGGTTGGACTTACACATGCAGGGTGCCAAATCCCTCTCACTTATTAACTCGGGTTAGGATTGCCTTGGGATCCACAAACCCTCCAACAATTATTCTTGGTTGGATTGTCTAAAAACATTCGCCGTGAACTCAAACCAGTTGACCTTTATGATCAACTTAAAGATGTGATGACTGATGCTATCCATGAGGAAGATGAAAGCACCGACAATGACTTTGGCCATCGTGAAAAGAAATCTAAGAATCCTGACCGTCCTAATCACCCAAAGTCTGACAATGTTGCCCAATCTTCTGAACTTTTGCATCAAATGGAAACTTGGCAAAAAGATCAACAATCTCATATGGATAAGCTCACTGCCGATTTCCAAGCCGCCATGAAATAAATTGCTAAGAAATCCTTTCCAGCAAGAGAAAATGTCTGGTGTCCAATCTGCTCACAACATCATGCTGCTAATGAATGCCCTCAATTGCAAAACCATTTTCCAGCAACAACCATACCCACCATCTATCGAGCATATCGCCCCTACCCTCCACAACAGCCTATGCCACGACCAGAGGTCTACCAACTACACCAAATCAGTACCAATCACCACGTAAACAGTTTGTTGTTAACCAACCTGCCCCACAACAAGATGTCCATTATCTTGATCCAAATACCATCGATCCAGGAACCTACTATGTGGAAGACAATACTCAACTGTCGCACTCTACTAAAACGGTTGTTTATTATACATATGATTCTAATGCTCAAGCAGTGGATCCCAATGCCCAAGCTTACAATCCAAACCAAGCTGTCTTTGTCGCGCATCAACTCCTAGCAATACGAGGATGTTTTATCTGTGCAGGTAAGCATCCTAGTATTCGTTGTCCAAATAAACTCCGCTTTCCTCTGCGAAGAACAGGGGATTGAACACCAACTCACTCCTACATACACACCAGAATACAATGGTGTGGCAGAAAGAAAAAACAGAACGCTAGTCGAAGGAGCCAGATGCATGATGGCACAGGCTCGATTGCCAGGCCAATTCTGGGCCGAAGCAATAGCTGCAGCTGTACACCTGCAGAACAAATCAACAACCATGGCATTGGAGGACAAAACATCGTAAGAGATGTGGACAGGCAGAAAGTCTGATCTGTCATACGCACGAGTGTTTGGATGTGCAGCATACCCATAAAGTACCTCACAAGCCTTTTGAAAACAAAACCCTTGAAGGTATTGAAGTCTGGGGGCTGCAAGCCAATGTCACTCTTCCTTTCCATGTTCTCTAGAAGCATGCTGGCAAATGGAAACACAGATCCAATCCAATGACACCACCAACCCTGATGAGTTGCTTGAAATGCCCTTACACCTAACCAATCCACTCAACAAACGAGGCAACATCAAAATCCTAGCTACCCATCACTAATCCCGTGGAGTTTTAGCGGTTCTCGATGGTGGCTCCGGTGTCAATATAATTTCCACATCCCTCATGCTAGAATGAAATCTGAGAGACAAGCTTACCAAGTCCACTTGTCAGCTTCGGATGGCTGATCAAAGTGTGGTTTGAGCTACTGGCTTCCTTCCACAAGTATTAATCAAACTAGGAGGCCTCAAGTTTTCTGTCGATCTCGTGGTCCTTGATATTCGCAGCTATTCCTATGAATTACTACTTGGTCACCCGTGACTCACCAATGCACGAGTCGTTCATGATTGGAGCAAAGGCCGAGTCACTTTTGGAAATCATGACAGTTTTGTCACCATTGATTCAACGGGCAAACTCAAACCTGCACGCATTCATGACGAAGGGTCATCGACCACCAATTCAGTGTTTTAGCCATACTAGTCCAGCCGTGAAAAAGGTCATTATGTTAAATCTACTAATATCATAAACTGGAGTTACAGTTTAGCTACCATTGATTGTGTGAATGCCAATTACTGTGCTCAACATCAGGATGATTGTACCTCTCCACTCCCGATCGATCACGACCAAGTACCTGATCTTGATATACCTATCATCAATATCAATTTTATTGATATTCTTCCACACAATGATGAGTTACTAAATGTCGCATGGCTACCTACTAATGAATCAAAAGATTTATTCGTAGATGACGAGAATGTCTTACGAATTTAGAATTGCCCAAAATATTTGGACATCTTTGATATTCATATCCTCAATTACATGGAAGCGCTTCCACTTAAGGCCTTTTCGCACCATGCATCCAAAGTGGAACCGGTTGCCAAGGTTACAGTTGAAAAGTCTGATACCAAATTCTACCGTGTCAAATGCCCAAATTATCCATAAAATCTTTGTGAAGAGGAAACAATTTTTCAAATCGACGATGAAATCCTCCATGATGTGCCACCACTTCCTCATCCGCACACCTCACGACCTCCGAAGCCACAATCACGTGGCCATACCATGAAGGAAAAGATAAAAAAATCACTTCAAATTCAGCCGCCTGGCAACCTCACAACTGTTAGGGAAGTTCCTAAAATTGCCTCTGTTCCTACATCAACCCCCGAACGTCCCCAATCACCATCCGGACAGGTGAAAGGCAAGGCCCATGACGTCCCTGCGTACTTTAAGGACTATACGATCGAGGATGTCACAATCCAATTACCCCAAACTCAACATGAGCCAAATGGTAATTTGCCCTATAAAGGCCTTGCGTGAACTATCACCCTTTCTTTGAGTGAGCCAAATGATATAGTCGACATCAGAGCTCATCTCAATTGCGAACAACGCAAACAGCTTGAAAAGCTCCTGTGAAAAAATAGACATGTCTTTGCATGGACCTATAAAGACATAAAAGACATCTCACCCCAGGTAGTTGTGCATCGTATTCTGCTTAAACTGGATGCGAGGCCACAATTGTTAGTCGTCCATACAAATGCAATCCAATCTATAAGGCTAAGATCAAAAAAGAATTACAACGCCTCTTAGATGCGGGATTTATCTATGAAATCGAGCATACTGAGTGGGTCTCCCCAATTGTAATCGTTCCTAAGAAAAATAAAAAACTCCGAATCTGTGTCGACTTTAAAAAACTTAACGCCGTCACAGAGCATGATCATTTTCCATTACCTTTTAGAGAATCCATCTTAGAAAATCTAGCAGGAGATGAGACTTACTCCTTCTTAGATGGCTTTAGCAGATACAGTATGATCCAAATTGCTGAAGAAGATCAACATAAAACGGCTTTTGCCACAGAATGTGGAACCTTCTATTGGAAAGTCATGCCTTTCGATCTCTGCAATGCCCTACCACCTTCCAACATGTTATGCAAGTTGTCTTTTCTCAACAGATGGGCGACACCCTAGAGGTTTACTTGGATGATTTAGGTGCACATTCAAAAGAAACACGCCAGCTGTCTGTGCTCAAAAAAAAATTTATCCAATGTCAACGCTTTGGCATCTCCCTTAATCCTGAAAAATGTCAGATTTGGGGTAACACATGGTATTGTGTTAGGACATTATTTTCCGAAATGTTTGCTGCTTAATGTTTGGCTACATAATCAGATCGAACATGATTTCTATCACTAACATTCTGTTCGAGTCTGATAGGCGTAGTAATGCTTGGAAAAAGAGTGAGATAGCTCATTCCGCTACGCACGAACCCTTTTCGTTCGAGTTTATTTCTTTTCGAATTTCAAGTTCGTTTCTTTTCGTATTCATTTTCTTTCGAGCTATTTTTGTTTCTCACATCCCTCTTTCTCAACATGGGCACTAGATTTTCATACTTAGGTCACTAATAGCTTTTTCTATCACCTAGACTAATCTTCCACTTGGATTCCCAAGGGAAAGCTAGTCCTATCATGGACAAGCTTGATGGAGCCAATTACCATCTGTAGAAATTGAAGATGAAAATTGTACTAATGGCTAAAGAATTGTATGACGTTGTTACAGATGCAGAAGGGAAACCTGAAGCAGACGACGCATCAATCGCCAGATGGAAGCTGAAGGATGGCAAAGCTTTCGCGTTGATCATCCTAAACATTTCGAATACTCAGATCGGCCATGTATCTGAGGCCCAGACATCCAAAGGAGTCTGGGACATCTTGAGCTTCCAATTCAAGGACCTGCTGAAGCAAATGGCCATTGTCGGATCTGTCATAGATGATCAAGATCCAGTGATGCAACTGCTTACAAGCTTGCCAAGCTCATACGACAGCTGGGTGATGGTCATCACGACACATCCATAACTGACTCTTTCGAGAGTCATTACAATGTTGTTGCAGGAGCCTCAAGTTCCTCAGCTGATTCTCACGCCTTGTAGACCAACAAGAGCATGACTAAGCAGACGAAGAAGAAAGGCCCAAAGCAATCAAAGCAAGACCAGAAACCAACATAGCACAAAGAACAGTCAAATTTGCAGATGAAGAAGAAGTTGTTCTGTAGATACTGCAAGCGAAACAACCACGAAATTCAAGACTGCCGGATATTACAAGCTAAGAACAACAACAAGGGACAGTCGAATCACGTGGCAAATGCAGCTACAGAAGCTCCACAACCTATTCAAGAAGCATATCATGATGCCTTTATGACCAGCCATCAAGGAACATCCAGCGACAGTTCTTGCTTTCTGGATTCTGATGCCACTTAGCATATGACCAGTCTCATTGGTTGTTTCGAGTCCTATACACCCTATAGGTTCAACAAATATGTTCACCTTGGCAACAATAGTGCACAAGCTATTAAAGGTGAAGGAACTGTAAGGTTAAGCTTTGCAAATGATCAACCTAAGCTACTTTCAAAGTCCTGTATGTACCCAATTTATCTACAAATCTGCTCTCTGTAAGCAAAATCACAAATCTAGGACATAAAGTGAATTCGAATGTGACCAGTGCAAAGTAGTTGATAGGACAGACAAGATCCTAGCACTTGGAAAGAGGATGGATACTTGTATAGATTAAGTCATTACTTTTCTGCCTCTAGTCAGGCACTCAATACTTCTATTCAAGCAAATAAAAGTTTATAGACTTAGTCACTTGAATCAAGTTGCTGTACAACAAATGTCTCGACATTCTATTGTTCTTGATCTAGACTATCCTAGACATAAAGTCGAGTTACCTATCTGTCAAGACTGTCTAGTTGGTAAACAGACTAGGATACCATTTAGATCAAGCCATCAGCATATGCTTGAGGATTGTTAGACATTGTACATTCAGACATTTGTGGGCCGATGAAAAATCCTTTGTTGAAGGATGCAAAGTATTTCATAACTTTTATTGATGAATTCTCCATAAAGACTATGGTGTACTTTATCAAGAAGAAATCAGAAGCATTCAATTGCTTCATAATCTTCAAGAAGTGTGCAAAAAAAGAGACTGGATGGATGATCAAGGCCTTAAGGTCAGACAATGGTGGAGAATACATCTCTACAGAGTTTAAGGAGTACTACCAAAGCCAAGTCATTGAGCAACAATTCATCATTCCTTATAGTCTTTAATCTAATGGCTTGGCTGAGAGGAAGAACCGTACCCTGGTTGAATCAGCCAAATGTATGCTAGCGCATGGATCATTGCCCAAGAACTTCTGGGCCGAAGTTGTCTCCACTGCAGCTTACGTCCAGAACAGATGTTCAAACAAGGCTCTCTTAGGCAAGACACCCCATGAGGTGTGGACAGTCTCTAAGCCTTTTGTAAAGAACCTAAGAATGTTCAGATGCGTTGTCTACGCACAGATCCCAAAAGACACGAGGCAGAAATTTGACTTCCAAGGCCTCAAGACCATCCTGATTGGATATACTTCGTCTAATAACACATACAAACTGTATGATCCCGATACCCAGCAAGTCTTGTATAGTTGGGATACAGTCTTTATCGAGGATCAGTTCGTCGACATCAAAGACAAGGATATTGTTCCAGGAGAACCTTCATCACCTGCCATTGACACGACAATCAAAGCTTTGAGCTCAAGCATGTCCCTTATCAACCCACTATACGAATCAGATGAAGACGTTGTTGCTACCCAGCAACAAGTCCCAGGAGTGGTTCATTAGTCGATTCCTCCCAGAAGATCAAGCCAAGTGTGCACACAGCCCACAAGGTATACTCCTGAGTCTGCATGTTTCTTGATACATTAACTGACAACAATTGAAGAGGAACTCAACCAAACAGACTCTGATATCTGGAGAGAAGCTATGGACAGAGAGTATTCCTCTCTGATCAAGAACCAGACATGGTCACTAGTGGCTGCAATATCATTGATTGCAAATGGATCTTCAAGATCAAATACAATGCCAATGGAGCAATTGATCGAAGGAAGGCAAGACTGGTACACGAGGATTCACTCAGATCTCCAACGTCGACTACAATGAGACTTTCAGTCCAGTAGTCAAGCATTTGTCGATCCGAGACCTCGAAGTGCATCAACTTGATGTGAAAACAGCTTATCTGAATGGAGTTATACAAGAAGACATCTACATGATCCAGCCCGAAGGATACGTTCTGGAAGGTATGAAGAATCATGTCTGTAAACTCCATAAAGCACTCTATGGCTTGAAACAATCTGCTAGAGCTTGGTTTCAAAGAATCAACACATTCCTCATCGAACAAGGTTTCCAACCAAGCACCACTGATTGCAATGTCTATTCCAAGTTAGTGCATCAATCCTTCATTCTCATCACCTTATACGTGGATGATATGTTGCTTTTCAGCAATAATACCAATTTGGTTAAGGATTCTAAGTAGATGCTGTTTTCAGAGTTTGACATGACTGATCTAGGTGAAACTCACTTCTATCTGGGCATTCAGATCCACAGAGACAGAGCGAGATGACTGATTTATATCACTCAACAAAGGTATCTTCACAACGTTCTTGATAGATACAATCTAATGAATTGTAAATTAGCTCACTCACCAATGGATCTAGGCCTGCGTTTGTCAAAGGACCAATGTCCCCAGACCAAGCAGAAAGTATTCTTATCGATCGATACTTGGATCTCTCATGTACGCAATGGTCTATACAAGACCAGACATCTCTTTTGCAGTAAGCTCACTCGGCCAATATATGGCTAATCTTGGCATTACCCATTGGAAGGCTCTCATAAGAGTCATGAGATATATTCGAGCTACCATAAACCAGTGCATCTGCTATGGAGAAGTCAGCAACAACAATCTTCATCAGCTCAGTGGATATACTGATGCAAGCTGGGGAGGAGATGTAGACAATCGTAAGTCCACGTCTGGATTTACATTCTTCTTCAACGGCAGTCCTATCTCATGGAACAGTCGTAAGTAGACCTCTATTGCTCTTTCTTCTTCAGAAGCAGAATAGATTGTTGTTTCTCAATCTATTGAAGAAGCGTTTTGGTTGAGAAATTTACTGTCAGATATTAATTTGTATCAGTACAACCCCACAATTTTATTCTGTGATAATCAAAGTGCTATTGCCTTATCGGCCAACCCTAGATTTCACTCTAGGAGTAAGCACATTGAAATCAGATATCACTACATTAGGGGCAAAGTTCTCAACAAGGAGGTGAGCTTAATGTACTGTAGAACGCAAGACATGGTTGCAGATATATTCACGAAGACATTAAGTGTTAATGCACACAACAAGTTTTGTGCATCGCTTAGTATGAGAATCAAGGCATTCACGGATCTAGATTAAGGGGGGGGGGGGGGGGGGGGGGGGGGGGGGGGGGGGGGTGTTGGATTTATCTCCTTTACTCTCCTAAATCCTATGTTAATCTGTCTCCATTCATGCCGCTGCATTTTTACTCATGTTGTCGCACAGTTTGCATATTTATATGTAAAATAAGACAGACGAATAAAACGCAACTGTCTGTATAAATACAAGTAAAATTCCACAGGTGAAAAAGGCAAAAAACATGACTATGTTTTTACACATGATTTGTGACAAGCAAAAAAGACGACACTGCCCTACAAATGCAATAGGTGCCCTTATAGAAAAGCGAAGGCACCTTGTAAACCAAATCTTAAGGCATTTGTCAGAGTGTCGCATTTTTCGGATCTTCACCAACGTTCATTTCAGCGAAGGCTGACGTTGCGGCCTTCTCACGCTCATCCCATGCAGCTTTGCAAATAGATTTGACAATGACAACAGCCACCCACGATCTCCCACAGACAGCACAACCACTTTGTACTTTCTTCATCTGCACACCTGTAAAAATATGTATATATTTAATACCATCTACGTATTCTGGATGTGAGAACTTAGATGAGAAACAAGCAACAAGCATAATAGCATCAGAAGCTTATCAGAGATAGATGAAGTAGATGCTTTCGCACATCGATTCTTTGTATTGTCAGTAATAGGTTTATTCTTTTTACAGATTGGATTAGCTTTGTAAAGCACATTGTTTCATCCGCTATTGTCTTGTGCTCCCCTGCATTATTGACCTATATATTTTGCTATACTTAATCTGATTACAGCTCTGTTTATTCTGCGTTCAGATTTGTGTCAATATTGATATGCTTTTCTACATTCTGTCTGACTTTCTTATTGCTTAATTTGGTAGTCTGTTAGTCACGAATTATTATTAGTCTAGTTGTTTGCGACTAATATTAAGTCTTGTCTTTCGCGACTAATTCGTGACTGATTATCAGTTGAGCTCAGTCTAGCTCTTCGCGAATTATTCGTGACTAATAATTTGTCGAGTTGTTTGCGACAAATTATCTTTCTGATGTTTTGTTGTTTAATGTTTGGCTACGTAATCAGATCAATTAGGGAAAGAGTGAGATAGCTCATTCCGCTGTGCACGAATACTTTCCGTTCGAGTTTGTTCCTTTTCGTGTTCGTTTCCTTTCGAGCTATTTTTGTTTCTCACATCTCTCTTTTCCAACAATTTTAAGATTATCAAAAGCATTTGAATAGTTAGCTTCTCTCTCTCTCTCTCTCTCTCTCTCTCTCTCTCTCTCTCTCTCTCTCTCTCTCTCTCTCTCTCTCTCTCTCTCTCTCTCTCTCTCTCTCTCTCTCTCTCTCTCTCTCTCTCTCAAGCTTGCGAGCTTGAACGCTCTTGAGCATTCGAGCTCACTTCTTAGAGTTATTTTAGAGATTGCTATTGCGCCACTGCTTATCAGCATTTTGCTTAATTCAGACTTTCATTTTTAGTCGTTCAAAAATAGCATAGAGTACATGGCTTTGATCCGCAACTTATTGTACTCATTTACTTCTGTTACGTTTTCATACTGAATAAATACTATCCTTCATTGTGTTAAGTTTTTGTCTCAGAATGTATGCGTTTCTGTATTTCTTCGCGAACAATTCGCGACTAATTATTTGTCTGATAATTCTCGATGCTTAATTGTTTGGCTACGTAATCACTGTAGTACTGGCGATTTCAAAGTTAGTTACTATAAGTTCAAACATGATTTCTATCACTATTGTTTTGTTTGAAATTGATAGGCGTAGTCATGCATTGTGAGAGAGGAAGATAGTTTATTCCGTCATGTACAAAAAGTTTTATTTCTAGACACTCGAATTATTTTCATTTGTTTCTTTTTCAAGTTCGTTTTTTTCGTACTAGACCTATCTTCTGCAGACCACTTTTCGACATGGTATCAGAGCGAATTTCACTACTTCTTTATCTGATTCCAACATAATATCAGAGCAAAAGCTCTAATACCTGATATCTTTCATGATATCAAATTGATCTCATACTCTTCAGTTCTTTTCAACCTTTCAGTATCAGAGAATTAATTTCCTATTGTTGGCATTATCACATCTTAGCGTCATTGATACAAACAACAGACTAAGTTCCAGATGGATTCTCAAAGTAAAGTCAGTCTTATTGCAGACAAGCTGAATGGATCCAATTATCATTTCTGGAAATTTAAGATGAAGACCTTGCTAATTGCCAACGACTTATGGGATGTTGTTACAGATATAGAAGTAAAATCTGAAGACGATGACTCAAAGTGAAAATCGAAGGACGATAAAGCTTTCGCACTTATTATCCTCAATATATCAGATACACAGATTGGACACATAGCTGAAGCTAAAACGTCAAAAGATGTTTGGGTCATTTTGAGCTCACTATATGATGTGAGGGATGTAACTACTAAGTTACATCTACGAAGGAAATTCTTTACATTCAAAATGTCTACTGGTGATTCTCTTAAGCGTCACATTATCCAATTTAAGAATCTCTTGCAACAGATGGCCGCTGTCGGATCAGTCATAGACGATCAAGATGCAATTATGACATTGCTTTCAAGCTTGCCCTCTAGATTTAACTCTTACTAGAGTTATCACTATGTTGCTGCAAGAAGATAATCAAAGAAGTCAAGACACTTTGTCTACTTCCTCCTCTCAGGCTCTATATGTCAACAAAGGCTCGAAGCGACAAAAGCAGAAAAGCTCCAAGAAGGCTGCAACGAATCAGAAGCTGACTCAAGGTCACGAACAACCATCGAATCCACAATCGAAGAAGAAGATGTTTTGCAGGTATTGCAAGTGCAATAATCATGAGATCAAGGATTGTCGAATTCTCCAAGCAAAGAATGCAACCAAGCAACCTGATCAACAAGCAAACGCAGTTTCATCATCTCCCCAGGTCGAAGTGGATGAAGGCGCATTCATGGTCAAAGATCAAAGCAAATTTATGGACGATTCATGGTTTTTAGATTCTGGAGCAACTCAACATATGACCAATCAACGTGAGATCTTCAATTCCTACTCGCCTTACAACACGAAGAAATTTGTTCATCTTGGTGACAATAGTACTCACACTATTGAAGGTGAAGGTAATGTAAGATTGCAGTTCCAGCATGATCAATTCAAATTACTATCAAAGGTCTGATATGTTTCTAAATTCTCTACAAATCTGTTATCAGTGAGTAGAATTACAGATTTAGGTCATAAGGTAGAATTTAAATCTGATCAATGCAAAATAATTGATAGGAGTAATAAGATCCTTGCACTCGACAAGAGGTAGGATTACTTATATAGATTGGCACATTGTTATTCTGAGTCTAGTCAAGCCTTGAAAACCTCTGTTATAGTCAATAAAACATTACTATGCCATCATGGCTTAGGACACTTGAATCATGCATCTATTATGAACATGTCCAGACAATCCATGGTTTTTGATCTCGACTATTCATCTAGTAAGGTCGATCTCTCTGTCTGTCATAGCTGCATCTTTGGAAAGCAGGCTAGGATTTCTTTTAGATCAAACCATATGCATGCAGCAAAAGATCTGTTAGATGTTCTTCATACAGATATATGTAGACCTATGCAAACTCCCTCATTCCTAAATGCAAAGTACTTCATTACCTTTATTGACGAATTCTCTTTTGGGCCGATTTGGCCAATATAGTATCAGAAACCTTCGCTGAGCTCTCAGACTGGACATCCACCCTAGATTTATCTAAATTGAGGTGGGCGAAGGTTTCTGACAAGAGAAAATTCAATTTTTGAGTCAGGCGAACGTTTAGTGATATGCCATTTTGAGAACCTTCGTCGAGCATCATAACATCATTATGAACCTTCGCCGACCTACTAGATGATCTTAAAATGTCAAAATTAGGTTGTCCATAGGTTCAGATTGTGGAAAAAAGCATTTATGACAGTACCTGGGCGAAGGTCCCTCCTGGGCAAAGGTTCATCCTTCGCCAGCCCTAGAAAACGTTCGCCTGATAGGTTTAGATCCCTAGAAACCTTCGCCGGGATTTTTATAGCCTATTTTTACAGTACTGTACATGCCTGCAAATTTTTGTTCAGAACTGATCAGCCCAACCTCTATTCAGTGTAATGGACCCACCAAATTCACTATAAGTTGGCTGAATTCGATTCATTCCTCACTTGTGCTAGCGAAGCTCTTGCGAATTTTTCTTGCAACCAAAGCCTTCCAAATTTTCTGCATTGCCTTCTGATACATTCTCACGTGGTTATAATTCCTTTATGATCATCATGTCTTCTACCGATACTTCTCAGTCTCCACGCTATACTATCCATCGTGATGTCCCATCTGCAACGAACATCATGATTCTTCCTAGCACAAGCATGGTCACTCAGTGGATGACCCTTGCGGAGCCTCTACTTACTGCAATGGGTATTCATGAGAGAGCTTTTTCAGGATGCATCAATATGGATTTCATCATTCTTGCCTTCAGTACGTGGAAGGAAGAGAAGTTCAAGTTTTACATCACCTTCCAAGGAGCCACACACAAGGTGCGCGTCACTGAGGCCGCACTTGCAGCTATAGGAATCTCATTCGGTACGCACGCCTCACCTAATCACAAGCACGCCAAACAGGCCATCAAGCCATACATTGACCTCACCAATGATCTGCATTGGACTAATGATGGTTACCTTCTGGAAGCCATCACTGAGCCTTCCATCCACGTTGTTGTCCAATTGTTGAATCATTTCCTGATGGTTGGCAACCTCAGGAAAGACCGCATCACATCTCAAATCCTTCACAGGATAGTGGAGTCCCACATCAAGTTGGCCAAAGCCCCTCTTGAACCATATAACTAGCTCAAGACCATCACAACTATCTAGGCCGCCTCACCCCCGCACACCGAAGCAACATCACCCAACACACAGTTCTTCATGGATATGTTCGATGATTCCGACCCCCTTGGGACCACCAAAATCTTTGAAATGCCCCAGAGCCCAGCACCCTTTGAACTCCAATCCCCTGGAAGAGGATTCAGGCATATCCATGAAGCTACTGTTGGTGTCGAAGATGCCAGTTAGCAACCACCCACACAGGGTAGCCCAGCCACACTTCGGGTCGACACAGTTGTCAAGTCACCAAAGCAATTCGACACCACGGTGCCTGAAGGGTTTGAAGACGAGGATATTTTTGAAGAAGAAGAGACTTTGGCACCTATTCCACGCCTACCACGGACAGTACCATCAGGGTCTCCTGTTGTTGCCACCTCCACGACTGTCGATTCTGGTGATGCTCTCGGGTTAGTTTCAAGCCTTGGGCAAGTGATCAAGTCTATGCTAGATAAAAAAAGAAAATGGAACAGAGGATCTCCGTTTTAGGATCCAAAAACACTCTGATCAGCCAAAAAATTGTCCAACTGGATCGAGAGGTGAAGATAGCCAAGCAACATGAAGAAAAGGCTGAAAGCGAAAAGACATTGGCCCAGCAACAAGCTGATCGCTTGGAAACCTACATCAGCTCCCTACAAAATGCCCTGACAATCGCACATGATCAGGTAGATAAGGCAGTGCAAGATGTCAAGCAACATGTGCAGCTGCTGAAGGGGCAATTACAAATGGCCGAACAAGATCGCACACGGCTTCAAGGTGAATTGGATGCGACCGCCCTTGAGCGTGATGCATATCTGCAAACGCAAATACCCGATCATCCGGTCACACCGACGAAGATTGCATATTTGTTCAAGAAAGTGGAAACATACCAAGTGGCCCTTCAAGGATTTCAAGGCCGCTTTGATAGGTTCAAAGGAACAGCTTCAACCGAATTGGCAAAGGCAACAGAGACCATCAACACCTATGAAAAAGTCGCCGTTCAAGTGTTGGAAGCCGGACCACAAATCTTCGTCCCGGTCATGCCGCAATTCTCCCCTTCACGCCAAGAAGCTGTACAGATGGATACATGAGTTGATTCGAGCATGGACCAGGGGGGAGCTCCAGATCTAGCAGATCAACCGCCAACTATACTGGTAGTACAAGTGGGTCCATCCTCATCAAGGAAAAGCCATTTATTCATAAGGCCCATCAGCGTCGAGGACCAGATTCAGACCTTCTTAAAGCAGCATCCACATGAGTCCTCGCGTGGTGGATGGGTTCTCAAATTTAAGACCTCCGAGATCGAGGCCGGCAAAGAATTGGACAAAATACCTGCACTGGGAGAGCAGCCGGCATGGAGAATCACGGTTTTTGAGAAAACTCTGAAATCAATTAGGAGTTACGTCGCCAGCCCTTGCCAGTTGCGAGTAGATCCTTATTACGTGCCAATGCCGTGAAGACAAAAATGAAAAGATTTGGGATTGGCTATGGATAAAATCACCATCCATACGTCCAATTGGCCAACCATCCACCAGTCTTATAGCTGGAATATTTCAGTTGATTTCCACCGGGCCTTATAGGCATATCAGAGAGAGTATGTCCACTCTCCGGATCCAACGGTGCGACAATCGGCAATGTTTGCAAAAGATCTAAATCTGTTGGCGTCAGTGGAAACCAAATGGGACGATTGCCTTCCAATACTACCCTGGCATTTGATCCAAATAAGCCGATGGCCTCAGAGCAAATCAAAGATCAGCTGCCGATTGTTTGACTATATTTTCGTGCGGCTATGATGGGAGGCTCTTGGGAATCCCGCTTCACCTCATGGACAACTTCCAAGTGGATTGTCGAAGCCCACCGTTGTTTCCTGCCGCATAATTTGGATTTCAATATTGCATGCCTTGACTTTATAGAGAAGGTGCAGTATCATCTAATTAAGATTTGGCGCGAAGCCAATAAAAGTCCCCAATAACTGCATATTGCAGGTGTCGTGGGACCGCCACCAGTTTTGGTGGGGGATACTGCTGGAGGGTTTGCGGATCCCAAGGCAATCCTAAACCTAGTTAATAAGTGAGAGGGATTTGGCAACCTGTGTGTGTAAGTCCAACCCAATGATCACATAGTTATTTGATTAATTAGAATGTCAATAAAAGGACTTTAGACCTTTTTGCGGGACTTTTAATGTCGCAGGGCCTAAATGTCAAGTTAGTGAATAAAGTTGGGTTTCCCTCCAATTTTTATGGTTCCCACACTTTTTTAAATTTGAATAAAAAGAGAGGCAAGACTGGACCAATAGGATTCAGAGGCCAGGGTCCTCCTCTCTACTATAAAAAGGGACCAACTCGAGTTGTTCCTCATGTTCATTTTCTCATTTCAAAAAAGCAAGTTGGTTCTCTTTAGAAATGGATTGATGAATGTCCTTGCTCTTCCTTTATTTTCCTCCATTTCTCATGCTTTCTTTGGATTTTGCTAATTGTTGGTCGGATCATTATTGAGATTGCTATTTCTTATGCTTTTTGTGAGAGAGAAAGGGAAAGAGAGAAGAGTAAGTTTCTATCATTGTTGTGGATTTAGGGTTAATGGAAGTAGGGTTAATGGATGTAGTGTAAATGCTTAGTGTTAATGGATGTTAGTGTTAGATCCTCCATTCATGTTTAAAGCTGAACTATATTATCGCTCTCATGGGAACGAACCTCCGCGTGACAACTAACTCCGTCTCTTTGATGCTAGATTGACTAGATCTTGGATTCGGGTTAGGCAAGGAAAGAAACCCACTACAAGCCACCACCAGCTACAACTCTTGTAAATTTGATAACAATCAAGCAAAGACCAGTAGCTCAGAATAAATCAAGTGTATCCTTGATGGTGGTCACTAGAGCACAGAAGCAGAAAGAACCGGTAGCGGATCCAGTACCTGCTGATTCTATACCATTAACCGATATACCAAAAACATCTGGAGTCTATCCCAATCTTCATGCAGAAAAAAGGAGGTATCAGGATATGAGGCAGTGGATTAAACATCTGCAAGAAGAAGAGGAGCTTGAAGCTGCTAAAACAACAACCGAAGTTCGTTCTTCACCATTGCAGCCACCAAAAAATTCACGTATAGATATGAATGATCAGTTGCATCATCATGAAAAATCCTTCAAAATGACTGAACCAAAAGCGCCGCAAACAGAATTGCTCATGAATATTTTATCTAGTAAGATCAATATTTCATTGGGAGAGTTCCTGAAGTTGGTGCCAAAAGCAAAAGAAGTCTTAGCGCAAAACTTAGCTCAAGTAGAACCAGAAGTTCATCAAGAGCCACTTTTTTGTGCTGGATTTGAAGAATCTAATGAAATACTCCATGTCGGAGCAGCTTGGGAAAGTGAACAAAAAAATATTACTTTGCCGATACAACATAGACAATCTCCTAAGGAAGCAACTGTGATAGATGGTGGTTCAGGAGTTAACCTGATTTCTACAAAGCTATGTGCAAAATGGGGCCTTACAAAGATCAAGCCTACGAATTTTGCTATTAATCTAGCTGATCAAATGACCGTTCGTCCGCGAGGAATGGTTGAAGATATACCTGTCAGAATTGCGGGAGTACAATTCATCATTACTTTCGTAGTAATGGACTTACTGTGAAATATTCAACTAGTTTCATCACAATTTGCAATATTTCCATATTTGGCATATTGAGGCCAAAACTTGTTTTAGACTTAGAGGTTGACTTTTCAAAGTTCATTAGTCTAAATTTCATTTGAATAAACACTTTTTGAAAGTGTGGAAAAGATAGAATGCGAGTTTGAGTAGATTCAATTTGAATAAGTTGGGTACATTGAATCTAGACCCAAAATTGGTAGGGTTAGCATTTTGGTGGGAAAGCCAAGTGGCCAAATAGGATTTGGACCTGTTATAAAAGGATGTAACTCATGGAGAGAGTCATCTTCTCTCTTCTCTATCTCATTTCATGCTTATACATGGTTCTCTTGGGTTCTACTATCCATTGGTGCACTATCTTGGTGATTGCTTGCAATTCTATGTGTAGAATGATCTATATTTGCTATTTTTGGATCCACACGTGTGAAATACAATAGCTTGCTGGTTTTGTACGGACAGCAACAGTACATAATCATTTCATTCAAGATTGATCAAGTTCTATTAGTGTTTGCATCTCAAATTGTGTGTAGATACTGTTTTTTCTACATTGGTGAAATTGGTAATGTATTTTTCTTTCTAACCAAAAATCATTCAAGTAGATTTGATATTAAGGATCTGAAATCTTTCACATGGTATCAGAGCTTTTGTTTCAGGTTATGAAGGAGAAAATTAGATCTATCAATGATTTGGTGAAGATATCAAGTCTAGGGCATGCTAGAGAGGATTCTACACCAAAATTGGATTTTTTGCTTTTGTAGATTGGATCTTTTGTAGATCAAAACACTAAATAGGTCAATATACTTGTTCAATTCCGTTTTTTGAATTCACATGCTGGATTTGGCCAATTTTTGGATCATTAGTTCAGCCTAAGTGGTGACTTATAGATTGCATATCAAATTTTCAGCATTTGCATGTAGATTTGGAATAGTCAATTTTTTGTGATTTTGTCAAAACCCTAATTTTGATTGGATTACTAGATAGTGAGGTTGCTGGACTTTATTTGAGTGTGTTTCAATCTTAGGAAGTGGCAAAAGTCATTAGATTGAGGATAGATCATAGGTTGATCAAGATTCCATGATTCTATGTGTTGATTTGCTTGGATAAGTGCCAGAAGAGGATTTGTGAGATAGTTTCAAATCTTGGTGATTTCTTTTGAAAGCATTTGTTGTTGTTCAAAGGAGTGCTTTGTGCATTGAAGCAGGTTGAAAGAGAAGATCAGGTCATTGCTACATGGCAACCTCAATTGGAGTCATGTTGGAAGCCAATGATAGGCTTACCTCAAGTAACTATTCATTATGGAAAGTGAGGATGGAGTCACTTCTTGAGATGAATGATGTTTTGGATATTGTTGTAGGTTTGGAGGAGAGACCAGCAACACAACAAGATCAATTGAGGTATGACAAGAGGGCCATGAAGGCTCTACACATGATAAAGATGAATGTTACCAATGAACTTCTCAAGGAAGTTGGTAAGTGCACATCGTCTTTGGAGGCTTGGAATTCATTGAAGAAGCTTTATGAATCCAAGTCTACTTCTAGAGTGTTGACTCTAAGAAGGCAAATCTTTTCTTGTTTGCAAAAGAATGAAGAAAGTCCAAGTACTTTTATTTTGAGAATGAAAGCATTGAATGATGAGTTAGGTTGCATAGATGAAAGCATTAAGGAAGGAGAGCTTATTCAAGTGATTCTTAATGGCTTGTTGGATGCTCATGCTAACATTGTTCAAAGTATCGCTATTCAAAAGACTTTGCCAAGTTTGATGGATCTTTAAGAGATCTTGATCAATGAGGAATATAGGCTTCAAGCAAGAGGTGGATCTACATCAACACTTCAAGAGGATGCTATGTTCACAAAGGGCAAATTCAAGGGCAAAACCAAAAGCAAGTGGTCTAAAGGGCAAGATCAAGTGGATGCTTCTTCAAGTGGCAAAAAGAATGATAGATCAAAGCTCAAGTGCTTCTATTGTGGCATCAAATGACACTTTGCAAGTGAGTGCTACAAGAAGAAGAGAGATCAAGGAGACAAGCAAGGTAATCTTACTCTTGATGAGAATGGTTTGGATGTGCAAGATGCAAATGATGATGCCTTTGTGATGTCTTCATGTATGCTTGCTAATGATGGAGATCTAGATCCTTGGTGGATTGATAGTGGAGCAAGTTCACACATGACCTTTCACAAAGAGTACTTCACTTCTTTGTTGGCATATGGAGATGACAAGAGGGTGATCTACACGGCCAATGATGGTGAGTGTGCAATCAAAGGGATTGGCACAATTCCTATTTCTCTCTCTACAAATAGGAATGTTCATTTGGAGGATGTCTTGTTTATTCCATCTATTACCAAGAATTTGCTTAGTGTGAGTCAAATGCTAAGTAAGGGCCTCAAGGTGGAGTTTGATGGAGATGCTTGTTTGATCAAAAGGAAGGATGTCTTGATTGGAAAAGGTAAAAGACAAGGAAAGTTGTTCAAACTTGATGCTTGTGTTATTGCTAACCAAGTTGGATGTGTTGAAAGGGAGCAAATTTCTATTCAGGAGGTTTGGCACAAAAGGATGGGACACCTCAACTTCAAGTCATTGGAGGTAATGGCAAGGAAGAAGATTGTGATTGGTCTTCCAAGTTCCTTAAGTAATAACAAGCATGTTTGTGAGTCTTGTGCTTTGTCTAATCACATAGACTACCTTATACTAGATCTATTTCTAGATCTACAAAGCCTTTTCAACTTGTACATTCAGATATTCATGGATTTACTACAATTAGCAATAGTGGAGCTAAGATGTATGTAGCATTCATTGATGATTTTAGTAGATTTTGTTGGATCTATCCACTAAAGAGCAAGGATGAAGTGTATGATGTCTTTGTCAAGTTCAAGAATGCAAGGGAGAACCAATTTTTCACAAAGATCAAGTGCTTGAGAGGTGACAATGATGGTGAGTACATATCTAACAAGTTCAAGGCCTTTTGTGATGAGCATGGGATCAAGAGGGAGTATCCAACATCAAGGACCCCATAACAAAATGGATTGGCTGAAAGGAAGAATAGGACTTTATGTGAAAGTGCTAAAGCTATGAGGTTAAGTGCTAATCTTGACAAACCATTTTGGGATCAAGCTTTGTTGTGTGCCAATTTCTTGTGCAATAGGTGGCCGAGTGCTATTTTGGATGGAAGGACACCTTTTGAGATGCTATTCAAGAGGAGGCCGAGTGTCAAATTTCTAAGAACCTTTGGATGCACATGCTATGTCAACATTACTCTTGATGATAGGACCAAGGAGGATCCATCTTCAAGAAGAGGTATTTTTGTTGGATATAGTGAGGTGAGTAAAGCCTACAAGGTTTACATTCCTTCTACTAACAAAGTGATTGTTGGTAGAGATGTCATTTTTTATGAGGGAAACATTCCAAAGGTGTCTTCAAGCATGATTGATGGCAAAGTAGATGGATCTAACATTATTGATATTGATGAGAAGGATCCTACTTTGGATGGTGGTGATGATGGACCTTCATCAAGTCAAAAGCCAAGGAGAACATCAAGAGAAAGACAAGTACCTTCAAGGCTCACATATGATCAAAAGGGTAAGCAAGTAGTTTTTGGAAATTATGTTGCTTTCCTAACCTCTTTGGATGATCCTACAAGTGTAAATCAAGCAAGGAAAGAAGAGGAGTGGATCCAAGCAATGGATCTTGAGTATCGATCTCTTATGAAGAGTGGAACATCTTTTGGAAGATCTTCTTGTGTACATGGAGCTATGCAAGTGGATGGATGTTATCTTGCTGTAAAAGCAAGTAATGGATCTAGAAAACATATTTTGTTCAATGACTTTGATGGTCAAGTTGAAGATCAAGAGGTTGATCTCAAAGCCATTCAACTAGTCAAAAGGGAAGTTGGCAATTTGGAGCTAGTCAAGAGCATCAAAGGAGAGGTAATTGGCAAAGGTGTTATGGATCTATTTTCGCAGCATATTGAAGACTCAAGTAAGGTCAAAGTAGCAGCAAGGAAGCGTTGTTCAAGTTTACTTTACTTGTTCTATATCATGTTTGAGCAATTTCATATGGATGTGTGCAAATTGTCAAGATATGGTAAAACTAGCTACATTGGTGAGTATTGTTTTGATGTTGGATTTGTACTAGAATTCTTGGCTGATTTTGCTGATGGAAATGAAGCTATTGGAGGTTCATTATGTCACTCATCCATGGCTAAGTTCTCAAGTGTTGAGCTACTTGGTGCCAATACTTGGAGATTGTCAATTTTTGGTGAATTGATAGTCATTTTCTTGTGTCAAGTAGATCTTGAAGATGGACTAGTGAAAACTACTTGGTTTATGGAGTCATGTGGTGCTGGATTTGCATCATTTATGTACTCACCTACTCATGGATTTCCAAGGTTTGATGGTTTCTTGTGGCAAGATGAAGATGGAGGCTCATTCATGGAGTATCACGGTGGATACAAGGCAACAAAGGACAAAGGAGGAGAAGACATGCAAGCAAAAGTTGATCACTCACATTTATTGTTTGTTTGCTATATTTTTCCAGAGAGTTCAGAGTTGGAAGCGTGGTGGAATCATTTCATTTACATTCTATTTGATTCTTCATGTTCTAGTCACATTTTTACATGTAAAATTGATGTAAGAAATAGTGAAGCATCTCAAGTGGACAATTTCTATATCAATTATGGTTGTTTCTATTTTGAGCATTACATGATCATTGAAAGGAGATCTATTCTTAGGAAGAAGATCATTCTTATGATGGATCAAAGTTCTATTGGAAAAAAACTATGCTAGGAGCATTGGAAGCTAGGAAAGCGAGTTTTGAGGTACATCATTGGAACTCGAGATTTTGGCATATTGTATGAGGGATCATCACCTAATCTTTTTGGATTTTCAGATTCGGACTATGCTGGAGATGTAATGGATAGGAAATCCATTAGTTCTTATTGTATTTTCATAGGTGATGGAGCTATATCATGGATGTCAAAGAAACAAGCCACTATCTCATTGTCATCTAGTGAGGCCGAGGACAAAGCTCTTACACATTGCACAAAGGAGATGGTATGGATCAAAAGGATGATCAAGGATCTTCACTTGCTGGATTTTTCAGAGAGCCCAATCATCTTTTGTGACAATCAATCAGCCCAAAGAATGGCATCCAATCCTATCTTTCATGCTAGGAGCAAGCATATTGAGATACAATATCATTTTGTGAGGGAGCGAGTCATTGCAAAGGAGGTGGAGCTTCAACATGTGTCTTCAAGGGAATGTGTGGCTGGTATCTTCACCAAAGCATTGGGAAAAGACTTGTTCATGAAACATAGGACTTCACTTGGAGTATTATCAAAGTCTATGCTAAAACTAGTTGAAGAGGGAGTGTGAAAGATTCAACTAGTTTCATCACATTTTGCAGTATTTTCATATTTGGCATATTGAGACCAAAACTTGTTTTAGACTTAGAGGTTGACTTTTCAAAGTTCATCAGTCTAAATTTCATTTGAATAGACACTTTTTGAAAGTGTGGGAAAGATAGAATGCGAGTTTGAGTAGATTCAATTTGAATAAGTTGGGTACATTGAATCTAGACCCAAAATTGGTAGGGTTAGCATTTTGGTGGGAAAGCCAAGTGGCCAAATAGGGTTTGGACCTGCTATAAAAGGATGTAACTCATGGAGAGAGTCATCTTCTCTCTTCTCTATCTCATTTCATGCTTATACATGGTTCTCTTGGGTTCTACTATCCATTGGTGCACTATCTTGGTGATTGCTTGCAATTCTATGTGTAGAATGATCTATATTTGCTATTTTTGGATCCACACATGTGAAATATAGTAGCTTGCTGGTTTTGTACGGACAACAACAGTACATAATCATTTCAGTCAAGTTTGATCAAGTTCTATTAGTGTTTGCATCTCAAATTGTGTGTAGATGCTAATTTTTCTACATTGGTGAAATTGGTAGTGTATTTCTCTTTCTAACCAAAGATCATTCAAGTAGATTGGATCTTAAGGATCTGAAATCTTTCACACTTACCAAAAGCATCAAATGTCTACCGAGTCCTATTGGGATGTCCATGGTTATGAGTTGCACAAGTAATTCATAACTGGGGTACTAGGAAAATCACTTTTGAAAATCGTGAACGTGCAATCATCCTACAACTTGGACTATCAAACCAGTGGTTCAAAGAGAGGATGGTGATTCATCAACAACGGATCAACCAACCAGAGAAAAATTTGAGAGTTCATTACGATTCTCAAACGGATACTATCAACTGGAATGAAGCTCTTACAACAATTGATTGTACATCATGATATATGTGTCAATAAGATAATTAGTCAGATTTGAGTGAGATTTCATTATTGGATCGAACTTTGGATACACCGATCACTTTTCTATTGAATGTGCTGAATGTAGATTGGATATCAACAAAACCTATACCAGATCCGATTGAAGATGACCTCATTCCTATGAGTCATGCCTTGACTTATGATGACAATGCAGAACTTACGGATGAGCAGATTCTAAATCATATGGATCCGACCAGATTTGGAGTGCGTAATATTCCTGATGAACCAACAATAAAACCAGCCAAAGTAGTTATATTGAAGGAAGACAGGATCACAGGGACAATGACGAAGAAACAAGTCAAGCAAGATTATAATACGGTCCTGAAATGGAAAAATCCTCCTCAAAAGATTGATTCAGCGAATGTGCCACCCTTACTGGATAAAGGCAAAGGAAAAGTCGAGGATGATTCTACAAGTCAAAATTCTAGCAAGATATTGTCGTCTCGGAAGTCATCACCTCCACAATCAATTCTTGCTAAGAAAGCTAAGCGAAGATCCAAGACAAGTCCTTTCGAAAAGGAACAACCAGATGTTGATATGCCCGAACATTTTAAACGTTATACATTGGATGATGTGGTTATCATGTTACGTAAAGCACATCGTGAACCCAAAGAACACGTGCCAGACTCGAAAGATGTTTACAATGGCCTAGCTATGACACAGCCAATGAATCTCGCTGAACCAGGAGAACCGGGAAAGATAGTACAAGTTGGATCACAACTAAATTTTGAACAGTATCAAGCACTCTGCATGCTACTTATTAAATATCAAGATTGCTTTGCATGGGCTTATCAAGATCTGAAGGGTATTCCAACGTTAGTTATTGAACATACCATACCTTTAGTACCTGATGCAGTTCCAAAGATTACAAAGTTCTATCGTTGTAATCCTAATGTTGCGGACCTGATAAAGAAAGAACTTCAGAGATTTTTTGATGCCGATTTCATTTATGAGATCGAGCATACCGAATGGATCTCGCCAATTATCCTTGTTCTCAAGAAGAATGGAAAATTGAGAATTTGTGTGAATCCCAAAGCTTTGAACAAAGTGACATGGAAGGCTCACTTTTCGTTACCTTTTACTGAAAGCATTTTGGATCACCTTGCTGGAGCAGAAGCTTATAGTTTCCTGGATGGATTTAGTGGTTACAACCAAGTTAAAATTGCACCTGCTGATCGTCACAAAACAGCTTTTGCAACAGAATGGGACACCTATGCTTACAAAGTAATGTCGTTTGGACTCTGTAATGCACCAAGTTCGTTCCAAAGAGTAATGCGATTTGCTTTTAAAGATTATCTACAAAAATTCCTTGAAATTTACTTGGATGACCTGGGAATCCATAGTATAGATGCAGACCACTTGGATCGATTAGAGAAAGTAATTGAAAGATTTCGCAAATATCAAATTTCTCTAAATCCAGAAAAATGCCAGATATGGATTTCCCATGGAGTTGTGCTTGGGCATGTGATATCGAGACATGGTATTGCCACATATTATTCTAAGATCAAGATTATTGTGGAATTGCCACTGGCAACAACGATTCGTGGAGTTTATGTGTTTATGGGTCATGCGAACTACTATCGAATTTTTATTATCTTCTTTGCGGATTTAGCAAGACCTATATACAAACTGACTATTGTTCCTATTTGGACAGTAGAGGCGTTAGAAGCCTACATCTGGCCGCGCAAGGACCTCAGGCCCGATACATTATCGTAGCAACTGATTATATGACCAAGTGGGTTGAAGCCAAAGCTGTCAAAGTTGCTAATGCAAAATCTACGGCCAAGTTTCTCTATTGAAATATTATAATAAGATTTGGATGTTCGATCGAGATTGTTAATGACCGGGGTACACACTTTGTTAATCAAACAATAAAGTGTTTACTGGAAGATTTTTTTGTTATACACAGATTTAGTACTCCTTACTATCCCAGAGGGAATGGCCAAGCTGAAGCTTCCAATAAGATTCTCTGCACTATTATGACAAAGACAGTTGAAGTGAGTCGGCCTGATTGGGAACATAAACTGTACGCAACATTATGGGCATTCAGAATTGCTTACAAAAATAGTACAAATCAAACACCCTTTTAATTGGTTTATAGTCAAGATGTTGTCATGCTGATTGAATTTTTAATCCCATATTTACGCATAGCAACAACAGAACGGTTAAATGATGATAAGTCTTTACAACTACGACATGAAGTGTTGCACAAATTATGTGAAACCCGATTGATGACAGTATGCGTTAGCAGCAGAGAAAGCCCACTGCAAGGCATGGCACGATCGTCGATTGCACAAAAAGGATCTGAAAGCAGGAGATCTTGCACTGATGTATAAAACCAAACTGATCAAGGGAAAATTGAAGTTTACTGGTGAAGGCCCGTATAAAGTGAAGGAAATCTTGAACTATGGCACAATAATTCTTGAGCACTTGGATGGAAAACGATTTGATAGTCCGGCGAATGGCAACCGATTACACAAGTTTTGACAGCCTGCTCCGCCAATTCAGCAAGCCCGATCTCAATGATTTTTAATTTTATTTGTTTCTCAATTTTTTGTTTTCAATGGTTTATTGTTCAATTTTTCTTTTGAAAAAGACAGTAAAAAAAGAAAAAAGGAAGAATGAGAAAAGACTGATGAGCAAAAGTCAGAAAAGTCATCAGCATAGAAAAAAGGAAGGACAATATTTTTGATTAAAAAAATGACTTATAAAAACACTGTTTTGGTCAAATGTTGTCTATATAGTATCAAAAACCTTTGCTGCGCCTCCAGACTGTACATCCACTTTAGATATGTATATATTGAGGTGGGCGAAGGTTCATGTCCAGAAAAAATCCATGTTTTGAGTCAGGCGAATGATCATCAATATGCCATTTTGAGAACCTTCGTGGAGCACCTTACTCTCATTATGAACCTTCGTTGACATGCTAGATGGTCTTAAAATATCAAAATTAGGTTGGCCATAGCCTCAAATCTTGAAAAAATACATTTATGACAGTACTTGCGCAAAGGACCCTCCTGGCCAACCCTGGAAAACGTTCGCCGGATAGGTTCAGATCCCCAAAAACCTTCACCGAGATTTTTATAGCCTATTTTCACAGTATTGTACATGTCTGCAAATTTTTGTTCAGAACTGATCAGCCAAACTAGTATCCAGTATAATGGACCCTCCAGATTCACCTATAAGTTGGCTGAATTTGATTCATTCCTCAATTGTGCTAGCGAAGCTCTTGCGAATTTTTCCTGCGACCAAAGCCTTCCAAACTTTTTGAACTATTTTTTGATATACATTCGCGCATCTTACTTTTCGTTTCTAATCATCATGTCTTCCACAGATACATCCCAGTCTCCTCGTTATACTATCCATCGTGATGTCCCATCTGCAACGGATATCATGATACTTCCTAGCACAAGCATGGTCACTCAGTGGATGACCCTTGCGGAGCCTCTGCTTACTGCAATGGGTATTCATGAGAGAGCCTTTTCTGGGAGAATCAACATGGATTTCATCACTCTTACTTTCAGTACGTGGAAAGAAGAGAAATCCAAGTCTTATATCATCTTTCAAGGAGCCACACACAAGGTGTGCATTACTGAGGCCGCCCTTGCTGCCATAGATATAGCGTCTGGTACCCAAGCCTCACCCAACCATAAACCGGCCAAACAGGCTATTAAGCCTTACATCAACCTAACCAATGATCTGCATTGGACCAACGATGGCTATTTCCTTGATGCCATCACTGAGCCTGCCATACACGCTGCTGCTCAGCTCCTCAATCACTTTATGATGGTTGGCAACCTTAGGAAAGACCGCATCACTTCTCAGATCCTACATAGGATAGTTGAGTCCTATGCCAAGATAGCCAAGGCCTCTCTTAAATCATATAACTGGTTCAAGACTGTTTATGGTGAGCTCAAATGAGCTATTAAGAGTAATACCAAGCAGAAGTTCACTGTTAGTTCCTTGTTACAATATCCATGGCTTCCACCTGGATTCTGTGCTTTCGGTTTATGAAGAAGCACCGACGTCGTCCACGCAATGAGATCGTCATTCCTTACTCGCCTTTTGCGTCATGACGTCGTACTAGGCATACACCGTCAGCTGCGCTTTCACACCTTGCTGCTACTCGCACTGAACTTCCTATTCTCCCTGTCTCTGATGTTTTCCTCGCCTCTGCTACCTCTCAAGGACAGTCTGTGACTATTGGGGCTATCATTCCCATCACAGCTGCTCAGGCCGCCTCACCCCTGCACACCGACGTTGTTTCACCAAACACACAGTATTTTATGGATATGTTCGATGACCCCCTTGGGGCCTCCAAAGTTTTTGAAATGCCCTAGACCCTGTGCCCTTTGAACTCCAATCCCTTGGAAGAGAATTCGAACAAATCCATAATACTACTATTGGTGTTAAAGATCCATGCCAGCAACTTCAAGCTGACAATGCCCCAGCCACACTTCGGGTCGACCAAGCTGTGAAATCATCGAAGCAGTTTGACATCACAGTGCCTGAGGGTTTTGAAAAAGAAGATGTTTTTGAAGAAGAAGATTTACCGACACCTGTATCACACCAACCAAGGACAGTTTCATCAGGTCTTATTGTTGTTGCCACCTCCACGATAGTAAATTCTTGGTCTCAAGCCTTGCGCAAGTGATCCAGTCTATGTTTGACAAGAAAAAATAAATGGAACAGAGAATTTCAGACACGGGATCTGAAAATACTCTTATCAGCCAGAGGATTGTCCAGCTGGATCGAGAATTGAAGATTGCCAAGCAGCATGAAGAAAAATTTGAAGCTGAAAAGAGGATGCAAAGCAACATGCTGATTGACTTGAAGGATACGTCAGCTCCCAAGCTTCCAAAACTTGCAAAACCCTTGTTTTGATACCAAATGTCAAACTCCCTCTCTAATCTTCTCTTCAAACCTTGCCCTTGACAACCGCACAAGATCAGGTGGACAAGGCCATGCAGGATGCAAAGCGACAAGTGTAGTTGTTACAAGGTCAATTGTAGATGGCAGAGCATGATCGCACACGTCTCCAAGGTGAATTGGATGCGACCACCCTTGAGCGTGATGCATATCTTCAGACGCAAGTACCAGATTATCCGGTCACTCCGACGAAGATCACATATTTGTTCAAGAAAGTGGAAACTTACAAAGTGGCCCTTCAGGGATTCCAAGGCCGCTTTGACAGGTTCAAAGGAGCAGCTTCAACTGAGTTGGCAAAGGCAAAAGCAACTATCAGTGACTATGAAAAGGCAGCCGCTCAGGTGTTGGAAGCCAGACCACAAATCCTAGTACCGGTCATGTCGCAATTATCCCCTTCACACCAAACTGCAGTACCAATGGATACAGGACTGGATTCGGGCATGGACCAGGGGGGAGCTCCAGAAATAGAAGAACAACTGCCAGTTTTATAGGCAGTGCAACCGGGTCCATCCTCATGAAGGACGACACCGTTATTCAGAAGGCCCATCAGCGTCGAGGACCAGATCCAGAGTTTTCTAGCGCAACATCCTCATGAGTCCTCGCGTGGTGGTTGGGTCCTTAAGTTCAAGACCTCGAAGATAAAGGCCAGCAAGGAAGTGGACAAAATACCTGCATTGGGAGAGCAGCCGGCTTGGAGAGTTACCATTTTTTAGAAAACTCCGTTTTTATCAGGAGTTATGTGGCCAACCCTCGCCAATTACGGGTAGATCCGTATTATGTGCCGATGCCGAGATGGAATAAATGGAAGGATTTGGACTTGGCTATGGACAAAATCACAATCCATATGACCAATTGGCCAATCATCCATCAGCCATACACCTGGACAATATCAGTGGATTTTCACCGGGCATTACAAGCATACCAGCGGGAGTATATCCACTCTCCCGATCCGACAGTGCGATAAGCAGCGATGTTTGCAAAAGATTTAACTCTGTTGGCATCAGTGGCAACCAAATGGGATGATTGTCTTCCTCCTCTGGCATTTGATCCGAATAAGCCAATGGCCTCAGAGAATTTCAAGGATCAGCTGCCGGTTGCTCATCTATATTTTCGTGCAACAATGATGGGAGGCTCCTGAGAATCTTGATTCACATCTTGGACGACCTCAAAGTGGATTGCAGGAGCTCATCGTTGTTTTTTTCCACATAATTTGGATTTTAATACTGGCCAACTCGACTTTATGGAGAAGGTGCAGTACCATTTAATAAACATTCATCACGAAGCCAATAAAGTCCCCAATAGCTACATCTTGCAGGTGTCATGGAACCGCCACCAGTTTTGGTGGGAGATACTGTTGGAGGGTTTGTGGATCCCAAGGCAACCCTAACCCTACTTAATAAGTGAGAGGGATTTGGCACCCTACGTGTGTAAGTCCAACCCGATGATCACATAGTTATTTGATTAGTTACAAGTCAATAAAAGGACTTTACGTCTTTTTGCAGGACTTTTAATGTCACAGGGCCTAGATGTCAAGTTAGTGAATAAAGTTGGGTTTCCCTCTAATTTGGATGGTTCTCACTCTTTTTTAAATTTGAATAGTTAGAGAAACAGAAATGGACCAATAGGATTCAGAGGCCAGGGTCCTCCTCTCTCCTATAAAAAGAGACCAACTCGAGTTCCTACTCCAATTCCTCATTTCAATAAAGTAGATTGGTTCTCTTGTGAAATGGATTGATGAATGTCCTTGCTCTCTATCACTTTTCCTCCATCTCTCATGCTTGTTTTGTGTTTTGCTAATTGTTGGATCTGATTGTTATTGGGATTGCATGTTATTATACTTTTTATGAGGGAGAAAGGGAGAGAGAGAGAGAGAGAGAAAGAGTAAGCTATCTTGTTGTGGATCTAGTGTTAATGCTTAGGGTTAATGGATGTTAGATTTGGATCTTCCATTGCTGAAATCTGAACTATACTATCGCTCTCATGGGAACGAATCTACGCGTGACAACTAACTTCGTCTCTTTGATGCTAGATTGATTAGATCTTGGATTGAGGTTAGGCAAGGAAAGAAACCCACTACAATAGTTTCATGCCATACATTCGGTGATATTTTCATCAACACATTCTACTTTGAGATGTTTAAAACGCTCAATGTAGTTTCGAACAGGCTCTTCGCGACGCATCTTGATATGAGTAATTTGGATGAATGGGCTCTAAGTTAGTTTGGATGGTTTGAAACGGTTGATGAGAGCGTCCTTGAGGGTGGTCCAAGAAGCAAGATCAGGAGCTTCGAGGTTAAGATACCACTCTTTGCCTGGTCCATAGAGTAACATGAGGAATAGGCGAAGTTTTTCAGTCTCAGAAACAGCATGCATTATCAAAGTCTTGGAGAAATCTAACTGGGTCAAATTCTCCATCGTACTTTGGTGCATCGATACGTGGAAATTTGTGTTCTAGTCATGGAGGAGCCGGATTAGAAGATTCAGCACAGTCTCAAGACATGATGTAGAATGAGGAGTACAATAGCAGAACACATGATTAGGGCAGTACTGTACTTGGTCAAAAGTAAAAAAAAGCAGTTTTCTTGCAGAATGAAAAAGTTTTGGGAAAATCTGGACTTTTGTGATGTAATAGAATTCGTGGACAGGCTACGAAATCATGGAGAGATATGGAAAATCGAACTGCAGTACTTGCGAATTTTGACAGGGAGTGCTGTCTGTCAAAATAATGATTTTTTGAAAAAAAAATCTAATGGTAGAATTCGCGGAGGGTATAGAGAATTTGTTCTCCATGAGGACGATTTCGTATGGGGGACTGGCGAATTCTGGTATAGAGGTTTGACTAACAGAGAGATGATATGGTAAAAAGGTGACTTTTTGACAGAAAAAACTAGCTCACACCCCAATGCAGGAACAATTCTGACAAACAAAAATGGTCCGAAAACCAACGAAGAGAAGGAAGCCATGCAACACACGCCTACAGGAGGCTAATTGGATCGCTGATGTATCTAGCAGATAACACACTTCCCGACATTGCTTATGTCGTTGTGTTCAAGATGAGCCAATTCAACATGTACCTAGGTCCTATGCACTGGAAGATTGCGAAGCGAATCCTACAGTACCTTCAAAAAATGAAAGATTTCTGGCTGTGTTACTCCCGTGATGCCAGATTCCAGTTGCACTCCTACAGCGATGCAAGTTGGGCATCACTCAAGGATGACTATAAAAGCGTCTTAGGAGGGTGCACCATCACAACAAACGCAGCCATTCTCTGGGTCAACAAGAAGTAGACCATCACTGCTCAATTATCCTGCGAAGCAGAATATGTTGCAACCGCCAAGATGGCCAACAAGATCACATGGCTCAGACAGTTCCTCGACGGGCTGGGTGAAACCACCAACGAGCCTCTAATTTTGCAAATAGACAGTACATACACTTGACAAAGGAGCCCGTGTTTCATTGAAGCACGAAACACATTGCAATCAAATATCATTTGATAAGGGACCTAGTCGAGAGGAACGAACTGAAATTTACCTTCATTGGAACGAAGCAGATGGTAGACGACATCTTTACTAAGCCCTTGGACAAAGGGATGTTCAAAAGGCAGAGGACCAGTCTGGGAATCGTAAAGCTACAACACTTTGAGAGAGAGCTGAAGAAACTTAATGTTTCTAGCCACATAGCTTTCGAGTTTGTGTCTGCAGAAATGCATGGAAAGGACCAACAAGTCTTTGTATATGTAAAAATACAAAGGAGCTTCCCACAGGCAGAAACCGCCCTAGACCATAACCGCTACATAACGGCTTCAACAAAGAAAGACACGAAGGTCAAACGAACGAAGACTCGAAGACAAAGATCCAAAGTTCGAAGACCGAAGGAGCTTGAAACACCTGAAGACCGAAAGATGGCGGATCCTCACACTCCAAGTATAAAGGAGATCGAGCCAAGTACCAGGAGGAGTACCACCTCCACGGACAACAACGATGGCAATCTGAGTGCCGTTGAACATGCTTAACCAGCCGTTCTTGTAATCGCTGAATAACTTAAACCCTTTGCTCTCTGTCCATATAAACAGATCAAACATGAGAGAATTGGTTGAACATCAAATTGGTTGAGCACCAATGTGTGCCGGGCATAAAAATGCCAACCGATGTCCAAGAGTCTGCTAGTAAGCGAGTATGTCTAATACAATTCGTGAGAGACATAGTATCTCTTGTGCCGACGCGCTAGGTGGGTTTGTCACACATCGCTCTAAAAAAGATCACTGATAATATAGTAGCTATTTATGCACATGCTTTTCTTATCTTGAATGATATCAAATGCTTTGATGCCTGATCGTTGTTTGTACATGTTCAGTTGTTTATCTTTATTCCGCACACTGGCTCATTCTTGTTGAATGCTTAAACAAATTCAAAACGTAGGTCAGCAGTGTCTGTCTACACTCTAGGAGATTGTAGATCTGATCTAGCAGCAGTAGCCGTCAGAATTGAATTCTATCCAAGTACAGCGAACCCGTTGCTCGTGCTGAGATACACATCGGTTGTATCAGAGCAACAGAGGTTCGAGGAGAGGAGTGTAAACAAGAACGAGAATCCCCTTCGGTTTCTGTTTTTGTGTATCCATACATTCAAAACATTCAGCAGATCAGGTGTATGTGTGAATCTCGAAGGATTCTATAGGGTATGTATCAACAATATTAAAAATAGCCCACTCATTGGAGAGGGCCGACAAAATCTTAATCTTTGGCTTACCAATTAGAACTCTTGAAAGGAAGTCAAGAGCCTCTTGCTTTTCATGTAACATGACTTGAGAATAGTCCACATGGAAAGGGATACCCCTTTCCAGTTTGATTGGTTAAGTCAGTGAAGACAAATGACAACATAATCACACATCCATTTCACCCTATCATTGTACTCAACGGTAAGACAATTGTACTTTCATAAAGAAACATTCATCTACTTCAGTAAGGTTATGCTCAACTGATCTATGTACTGAGTCATTCATAAAGCACAATGATTATTACAAAGAGTTGATTCCAGTCAGAAGAATGCAGCAATGTCTGCAGATCAGTACATTACAAATCTCTGAGAGAAAAGAAGAATGGCCTTTGATGTATGCCTGGAAGATGAGAACATGTGGTTGAAACTATCTAAGAACAGCCTATTGTAAATTGCACCTTAATGGCCTTGTTAAGATATTTTGACTGCAGTAGAAGTTGAGATTCAATGGATACTTTCCAGATGTGAATGACTATCCCAAAGCCAACAATAGTGTGGTAAGAATGTTTTTCCCGTCTGCCTTGAAATTCCAAATTAGCCTCTTCCAAGAACTCTAGTATAGATCCGTTCAATTTAGATATGGGTCGAAATCTGCACCTGAGCTGACAACTAGGATCGAATTCCTGTAGAGACCCGGAATAACTGCAACGCTCAAAATCAGAATGATATGAAGGTTGTTGAATAGCTACGTTTGATGATGGATGCATCAGTCAGTCTGTTGCAAATCAAAATGTTGCAGAAGAAGGACAACTCGCTGTGGATCAAAATTGCCATTGAAGCAAAATCGAAACTGATGTGGATCGAAATCTGAAAGCCACGACTGAAGGTTATTTCAAAGAGGGATCAAATAATTGGATGCGCACTGAGGAGCTGGGCAGTTGAAGGCTGAATCGAGATTGTTGAAGGCAATTCCATGCCTTGAACTTAGAGCTGGACTTGACCATAGCTCAATGACATGCCTTAAGAAAATAAATTGCCTTAGAAGAGTTAACCAAGATTGCTGGCTCATCTTGAATAGTACTCGACATATCATTAATCCATGAAAGTCGATATTCAGCCTATATCACTTTCTAGAAAGTTGACATACTGCAGATCACTTGTGGTTAGCAAAGACTTTCCTTTGTTTTTCAAACATAAAATTTATGATAGAGTACCTAGTACAAATGAGAAAGGAAGGCTTGCATTATCACATTAATCTTCAATTCTTGATCTAACGTCATCAACAACTTTTTAAAAAAATTTCTCTATATAAATTTATGGCTTGTCACACTTTTAGTCCCTAGTTTGTGGAGTCCAAGTGTAGCTTGTTTGTTTTTTTTGCTTGGCATATTATAGATCCTAGCATCCTTAAAAAAGAATCTCATGTCCAGATTATGGCCATTTATAATTCCACAAAAAATTCTTTGAAGAATACTAGGGCCCATAAAAAGTGTCATCAAGTGTGGCTGGTCAGTAAATTTCAGCCACAAAATGATAAGCAGAGCTCTCCATCTTTTACATGTGGAAACAAGTTTGTAGTAGTACATACATGATGTTCAAGGACCATTCATATACGGCTCACCATCAATACATGGCCATTTTAGGTCATAGGAATATCATTTCCCCAATTGGCAATCATATGAATTGTTGTCAAGGTCAAGTATCCCCAAAACTGCCTTTATGATTAAAAGCTCTTAAATCCCAATTAATTAGGTGCCATCCCCATTGACCCAAGATGAAAACTCTCGTGACAAAATTTGGGTGAAAGTATGTTGCTACGAGCTATAAGGTATTAAGATTTTTCCAAGCCGCTTTGAGATTGTGACCTCGTCTCAAGTGACTCGAGATTAGCTCATACAAGATTACTTTGAAACTGGACGTAGCTAGTCATTGCTTCACCATAACTACTCATCATTGTTGCTCCTCAGGCCTAAACATTATTGCTCCTGCTCACCATCACTTTTGCTCTGCTCACTATTGCTACATCCTTGCTCTTTCCACCCATTGTTGCTCTTTTCAGGCTCTTAACATCCTTATATATTCCGCTCTCACTACCATCGATGGCCCCGCTCACTGCCTTGATATGATGTTGACCACCATTTCCATCATGCCCACCATCATGCTCACAATTGTTGCAATCATGCGCATAGTCAATAAAATGCTTAGTAGCTTCAGTGGTTCAGGTTCAATAGTTACTTTCAAATTTAGGTCCCGATGGAAATGCGCCCTCAACCCGTAAAGCACTTTAATAAAATCTGCAATGTATTTTGAGGTAACCTTAATTGGAAGAATATGACAGTTGTAGCAACTTCACACATCATAGGAGAGGAACTTGACACTCTGTAAGGTTCCTCTTAAAAAATTGTTTTACCACAGGTAAAAAATGACAGATGCTTTTACCAACAGTAATAAATTATTACCTAATGTAAAAAAAATTCACTTATGGTAACCAAAAAAATATTACCTTATGTAACAAACTTTTACTTACAATAAAAAATCAGTAAATTATGCAAAAATAGCCCTAAAAAATCTGTAAAAGCACTTGTAATGTAGTCCATCGCGCTATAGCAAGCACGACCTGCACAAGGCACAAAGCGAGCTCCATTCATCACGCCATTCCAGCATGAAGCGCACAAGGAATTCACAATAGCAGCTTGCCCGATCATGCCATAGCAAACCAAGCAGTAAAAATCTTGAAAGCACACGGTAGAAACATCGAAGGACGCGGTAAATCTAGAAACTTATCACCCCTTATCACGCTACATGGCCCTTATCACGCGTGCTACATGGGATTATATAATTAAGCCATGAGCAAATATTGATAGGGATGGGGCCTTGGAAGGGCATGTGCCTGCCATCCACTCTTTTCCTTCGTTCCTTGAAGGGCAGAAAGGCTCTCGTAGGGCGTCAGAACGTCAGCACAAAGTAGTACTCGATGTAAGTACGGACCAATCACTCCGTATGGCTCCGTACGATCTCTCTGCTCATCTTTTCCTTTTCTCTCTTCTCTTCTCTTCTCTCTCTCTCTCTCTCTCTCTCTCTCTCTCTCTCGCTCGCTCGCTCGCTCGCTCAATCTTCTTTGCACAATAGCATCAGGAGCAGCGGCAGGCCACCTTTCCATTCATTCGTCCTTGGCTTCACAAAGTTTGTCAGATCCATATTCATTGTTCTGATACAATTGCCAGCTACGGGAGCATCAAACTTTCATTAAGCGTTTGTAGTTCAAACCCTAATAATAACTGAAAGCCGGGGTCATATGCTGCTGCAGCAGATAGAATTCAAGTGCTTATTTGGGAAGCAAGATGGTGGAAGAAGACCTGTCTAGGCCTCAGGACGACGAGCAGCAGAAAGGTTTGCCTTGAATTATTGATATGAGTTTCGTTTTTCGGCATGCACACAAAGGATAATAATGTATCATTGTTTACCTTAGCCTTCAAATTTTTGCTCGCGAATCTGATTTTGGATGATCTACTGCATATATGTTATTAGCACGTTGGGCCTCTGCCATGGGGTGTAATGGAGGCCTGTCGCTGAACCGCGATAGCGGGGAAGCGTGGCCTGATGTTAACCCTAGTCGTGGAGTTGTCAACCCGGTAATGACAAATGAAGTGGCAAAAACTAGAGAGCTGTCATTTTTTTGTTTTATACCAGCAGAATAAGCTCTGTTTTAATATTTCAATTTTTCTGTTGTGAAAATCTCAGAAATCAATCGTCCAAGGTAAAAGCTTTAGCTATTATTGTTAAAAAGATGGTTAATGTATTCTCATATGGTTATCATATTATGCAACTTTGGTTAGGGTTTTATGCAACCATAGACAAACCATAGTTGCAGCGAATCGCGATTCGCTGCAAAGAATCGTTCTTAAAAAAAAAACATTTATGCATTTTCTGGCCTCCTCGCCGACAGAATCGCGCCAGTCGTGGAGGAGGCAATTTTTTTTTTATGAGCTGTAGGCGTCCGATCTTCACGAGTGAATAGTCGGCAAGCATCTACTCGGCGATACGGAGGTGGTGTGCACGGTGCCAGGGGGATCTGAGCTTCTTGGAGAGCGAATCGATCAGTTTTTGATATTTGGTAAGTGTAGGCTTGATTTTTTGCAAGTGTTGACATTGAGTTGTAGGCAACCAAATCGAGCTTAGTTTGGCTCTAGTCCACCTTTCTTCATGCCCACGGTGATTCCTACGGCGTCAGTTTCAGCCGTTACGGCACGCCTAGCGAGATTTGAACACCACATCCCAAATGCTTGTGTATTTTTGCCATTTTCACAAAATGACTTGTGGGAAACTGATTCAGGTGATGTCTGAGCCTAGAATGCATTTCCACATGCCTGCAGAGACTCCTGTGACCTCCGTTCGCCCGTCTACGTCCGTATCACAAATTTCAATTTCCATGCCCTAATTCCATGTTTTTTAGGGTTTAGGCGTGGACCATCGTGCAAGCATCTGCCGGGGGTGTGGTTTAGGCCCACACTACACTCCTTTACGCCTGCACGGACTCCCACGCTAACGTCAGTCACCCGTTATCGCTCATACTGAAATAATTCTATCCCATGCCCTAATCTCATGTGTTTTTTGGCACTTGCTATGATGTGTGAATTGGAATCATTGTGATGTATGCTCTGATATTTTGAGCTCTATTTGAGCTCGGTAATGTTGTTCAATGCAATGTATTTATTTCTACTGAACGTTTGCTTGATTATTTTTTGTTTGCAGGTTTGATCTCGTGTTGATACGATGCCGGTGTGGGACCAAGGCCTTTGGGCCGAGGTTGAGCTTACCAACGGGGATGTGGCTACACACCATGGCTCAGGCACCCGCAGATGGAGATGCTTGCATTGCGGTGGTCACTTCACGGGATCACTCACCAGGGTTAGGGCTCACTTGCTGCGGGTCAGAGGGCCAGATGGGCGGACATTGGGCATATCTAATTGCCCCAGGATTTCTGATGAGGATCTGCAGAGGTTGTCTACCATGTACGGGCCCAATTCTGCATCACGGGGTTCTAGACAGGGACAAGTAGCAGGAGCAGCTATAGGCAGGCAGGCAGCAGGGCTCACAGGCAGGCAGGCAGGGCCTACCACCTGTGTTGGGCCCAGTACATCACGGGCAGGGCATGGTATAGCTGCAGGGCATAGTACGTCACGGGCTGGGCATGGTACAGGTGTAGTGCCCAGTACATCACGGGCCGAGCATGGTACAGGTGCAGGGCCTAGTACAGCACCTTCAATTCCATCCGCAACAACAGCAACACGACCATCAGATGAGCTTGTTGGTTCAGCGGCAGCGGGTCCTTCTCGTCCCTCCTCCTCGGCAACAGATGCACCACATGCTTCGGCATCTGCTACCAGAGAGACTGACACACCCACAGATCAGCCATCTGTTGGGCATGCTAGACCACGAGCGCCATATATACAGCAGAGAGGGGTTAGGCCCAGGCAGCAGACCCTTGATCGATGCGGGTGGCAGAGAGAGCAGCAGGCCCGATGCACTCGATTGTGTGGCCAGTTCTTTTACGAGTGCGGCATTGCTTTTGTTGTTGCTGACACTTGGGTGTTCAGGGAGTTCTGCGCACAGATGGCGGCCGTGGATGCTACATGGACACCTCCCAGGCGAGAGGCACTGCGAGGCAGGTTGCTTCGTCAGGAGGAGGAGACCATCACGCGGGAGCTGAGTTCCATTCGCTCAGCTTGGCAGGAGTAAGTACCTTGTCTTTATTATCTCTTTGCATATGTTTAGGGTTTTTTGGTGGCGCAATTTTTGCATGTGGCTAATGGGTGTTTCATGGCAGGTATGGATGCACGATATTGAGTGATGGATGGACCGACGTTCGTCGGCGATCCATCATCAATATCTTGGTTTCTTGCCCAGTTGGCACAGTATTCCTACGTGGCGTGGATGCCACTCGAGATGGTGGAGCCATCACGGCCGACTTTATATGGGAGCACGTTAGAGATGTTATTGCTGACATCGGGGTGGAGCAAGTGGTTCACGTTAGAGATGTTATTGCTGACATCGGGGTGGAGCAAGCAGATGTGCGAGATTATGATGAGGGAGCACCCCAGCATTGTATGGACACCCTGTGCTGCACATTGCATAGACTTGCTCATCCATGACCTATGTGCGCTTCCATGGATCAGAGAGGTATAGTTTTTTCTATTTGCTATGCTTTCTTCCTTCGATGCTGCTAACCACATCTCAACTACTGTCTAAACTTTTTACTGGATGTCTGTGTTGCAGATCACTTCTACGGCCATGCGCCTGGTCACTTTTGTCACCAGGAAGAGGCGTGTGTTGGCCCTATTCCGCACTTTCTCGACCCTAAACCTGAAGAAGCCAGCACCCACACGCTTTGCGTTTTACTTCTTGGTGCTAGAGCGATTGGTGGTGGTGAAGGACGCATTGTGGCAGATGGTTTCCAGCGAGGCCTTCGGGGACTTTACAGACCTCACACATGCGGCATTTTTCCGGTCCATTGTGTTCGGTGATGAGTTCTGGACAGCTGCTGAGGAGATTATTGGGGTCATTCTACCCATTTTCAGGGTGCTGCGCCTGGTAGACCGTGAGGGGTGCACTCTCGGTCTCATTTACGAGTTCATGGACCGCATCGGAGAAGGCATTCTGACGTCATCCTTGGACGAGCACAGGTATGACTCTTTAGTGTCTAGTTTGTTGTTTCTCACTCAAGTTTGATGCATTTCTTTTATGCTACGGTGCACTGATTATTGTAATTTGTCTGATGTAGGAGGGACGAGATCTCGCATATATGGGAGTCCAGATGGGACTACTTCCATCGACCCATCCACGCCGTAGCCCACATGTTGCACCCCTTGTGGCGCTCTACCCGGGAGAGGGACGATCCGGAGCTGCACCGGGGATGGGTGGAGTACACGGAGCGCGTATGGCCCGGACCAGGTACGTGTGAGAAATCGGTTGGTAGCAATGTTACTGTAGTACTGTACTCATTGGTAGTGTGTGAATTCGAGGGGACTTACACGTGGCATGTTTTTTCTTCTGCCAACAGGTCCGATTCTGGCCAACATTGCCCGCCAGCTGCTCACATTTGAGCGCTTCCAGTTTCCTTTCAATGGAGAGCAGAGTCGGCGGAGGGAGGATCAGCTGAGGCCCGTTACATGGTGGTGCATCCACGGGCGCAACACAGGTGACCCGCGGCGATTGGCCGAGAGAGTCCTTGCATAGGACTGTTCAGCAGGAGCTTGCGAGCGGAATTGGAGCACCTGGGCCTTGTATCACACGCAAAAGAGGAACAGGTTATCCATCGAGCAGTGCAGGCGGTTGGTGTTTGTGAACACCAACGGCCGTATGCTGAGGCGCACTCAAGGAGAGGGCCAGATGCTTGAGGTGAGTCACATCATCACCCCTTTTTTCTTGCTATGCTTTGATGAATTGAATTGCTTTCGAAATATGCAGTGAGTTGCAAAATACCTGCCTGACAACAATGTATTGTTTTTGGTTGCAGGTGAACCCTGACACTTGCTTGGTGGATTCGGTAGCTGTTGCTCCACCCACGCAGGAGGAGATGGATGATGAGATCCATAGAGAGTTCTACAGACAGGCACAGGATGATGCACGGGCTTTACGGCAGCAGAGGAGGACAGAGAGACAGAGGCAGAGGTAGAGGTAGAGGTAGAGGCAGGGGGAGGGGGCGGATCCAGAGCCGGAGTACACAGCAGAGAGCCAGAGCACGCAGCAGAGCCAGGGTCACACCACGGCATACGGTTCCCTCTGGTTCCGATTCATCTGCAGACCCTTGGGAGTTGCAGTCAGGCACAGATTCGGATGATTTATCCTACCATGACTCTGACGAGTCTTAGTTGTATAGTTTTCATTACGTTCATGGAACATCATTGTACCCCATTTTGGTGGCATGTGGCCTGATATTATATATTATGATGATCCTATTCATAGCATTGTCGTAATTCAGTATTGTTCTTTGTGGTTTTAGTTCAATAACTTCGGTTTTATGGTTTATGGTTTATGGTTGTAGAGAGAGAGAGAGAGAGAGAGAGAGAGTATGGTTGAAAAATGTTTCATTTAAGGTTTAGTAGGTTTAGAATGATTCAGCAGGGTTTTTGTTCAACATGGTTTTTGTTTCGTTTGTTGTGATTTGAGAGAGAGACAGAGAGAGAGGGAGATTCCTGCTATGTTCATTGGGGGAATGCCCCAATGTGTTCTCTTTGTTTTTGTTAATTTTTTATATTGAATGCAGCTATAGCGTAAACCTAGGAGTTAATGCACCTAAATTGGACCATACTGCACCCGAAACAGTCGGCAAACTACACAGTTATAATGCTCTCAATCAAACCTTTCACTTGATACCCATATTGCCTAAAAAAATCTCAAAAAAAAAAAAAACGATTCTGGCATTCTGATTGTACTTTCCACCACTGACATTAATGCTGTGCACCATCGTCATGCAAGGCAGCAGAATATTCAGCTATTTGAGTTGCATAGGAAAATTCAGCTGATGGTCCAAGACTTTGTGGTTGGATTTCATAGGGTCGAAAATCGCATGTTTTTTTTTCCATGTTTGGTATTATCCTAGACATCATATCTATATATACATAAATCACATGAAGGAAAAACAGCTGCCCACCATTACATTTTGCTTGGTCTTGGAAGGCCAAGTTCAAAATCAGCTTTGCAAATTTGTAGATTGATATGCTAGTACTTTCAAGAAGTTTTTTTGATTTGTTTCTTGATAGGGTTTGGACGCATATAATGACTTAACATGTTTGGCCGTAGTAAGAAAAGCCAAGATCAATGCCGTATGGGAACAACTCAATGCTAGAGAGTCTGCAATCCTTGCTTCGAAAGCCAATAATGTTATTAGAGCTGCTGCAAGAGGTGAATCTAATTCGCGGAAAACTGTACATGGGGAGAAAGAGTCGAAACAGTCCAATAATTTACCTGTAAGTTATGTTCCTTACTGCTTCATTTTGGAGATGTAATATTTTGAGTTACTATCTCATTCTAAAAATGCAATACAAGCAGTCATTGGATTGTTTTATGATTTTGATCTGTGTGGCTTTTTACTCATGAAGGATTCATTTTTCCAGGAATGGATGTTAGGGCTTGGCATACCTGCAAAGAAGCATGCAGCTGATGCCAGACCTTCTACAGGTACTAGTACTATTGGATATGGGAATGCAGATAGCAGAAGACCAGTTATTACCGTAGAAGTACAGACCAAAAATGAAGATAAAGAGGTGGCTCGGCAATTAGCAGCCTCTGCTCTTGCCGCTGCAAAGGCAGCAGCTACAGTAAGCAAAGATGTGAAGGTGCAATGTGCTTCTTGCAAGCTTTATAGTCTGATATGCTACTGTTTTATACACTTGTTATATGAACAAACATCAGTTTTCGTTTTCCATCAGATAAGGGCAGGACGTGTATCTGGTTGCAACACTTTCGGTGTACTTGGCAATGTCTTTGTCATCATATGTATCGGCTTAGGGAGACAGGTGCAGCTTTTGTTTGTTTTGTATTTTTTTTCTTGGGGGTATGGGATGCGGGGATGGGGATGGGGTCGAGAGGATGCAATCACATGAACAACAACTAAAGAATGTATTCTTATATCTTCCTCACATCTTAGCAAGCTGAAAGCAAGTAGGCTGCTTGTCAAGTGTGATATGTCTTTGGAATTTTTTATTGTTGAGTTTTTTTAATCCAATTAATTATTTTGAAACCAACATCCATTGGCAATTTGTAAGGTGTAGACCCTACCCTGAGCTGGGATGTTGTCATGTCCCGCATGTTATTAGCTCATGTGCTTAATAATAAGTAATGGTAACTATAGCCATGCTGCTAAAAGAGTAGGATTAGTTTTGTAATGTATTTAATAAGAGGGCATAAGCACCCACTCTGTCTTTGTTAGTGAAGGGCTCTATAATAATAGTAGGAAGGCCTAATTTAGCCTAATAAGGCCGCAAATTCATATTGGAAGCACAAAGGACCATTACAAATAGCTGAGGTTGTGCTAAATCTGGAGGTTACTACATCCACTAATTTGAAATGCTCTCTAATGAGTTTTGGGAGCTTCTCTTTTTGAGAGTTATGAATTTTGCCTAAAGGTGGTTCATGTGCCTACATTCACATGAGAGCTTGATCATGCTCTAGCTTAATGCCCATGATCATTCAATGGATGATTCTATCCTTCTTTGCCATATTTGTTGAAATTTTTTACATTTTGTCTAGTTTCTTGATTTCTTGTCTATTTTCTTGTTTTCTTGTTTCACCATGCTAAACTGATGCTTATGAACCGATTAAATGTTAAGATGCTATGATTGGCACATAACAATTTCGGTAGTAGAGCATTAGATCCTTTCCCCATCGGATTTGGTGGTTTTTCCTCTAGTTTGCTAGAGTATCTATTCAGTAGTTAGCTAGTTTTCTTGAATTCTCATTTTTGAGGTTGCTTTGATTCAATTTCAAACCTATTAATCATTGTTTTTTGTATGATTTCTTGTTTTGTTTTAGATCAGTAGCCCTTGATTTGGGAGGTATTGATTTTTTCTGATTTGGAGGTGTTATGTGAAAGTTACGGCCATTTTAGTGAAGTCACTCCAACTTTGCTATATGTTTTGCTCTACTTTTGTCTACACATTTGGTCAAATCGACCAAATGTGAGTCTATGGATCAGTTGAGTTATGCCTCAACTTTAATCTGAGCCAATTTTCATCTAATCTGGCTAAGATTTTGCAAAGTTATGAGACTTTTTCAAATTAGCTCACATCTTTCCGTTGCTGAAATATATTTTCGAGAATGAGAGGGACAACCTTCAATCTTCCATTTATGAAATTTTGGTTTTGTAGCAAATACTTTTTCAGATCATTTTTCATTCATTTAAAAAAAATATTATGACATTTTTTGAATTTTTATAGCCTTAGATCTTTCGTGGGTAAATGTTTCATATATTCCAAATTTTATGAAATCTTATCGATAATTTTTTCTTAAACCCCTTATTCCTAAGTTGATCTTTTTCTATTTTCATTTATGGCTTACACAACGCCCATGTCTTCTTAGTGCAGTCCAAAGCAAAAGTATTCAGTCTAACAACGTGCTTAGTACTGTTCAACCATCCATGCTTTTGTAATCATCCTAAGCCCATTCTAAGTTGTTAGATTTTCATTTTTTTAAACCAGATTTTGAACTCTTATAACTTCTTTGCTTGAGCTTGGATTTCAGCATAGAAAAATGCAAAGTTCATCAGCTTGGCAAGCTCTATACTATGGAGACGTTTGTATTACATTTTGGCCCTTGTAAAAGCTCTGTATGTTTGTGATAATCATTACTCTTAGTAAAAACCTGCGCACACTATCATCGTTCCTACCATAGAATTAATGAACCATTAACGGTTCACCACGGTTCTGAGAACCGTACAGTGAACCGTACGGTTCTTTAAAATTTTTGCCCAGAACCGTGGTGAACCGTACTGAATAATTAATTAAATAATTTTTTTTTGTCCCACCCCCAAAAATAGCCCAAAAAATTACTAAAAAAATGCCAATTTTCTTTTTTCAGAAAAAGCAGATTCTCCCTACTTAGATTATTAACTTCAAATGATTCCAAATTGATAAGAGAGAGGGAGACAGAGAGACAGGGACAAACACGAGCTTTGAGGGGTTTTGGGGGGAAATTTAGGAAAATTAATTAATTATTTTTTTACATGAGTACCACGGTTCAAGGAACCGTGGTACGGTTCCTTCCACGGTTCTATGGTTCCTACTAACATTGGACGTTGTGAATTTCATTTCCATTTCGTTACAAAATCCATCTTGCGCCTATAACCCACAAGCTCCAAAATCAATACTTGACAATTGTTAACAATGGATTTGGATTATGAACTCGAAGACGACAATCACTCAGATTGTGATGATGGTTTCGACAAGACATGGAAGATCAATGGGACCAAGGTGAAGATTCATTGATGACTGACAGTATCTGAACTATAATGACCATTACCTATCACAGTGACGGCCAACAATACGAGGATTAAAATGAATAAATCACGAGTGGTTGGGTTGAAGATGAATTGGTCGAACAATGTGACAGTCAAAATGAAATGTGGTTCGATGGTTAGCATTGGGATCAAAACACAATGAGGGCTCTTTCCTTCGTGATGTTTATCTAGTCCTTTTGGTATGAATGTTTCTTTATTTCTTGGATGCTCTGCTTGATAAGATCCAAGCTTTCTCCTCTCAAAGTCATGCCCTGCAAAGTGCAAGAATATCATGTTGGTACTCAGCAGTATGCATGTTACAACTCACAGCTAGATATCTGTTGTTTTCCTGCCCATTCATGAACATTTTATTACCAGCTATTTTGCAGCAGCCTATGATTTTTCAAAGTTCACTTATCGATATTTCTTATGTGAAAATCGATGTAAGAGCTACTTACTACTATCATCACCTTCATAGGTAAGCTTTGTTGGGCCTACTACAATTAGGGGTCTTTGGAGCTGTTCAGTTGTTTCCATGCCCGCATCTCAACTTACAGGGACTGTTTTTTGTTCATGTCTTAAGACCATCTATTGACCATTTGCTTTTTAATGGATTGCAGCCAGCTGGGGCGAACACAGGAGGGCAGCCTGAAACTTTAAATTTTTTGGATCCTTCAAGAGTGTCTGAGACCAATAAACGAAAAGCACAAATGCAAGCTAGTGCATCTTCTGGGCTTGATGCCTTGCTTGAGCAGATTGGCAAGAAACAGAAGGGTAATATCTTAGACAAATCCAGGAAAGATTGGGGGGAGTTTAAGGAAGAGAAAGGATTTGAAGAGGAACTTGAAGCTTATAAGAAGAGTGGTGACAAGTATCTTGATAAAGTAGCATTTTTACAAAGAGCAGATCTTAGGGAGTATGAGAAAGAAAGAGATGCACGGCTAGCATATCAAGCAAAGAGAAGGCTTGAGACACCTTCTTTTACGGAGACTTAGGAACTTCAATTAGTGACTGGCTTCCATATTTAGTAGCACATCTGAGCTGTGGCTCATCTTTTCTTCAGCAGCTATTTTTTGTCTGCACAGGATGTATGAAGTATGGGGGAATTTCGATGAAAATTGTAAAGAAAGTTTTCCTGAATTAGAGTGTTATTGAAGATTAGATCTTGACGTGTGTTGCTTGCCAATTTTGAAGTTATTTGAAGGGTATTCATGTATTAGCAGTGAGAAAAGCATGTTCAAAGTTCAAACATATCAAACACTATGCTGGATGGATGTTTGAACTTCTCAATGCTCTTTGCAAGATTCAAGTTTTGGAGTAGTCAAGTTCTAATATCGTAGCATGCATTTACTTGCTGGTATCTGTTCTTCAGTTTCAGGTCCTAAAAGTAAACGTCTGGTGTCAATCATGTAATTTTCAGGTCTTTACGCAGAGTCACAATCCATGTATGAAGCTCGTGTAGTTAGAAAAAATCCATATGATAAAAAAGAGTTCCTTCAAAAGCATCATAATGCAGCAGGAGTAGGATGATGTGATTTTTCTGGTTATTAAGATTAATACTTTAAAGAAGCATTAGTTGTCTTAAGAGAAGCACTAAGCTTTTGTTTTTCCATTGGGGAGCTTTTGTAGCAAGTTCTGCATTGTGTCATTGATGTAGTATGGCTTGCAGATGGTTATTTTCAAGAGATTGCTACATTTTTTAATCAATTTAAAGAGTTAAGCTTCTACTGATTGTTTATTCTTACTTTTGATGTAAGAGACCACCGGCTTTGAAGAGCATGAATTCTTTTTTCGAATATGGTGTTTCAGAGAAATTGATCTAGAGCTTTTTTCATGAAGTAGCATTAAGTGGTATGGCAATTTTTACCGTGGCAGGCACTATAGAAACTGAACTGTTTATACTGATTAGAAATTCATTTTTGGATTTGTAGTAACAAAGTAATTGGATGAGAACATTTTGGAATTTCCAAGTTTTCAATCCTATGTTCTTTACAGTGTTCTTTTCTGTTGAGATCTTGACTTAGAAAAGCATCGCTTCCATTTGATGTAGAAATCACACTGCCTTTGCTCAAACATGAAAACCAAATATTGCCATGTGATAATAATCTAGAAAGTTTTATATTTCAGGCTTTTGAAGATATGAGCTTGTTACATAGCAATGTTCTCTACAAAAAATTTGTGTCTTGGGTTCCATAAACTTAATTGTTTATGAACTACCTTATGTATTGACCTGGTGAATCCTAAGCTCGTTTTGGTTTCATGTTACCAATTTCTTGGGTGCTACCCATCTCGAGTCCTAAGAGGTGTTGACACATGTCATAAAATGTAGAAGTGCAAATTGGCAAGTAGTGCACCATAGGTCAAAATCATCATCGATTTGACTTTTGGGGTCCAATCAGAATAGGAGGTGCAAATCATGGATCCAATCATGTTTAGAGATGATTACATGCCTTATTGAATAGGAGCTCAAGTTACCACTATATTGATGTGGAGTCTCATTGTACTTGAACAATTTTGAGAGTTAATCAAGTTTTTGACTTGTGTACTTTTGGTCTATTCTCTCTCTACCTGAGAGCTTGGTTGGTTTCTCTCTCTACTTGAGCAAGGTGCTTGTTTGGCTCTTTCGTAGTGAGATTTACTTAGTTTTTTCAAGGATATGCATGAAACTTGCTTTTGGATGATGATTGCTTTTTGTGTACAAGAGCTCTTGCCTAGATCCAAATTGTGTTAGATAGCTCTTGAAAATCCGAGTTGATCAAGAGTAATTTTGTAGCGCGTGCAACTTCTCATGCATGTAGGTCGTGGATAATCTATTCAAGGTCCTCAAAACTCACTTTTTTGACATGGTATCAGAGCCTAGTACAAAAGGTCGGAGTGTTTAGCATTGGTTTTTTTGGGATCAATCATTGGATTTGTGTCTCAGGTACCTTCCCCACACATGTTAAGGTGTTCGGGACCAGAGAGGAGTCCGCTTCTTGGATATCATCCCAAAATAGCATGATTTGTGGTTTTGATGTGATTTTTTTCACATTATGTAGAAAAATTAATGGAGATTTCAAATCTATAGGTAGAATTGAGGTTGGATCATCAAAACTAATTTTTTGATCTGCGTTTCAGGAGCCTAGAAAGCAAAATTTCAGGTTTGATCAGAGATCATAAAGTGATGAGAGAGAGAGAGAGAGAGAGAGAGAGAGAGAGAGAGAGAGAGAGAGAGAGAGAGAGAGAGAGAGAGAGAGAGAGAGAGAGAGAGAGAGAGAGAGAGAGAGAGAGAGAGAGAGAGAGAGAGAGAGAGAGAGAGAGAGAGAGAGAGAGAGAGAGAGAGAGAGAGAGAGAGAGAGAGAGAGAGAGAGATCTTGTGTTGCTTATAGGGGTCAAAATCCTCAATTTTTGTGTATAGAATTGGCATATGATTGTATAAAGCTCAAATTGATCTAGTCAAGCTTTCTTTATGAGAGTATGAGGGTCAAATTGTGATCCCATTGGGTGTCTAGAACAGGGATGATTCTATATTTGAGTGTACAATCTTGGTTGAGATCTTGGTGAATCTCTAGATGTCAATTTCTTCAAATTATTCAAGCTAGTCAAGATTGGTGGAAAACTAGGACATAAATTGGTATCAAAACTTATCAAATCCAATCCAACTCTAAAGGTTAGAGTCTTTGGATCAGAGTGAGTCCAATAGGGGTATTTGAATCTAATTTTTGTGTGTTTTGATTCAATTCTTGTGAACCTTAATCTTTGTGATCTAGGCAAGGTCTATTTTCCAAGGTGACTAGATTTTGGATGAAGCTTGTGTAAGGGAAAGCTCCTCAAGATCCTGCTTAGAAGTCGAAACTTTTGACCGAGATAAACCAGCTCATGCTTAAAGAATTCACACTTGGATTCCTTAGCATAAAGTAACTCATGCTAGAGTTTCATCAAGATAGTTCTCAAGTGTTCTATGTGTTCCTCAAAGGTCTTACTGTAGATAAGTATGTCGTCTAGAAATACTACCACAAACTTTCCCAAATATGGACGAAACAAATCATTCATCATTTGCTGGAATGTTGCTGGAGCATTTGTTATCCCAAAAGACGACACTAAGAACTCATAATGGCCAAATCTAGTACGAAATCCAGTCTTTTGGATATCTTCCGATTTAATTCTCATCTGATGGTACCCTGTCTTGAGATCCATCTTAGTGAAGTATTTTTCTCTGCCTAAGCGATCTACAAGGTCATCCATCTTGGGTAACGAGTGTTTATTCTTGATAGTCACTTTATTCAATTCCTTGTAATCCACGCACATCCAAAAACCTCCATCTTTTGTCACTTTCAGAAGAACAAGAGCGTCCCATGGTGACTTACTGGGTTGGGATATGTCCCAATTTCAGATAGTTTTCTATTTGATTTGAAATTTCAATCTCTTCTTTCTGAGAGAACCGATAAGGCTGTCTAGAGATAGGTTGTTGTTTTGAGAAGTATAGCTGCTATGTGAGCTTGGTGTGGGAGATTGCCTTCTGGGTGTGTTACAGTGTATCATGACCAAATGATTCTGTTTGAAGCAAATTCTAACTTGGTATCAAAGCATAATTTGCTTCATATCTCTCAGGCTGCGTCTTCTCTCTTGTCAATCTTCTTAGCTCTCCATGAATGGAGAATTCAGAAAAGTCATTCATGTCATGACTTTATGATCAATCTCTCAAACTAATTGGGGAGCTTTCTATCATGTGATTTGCTTCCTGGTGAAAATTTATTCCATGGTACATCATTCTTCTTGTGTTTGTCACTTGCAACTTTAATTCTCTTTGCACCAAATGATTTATCCCTACCTCTCCACCCTATCTCCCGAGATTGAGTGATGGTATCATGGGGTGTATCCCTTTGTCCATTGTCAGGACTATCAACAAATGGTCCATCATCAAGTCTCATTATGCCATTTTTGCCACTTGATGTGTCCAACTTCTCAATATTCTCATCCTTGTACATCTTTGATTATTCAAGGATAACATTAGAACTGATGTGCAGTTTCCTTTCTAAAGGGTCATAGCATCTATATCCTTTTACACTCACATCAAGCTTACCCCTCTCCTCCTTAGGAATGTGTAGAAAGATCTTACATCCAAATATTCATAAAGGATTAGCCTTTGGCTTCTTCTTTGTGAACGTTGCTTCAGGTGTTATCTTTGGTAGTGTAATGGTAGGACTCCTATTTTGGAGATAAACCACGATATTGCATGCTTCGAACCAAAGCCCTTTGGTAGTTTCATCTCAACGAGCATAGATCTGGCGATCTCCATAATCGTATGATTCTTGCACTCAACTACATTATTGAGTTCAGGAGTATGAGCTTGAGTGAACTGTCTTTTGATTCCACATTGATCACAAAAGTCTTCAAATTCATTGGATCTATACTCACCTCCACTATCAGATCTTAATGTCTTGATCTTCCTACCTGTTTGATTTCAACCATTGCTTTGAAGCTCTTAAAGGTGGAAAAAGCATTAGATTTCTTCTTTAAAAATAGATCCACGGCTTACCAGACATATAATGTATGAAAGTGATAAAATAATATGCTCCACCTATGGACATTGTCCTCATTGGTCCCCATAGATCTGTGTGGATCAAATCAGGATGTTCTTTATTGCAACACCACCACGCTTGAACTTCTCACGATGTTGCTTCCCATACACACATGATTCGTAGATCGTCTTCAAGTGGTCTTCCATTATGGGAAATCCATTTACCATTTCTAGTTATCAAACTAAGGCTTTCCAACTTCAAATGACCAAGTCTTTTATGCCATAGATCATTTTGTGATGGAATAGATGAGATAAGACCATGTTGCCTCTTAATTGTAGCATTCTGAGTAGTACAATTTTGTCTTGGGCTCTCTTGTACATGGAATACTCTACATTTACGAGTTTGTGTGAAAGATTCAACTAGTTTGATCATATTTGTTATATTTCCATATTTGGCATATTGAGGCCAACTTTGTTTTTAGACTTAGAGATTGACTTTTCAAAGTTCAGTAGTCTAAATGTCATTTGAATAAACACTTTTTGAAAGTGTGGGAAAGTTAGAATGCGAGTTTGAGTAGATTCAAATTTGAATGTTGAGTACTTTGAGTCTAGACCCAAAAATAGGAGGGTTAGTATTTTGGAGGGAAAGCCAAGTGGCCAAATAGGGTTTGGACCTATTATAAAAGGAGGAAACTCGTGGAGAGACACATCTTCTCTCTTCTCTATCTCATTTCATGCTTATACATGGTTCTCTTGGGTTCTACTATCCATTGGTGCACTATACTTGTGATTGCATGCAATTTTATGTGTAGAATGATCTATAATTGCTATTTTTGGATCCACACGTGTGAAATACAATAGCTTGCTGGTTTTGTACGGACAGCAACAGTACTTTATCATTTCATTCAAGTTTGATCAAGCTCTATTAGTATTTGCATCTCATTTTGTGTGTAGATGTTGATTTTTCTACACTGGTGAGATTGGTAGGGCATTTCTCTTTGTAACCAAAGATCATTTAAGTGGATTGGATCATAATGATCTGAAATCCTTCACAATTTGCACATTTTGCAAGTAATTGAAATGCAAGTTCAATGAGTTTATATGAATTAAAATTCATGATCATGACGATTATCATTGAAACACTCTTTTTCACACAATAAAATAAGACAAAAAATTTAGCATATTAAAGTAAGACCACGAAATTCAACATATCAAAGTCAAAGGTGACACCTTTCTAAGAGCTAGATTTATCCACATGAATAGCTTTTGTGCTAGTCTTTTATGGAATCGTCATCAATGTACAAACAACATGAAGCACATGTCTGGCGAGTAGTTTTTTGCACTTCAATATCGCCTCTTGCAATGGCCTCTGCGTAAACTGAGAATGAAGTTTTTCCAAAGACATAGTGTTGCCAAAAGTGCTATCCATATTAATGACAGCCTCAAACCACTCCTGCCCTAGCTCTGGATTTATCACGCCCAGCATCTTGCCCATTTGTTTTGCCCACTTCCATTGCACATTGATCTCTGCCTCTCTCAAAATTTTGTGACATTTATCTATGCCCGAATTATGTTTTTCTCTAGCATCGTTGACATCCTTTTTTATATCACTCTACCAAGACACAAATTCTTAATCACTAACAAAAATTTATCATAGACAAGAGCAAACCAAATGAACTTTTTATAAAGAATGAATGTTGGCTGATTTTGACGAATCCCCAAGATACTCGGCCAGAGCTACCCACGAGCACCTCTCACCTTAGATCGAGGAGATATATGAGAAGACGAGATGAACGCAGACTAAGAGCCGAGGTCAGTCGGGGTGAGCAAATCATGATTTTCTACTCTAATCATGTAGACCAGGTGCTCAATGTAAGGATCAGACTGAATGTGGTTGAACACCAAGAACATACTTCTACTGCTGTAAAATCAAAGTAAAATCAGATCCTGAACTAACTAATCTATCTGCATTAATCTATAAACAAACCAGAACTAAATGAATAGCATATTGAAGTTCCAAGGATCAAGAAACACACATTTCTTGATTCTTGGACTTCAAGAACATCAAGAAAGGGTTATCAATGGATTTTAAAGACTTAAACCATAATCCCAGCCTTAACTGATTCCTACATTAATCCACAAAAACAAGAAAGCTAATCCACAACTATCAAAGCAAGAAAACTAGTCCTCCCTAAGATCCACAACCACACACAAAGGAGATGGAGGGGCAAGATCATTAATGCATCACTCAAGAAACAAGAATGATCAAGGAGCTCAAGAATGCATCAAAACTCATGGAGGATATTCTCATTTCAGCATGGAGTAGATACATTTACAAAAGCTTCCCTTCTACAAAGGGAGAGTCTCTTAAATAAGCAAGAGAGCTCCTTAGGTGACATCCTAGTGGCATTTCCACATTACACAAATTACAAGTGGAATTATGCTCTCCACTAGATGTCACCATCAAAAGGTGGCTCACTCTACTTTCTTTAAGAGGGGTCTACTTGCATTTATCACATTGCCTAGAAATACTAGTTCCTACATGGTCATCTTTCAGATCCTAGAGAGAGAACCTTCGTCGAGCTGAGAGTAGCTTCTTCTGATACATGTTCAGCTAAAGCCAGGTGGGCGAGGGTTATTTCCCAGGGGATGGAGAGAAAATACAATTTTTATGTGTCTTTTGACAATGTTTTGCGGGTTTTTAAACCTTCCCTTACTTTAATGTAGGTTCTGAATAATGTCCAAAAGGTATTGTCAAAGGGGCGAGGGTTAGTTCAGAGCAGTAAAAAGTTATTGCCTCTAATATGTTTTCTCATATATTTTCTTGCCAAAAACATATTTTTCATGTTTTCTGATTTTTTTTTTTTGAGCAAGGGTTTGTCTAATCTACAGTCCTAACACTAATCCACTTGTGATGCCACATATTTGCTAAATAATGAATATCTACTCAAATATGGCAACTTATACTCGAAGATGAAGATATGAAGATATTGTTTTTTAGGATATAAATGCTAAAGACTTGTCTTGCACTAAAGGACAAGACCTCCAAAACTGAAACGATGCTTGGAATAGCCTTAATCCAGTCAATCATACGAATCGACTAGAATCATATCGCCACCTTAAACTAGAGTAGATTTTAGTTAAATGTACCTTCAATGGTATAATCTACATGTATTTATAACTCATCTATGAACTAGAGTTAGTCAATGGTGCGTTGCACCTGTAATCTCTAGAGGTGTGTTTGCTCGTTCCGTAGGTAATATATATGAAGACACGCTTCATTCTCACACAATCGAGAGAGAGAGAGAGAGAGAGAGAGAGAGAGAGAGAGAGAGAGAGAGAGAGAGAGAGAGAGAGAGAGAGAGAGAGAGAGAGAGAGAGAGAGTTCTTGTACTTGTGAGATTGAATAAGTGAATAGAACGTCGAAGATTATTTCCTCTGATCTCTGTTCTTCGCACTATTAAGTGAGTCTACTAGCGATCTCTTTTACACTGCTTAAATCACTCTCTAGTCAAACAATTACAATAGTTCATTACAATCGTTTGTTGTGTTTCCGTAAAGCTGATCTAAAGAACTGTTTTTAAACTATCTCATTCGTTTGCGGGAATACTTTGTATTCGACACCCGAATAGCATATCTCTTTGGTACAGTTTTCCACAATCACTGATAGAGAAGTATGTATACATGTGAAATGGTAGTCCCTGCCTGAGGAATTGAGTTAATGATCTGTATTCGTGTTTGTAACGAAGATATATGTTTCTAACATATTCGCGAACTACTTGAGTTCTTTAACCATGATTGGACTTTGGTTGTTGAGGACTTATGTCTAGAACACAACAGTTCAAGAATAAGATTAACTATTTGTCTGTTCATACATGTCTGCATCGAACATAACACAAATCCTTGCTGACAACTTAATCAGCCAGAGTGTACTTCATTTGTGCTACTCTGATAACATTTCACTTGTAGAACGCTTTTCATTCGGTTCGATAGAGGAAGATTGTTGTTCTGAATTTGTCATCTTCACACACCCACAACAAAAACTGGTTACTTATCAAATGTCTGTTGACAACCAGATTAACACACAACTTCATTTCATTCAAACTAAGTCAGGCTATACCAATTAAATAGCTTTTAAGTGCTATCTCCTTGGGGAACGACATAAATACTACACAAAACTAGCAATTCTATGTTGGTACATTACGACACCACCCCCCACTAACTCTAATCCATACTAACTGCCACTAACAAGCTAAAAAACTCGATTTTTTTTTTATGAAAAATGAAGGAAAAAGAAGAGAGAAGAGTGACAGAAGGAAAAAACAAACCATTGTCAAGAGAAAAACATTCCACTATGGTAGCCTTGTTAAGTCTCAATTTGAATTTAGATTCATAGCAAGAAGCTTAAGGGGGAGTGTTGGAGTTTAATCTTACTCCTACTCATCCTTTTCACCTCCCTTCATCTCTTAAGGAAAATTTCTCTCTCAAGCATTCTGCAGAAATACACTATCTTTCACATAGTCTACAAAAATACACGTAAAGTCCAAACAGGCAAGACTCCACAAGGAATTGCAAGGAAGCTTGCCTATGGTCACTTACAAAAGAGTCTGAAGTAAACCGCAAAGTCTTGCTTTTGGTCGTATACAAAGACTCACCGCCAGAAACCGCAAAGAGTCTAGTTTACGGTTACTTACGAAGTGAACCAAAGTCAACCATAAAGTCATGCCTTATGAAGTCGAAGTAAACTGACCGCAACAAGTTTGCAAGGACTCGCAAACCAAAGGCACTGTCAAAAATTGTAAGTTATCACTTACGGTCACCTACGAAGTGAACGAACGACAGTTGACTGAAGGGAACCACCAAGTCAATGATTGCGGTTGACACACGGTTTTAACTTCACGCTCCTACGGTCAGGTTACGGTTGCTGTGAAAAATTGCCTACATTGGCAAATCTAGCCATGTAGAATATTGTACATTTTGTCAATATTGTTTGTTGGTTACTTGAATGGCCAAAGTGCCACTTGTACATACACACCTAAAGTAGGTTACCACGAGTCAAGAGGAGTGGTTGTGTCTATTTGGTAGTGATTCCTACTTTGTAGGATCTAGACCATGATTTATGATGAGATTTGTACCTACCATGCACCTACCAAGCATGACTCTTGGATCTAGGCTAGGGTTTTCACATTAGGGCAAGAAAGTGGAGTCTACTTCCTTATTACATGCTGGATTTTCACCTAACTTTGCAAAGGAAGTGTGATTTACTATGTATTCCCATTCTCCATAGTGAGAAGATAGAAACTTTTTGGAGCCTCAAGGAGAAACTCGAGTTTCCTCTCATTGTATGGTGATTACTCTATTTTTCCAATGAAACCCAGCTTTGGAACTTTGTAAACACTGTCTACAGGCCGTACTACAGCCTTATTTCCACACATGTGGAGTTGGATTATACTAATTGATCAATGCTTTGATTGTCTCTACTTGTTTCCTATCAAGCTGCTAAACTAGATCTTGTTTTCTGATGACTAGTTTCTGATAGATTGTTTAACAAGCATACAATCACCTTGTGGATCATTCAAAGATCCATTTATGGTCCTTAGTACTGTACTTTTCACAGTTGCAACGGTGCCACATTTTCACGCTCTTGATGCATACAAAGGAGATTCTATTGTTGTACCTCTTCACATCTTCATGATGCACCAATAACCGATCTTGGATCATGTACTAATGATCTTTTAAATTGTAATTAGAATAACTAAAGATCTTATGACAACTATATAAACGCATTTGAAGAGAAAGAGATGATCAATCAATGTATTCACCAAGATTAGACGACCAAAAGTGGTCTTCTAGTAGCTGACTCCTTAGAGTTAGTGATCATTTTAGAAAGAGTAAAAGAGTATTCTGAAAGATAGCATTCATTAACTTTTGTAAGTAGGATCACGCGCTTTGTGTGATTGTTTTGTGATCTGATATCGTTGTTACTACAACACCCTTTTATACAAAAGCATTATTTTTCATATCAGTTGTATTCATATTGAATGTTTAAATGCCTCTCAATCTTTCTCACCATTATCAGAACTTATCTGTCAGAAACAGAAAATAGCACGGCTGTCTCAGACGCCTAAATCGCTCACATTCTCTATGGTTGTCCACGACACCTCTGACATCTTAATCAAATCAGAACTGCTCTAATTCTTAGTCTCTAAGTAATCCAAGATCCTTATTCATCAATGAGCTATAAAATTGTTAATAAAAAAAAGTTGTTCAATTATAAGACCATCAGATGTTCATAAGCTTCGTAGTAGCTTTATGTAGAAGTATATTGCGGCTTGTTTGAGAGGAGAATTGTTTTTGTTTGTTTGGTAAGAGAGATGTCCTCTACAAGGGATTGCATGAAGTCCATTTCTGTAGATGAAGATAGTGTAGTGAAGATTCGAAGAAGTGACTTTGTTTAAAAAAGAATCATGTCTGAGCAATGGAGCATTTTGAATGTACTACAAACACTTCCATTTTTGCAAGCAAATTGAGAAAACTGATGGTCAATCTAGATCAAATTTAGATGAGAAAATCTAACAAGAACAATCATAACTGAATGAAAATAGTACTTGATGGTTTCACATGTGTGAAAACCTGTCAGAGTACGGACTCCAGTCTGAAATCAAAGTACAATATGATAGGAACTCAAAACTATCAAGAAAAATCAAGACAAATGATGAAATTGACAAGAATTGCCTCCAAAACCAAGATCGGTGTTGCTTGTTGATTATGGCCAAATGTGGCTCTATATATACAAAAAATGGGAGCTCGTGGTACTGATCATCCCTCTGATCCCACATGTGCAAGGTTGCTTTGTCATGTGATGATTCATCATGCAAAATTGACACTTGGACAAAACCTTCTATTTTGAGCGCTTTTGGTCCATTTTTCTTCTATGTAGAGAACTAGGAAAAACTCTTCTAGAAGTGCAAAGTCAACTTCCTCAGCTTATTCCACACGTGTGAGCAGACCTCTACACATGGGTTTTGACACCTAATCTCATGATGTGGCTTCATGCAATCTCTAGATTGATGCCATGTGGCATATGACTAAAAAACATGATTTTGGCCTTTCTAGCCAATAGAACTTGATTTAAACTATATGTACAAGCTATATGATTGTACTACATGAAAAGTACATTTATTTCACACGTGGAAACATGCTCCACACATGTGTAATCATCCTATATACATATATTTGGCCTTGACCAAGCATAATTTTTGCATTTTTCACACTCCTCAAAAATCTAGCTTGGTTGATCTAGCTTGATAAAAAACGTGATGATCTTGAACTTGACTCCATGGGCTGAATTGGTCTTTGCTGGTTCAAAAGGTGTGAAGATCAGCCAATGATCTCGATGTTGATATGAAATCACCATATCCATGATAGTGCTTCTTTGATGTTGACATCTTTGATAAACTTGAGAGCTTTGCACCATCCTAGCACCTCCAAAATTGATTCCTTCCAAATTTCATGTAGATGCTTGACCTTGAGGTTTGCTCCTTCTTCATGTGCATGCTCCTCCATGAGAAAATAAATATTTCTTCTTGTCTTATTGGGATCAAAAAGATCACATGAGATATGCTCCTCTTTCCCTTGAAATGTGAGCCACATGGGCTCAACCATGTTTCTTGAGTTTCTTCTTGGAATCACAACTTGAGAAGGTCTCTCCTCCTCAATCCTTGGCACACTTGAACCTTGAGAAGGACTCTCCTCCTCAATCATTGGCATACTTGAACCTTGAGTTGACTCCTTGAGATCCTCTTCGTGATGCTCTTTCTTGATGGAAATCCGAGACCTCCATGTCTCATAATGATCACAACAACCATGACCATACAATATGCACTTCCTATGATGATCAAGATTACTTATGCTAGAAACATAAGTCCAAAAATCACCACAACTTGGCATATATTGAAATCAAAAGGTATTTCCATCTCAATAAGGCTAACTACTTGCTTATGGATATAAATGTCCACTTTGGATGCTTCACTTATTCTCATAAGAAGTTTACAACTTGCCTTTTTAAGATTGAAATCTTACAATTTTCATCTTTATGAATGAACACATCATTCATGATCTTATTGAAAGCAAAAGAATCTACATTATGAAGACATTTCCATTTTCTTAAATTCATATCTAATGTATGTTTACAAGGAAAACATGCTTTGCTATACTTTAAGGCATCACACTCAACTAGTGTTGCCTTAATCCACCTTTGAGATACAAAAAACTTTACAAAGCAAAACAGTTTTTCATAAGTTGACATGAGAGCATAAATGAAACTATTTTCATTTTGTGATTGCTCCTCCTTATTCTTGATTGATTTCTCTTGGATAATAACAATAAGTTTGAACTTATCCAAAGTTCCAAGCAAACTACTCTCCAAGGACATGAAATAAATCCAAGTTACTTTCATGAAAGTGACATCTACCTTTGCATCTTGAACCAAACAATGCATTTCCAAATGAACAATCTCAAAAGGTTTGACTTGTGTTGTGATGGACTCTTGAAGACAATTCTTGCAAGTCCTTGTGAGACTCCAAGCCTCATTCACCTTTCCACAAAGGAAACACCTTTCCTTGGATTTGTCCTTCTTGTATTTGCATTTCGAACTTGAAGATCCATCCTTCGACTTGGCCCCCTTGCTTTGGTTCTCCTTGGATGGATTGGTCTTCTTTTTGTAGCATCTTGAGGAAAAATATCATCCCTTGCCACAAAGGTTGCACTTAAGATCCTTACTTGCCTTCAATAGGATGCCAGCTATTGATGCCAAGATAAGATAAAAACCTTGTGATATGATTCTACAAATAAAATTTGTGACTCTTAAGAGACTAGATTTGAACATATTCATGAAACAGAACCTACCCTCTTTCTACCATACTTTTGGAAGCTTGGAAACTTCCATTGGCTGGAGGAGCATGGAGCGATCGAACGAGCCACCATGGTTGGAAGCAGATGCCCCTACCGTAAGGGTATTGTGGGCCCTTCCCCTTTTAGGGCTTTATGGCGAAACCAACCCCACGTCTAAAAAATCCCTAACACCTAGTAAACATTGATGTTAACAGTTTGGAGTGTGAATGCATGTTTTATTCTTTCAGTAGGAATGAGTTCTCTTCCTTGGAATCTGTGGGCTATAATCTTGGTTGGAAAATAGAAAAAGGAGGTTTTGCTTTGCAACCCTTGGTTACAGAACTCAAGATTTTTGATCAATGATTGTGTCCTATAGTAGTAAGGACTGTACTGAATCATCAGAGTATGATGGACATATTGAACAACTGACTGGAAGTCACCATGATTCATCAGAAAAAGTTGTGTGCATAGAACATACATGAATTAATGATATAGTATTCTCAAAAGACAAAGAGCCTCAGTTCATTAGTGATTGTATCTCAGAGAGCTTAATTGGATAACAAATCATAATGGTTCCAATAATAATAATTGAATTCCTAGAAATTTAGTAGAATTTTGGATATCTAGATTTAGTTCTAGATAGTGATCTAAAGTTTTTGGGATTGAAGATAGTCATTCTGTCTTTGATGGGTGAGGAATTCAAATAGCTCATATTAAGAATCCAGGTTGGAGAATTTTTTTAAAATCCACTATCTCCAAGATGGAGGATTCTTATATATTTCTTGAGTTGTGTATTAATCATAGCCTTCAGCATGCTTTCAAAATTAAGTATGCTTTGAAATTCTAGAGAATTATGATTGACGAATAATAAAAATCTAACTATTTGTGATTGACGGATCATAAATGAATACTTAATCAAAAGGATCATTAGGAAATGTGTTGATTCTTGGTAATGTCGAGTAATTCCCAAGTTACTATTTGAATTGAGATTTTTTACTATTTGAATTGAGATTTTAGATCGGTATTTTGAAAGTCTAAATCTCTTTACTCTAGTATTTGATTTAATCCTATGGATCTCATAGACTTTTCTCGTAAAGTAAATTGTTTGCTTTGGAGAGTTTTGCTTATTTAAGTGGATTGTATGCTGCTACAAATTATAGTCTATTTGTGTTTATGTACAAGTTCAATCGAGATCTCCGAATTTATAGGAGACAATTAAATCTATTAAGATTCAGATGGATTGTTGATTTCTTGCATGTGGAAATGGGGCTATTAACTCATTAGAGTAATTGTAGTACTCTCTGGATTGAGTTACAATTGCCTGAGACTTGATGGATCTCCTAAAAATTTTGGTCGATTGAATTGTTGTATTTTAGAATATTTGGATATTCTAAAAATGTTCGTACCAAGGAGCACTATTATCTACAAGGAATTGTGGATAGATTTTAGATTATGATTAAAATGAAATTTCTTCATCTTTTGAATCTGATCTTTGAAATAAAGAGTTAATTCACCTAGTGGTTCATGTAATTGAGATTACGTGAAGGTGATGAACTCTTATTTGGAGAAGATCAACCCATTTGGAATATCTATAGCTTAGTGTATCTTTGGGTTTTGAGTTAGTACTCTTGTGTAGAGACAAGCAATTGAAGAATTATTGCATCTCTCAATATTTATTCAGATGGAAAAATCATACTAAGAATAATGATTCATGGGTAAGACTTCAAAATTTAAGGATTAATTCCATATCTTCTCTTTTCCATTATGAGGACAGAACCAGTTTAAGGAAGAAAAAATGTTACGACCATATTCTGATAAGGACTTTCATGAAGATTATGTTTTTATATGTCAATCTAGATATGCTCTTTCTATGTTGAAAAAATTCCATATGGAAAATTCTAAGAACATAGATACTCCAATGGAGCAAATTGTGAAAGATCCTAATAAAGGTGATGAAAGATCCTTTGAGGACATCACACTTTTTAGGAGTCTTATAGGCTCCTTAATTTGGCTTACCATCACTAGGCCCGACTTGAGCCTTTGTGTGCAAAGTTGAGCCAATTTATGCAAGATCCCAAGATCCATCACTGGAGGATGGCCAAAAGGATTCTAAGGTATATATCTTCATCTTGTGACTATGGTTTACTTTATAAAAGTGAAGATTTATCCATTCTTGGCTACTCGGATTCGGGCTTTGCAAGTGATAAGATGGATTGAAAGTCCATTAGTGCATACACTATATTTCTTGGAGGCAATCTAATATCTTGGCTTTCAAAAAAGCAAGATACTATATTCATGTGAGGCCGAGTACAAAGCACTCACCACAACTACCAAAGAAGTGCTTTGGATCAAGAGATTGTTATTGGAGCTAAAGTGCATCAAGGAGGATGATCTACCAATGATCAAATGTGACAATATCTCAGCCCAAGATCTTGCCAATAATCCCATATTTCATGCAAGGAGCAAGCACATAGAAGTAGCACACCACTTTGTGAGAGAAAAGCTTATTGGAGGAGAAGTCTATTTGGAGCATGTCAACACATCCTCTTGTATTGCCGATCTACTCACCAAGACTTTGAGCAAGAGTGCCTTCATCAAGCATAGATCTAGTCTTGGAGTAATTTCAAGATCAATGTTTAATCTTCAATAGATAACTTTTTAGGAGGAGTGTGAAAAATGCAAAAAGGTTATCTATGTTAGTTGTAGGGGTCTTACACTTTTCTATGTCAAGCGTCTTGGTGTAGAATGTTTATAGGGTCGAAATTGGCATAGATGGCAAATTGATCAAATCCACATGTAATGCCTCTATTGAGCCAAAGTAGTGTAAGAGGTAAAACTCGAGCTAAATGGGTTGTTGACAAGTATTTTGATTTAGTTTGATGTGTGACAAGTCAAAGTTCAAGAGGTCCAATAGAATTTAGAGGTGGAAGCATCAATGGTCCAATAGGATTAAGTTATGCTTGAGAATGATCCAATAGAATCAAGAGGTGGATGCATCATTGGTCCAATAGGACTAAGAGGTTGTAAATATGAAGTCCAATCATGTTTGAGTTTGGATTAGCTCGTGGATCTACTAGTATCATTGTACTTCTCATTTGGTGCTAAGTGATTTGAAGATCAATCAAGTTTTTGAGTCTAAGTGTTTACTTGATTTCTCTCTCTACCTGAGAGCAATTGAATGCATTCTCTCTCTACCCAAGAGTAGACCTTTTCCATACTTAGTTTTTTGAAAGTAAAACTTCCCACATGTGTGTATGTGCTTTGGTATTGAGTAAATACATGTAGTAGTGTGTTTTTGCCTTTGAGAGTGAGATAGATCTTGAATTTCAATCTAATCTTGATCATTGTGCATTCACACATCTTAGGAGATCTAAATCACACTTAGTAGACACTCCACACGTGTGAAATTCACAAAGGTTACATCTTGAAGGATTTCAATTTTTGCTTAGTGTGTCTTTTTCTCAAGTCAAGATTGTAGTATTATGTCCTTTGAAGTCCATCTTAGAAGAATAGAGGGATCAAAGAAAAAATCGTGAGGTTGATCCATTTGTCATGTTAATCTTTTGACGAATTTGATTAACATCGGTGGACAAATTTTTTTGTAGAATAGAGTTACAAGACTCTCAATTAGTAATGTGAGTAACATATTATATTATGAGAGAGTTTTTCATGTGCATGTTTATGTATAGGATTGTAATGGGATTATTCTGACATGTGCATCATTAATTTTGTTGCATTTGCTATGTGTTACCTATCATCTAGTATACTTGAACCAATTGATAAACATAGACATATTGATGAGTATTGTTTGAAAACAATTATTGTAAGGTAGTAAGTCCTAATAAGAGGTTAGTTTAGCAACTTGGATAAGATTTAGAAGGTGAATCTAAAAAGTAATGTTTTACATCTATAAGAGAATTATACATGTAGATTTCTAAATAAATATAAATTGACTTCTCTTCTAGAGCAATTTAAAGTCAGCCAGTTAGATAACTAGGGTGAATAAATTTATCAGATATTGTTTTTTTGTTCATAGGTTGCTCATAAGACACATACATTGTGAGTCATTATGAATCCAACGGAAATGTTATAAGCAAAAATCATATGTAGTTCTTGGTAGAAGATTATTTCTCGATTGAGAAATAAATTCATTTGTTACTTTGAGTATGCCAAAGAGCTCTATTCGATGCATTGTCTAACAAAACCAAAAATAATAATTGACTGGAGTTGGCATTCAGTAAAACTTTTGCTATTTAGACTATTTCTAGATTGAAACTTGAATGTTTTTGTGTTTGAATGGCATTGATATCAGAGGTATTTTGATATGCTTTGTATTTTTGACTATTATATGAATTACAAAATATTCATCTTTTCTTGATAGAAATCCAATATGAGAAATTTATTAAAGTCCAAAATTTTCTTAGAGAAAGAGACTTTAAAATGATTCTTATGATTTTTTGGATTGTTCGTTTCAAGTATAATGGCTCATTTTATGTAATAACTAGGTGCTCTGAAAGTACTATACTTTAGGACCATAAATGGATCTTAGAAAGATCCACAAGAGTGATTGTATGCTTGCTTAACAATCTATCAAAAAACTAGTCATCAAAAAGTTGATCTAGATTGGCAATTTGACAAACAGTAAGCATTAACAATCAAAAGCATTGATCAACATTAAAATACGAGCCCACACGTGAAACACAACCTGATGTACGTCTTGTGGACATATTTTGAAGTAGAAATCAACTTGGTTTCATTTGGATCACAAAAACTCAATGTACATAGTGAACTAGCTCGAGCTTGCCAATGAGCTCCAAAAATAATCTATCTTCTCACTATGTAGAGATGGAATACATAGCAAAAGAGACTTCCTTTGTAAAGTTAGGTGAATTTCCAGAATGTAATAAGGAATTTAACTTAGCTTTCTTGCCCTAAAATGAAACCCTAGTCTATTTCCTAGAGTCATGCCAAATAGGTGGCTAGTTGGTCAATTTTCACCTTAAATCTAGGATGTAGGTCCTATAAACTAGGAATCACTACCAAATTGACTTGACCAACTCATTAGACTTGATCTAACCTATAGTAGGGTAGGTTTCCCATGTGGATCCATGGCCTCACACGTGTGGGACCCACTTATGTACATTTTACATGATTCTACATGGTTTCTGATCAAGCTAGATTTGCCAATTTTTGGCAATTCTTCCTCAAATTTAGCTTGATCTATTTACAACTCTCTTGCTATATGAATGAATGCTTTTAGAAGTGTCTAAAAAATACAGCGACAAACAAGGAACCTTTGATACTCCAATAGAGAACAATGTCCATGAAGGATCTTTCATCACCTCTTAAAGGATCCCTTACAAGATGTTCAAATGTCACTTCAAAAACTATACATCATGCCAAGCCATGGATTCCAAGGCATTTTCTGCACTTGAAGATACATCAATTAAACTATTAAGTGCATATATAATGTTGCCAAAGACAACTTGCCTTGCTTGATCCATATGATTGAGCCTTGATGGCTCCATCTTGATACTCAAGGTTCTTCTTGGAGTCCTTGGGTCTTGAGCTTGCTCCTCCACTTGACTTGACTCCAAACCATCAATGAAATGAAAAAAAAAAATTGATCCAAAGATTCTTCTTCAAGTTTACAAATCTTCCTCTCTTGAAATATCACATTTTCACCATTGACAACTTCTTTGGTGGAAAACAAGTAGATTCTACAATCTCTACTTGAAGAGCAAAACATTACCATTATTCCTATCGTTGAAGTAGAATAATCTTTGGTCCTTACATTGGAATGATCATGCAAAAAGAATGTGGTCACAAATATTTCTAAAACAAATGATGTTTCAACTTTTATGACTCTACTCAAACTATTACAAAAATAGTTATCCAATGAAATTGCTTTATCAACAACAAATGTAGATTTGAAAGCATCCCATTTCATTTTCTTGTCATACAAAGTACTAAACACCATGAATCTTTAAGATAAGAAACAAGTCACCTCATGTCTACTAATACTATCCAAAAAATATTCAAAAATAGTAGACTCTCTAATGCTCTCCACCCTTGCAAGATGCACACTTGAATGGACAATTTGCATGCAATTCTCCTCCATGCTAGCAAGATCACACTTTGCCAAGATCTCTACTTGAGTAATCTCCTCCTTTGCCAAGACTCTCAAAAGCAATATTAGCCTCCAATTTAAACAATATTCCATGTTTAAATCCTTTAGCAATGCAAGCATCATTCTTCAAAATGGAACAAATTCCATGCTTAAAGTGGATATCCAATCCACTTTCCAAAAGTTTACCAACACTTAGCATATTTCTGGTGATTGATGGTACAAAAAGAACATTTTCTTGATCCATACTTATTGTGGATTCTAGATACAAAGAAATGGTACCAACGCCATCTATCCTACACTCTTCATCACTTGTAGTAAAGACAAACTTTTTAGCATCATTTAATGAGTGTAAGGTTGAGAGAAAGTCATTTTCACAAGTCATGTGGGAGCTAGCCCCACTATCAATCCACCAAGTGTCCCTTGAATTGCCATTGCTTGTTGGTGAGGATGTAGATATCATCAATAATACATCTACTTCATCCTCATCCTCCTCATGTGCAAGGTTTCCTTGTTTGTCCTCCTCCTCTTGTGCTCTTTGCCTCTTGTAGCATTCGGAAGCATAATGCCCCTTATTTCCACAAAAGAAGCATTTTTGCTTTGACTTGTCCTTTGCCTTTGAACTTGGTGCTTGATCCTCCTCCTTGGCCTCCTTTGGATGTTTCTTCTTTCCATTGGTTTTCTTTTTGCCCTTGAATGAGAAATTGGCTTTCTCATCACCATCCTGCAAAGACAATGAGTTCAATCTTGCTTTGGTGTGGAACATCCTACACTCTTCAGCCACTAATACACTATGAAGCTTTTCTATGTCAGCAAGGTGTCTTGGATTGCAAAAATTTGGACCAAATTTGAAAAGCGTCCCCTAGACCATCAAGGATTATTTGAACAAGATCTCCGTCATGAATCTTCTCTCCAATGGAAGCTAACTCCCTATTTAGAGACTTGATTCTAAGCACATAGTCTTGTGCACTCTCCTCACTTCTTCTCATGCTTTGCAAGATTTGGTTTCTAAGCATGAGGACTCTAGAAGTGTTGCTTGATTCATAGACTGATTTCAGAGAATCCCAAGCCTCTTTAGCACTAGTACAAGATGATACTTTTCTCAAAAGATCATTACTTACATTCATCTTCACACAATGAAGTGCTAGTCTAGATCTTTTCTTGTATCTAACTAACTCTTGTGCACCTAGAGGTTCATCATCTTCCTCAATAAAAAATTCATAAATGTCTTGAAGCACCATTAGTAACTCCATCCTAACCTTCCAAATAACATAATTTGTATAATTCAATCTCTCACTAGCTTCTAGAAGGTACCATTGTCGAGCTGACTGTTTCAGACCATAGATACTTCTATGCATTCTGCATGCATAATCAGGAAGTGAATTCGAGACATATCCTAGGGGTTGATCCATGTAGACCTCCTTGTCTAGTTCGCCATGCAAGAAGGCTGTCTTCTCATCCACAATGTGGATCCTGAGGTCATAAGCAACTGCGTATGCAAATAAAAGAGAGCTCCTTAGGTGGCATCCTAGTGGAATTTCCACATTTCACAAATTACAAGTGGAATAATGCCCTCCACTAGAGGTCACCATCAAAAGGTGGCTCACTCTACTTTCTTTAAGAGAGGTCTACTTGCATTTAGTACATTTGCCTAGAAATACCAGTTCCTACATGGTCATTCCATCTTCCGGGATTCACCATGAGGCTTACACAGTTCTTGCTTGTCATTCCTAACTAGCATTTCTCGGCTCTCAGTCTTCGTTCGTCTCGTCTTCTCAAAGACCTCCTCGGTCTAAGATGAGAGGTGCTCTTGAGTTGCTCTATCCGAGTATCTTGGGGATTCGTCAGAATCAGCCAACAGGAGTCATTTTTGTGGTCAGTCCATTTTTCATGGGTGTTGTGAAGGCAAAAGATGCCACTGCTGAAAGGGTTATATATTTCATCTGGCCAAATTCTACTTGATTCTATATGAGAATAAGTAAAATTTGCTATATGTTGTTCATGTCTTTTATTTTGATGATTATACTCATTTCAGAATTGATTCTAATTTTTATTTTGATTGCTGTAGTCCGCATTGGAGCTTGAATATTCTTTCTGTAAAAATAAATAAAGAGAGAGTATCAAATTTTCTATGTGTAAAAACAAACTCAGCTGAAAATACACATAGAAAATTTGATTCTCTACTTCATGATGTCGTTCGTGAAATACCGACAACGACAACTTCTATTAGGGAGATAACTATTAAATATCTCAAGGTATATACAATTTATTGCTGATATGCATCTCTTTTTTTATATTTTAAATCTATTATCATAGCATGAATAAATTGTATGTCATAATATTAATAATTTTAGTCCAATATCTACAATCTGTACAACGAAAGAATGCTTTTACTTATGCTTGGTTCGTCTTGTACAATACAAAGTTCTTTTTTGAGTGGTACAATATCTACAAGTCGATGTAGATATTGAAAAGATAAAATCTTGTTCATTTGTTGTTCTTTTTACTCTAATTCTTATTTCATTAGTGTGATTGTTATTTATTTACTCATTCACCTGGTTTGTGATGACAATTCGCTCTTGAGTCGTACAATCCCGACAATGTGTATAGATTGCGACAATAGTTGATCAAAACGTTTGTACAAAATGGCTTAAGTTTTGTGCCTGAGCTTGAGGGCGCTGTAAAGAATGTTGCTCCTGCCCTAACAGCCTTTCAGATTGCACAAGATGCATATCTTATCCTATACGATCAAATAGGCATATAAGTCCTTCCTAATATAGAGAGGAAGTGAAATTACAAGATAAGAGATTCTTGCCTTGACAGTTCCTGACATTGATACAGAAAATAAAGATAAAATTGTGCAATAGGATTTCAATTGTAAACGTGTATATATTACCATCCAAAAAAGGAGATACAATCTTACATGTAAACAACCCATTTATGGGATTTTTATTGATATCAACATAGATTCTTACAATGAAGTTGTGTCCATAGTACAATATTGGATTGCAATTTTTCTAGATTGATAAAAACCAAGATTCTTGATTTCATCTTGAGTAACGATGATAGACATATATTTTTTGATAGTAAATCTCAGTGTTCTTCCATCAGTTGGATAGTTTTGCCAATATTTCTATATTGATGATTGCATGTCAGTGCTCAGTGCATTGGGAGCATAAAATCTAACTACTTAATTTACTGCAGCCGTTATCCATTAGATGGTTGTCTTCTCTTAACTGTAAGTGTATGTACATGTCAGGTGGACTGTCAGAGATGTACTTGAAGTTGTCAAACAATTCAAATTATACATAAAGAATAGAGTGTTTATAGTTACTTACGAGTTTACCATTTGAAATGAATCTGAAATTTGAAAGTATATCATCTTGTAGGAGCAACAGTTCTTGTCTGATGTAATTTAGGCTCCAATCTTCTTCCTCCTCAACACATGTCAAAATGCATCATTGTATATTATTTCAATATTTTTTCACTTAGAATGTCCATTGGCTTTCAAGTCTTGATTGAGTGGCACCCATTTACTCCTGCTTTTTTTCCATCTTTAATAATGGAAGCATAAGCTCAACTTTTGTTTTTTTATTTGATAGCGAAAGCACATGAAAGACATTTTAATTCTGCATTCTATTTCTACATTTGATTTTTTGTCCCAACCTTCATCCATAAGTTTTGATAATAAACTATCTAATAAATTTTTGCATACAAACATTGTTGGGGTTTTGTGTACATTGACACTTGAAAAGGAATCCACAAATATATTCAAAAAAATAAACAAACTTATTCAGACTGTTTTTGAACCCATGCTTATCTTTAATGAATTTTTTATATCATTATATAACTTGCAACGAAATGATTTTGATGCTGCAGCATCTGGAGCAACCCATTCATCTTCCAAAATTAGATAATGAAATTGGACTATTTGCCCAAAATTTTATTTTATATAAAAAATGTACATTGATTTATATAAAAATATTCCACAATCAACAAGATCTTTTGCAGTTCTATCTCTATATTGCAGATGTCCAATATTAGTGTGTACTACATCTAACACACCTACAAGAGATCCACTTGGCTCTCATTCATTTATGTTGGATGGATATAAATCTGCAAGAGAAAAATGATCAGATTCACAGGTTTAATAATAGATGATAAAGAATGACAAAAAATCAAAATATTGTAATATACCAATACTTAATAGTTGTTTTCTTTGTGATCATGACGGTTGAATCCTTGCACATTTATCTCTGAATGCATATATACATGTTGGACTAAAATTTTGAAAATAGATTTTCCTCCTGATGATGTTATGAAATCCAAAATTCTCACCTTCCAATAAGATCAAAATGATAGTTTTTTCTTTTTGCTTTTTCAAATTGTTCCTTTTGATAATGGATGCATCAAAACCCAAGAATTTTTTGAATATTTTCTTGACACCCATAATCCATTGTCATCTTTCTCATTAAAGAGAAACACCGACTCGATTGAGGAGCACGACTTCCTTGATGGCACCATTCGTTTTGTGCAGGCCAAAATTTGAAATACTGAACTATGAATTTGAGAATATGTGTAGGCAAAAAGCCATGAATCTGAAAATATGTGTAGGCAAAAATTTGAAACACTGAACTATTTGGTGCTAGGCGTTAACTCTAGTTAACCTTGTAAACCATGATTTGACAATGCAATTACATTAATGCTACATCAATTTTCTCAGTCCAACCATCTGTCATATTCATTTTCAATATTTTTGAGCCTCCTCGAACAGTGATGAGCTGGAAGGGCAAGCCTCAACATCCAATAGCATTTCCACATGCTGCCCAACGAAATAATTATATATTTGAAAAGTTTTTATTTTATTTATATCTGAGAAAAGCTACGTTATGTAGAAGCCTGATATCAAGATTTCTATTGGTCCACACACAACTACAAATATGGGCCCATTGCCACGCACATAAGACGGGGACCAGATTTCACCCATCGGCCCTTGCGTGGCAATGTCCATGTAAATCGCGTGACAAACTGCATGGCCATGCGTGGCACTATCACGCCGTCAAAAAATTTTGTTATCAACCCTTCCTCCGAACAGATTTTTTTTTTGCGTGGCACTACCACGCTTATAATTTTGAAAAAATTTCATGCATTTTTTCCAGAAAGCTTAGATGTGCCACGCGTGGCAATTTTTTCCAGAAAGCTTAGGTGTGCCATGCGTGGCAAAATGCTGATATTTTTTTTTTTTTTAAGTTTGTCACGCGTGGCAACTTTTCCAGCAAGCTCAATCCTACCACGTCGTGGCAAATGTTCTGAAATTTTTTTAAATGGCGTAGCACTGCCACGCAGAAATATTGAAACAAAAAAAAAAATCCACAAAGTGAAAAAATTGGGGGGGCCAACTATATTTCCAAATCGATTTCGTGAAGAGAAGCTTTTGAAAGAAAAGCTTTTGTGAGAGAGAGAGAGAGAGAGAGAGAGAGAGAGAGAGAGAGAGAGAGAGAGAGAGAGAGAGAGAGAGAGAGAGAGAGAGAGAGAGAGAGAGAGAGAGAGAGAGAGAGAGAGAGAGAGAGAGAGAGAGAGAGAGAGAGAGAGAGAGAGAGAGAGAGAGAGAGAGAGTTTTGTTTGTTAGTTTTTCATTGTTTATTGGTTTGTTTATTGGTTGATTAATGAATGATTGTTCATTGTTGGCTTTTGTAGAAGAAAATCATGCAATTTTGAAGGAAAGGAGACAATCCAAGCATTTGCATGAGGTATGTTATGCAGTCTAAATTTTGGTAGATTACATTTGAGTCATAAAGTGCATTTTCATAGTATATTCAACATGGGAGATTGATGTAACAATGATTAATGATTTTTAATCTAACAATGATCCTTTGATTTGTATTCTAATAATTATCATTTTATTGATTGATTTGTAATCTAACAATGATTCTTTGATTTGTAATCTAACAATGATTTGCTTTTCATTGTTTGCTTTTATAGAGAAAAAAAGAGATACATCTTAGAAGAAATTAAAGATCATCCAAACAATAGATGAGGTATGTTTTTTCATCTTAAATCGATGTTTTTTATTGTTTGTATATATTTACAGCAAATTTATAAAAGATGAAATAGAAAAACATAAACAATAAACAATCATTCCATAGATAATGAGATAGAGATGATCAAATACAAAAGTTTATATTCATAATCCAAAAAAAGTGTAATATTTGCATCTAATTTATAAAAAGAGCTTTGATACTGATACTCTTTCTTTCTACTTTTGCAAATAATAAAAATACATCAAATCTAAGAAGTAATTACAGGCTTCTTAGTCTTAGTTTTATTCTCCCTCATCGTCGTCCGAAGCCAAATCTTGTCCTTCGTCCCCTTCATTTTCATTCCCTTCTTCTCCTTGGTTTTCTCCCCTACTTTCTTCCACAAAGGAAGCGGATGCCCTCTACATACACATTCACAAAACAAATTAATGATTATTAGCCAAGCACATGTCATAAAAATGAAATGAAATGAAAATTATGTATCAAAATATGAGAAATACAAATTATGTAGCAAAAATTTACCCTTGGATGTACGCCATGTGTCACAAGATGATCAACCAAGGCACTATAGCCTTGGCGATATCCAATATTGTACTCAACATTTGTATACTTGCACCCATAATCTTCAACCTACATCAACACAAATCGAATGATTAGAGAAAAGCAAAAAATTATTGATGAACAAAAAAACATATGAAATGCAAGTAGCTAAAAGAGAATTGCTTACAAATTGGGCATGCATATTAGCCTTGCCTCCCGATCCAAGGTGAGATTGGCCTAAAAGATTAAGTCTTGATTTTGTTGCATCTCTTTGTTGCTGCGGGATTAGGATGCTTGGATTCATAAATAACTTTCCTCCAATCGTTTTTAGATGCCCATCCTTTACTACATAATCGTCTTAATGATTGGCACTTATGACGAATATGCGTACACGTATATGTCCATTTGTCATTACATCCATTTGGTTGTGGAAACTCATAGTACAATATATCAAGTATCTTGTCTTTGTCCCCTTGATTTTGTTGCTCCCAAGGATTAAACAAATCGTAACCAAATTATTTAAGAGTAAGGTTGTGCAATCTATTGATGACAACCTTATCCCTAATGTCCATGATGATGGAACCGTCCTCATCAAGGTCATAGAAAACATTTGTGAATTCTTCCTACGACATCTCCGTCGAAACGAATCCACGATCTTGTTGATCGAATTCTCCTTCGGAATTACAAAGGGCTTTCATCCTTTGCCTTTCCTCGGGAGATAGCATAGTATAAAAATCTCGCACTCGATCGGAATCCGATCCTGACGCTTATCCTCTTCCACAAGAAGAGAATCTTGGCCTTGGCCTCCTCCTTGATGCTCTGCTACCGCTAGTAGACATGACTATTGAGAGAAATATATGAAATTGTGAAAAGAACTTGAAAAGATATCAAATGTGAAAAATGAAAATGTGTGTGTGTGTGTGAGAGAGAGAGAGAGAGAGAGAGAGAGATATGTGAGAGAGTGAGAAAGAGAATCAAACTTTTAAATGTGTGAAAAATGAAAAGGAGATATCAAAGAGTGTGTGAGAGAGAAAAAGAGATTGGAGATTGGAGAGTGAAAGATGTGTGTGTGTGTGTGTGTGTGTGTGTGTGTGTGTGTGTGTGTGTGTGTGTGTGTGTGTGTGTGTGTGTGTGTGTGTGTGTGTGTGAGAGAGAGAGAGAGAGAGAGAGAGAGAGAGAGAGAGAGAGAGAGAGAGAGAGAGAGAGAGAGAGAGAGAGAGAGAGAGAGAGAGAGAGAGAGAGAGAGAGAGAGAGAGAAATGAGAGATTGAGAGCTTGAGAGTGACAGAGTGAGAGTGAGAGCTTGAGAGTGATAGTGAGCCTCAAGAAATCTAGAAGAAAGCGTGGAGAAATATTGAATGAGGGCATTTTTATACACTTTTTAGATTTCAAGTGTCGCGTGGCTCTGCCATGGCCTAGAAATACGTGACCATGACCTGAAAGGTGTCATATAGCGAGTGGTTTGTCAAAAAGACAAATCATGGAACTAAAAAAGTGATTTGACTCTTATTTTATAATTTTTTTTTTGAGGACAAAAGCATGTTAGTAATATGACATATTTTTAAGCATAAATTTTTAAGGACAAAAGCATGTGATTGATATGACATATTTTGGGTACAAGAGGACCATGTTTTCTTTGAAGATTTTGATGATTTTTTAAAAAGGACAAATGAGTATTAATTATATTTTGATTTGATATAAGACAAGTAGATGTTTTGATATGGTTGGTACAAAATGACCATGTGTCTAAAAGAATTTTGTGATTTATAAAAAATGACAAAGGTAAATATGTGGTTTGATGTCACATATAAGTTGTGCACATTATTTAGTTTATAAAGTCTTAATTAATTTGTTATATATGTGTCCCTTAGAAACCCGTTCCGACCCTTTTGGGTCAGAACGTACTGGGTTGAAACGTATTTTTAAAAATAAAAAAAACATGTGTCAAGTTGGCCGCTATCTTCCTTCTTCTTTGTAACACACCGAGGGACACTAGATATACTACTACTTCCACAAAGTATGGTACCAAGGAGCTGATAGATTTCGAGGAAAATGGTTGTGTGTTGTGCGGCTAAAGGCAGTTGAAGGAAGATTAAGGATAGAAGAGATCTAAAATCTCAGTGGGTGGGATTCAATGAGGGATTGGAGGTGGGTTTTTGTGAAGGGATTGTCGATGGATGGAGATGGGAGCAATTGACAAGAGCGCAAGGGGCTGTGGTGGAGTGTTTTCGGACTTTGGGTTGAGTGGATGGAAAAGAAATAGCTAGCAGTAGCTCGGCGGACATTGTTAAATGATTGCTAGCATTGAGGAATGGATCAAGCATCTTTGTTTGTGGAATCCTTGGTTGTGGTCTTGTGCAGAGGTGCTACCGACAATGTTGAGAGGATCGCCAAGATTAATTGATTTGCATCACAGTCGAATTTTGATTTCAAAGGATCATTGAGAGCGTGAAATGGTTTTTCTTGAGATGGTGATGGGGGACAAGAAAAAATTGATCATTTGCAATGTCCCTCTATTGAAGTGCTCATGCTCTTGTATTACATCTCTACTGTCGTAATCTCTTCTTAAAATAAAACTATTGCTCTCTTGTCCTTCCAATTCTCACATCTGTTGCTAGATTTCATAGGGTGGATCAACATTTGTGTTAGATCCTAGATTGAGATAGCAAGATGAGAGTGCTTCATCATATGTCATGAGAGTTAAGGATCTTCATCAAGAGTTAGTTGGTATTAGTGATGCTCTTAAGAACACTGAACTTGTTCAAGTAGTCCTAAATGGACTTAGAGATGAGTATGACAATATTGTGTAGACTTATTCTGTCAGAGAGGATCTTCCATTCTTGGAGACACTGCAAGGTGTTCTCATTGCTGAAGAAAGCAAGCAAGAGAACAATATGCTGAGGATCAACAGATCTTCATTGAAAGATGGTGGAGATGACAAAGCACTCTTCATCAGAGACAAGTCAAGAGGCAAGGGCAAAGGACAACAACACTTCAGGAAGGACAAAGCCAAAGAAGGTGGTGATGATCAGTCCTCACAAGGTGCAACATCCAGTGGCAAGAAGAAGCTGTCAAAGATCAAGTGTTTTTTCTGTAGAAAGAAAGGACATTATGCATCAAACTGTTTCAAGAAGAAGAACCAATCTAAGCAAGCTAACCTTACTAATGAGGATGAGTGTGAGGGTGTAGAGAGTAAAAGAGAGGATTCATTAATGATGTCTACTTTTTCATCTTTTTCTTTTAAGAATGAAGAAGTCTGGTGGATAGATAGTGGGGCTAATTCCCATATGTCTAGTTCTAGGAACTCTTTCACTAATCTCATGCCATATCTAGGTGCAAAAAGTTCAATCTATACTGCTAATGATGTAGAGTGTAGGATTGAAGGAATAGGTAGCAGTCCATTGCACGCATCATCACCAAATTTTTTTTGCTTACATGATGTACTATATGTACTAGATTGACTAAGAATATCATTTGAGTATGACAGTTGTTTGATAGTGGATTGGATGTCAAGTTTCAAGTTGACAAGTGTATAATCGAAAATGAAGTTATTGCTAGAGGATCTAGAATTGGTAAGTTGTACAAACTAGATTCTAGGGAGAGTGCTAACATTTCAGATATTGCTTATGAGACCAAGGTTCTACAAGAGGATCTGTGGCACAAGAGATTGGGTCATCCCAATTTCAAAGCCATGCAGTCTATGGTGAAAGAAGGAAAAATTGTTGGTCTTTTAAAGACACTATCAAAAGAGCTTCTACCTTGTGAAGCTTGTTGCTGGCAAAGTCACACAGAAGGCCTTTTCCTAGATCAAGTATCAAGACAAAGCAACCATTTGAACTTATACACTCAGATGTTCATTTCTCATCAACTAAGAGCAAACGAGGAGCCAAATGCTTTGTTTCTTTTGTAGATGATTATACAAGACATTCTTGGATCTATATGTTGTCTTCAAAAGCCATGGTTTATGATGTTTTTCTTACTTTAAAAGCTTATGTAGAAAAGCAGTTTCCTTTCAAGTTAAAAGCTTTAAGAAGTGATAGTGGAGGGGAATACACTTCCAATAAGTTTGAAGACTTTTGTGAGAGAAAGGGTATTCAAAGAGAGTTCTCTTGTTCATATACTCCTCAGCAAAATGGAGTTGTTGAGAGAAAAAATAGAACTTTGTGTGAATGTGCAAAAACCATTAGGCTGGAAGCTTCTCCGCCTAAAGAATTTTGGGGAGAGACAGTTGCATGTGGAAAGTATCTTTGTAATAGGCTTCCAAATCTTGCAATAGGAGGAAAGACACCATTTGAGATGTTGTATAAGAAAAAGCCTAAGGTAGATCATCTTAGGATTTTTGGTTGTGTATGCTTTGTGCATGTGCCTCTAGAAACTAGGAAGAAGGAAGATCCTAGTGCTGTAAAAGGAATTTTTGTAGGTTATGCATCCATTAAAAAAGCATACAAGATTTATTTGCCCTCTACTGACAAAAATGTTGTAAGTAGAGATGTGATCTTCCATGAAGATCAGAAATATAACTTGGATGATGCACAGATCAAAGAGACTCATGCAAGATCAATCATCAATCTTGATGCTATTCAAGAAGAGGTGAGGCCGAGGCTTGAGGAGGAGCAGATTCAAGCTACCACACCAAGAAGATCTACACAAGCAAGATCTGAGCCAGGGAGGCTCACATATGATGAAGAAGGAAGGCAAGTGGAAGGTGAAACTTCCTATCATGCATTTTTTATATCAGATGAAGAGCCTAAGGATGTCCAAGAAGCCTTTCAATCCAAGGAGTGGGTTGAAGCAATGACCCAAGAATTTGAAGCCTTGATGTCAAATAACACATGGGAGCTTGTGGAGCCACCAAGCAACATGCATGTGATCGGATGTAAGTGGGTATTCAGAATCAAGTATAATCATGATGGATCTATTAATAAGTATAAAACAAAACTTTGTGCCAAAGGCTACTCACAGATCAAAGGTCTTGATTATGAAGATACCTTTGCACCAGTTGCAAAGATGGTAACAATTTGAATACTCATCTCTCTTGCATGTTTTCACAAATGGAGTATGTTCCAGTTTGATGTTTCTAATGCATTTTTCAATGGTTACCTTGAGGAGGAGACTTATATGGAGCAGCCTCCAAGTTTTGTGAAGGAAGGTGATGAATCAAAAGTTTGTCTTTTGTTCAAAAGTCTATATGGACTGAAACAAGCACCAAGGTCTTGGTATGCAAGGCTCAATTCCTATCTCATATCACTCGGATTTTGTCTAAGTGAATATGACCCTTCTCTGTATTATAAGTTTGTAGATAACTTTGTAATTATTCTTCTCATCTATGTAGATGATATCATTCTTTGTGGAAACAGTGAGAAGTTAGTTGAAGAAACTAAGCATGCACTTGGTACTGAGTTTAAGATGCAAGACTTAGAAGTTTTTCACTATATTCTAGGTCTTGAAATAGATTTTTGGAAAGGTCATGCATTCATAAGCCAAAGTAGATATGCACTTTCCATGTTTAGAAAATTTCATATGGGGAACTGTAAAGGCATAGATACACCTATGGAGCACACTATAAAAGTTCCTATTAAAGATGCAATCACAACACCTTAGTAAGATCCTGTAGGGTGTGTGGTGAAGTTCACACGTGCTAAAAACTTCACATTGGATCCTCTAAAAGATTGGATCTAGAAAATGTACTCTATGTTTCTAATCTTTCTAGGAGCTTGCTTAGTGTTGGGCAACTAATGGATAGTGGTTTAGATGTTCATTTTAAGGAAGGTGTTTGCTCTATTATGATGAATGACACTTGCATTGTAAACAGATTCAAGCAAGGGAGGTTATTCAAGCTTGATGCTAATGTGTTTCTTGGAAGTGTGAACATGGTTAAGGAGGAGCTTACACAAGTGGAACTTTGGCATAAGAGGTTGGGCCACCGCAACTTCAAATCAATGGAGATCCTATGCACAAAGGAGCTTGCACTCGGCCTTCCAAAAGCATTTTCAAAGTGTGGAAAGATTTGTGAGACTTGTAGCCTCTCAAAGGCTCGCAAGCAACCATTTGCTAGCTCTTATACTACATCTTCTAAGTCATTTGATCTCATTCATAGTGATGTGCACTCTTTTTCACAAGTATCTAATGGAGGTGCAATAATGTATGAATCTTATATTGATAGTTACTCTAGATACATTTGGATTGCGCTTTTGGATTCCAAAAGTAAGATGTTTGAGTTTTTCAATAAGATCAATAAGCAAGTAGTTAGATCCATAAGCAAGTAGTTAGCCTTATTGAGATGGAATTACTCTTTGATTTCAATATTAGAAAAATCATGCCAAGTTGTGGTGATTTTTGGACTTATGTTTCTAGCATAAGTAACATTTATGATCATAGAGAGTGCACATTGTATGATCATGTTTGTAGTGATCATCATGAGACATGTAGGTCTCGGATTTCCATCAAGGAGGAGCATGCACATCAAGAAAGAGAATGCCTCAAGGTCAAGCATCTACATGAGATTTGGAAGGAATCAATTATCATCATGCTTTTATCAAGTTAGTTTTGAGGAGGAGTGTTAAAATTGGCAAAAGATAACTTGATCAAATCTTGTAAATACCACAATGACTTCTACTTATCATCAGTAGACATGTGTGGAGCCTGTTCCCACTTGTGAAATCTATGCCTGTCATTTAGATAGATCATATAGGTTGTACATCTCATGTAAATTGGAAACTAGTGGATAAATTGGCCAACAACTAGTTTAGTAGATGTACTATGCCACTTGGCACCATTCTAGTGGTATAGAATGCTATATCACATGGGTAGGAGTGGTCTCCCATGTGTGAAATATCAAGTATTAAGTTCAGATCCATTGTATATACTTTTCATAAGAGTCAAATGTCAGATCTCCTAAATTGTAGGAGCTATCTCCTAGATTGTAGAAATCTAGAAGGTCAACACTAGCCACCGATGATGATGTGGCAAATTAGTGGAATCTTAGCCAAAGTGGATATGGATCATAAGCAAAATATTGAATCTCCAAGCAAAATATAAATTGAGTGATACAAGTGTTACATCCTTATTTGGGTAAATAAGATTGAGATTGTTTTTAAAGATTTTAGTAGATGTGTTGTTCAAGTCAAATGTTTAGTTGGCTAAATGATCTTTTATTTTATATTATGAAAATTCATTTGATTATGTACAAGTTATTGCGCAAACTACTCCTAAAAGGAAACACTATGTTAGAGACAAGAGGTGAGGCATGAGGGAATGGACTATACATTGCATCATGCTTGTCCAAAAGATTGCATCTTATATCGTGGTGAGTATCTAGGGTTAACAACTTGTCCTATATGTGATATTCCTTGATATCGAGACGACTTACAAGGGACCACTATTCATGCAAGGTGTTACGACACTTTCCAATAATCCCACGATTGCAACGATTGTTTCGTTGCAAGTCTCTTGCAGAACTTTTGAATTGGCATGTTAGTCATCGTCTTCGGATGAGATCATAAAAGTACCCTTAGACTCTCCTGCATGGAAACACATTGACAAAGAATATCCATGTTTCACAAGTGAAACAAGAAATATAAGATTTGGACTTGCAACAGACGGGGTTAATCCCTTTGGAAAAATGTCAAGCATGTGTCCTACTTGGCCAGCGGTGTTGGTCAACTATAACATTCCACCTTGGCTAAGCATTAAAAAAGGACATCTCATGCTAGCACTACTAATTCTTGGAAAATTCTTCTAGTGTTTCTGTAACGTTTGGCTATGTAGTCAAAACGATCGTGATTTCTAACACTAACGTTTTGTTCATTTCTGATAGGCATAGTCATGCTTAGAGAAAGAGTCATATAGCTCATTCTGCTGCACACGAACACTTTTCGTTCGAGTTCGTTTCTCGTTCGTTTCTTTTTCGGGTTCATTTTCTTTTCGAGCTATTTTTTGTTTCTCACACATGACACACCCTCTTTCTACCAACATGGTATCAAAGCCAATTTCTTAGCTTGATAAGCTTCCACAGTACAAGACTCTACTAGTCGATAGAGTAATTGTCTTCTTGTTCTGTAATTCTATATCAGATTTTCATACTTAAGTCACTGATAGTTTTTCCTATCACTTAGACTAATCTTCCACTTGGATTCCCAAGGGAAAGCCAGTCCTATTATGGACAAGCTTGATGGAACCAATTACCATATGTGAAAATTTAAGATGAAAACTGTACCAATGGCTAAGAATTGTATGACATTGTTACAGGTGCAGAAGGAAAACCTGAAACAGACGACACAACAATTGCCAGATGGAGGCTAAAAGATGGAAAGGCTTTTGTGTTGATCATCTTGAACATCACAGATACCCAGATCGGCCATGTATCCGAGGCTCAAACATCGAAAGAAGTCTGGGGAGCATCTTGAGCACACTATACGAAGTGCGAGATATAGCTTCCAAGCTACATCTCAGGAAAAAATTTTACTCCCTCAAGATGGCGAATGGTGATTTCTTGCATAAACACATCAATCAATTCAAGAACTGCTAAGGCAAATGGCCGCTGTCGGATCTATCATAGACAATCAAGACGCAGTGATACAACTGCTTACAAGCTTGCCAAGCTCATACGACAGCTGGATGATGATCATCACAACACATCCAGAACTGACTCTTTCGAGAGTCATTACTATGTTGTTGCAAGAAGACACGCGAAGTAACGAAGCCTCAAGTTCCTCAGCTGATTCTCACATCTTATACACCAACAAGAGCACGACTAAGCAGAAGAAGAAGAAAGGTCCAAAGCACTTAAAGCCAGACCAGAAACTAGCACAGCACAAAGAACAGTCGAATCCACAGACAAAGAAGAAGTTGTTCTGCAGATACTGCAAGCAAAACAACCACAAAATTCAAGACTGTCGGATACTACAAGCAAAGAACAACAGCAAGGGACAGTCGAATCAAGTGGCAAATGCAGCTGTAGAAGCTCCACAGCCTATTGAAGAAGCGGATCATGATGTCTTCATGACCAGCCATCAAGGAGCATCCGGCGACAGTTCTTGGTTCCTAGATTCCAGAGCCACTCAGCACATGACTAGTCTCATTGGTTGTTTCGAGTCCTATACACCTTACAGTACCCAAAAATATGTTCACCTTGGCGACAATAGCACACAAGCTATTAAAGGTGAAGGACTATAAGATTAAGCTTTGCAAATGATCAGTCCAAGCTATCTTCTAATGTCCTATATGTACCAAATTTATCTATGAATCTGCTCTCTATAAGCAGAATCATAGATCTAGGACATAGAGTAGAATTTGAATGTGATCAGCGCAAAGTAGTTGATAGGACAGGCAAGATCCTAGCACTCGAAAATAGGCATGAATACTTGTATAAATTAAGTCATTGTTTTTTTGCCTCTAGTCAGGTGCTCAGTACTTCTATTCATGCAAATAGAAGTTTACTTTGGCATTATAGACTTGGTCATTTGAATCATGTTGTTGTACAACAAATGTCTAGACAATCTATTGTTTTTGATATCGACTATCCTCGTGATAAAGTCGAGTTACCTGTCTGTCAAGACTGTCTAGTTGGTAAACAGACTAGGAAACCATTTAAATCAAGCCATTAGCATATTGCTAAAGAATTGCTAGACATTGTACATCAGACATTTGTGGCCCGATGAAAAATCCTTCGTTGAAAAATGCCAAGTATTTTATATCTTTTATTGATGAAATTTTCAGAAGGACTATGGTGTATTTTATAAAGAAGAAATCGGAAGCCTTCAACTGCTTCAAAATCTTCAAGGAGCGTGCAGGGGTTATGACATTCTGCGAGTAAAGCACTTGCGAGTTTTGCGAGTTTCTGCGCAATGAGAATAGCAAAAATTGAATGCACATGGCATGCCATTAAATTTTGACATTTTTGGAAGTCCGTTGAGGCAGTGGTGATGAAAATCAAATTCTCAATTTCATTAGTCCAAGAAAATTGTATATGGTTAAAGGGATATGATGTTGTGCAGTTGCACATTTGAATTGATAGTAACTCTAACTCCTAAATCGGCATGACTCGTGGAGGCAACCATTGAGAGTGTCTGCTACTTCAGTCCAGGGCCAGGAGTCTCGTGGGCCCAAACAGGAGCTCTTCCATGGCAAAAACCGCACTTGACTTTTTGCACTGCTTTGACCCATTTCATTAGGTGCTTCAAATGTCTAAAATAGCGACAACGCGTGCCCTTCTGCAAGCCCTCACATAGTTCTTCGGGCAGTGATAGACGACCCGTCAATTGGAGGTCAAAAACTTATTATGGACAGGGTGGTTCTCATGCAAAAATTTAGGGCTTGACAAGGCCCACAAATAGGGTTATCGGGCCCATCCTTCTGATAACATGATGGGGTGGGATGTGTGGCACCTCGGTGTCAATCGTGGATGCCTATTGAGTGTGTCTGCTACTTCTGTCCGGGGCCAGGAGTCCCACGGGCCCAAACAGGGGCCCTTCCGTAGCAAAAACCGTACTTCACTTTTGGCCCTGCTTTGATGCGTTCCAATCGTTCTGATGCCGGTCTAGCAATGACGCGTGCCCTTCTACAAGCCCTCACATAGTTCTTTGGGTAGTCACAGACGACCCGTCAATCGGAGGTCAAAAACTTATTATGGACAGGGTGCTTCTCATGCAAAAATTCAGGGCTTGACAAGGCCCACAAATAGGATTTTTGGGCCCATCCTTCTCTCTCTCTCTCTCTCTCTCTCTCTCTCTCTCTCTCTCTCTCTCTCTCTCTCTCTCTCTCTCTCTCTCTCTCTCTCTCTCTCTCTCTCTCTCTCTCTCTCTCTCTCTCTCTCTCTCTCTCTCTCTCTCTCTCTCTCTCTCTCTCTCTCTCTCTCTCTCTCTCTCTCTCTCTCTCTCTCTCTCTCTCTCTCTCTCTCACTGCGAGAATCGTGAGAACCGTTGAGAGAGAGAAACCGTTCCCACAGTTCTCACGGTTCCCCTCTCTCAATGGTTCTCACAGTTCCTCTCTGACGATTCTCATGGTTCCTCTCTCATGGTTCTCATGGTTCCTCTCTCTCAATGGTGGATGCTATAACATCTGTATCAGTGCTTCAACAAAGCTCTCTTTCTCTCTCGAATGCTCTCTCTCTCTCTCTCTCTCTCTCTCTCTCTCTCTCTCTCTCTCTCTCTCTCTCTCTCTCTCTCTCTCTCTCTCTCTCTCTCTCTCTCTCTCTCTCTCTCTCTCTCTCTCTCTCTCTCTCTCTCTCTCTCTCTCTCTCTCTCTCTCTCTCTCTCTCTCTCTCTCTCTCTCTCTCGGATGCTCTCCCTCTCTCTCTCTCTCACTCACCGTGAGCACCGTTGAGAGAGAGGAACCGTTCCCACGGTTCTCACGATTCCTCTCTCTCAACGATTCTCACGGTTCCTCTCATGGTTCTCACGGTTCCTCTCTCTCAACGGTTTCCAATTTAATCCATGCATTAAGTTTATTTATTGTTCTAGCTCTAAATCAATACTAGTTCCAAATCTTATTAGCACTAGCTTTACAAATTGTATAGATTGTTTGAGGTTTTTCAAGGGTGGTTTCACATGGAGTGAGTCCAAATGGCCCAAATCCTTTACTACGATGGTAAATTTTTTACCACAGGTTTTTTTCCACGTTTAAATATTGTTGAAAAAAAGAAACTCAATGAATAAAAATCAGCCCTACAGTTTATTTTAGGCTAATTTGGGAAAAAAAAACACTACATTACAAGCTAGAAGTTTTTTTTCATAAGGTCACAAAAATTATTGTTTACGAGCATTAATGGGGATGCAAAGACCTGTTGTTATTTCCTATGATTCATAGACAGGTACAGTTTTCACAGTACAACTAGTCCATTCCAAGAAGCAAAATATATCTATCAAATGTGCTACGAACGTAGCAAGGAATTGACTAGTACAGACTAGTCGTCATTAGAGACATCCACAGCCTCGTCATCAACAAAAAAAACACTTTCATTGAGGCCTCTGAACAATAGCACCTGGGGCCTCATCAGGCATCGCCTCCATCACCCTGGCCGTTGATTCAGCATAACATGGCAAATCACTAAGTCATTCAAATGTTATATAAACCAAAATGTTAACAAATCCAATTTCTAACAGCCAAATGGACATACTCACTAGCATCCAAGAGAGCCCAACTCAAATGCCTCGGACCCAAACTCAGGTAACATGATAGGTTCTTCTATTGATGGTCCTGGTACAGCCACGCTTGCCTCCATGACTACACAAGACAAAAAAAACTGTTACACAGCTAATTTCAAAAGCAAAAGGCAATGCACCTAAACATTTTCCCACTTTTTTCTGACAATCAAGTCTCACCTCTATTCTCTTTTAACCAACTTATGCATTCTTCATCCCTGTCCATACCAAAAAGGTGGACACCAGCCTTTCGAGCAGCAAGGACCGAGGTACCTACACCTACATGTGGATCCAACGCGACACCACCCTTGGGGCAGAATGCGGAAAGCAAGAATAACATGAAATATTCACTTTTTTTAGAACTACCTCATGTCTTTAGACCACTCTGAATGTGGCAAATAGTGTGTCCAAATATCACTATCCACATCCAACAATCCGGTATCAAAATATTTTGACCAATTTCGTTCAATTAAGGGCATGGACCCTTTTCTCGAGAGAAGGTATACATCCATAAAGTGCATCTACAAATAACGACAGCACTATGTCAGAACAAGCAACTCACATACTTACATAAATAGATCTTCCAGGCAAATTTATAACTATGAAATTATACTCACATAGTCACATACTTACATACTTCCAAGCGAATTTATGACTATGAAACTATATGTATCGAAGAATATCCAAATATAGTGCATTGATTTTCATAAATATGCAAGCACTGCATGTGAACAAACTTGCAACTAAAAAATCACAACTTACATTCAATTTTTCAATTCCTCTTAGCACAACACGTCTCTAAATAGGCAACTTCCGTCAGCCGATCTGAATCTCAACTTGCAAACTATGAGTGGGAGGACTGATAAGGATGATCCAACCACTGTTGTCCAATACAACCATGCATATATCTAGGCTGGCCTCAAGTGTCTCATCAGACCATTTGTTCCACGCCATCGCCAACGACACCATCAACTGTACCCTGATGGCAAGTCCACAAATGATGATGTCGGCACTATAGTGCTCTTACCTTTCCTAATCCTCTTGGAAGAATTATTTCTTTCCATAAAGCCTTTCATGGCCTGATATTCTTGTAGATTGTCCCCATGAGATAATCCTTCCCTTACTATGTTTACATCACCCACAATGACCTCAATAGTAGATGTTAACTTGGTGTGGCTTGTAAATAGTTAGATGGTCATGATGTGGCTTGTCACACGTGTCAAATAGCATAGGATTCCATTCATAAGGATGTTCTCAAGTAGACCTAAGTGTTAGAACCTTTGGAATGAGTCCAAATTATGCTTAGATACGAGGGAGAAAAAATAGGAGCTATTTTTGGTAATTTTTGCATTGTTGAGGGATCTCCAAAATTCCAACCCTAACTTGGTAGGGATGAAAGATCCACCAAAATTAGCATTAGGGATAGGTTTAGGGCTACTCATACCTGCCCAAAACCGTGATGGATCATGTATATATAGGTGATGATATCTCACCAAAGGATTGAATGTAGGTCTGGTGTACAGTACTCAGACTGTGGGAGGCCGTACTTTCACACGTGTGAAGCCTTCTTCAAGGATTTGGGCCATTTAGTGTGGTTCAAGCATAGATTTTTGATGGATTTTGATGGTTCAACTTGTGCTAATCTTTTGAAATCATAATCTATTGTTTCCCTCATCATTTCAAGTGTTTTAGGATCCTTATTTGCTGTAATTTTTACAATCCTGAATTTCAATTAGCATAACGTATCAATGCTTAAGCTGCAGATGTGAAACCAACATATGTTCATCCTTTTCCTTATAGAAACTTCTTATAAGATGCAGACGGTGTATGACGTTTGCAGAGTTCCATAATAAAGCAAGTTCCAGGCAGAATTCTAGGAGATCGTGTGCACAGTCTATAAAGTCAACGTGGTTATTAAATATAATGGAATTCCCTTCCCCCCCCCCCCCCCCCCCCCCCACAACACCAAAAGAGTCTTAAGAATAAAAACATTTTTACTCAAAATCAAATGTAAAGTGCAAACTTTGTTTTAACTGGAAAGGTTTTTTCATTTTTATGCAATAATCTTCAAAACCTCTTGTCTAATATTAAAAAATCTCATTGGCAAAGAGTTACCTCCTGCATCCTGACATAGCTCAAGAATCCTCAAAGCCTCCAGTCTGAGTGCCTCGTAGAATACTTCTCTGGCAATCCAAATGCGAAACATCTTGTCACCAATAGGAATATTGTACTGGTCTCGAGCCACAGCTCCTCCCAAGCAATTTTTGAGCCACTGACACCTGGTCTCATTAAAAACATTTGCCAAACGCAAAGCATTCAATTTCTCCAAACCCAATGAGAATCCTTTTTCTTCCAAAACTTTTGTGGTTATCATTCTAAACCACTCTAACAATCTGAACTTGAGCCAACTCTTCTGTTGTGAACTTACTTTCAGATTATGATGCGTTTCTTTCTCCCAATTTTCTCACTGAGAACAACACATTTTTCAACTTCGTCTTCACCACTGCTTCCTCATCCACTCTACAAGTAGACACGCATTCATAGTGAGGCAATATCAAACATTAATAAATTCAATCTTAACACATATTGAATAAAAAAACAAGGAACATACGTGGCTAGCCGAAAAAGTTAACTACATAACATTGCTTACTGGTTGATTCTATTTAATGCTGTCAACAATGGCATGAAATCAGAAGGTGAAACATGTATAAATGTGGCCTTCACTAAAATATGCTTCTCTGTCAAAACAAAATGACTCGGCAATATCTTTAATCCACACCTTTGTTCTATGATTCCCATCCCAGCACAAGAACATCTTTCCAGAAAGGTCAGACCAATCTTCATTGTTGGCAAGTTCTCTCTCAAAGGAGTGATTCACTTCCGTCCATATTGAGTCCCATGTGACTTTGATCTCATCATTAACCTTCACATATATGCCACCTACTCCTTGCAAAGACAACACAAAGGCTCCCTTTTCTTCAAGGTAACCGTCCATTCTGAAAGTAGTCTTAAGGACTTTTTTTTAATGGTCCAACCTGACGAACACTCTCATGGATGTAAACTCTACATAGAGGAATAGCTGGAGGAGGAGTATTTCTTACCATCCTCAAATGCTTCATGGTGGCCGAAAGCATCTCCACATGAAACTTCTGTGGAATGGCAGAAATCTCATCGTCTTGACACTTACCTTTTTTCTTTTTCCCATCATCTCCAGGGTCATCCAAGCTTACATCCTCATGCAAGTCTGTCTACAAAACAAGAAACTGAGTAGATACCTCCTCTTCCTCTTGTGTCTCGTCCATCCCGATATCTTCCAGACCCACAACTGGGATGTTTTTTCTATCAGTAAAAATTCGTGAGAGGCACAACGAGAGGAAAATTTACACCTTGCAAGCATATGTACTTTATCTACATTGTTGTTTTGGGGTTGGACATTGACAAAAACATGGTTATGCGTCAACCACGTCTCACTATTTTTGAGTTATTTCAAGTATTATCTAGGGAGAGAAATGTACCACATCTCTAACAAGCTCTGAGTCTTGTGTGATGAAAAACGGAAATACTATTAATGTGAGTCATTGAGTTTAAATGTATTTCTTGACCTAGTTTGGAATATTAGTCATTCTGCTATTGTCGGTATTAGTTACTTGCAATTTTTAACTTGTGGCATTCAACTCGTCCATCTGTTATGTTTTAGCATGATAAAAGAAGTTTATTTGTATACTTTCACCCTAAATACTACAAAAAAAAAATAATACAGATCAATGAGATATAAATATTAATGTGATCGTGAATTAAAGACATGCTGGTTGGCATTCTAGGGTTGGACATTGACAAACAACATGGTTATGCATAAACCACATGTCACTTTTTCTAAGTTATTTCAAGTTTTATCTAGGGAGAGAAATGTACCACATCTCTCACTATTTCTGAGTTATTTCAAGAATTATCCAGGGAGAGAAATGTACCACATCTCTAACAAGCTTTGAGTCTTGTGTGATGAAAAATTTGAACACTATTATTGTGAATAATTGAGTTTGAATGTATTTCTTGACCTAGTTTGGAATGTTAGTCATTCTGCTATTGTCGGTGTTAGTTACTTGCAATTTTTAACTTGTGGCATTCAGCTCGTCCATCTGTTACGTTTTAACATGATGAAAGAAGTTTACTTGTGTACTTTGTCCCTAAACACTACAAAAAAAATAAAAACAATACAGATCAAAGAAATATAAATATTAATGTGATCGTGAATTCAAGACATGCTGGTTGGCATTCTAGGGTTCTCACGGTTCCTCTCTCTCAACAGTTCTCATGGTTCCTCTCTCTCAACGATGGATGCTATAACATCTGTATCAGTGCTTCAACGATGCTCTCTCTCTCTCTCTCTCTCTCTCTCTCTCTCTCTCTCTCTCTCTCTCTCTCTCTCTCTCTCTCTCTCTCTCTCTCTCTCTCTCTCTCTCTCTCTCTCTCTCTCTCTCTCTCTCTCTCTCTCTCTCTCTCTCTCTCTCTCTCTCTCTCTCTCTCTCTCTCTCTCTCTCTCTCTCTCTCTCACGGTTCTCACGATGCTCTCTCTCTCTCTCGGATGTTCTCCCTCTCTCTCTCTCTCACTCACCGTTGAGAGAGAGAGAGAGGAACTGTGAGAACCATGAGTGAGAGAGAGGAACTGTGAGAACCTTGACTGAGAGAGAGAGGGAGGGAGAGCATCAGAGAGAGAGAGAGAGAGAACCATGAGCGAGAGAGAGGGAGAACCATGAGTGAGTGAGAGAAATTGTGAGAACCATGAGTGAGAGAGAGGAATCGTGAGAGCCATAAGAACCATTGAGAGAGAGGAACTGTTGTTATAGCATTGTTGAACCATCGTTCTTCTCTCTCAATGGTTCTCACAATTCTCTCTCTCTCTCTCTCTCTCTCTCTCTCTCTCTCTCTCTCTCTCTCTCTCTCTCTCTCTCTCTCTCTCTCTCTCTCTCTCTCTCTCTCTCTCTCTCTCTCTCTCTCTCTCTCTCTCTCTCTCTCTCTCTCTCTCTCTCTCTCTCTCTCTCTCTCTCTCTCTCTCTCTCTCTCTCTCTCTCTCTCTCTCTCTCTCTCTCTCTCTCTCTCTCTCTCTCTCTCTCTCTCTCTCTCTCTCTCTCTCTCTCGCATTATCTACACATTGCATGAAGCACACTGCTTGAAGAAGCAATCTGAACAATCCATGAAGATTATGCACCTGGATGAGTCCACAGATTACCCATCACTCTCTCAACGGTTCTCACGGTTCCTCTCTCTCAACGGTTCTCACGATTCCTCTCTCACGGTTCATCTCACGGTTCTCACGGTTCCTCTCTCTCAACGGTTCTCACGATTCCTCTCTCAACGGTTCTCACGGTTCACAACGGTTCTCACGGTTCTCAACGGTTCTCACGGTGAGTGAGAGATAGAGAGAGGTGTGCAAAAAGTACAAAAAAGGACCAAGAGTGGATCCTAATCTGATCCTCAAGAGGGATTGGTTGTCAAACTACTTGATCTATCAATCAACTTGAGATTAAGATCAATCTAGATCAATTCTAGACACAAAATCCTAACAAGAACAATCATTAATTGAAGGTAGGTGTACTTTCTGGTTTCACACGTTGAAACATTGTCTGAGTATGGACTCCAACCTGAAAATCAAGTACACATTGATAGAACCTCAAAACAATCAAAACAAATGTAGGCAAATGGAGAGAATCACTCAAAATTGCTTCCAAAACCAAGATTGGTGTCTCACATTGATTATGGCCAAATAAGCCTCTATATATACACTTCTTGGAGCTCGAGGTACTGATCATGCATCAGATCTCACACGTGTGAGGATGCCTTGTCACCATCATGCAATTTGACACTTGGATCAAAACTTTCCATTTTGGGTTTTTGGTCTATTTTTCTACTATATGGAGATCTTCATGGAAATCTTCTAGAAGCAAAAACTTGCCTACTTCAGCTATTTCCACACGTGTGAGCTGTCCTCTACACATAAGATGTGACACGTATTCAAAATATTTGGCTCATGCAATCATTAGATTGGTGCCATGTGTCATATCTCTAAAAAGCTAGTTTTTGGCCATTTTAGCCAGTAGAACTTGAATTAAATCATATGTACAACATATATGATTATGGTACATGAAAAGTACACTAGTTTCAAACGTGGGAATAGGCTCCACACATGTGTGTCTATCCTATATACAAGAACTTTGGCTTCTACCAAGCTTATTTTTGCATTTTTCACACTCCTCCTCAAAAATCTAGCTTGGTAAATCTAGCATAGATCTATCTATAACTCCAAGAGCCAATCTTAATTTTACAAATGGATCTTTAAGAAATGCCTTGGTGAGTATATCAACAATGCAATTTGATGATGAAACATGAATAAGCTTGATCTCCTTTGCTTGCACTCTCTCCCTCACGAAATGATGTGCAATCTCGATGTGCTTTGTTCGAGCATGGAAGACTGGATTGTTTGCAAGTTGTTGAGTTGCTTGATTATCACAATATATGCATGGAATGTCTTCATCCTTGATCACATGTAGCTCCTCCAAAAGCCTTTTAAGCCAAAGAATATCCTTTGTTGTTGTTGTCATAGCTTTATACTCGGATCCTGTTGATGAAAGAGAGACGGTATCTTGCTTTTTGGAAAGCCAAGATATAGCTCCTCCACATAAGAATGTAGCAAATACACTTATGGATCTTCTATCCATCTTGTCACCTACAAAACTTGAGTTCGAATATGCTCTTAAACAAATATTAGTCCTTTCATAAACTATGCCAAAGTCTTTTGTAGCCGAGATGTACATTAACACACTTTTTGCTCCTTTCCAATGACATATTAATGGACTTTGCATGTCTTGACTCAACTTGCCAACACAAAAACTAAGATCTGATCTAGTGATGGTTAAGTATATCAAGGAACCAATAAGCATTCTATAGGTAGTGATGTCCTCAAAGGATGCTTCATCACTTTCCTTAGAAACTTTTACACTTAGTTCCATAGGGTTTCAACTCCTATACAATCAATCATGCCAAATCTTGCTAAGATTGATCTAGCATACTTACATTGACATATGAAGGAAAAATCATTTCTTCTAGTGGCTTCTATTCCAAGTATAACTTTAAGAAGTCCTAGATCTACCATCTTAAATTCACTAGACAAGGAAACTTTTACATTTTTGATGCCATCTAGATCATATTCTGTGAGTATAATGTCATCAACATATAAAACTAAGATAATGATCTTTCCATCATTACATTTGTAGTACAATGATGGTTCATAAGAACTTACAACAAATCCAATGGAAATAAGATAGGAATGCAACCTAGAGTACCATGCTCTTGGTGCTTCCTTGAGTCCATAAAGACTCTTCTTCAAGAAACACACCTTGTCTTCTTCTCCATCTTTGATGAAGCCCTCGGGTTGTTGTTGGATTTACTCCTCCTACTCTCCTAAATCCCAATTTTAATCTGCCTCCATTCATGCTGCATATTTTTCTAACATTATCACACAGTCTGCATTTTTACATGCAAATTCGCACAGACGAAGAAAAGGCGAATGAATCGTGACACTGTGTTCTTACACAGGTCATGGTGACAGGCGAAAAGGAGACACTACCTTACTGAATGCCAAAGGTGCCCTAACAGATAAGGCACCTTGTAAATCTTGTCCTAAGGCCATTCGTAAGAGTGACACACTTTTTCGTCATCACCAACGTTCACTTCAGTACTGGCTGACGTCGTAGCCTTTTCACCCTCACCCCATGCAATTGCGCTAACAGATTGGACAACGATTGCAGCCACCCATGATCTCCTACAGATAGCACATCCACTCTGTACTTTCGCATATGCACACTTGTAATATTATGTATATATATTGGATACCATCTGCATATTCGATGATGATGATGATTATCAGATGATCAAGTGAGTGAAGAAGAGAATAATAGAAAAGATTTCATTCCTCATTACAGACATAAATAAGCTTTGTAAGGCACGCGGTTTCGTCCGCTACAGTCTTGTGCTCTACCGCATAATTGACTTGTATACTTGATATACTTAATCTAACATAGTTCATTTGTTCTACGTTTTAGATTTGTCAATATTGCTATGCTTATTCTTCATTCTGTCTGATCTTTCTTGTTGCTCTTTCTGGTAATAGATGATCAACTTTTAGTCTTGTCTTTTGCGAATAATTCGCAACTAATTATCAGTCGAGCATAGTCTAGCTCTTCACGAATAATTTGTGACAGATAATTTGTCTTGCAATTTGCGACAAATTATTCATCTAGCGCTTCATCCATTTAAATGTTTGGCTACGTAATCTAGAATGCCTGTGATTTCTATCACTAAAGTTCTGTTCATTTGGATAGACGTAGTCATGCTTAGGGAGAGAGTCATTTAACTCATTCCGCTGCGCGCGAACACTGTTCGAGTTCACTTATCGTTCGTTTCTTGTTCGAGCTTGTTTCTCGTTCGTGTTCGTCATTTATTCTTCCTCCCTCTCTCCCAACATGGTATCAGAGCAATATTTATAGCTTGATTAGCTCCCACAGTACAAGACTCTACTAGCCGATAGAGTAACTGTTTTCTTGTTTTGTATTTTTCAGTATCAGATTTTCATTCTTAAGTCACTAATAGTTTCTCCTATCACTTAGACTAATTCTTCCACATGGATTTCCATGGGAAAGCCAGTCCTCTCATGGAAAAGCTTGATGTAGCGATGAAGACTGTACTAATGGCAAAAGAATTGTACGACGTTGTTAATGGTGTAGAAGGGGAAGCGAACGACGCGACAATCGCTAGATGGAAGCTGAAGGATGGAAAAGCTTTTGCATTGATCATCCTCAACATCACGGATACACAGATCAGCCATGTATCTGAGGATCAAACATCGAAAGAAGTCTGGAACATCTTGAGCACACTATACAAAGTGTGAGATATAGCTTCCAAGCTACATCTCAGGAAGAAATTCTACTCCCTCAAGATGACGAATGGTGATTCTCTGCAGTTTTGTTGAAGGCCAGATATCTCTTTTGTTGTCAGCTCACTCAGCCAATACATGGCTAATCCTAGAATTACCCATTCGAAGGCTCTTATTCAAGTCATGAGATATATTTGAGCTACCATGGACCAGTGCATCTGCTGACCTGTCAGCAACGACAATCTTCATCAGCTCAATGGATATTCTGATGCAAGTTGGGAAGGAGATGCAGACCATCGTAAGTCCACATCTGGATTTACATTCTTCTTCAATGGCGGTCCTATTTTGTGGAACAGTCGTAAGCAAACATCTATCGCACTTTCTTCTACTGAAGCAGAATATATTGCTGCTTCTCAATCTATTAAGAAAGCGTTTTGGTTGAAAAATTTGTTGTCAGACATCAATCTGTATCAGTACAACCTTACAATTTTGTTTTGTGATAACCAAAGTGCTATTGCCTTGTTGGCCAACCCTAGATTTCATTCTAGGAGTAAGCACATTGAGATAAGATATCACTACATCAGGGGCAAAGTTCTCGACAGAGAGATGAGCTTAACGTACTACAGAACGTAGGCCATGGTTGCAAACATTTTTACGAAAGCACTTAGTGTTAATGCACACAACAGATTTTGTGCATTGCTAAGTCTGAAGATCAGGGCATTCATGAATCCAGATTAAGGGGGGGGGGGGGGGGGGGGTGTTGGATTTACTCCTCCTACTCTCCTAAATCCCAGTTTTAATCTGCCTCCATTCATGCTGCATATTTTTCTAATGTTGTCACGCAGTCTGTATTTTTACATACAAATTTGCACAGAAGAAGAAAAGGCGAATGAATCGCGACACTAAGTTCTTACACAGGTCATGGTGACAGGCGAAAAGGGGACACTACCTTACTTAATTGCAAAGGTGCCCTAACAGATAAGGCATCCTAAGGCCATTCATAAGAGTGACGCACTTTTTTGTCATCACCAACGTTCACTTCAATACTGGCTGACGTCGCACTCTTTTCACCCTCACCCCATGCAGTTACGCTAACAGATTGGACAAAGATTGTAGCCACCCACGATCTCCTACAGACAACACATCCACTCTGTACTTTCGCATCTGCACACCTATAATATTATGTATATATATTGGATACCATCTGCGTATTCGATGATGATGATGATTATCAGATGATCAAGTGAGTGAAGAAGAGAATAAGAGAAGAGGTTTCATTCCTCATTACAAATAGAAATAAGCTTTGTAGGGCATGCGGTTTCGTCCGCTACAGTCTTGTGCTATACCGCATAATTGACTTGTATACTTGATATACTTAATCTAACATAGTTCATTTGTTCTGCATTTTAGATTTTCAATATTGCTATGCTTATTCTTCATTCTGTTTGATCTTTCTTGTTGCTCTTTCTGGTAATAGATGATCAACTTTTAGTCTTGCCTTTCGCAAATAATTTGCGACTAATTATCAATCGAGCACAATCCAGCTCTTCGCGAATCATTCGCGACAGATAATTTGTCTTGCAATTTGCGACAAATTATTCATCTAGCACTTCATCCATTTAAATGTTTGGCTACGTAATCTAGAATGACTGTGATTTCTATCACTAAAGTTCTGTTCACTCTGATAGGCATAGTCATGCTTAGGGAGAGAGTCATTTAACTCATTCACTGCGCACGAACATTTTCTGTTCGAGTTCGCTTCTCGTTCGTTTCTTGTTCATGTTCGTCATTTATTCTTCCTCCCTCTCTCCCAACAGTTGGCACATGTAGATTTCCTCTTCCAAGAATCCATTCAAGAAAGCATTTGTCACATCAAGTTAGAAGAGCTCCCATTCAAAAGAAGTTGCAAGACATATGATTAATCTAGTGGTCACAAGCTTTGCAACAGGTGCAAAGGTTTCATCATAATCTATGCCTTTGACTTGCAAAAAACTTTTTGCTACAAGTCTAGCTTTGTACTTATGAATGGAACCATCTTGATTATATTTCAATCTATATATCCATTTACAAGTAAGAGGCTTCTTTCCATAAGGTAAATCAACAAGCTTCCAAGTTTGACTTTCCATTAATGCATCAAACTCTACTTGCATAGCTTTCCTCCAATATTGAGACTTATTTGCTTCCTCAAAACTAGTTGGGTCTTCAAGCATAGTAGTCAAGAAAGTATAAGAGTTGAGTAGTTGAGAATCTTCCCTTTGCTCCCCTTTGTCACTATAAGTGAGCCTTGATGGCTCAATCCTTGTCCTTGTTGATCTTCTTGGCACCCTTGGACTTTGAGTAGGTTCCTCTTGGTCTTCATCTTCATGAAGCTCCTCCTTGGCCATAGCATGATCCTTGACAAGTTGAGTGTTGTTGGAAGTCACCTTTCCTTTGGCTTGGAGAGATTCATCAAAAAGTACATCTCTACTAGCAACAACTTTTTTGGTAATAGGATCAAATATCCTATAAGCTTTTTTACTTTCACTATAACCAACAAAGATGCCTTTGAAAGAAGTGGCATCTTCCTTTTTCCTTGTTTCTAAAGGAATATGTACATAACAAGTACATCCAAAAACTTTTAAATCACTAAGATTTGCTTTTTGCCAAACAATACTTCATAAGGTGTAAGTCCTTTAATGGCACTATTAGTCATTCTATTACATAGAAAGTTTGCACATAAAATAGCTTCTCCCCAAAATGAAATAGGAAGTGATGCATCCAATCTCATAGCTTTAGCACACTCACATAGTGTCCTATTCTTTCTCTCAGCTACTCCATTTTGTTGTGGAGTATATGTGCAAGTAAACTCTCTCCTAATGCCATTAGTTTCACAAAACTCTTTCATCCTATTGGAGATGTACTCCCCTCCATTATCACTTCTTAATACTTTCAAGCTAGTATTAAGTTGCTTTTCCACAAGAGTTTTGAACTTTACAAAGGACTCAAAAACTTCACTTTTCTTAGACAAGAGATAAACCCAAGAGTATCTTGATTGATCATCAATAAAAGTGACATACATAAGAGCTCCATCATTTGATTCATGTGAAAATGAATGAACATCCGAATGTATAAGGTCAAGAGGAGAGTTAGATCTTATCAAAGATCTCTTGAAAGGAAGCTTATGAGATTTGGAGAGTCCACAAGCTTCACAAAGCTTGTCACACTTGGATATGGTTTTGGGAAGTCCTTTTGCTAGCTCCTTTGTCACCATGGTCTCCATAGCTTTGTAGTTAGGATGGCCTAACCTTTTGTGCCATAATTCCACTTGAGTGAGCTCCTCCCTTGCCATGTTCACACTTCCAACCATCACATTAGCGTCCAATTTGAATAACCTACCTTGCTTGAAACCACTAGCAATACATTTTTCATCTTTCAAGATAGAACATGCTCCATGCTTGAAATGTACATCTAATCCACTATCCATAAGTTGTCCTACACTCAACAAGTTCTTTGTAATTGAAGGTACATAAAGAACATTGTCTAGATCTACTTTTTTAGATGTTCCTAGACATAAAGGAATGGATCCAACACCTACAATCTCACATTCTTGATCACTTGCAGTGAAGATAAATCTCTTAGAACTATTATAAGAAAGTAGATTAGAAAAGTAATCTTTTTGGTGAGTCATGTGAGAGCTTGCCCCACTATCAATCCACCAAGTGTCTTGATTAGATGTTTGTGGTGAGGATACCATCAAAGATAGATTGCCTTCTTCTTCCTCCTCAAGCACAAGATTGCCTTGATTGTCCTTCTCTTGGGCATTCTTCTTCTTGTAGCACTCGGATGCAAAATGTCTCTTTTTTTCCACAAAAGAAACACTTTAGCTTCTTCTTGTCCTTCTTGATCTTGCCTTTGGAACTTGATGTTGTATCTTTGTTCTCCATCTCCATCTCTTGATTTCTTTTTGGATGGAAACTTCTTCTTCTTTCCTTTCAAAGAAAAGTTAGCTTTTTCATCATCATCATTCAAAGATAAGGAACTCATCCTACTTTTGATATAAAGCATTCTACTCTCCTCACTAACAAGCACACTTCGAAGTTTTTCAATACTAGGAAGTGAATCTTGAATAGCAAAGGTTTGAGCAAGATTGGAATAATCATCTCCTAATCCATTCAAAATGATTTGAACTAATTCATCATCTTTGATTTTATCATCTATAGAAGACAACTCCTTATTCAAAGATTTGATCCTAAAGACATAATTTTGGGCACTTTCACTACTTCCTTTCATGCTTTGAAGGATTTGATTCCTAAGCATGAGTATCCTTGAAGTGTTCTTGGATTCATAAATGGCTTTAAATGAATCCCATGACTCTTTGGATGTGGTACAAGATGAGATTTCTTTCAAAAGTTCATTACTTACATTCATTTTTATGCAATGTAATGCAACTCTACATCTCTTTTTGTACTTAGCCAATTCAACTCCTCCTTGAGGTTCTTGTTAAGCCAAGAAAAAGACGGGTTTCCCATCTCTTTCTCGGTCGTGTGTACGGGAAGTGGGCTCGGTCCAACTAGGAGCCTTGGAGATGTTGCCTTTCACCAACTAGCTTAAGATCCGATCATAAAACTACATTCTAAAAACTAAGCATATATCACACTCACATTACCATGGAGAGAGAGGAAGAGAGATTATGAGGGAGGGAAAGAGAGAAAGCACCAAGAGAGAGAGAGAGAGAGAGAGAGAGAGAGAGAGAGAGAGAGAGAGAAGGGGAAGAGTTCTATTAACCTTCAAATGATGGAAATACAAGGTAAATGGTCCCTTTTTATAAGAGTGAGAGTGGAACCTCCTCATCACCCATTGGCTACTGAAGTTCCATCAAGATCACAATCTTGACCATCCGAATCACTTTGTGTTTCTTGGGTGCAAGTTGTGTTTCTTAACTTAGAAACTTGCAAAAGCTAAGTTAAAAGTATATTATTTAAATATTAGTGCACATGGCACTTTCTAGCCTAAAGGCCCAATGTTGGACTTATATGCGCAGAATGTCAACTGGTTGCCTGATCCTGATATTTTTGACTCTCTACCACATTCATGTAGCGTTTGGGTTTACTATAGGAGCCTTTTGCCAACTTTTAGAATATTCCATGTCATTTCTAGAATCGGACAACATTTTTCCACGACCAAATAGGTCTCAGTCCCATGGCACTGCATGTGACGGATCTTTGGGATGGTAGCGTTTTGCTGTTGATGAGTCCATGACATTGTCAATCGGATTTGGCGTTGTGGTGGTCGGCTTGCTGTTGGAACGCATTGGCTTCAGGGGTTGACTACTCTTGTTGATCTCTGCAATGGGTTGTAATCAACTGCCTTGGCCTTGCCTCTGTCAACGTTCTTTGTAGGAGTCTTTGTGAAAGCACATTTGACTTGTGAATCATAAGGTTACAAGTTGTGGGTTCAGTTGGTATTACAATGTCCAAGGATTGTTGTATCGCCCGTTGAACAATTTCTGGTAGTTTCTGCATAAGATCAGCTGTCGCTTGTTGTTTGATTGTCTCTACTAGTTCCATCATGTCTGAAGGTACTTCAATTTATTTGACGAATGTTTTAGTGCGTTTGGCAACCTTTGCAATATCCCTCGATTCAACAACCATTTCAAAGCTTGGTTGTATTATAATCTTGCGTTTGTAGCGCTGGGTGACTGGGTTTGCCTTTTGGTGACTCACATGCATGGCAAAGATGGATTCTACCATAGTCGATTGTAACCGCAATGGACAATCTAGGCAGGGATGTCCAATGCCACAATTTGAACATAATGCCATGAAGGCTGTTGGGTTACCTTGGTGTGGGCATCCTGATTTGCGATGTCTTCCACCACATCCATAGCATTGTATCATTGGCAAAATGCCATCGCCTCGGAACTGGATTGCATAAACTGGTATACGCTCTTCACTAGATCCTTCCACATAATATAGTGGAGAACTGTCGTGGGTTTTGGCTCCCATAGATCTTGGCAATGCACATGGTGAATTCACAATTGGCGCCAATCTTTCACCTATTGTCTTCGAAATGGGTCCATCTCTTGAAGATGAACTGCTTGGGTGCACCATCTGCTCAACTTGCTTGCTTGTTGTCAAGGGTGGATCTTGGAACTTTTGATGCCTTTCTGCTACTGCTGGTTTTGTAACACGAAACTTTTTAGTTGGGCAATTGGCAATGTGATGGTTCTCGAAACAATATGAACATTGCCCACTTTGAAGCAACATTACCTTACAAGCAGCGACACATGCCTTTGGATCATGTTCCAGATCTTGATCTTGAGCCGTTAAATCATTTTGGTCATCATCCTTTCTTGGTGAAGCTTGTTCTTCTGTTGTCTTTCCGTTATTTTGCATTAGCGTTGTCAAAATTCTTGAACCTCTTATTGATGGTAATCCAGATATTTTATACAACTCAGATTCTGAGTCAGTATCTCGAAAGGCCAACAATGTCGATTCAATCTTCATGGCATCAACAAGAACTTGTTTCAATGTAGTGTAAGAGGTGAGGTTCTTCATTTGATAGTGAATCCATCTCCAAGAACTATGAATCTCAGATGTTGATGTTGCACACGCATCTTCACAGATGTAGGCGGTCGAACAATTTTTGTTCGTTCTTTCTTTGCCCATCTTCGAACTCTCGGGCTCCTCAACATAGGATGAACTATTGTTGTTCTCCTATCTATTCTGCACTGATTTGTTCCTCAGGTTCTAATGACAATCCATGGCTGCATGACCCTTCTTGTGGCAATAGATACACTCAATCTTGGGATTGAGCCAGCATGTATCAACTGTATGCCCATCTCTTCTGCATCTCACGCAGGTCTTCTTGTCTGCACCTTGTTGTTTCGACCTCCCTTTGGTCTTCCAGTTGCCTTTGCTTGTTCCCTCTGCTTGCTGGTACGTAGGATCTGATACCATGTGAATTTCACACGTGTGGAGTGTCCACTAAGTGTGATTTAGATCTCCTAAGATGTGTGAATGCACAATGATCAAGATTAGATTGAGATTCAAGATCTATGTCACTCTCAAAGGCAAAAACACACTACTACATGCATTTACTCAATACCAAAGCACATACACACATGTGGGAATTTGTTTTTTCAAAAAACTAAGTATGGAAAAGGCCTACTCTCGGGTAGAGAGAGAGTGCATTCAATTGCTCTCGGTTAGAGAGAGAAAACAAGTAAACACTTAGACTCAAAAACTTGATTGATCTCCAAATTACTTAGCACCAAATGAGAAGTACAATGATACTAGTAGATCCACGAGCTAATCCAAACTCAAACATGATTGGACTTCTTATTTACAACCTCTTAATCCTATTGGACCAATGATGCATCCACCTCTTGATTCTATTGGATCATTCTCAAGCATAACTTAAATCCTATTGGACCATTGATGCTTCCACCTCTAAAATCTATTGGACCTCTTGAACTTTGACTCGTCACACATCAAACTAAATCAAAACACTTGTCAACAACCTATTTAGCTCGAGTTTCACCTCTTACACTACTTTGGCTCAATAGAGGCATTACATGTGGATTCGATCAATGTGCCATCTATGCCAATTTTGACCCTATCAACATTCTACACCAAGATACTTGACATAGAAAAGTGTAAGACCTCTACAACTAACATAGATAACCTTTTTGTATTTTTCACAACTTTGATGCTAAATTCAAATATTGTTTGTCCTACACAATGTAGTTTTTCACATTTGATTTTGAATTGACGCTAAAAGACAATGTCAGATCAATAACACAATTGGTTTTGATGCATATGATTTCTCAACAATATTTTGAAACATTAGTATAGAAAATCTTGCATCCACGCCTCCTAAAAAAACAACTAGTCATTTGATCAATTGGACCATGGATGTAACCCACCAACAAGAATCTTATTTTTATTTTTTTGCTAATGTGTTTGTCCACCAATAAAGACAAATATGCCAACATAAGCTAATTTTTATCTTCCCTAACAGTTTTGTGAAGTTGAAAATAAGAGGTTCTAAAATATTATCACCAAATTTGGATATAAAGACGTACTCTCTGTCCATCGCTTCTCTCCAGAGATCAAAGTCTGTCTGGCTGAGTGCTTCATCAACGATAGTCGGTTCCTAAATTAGATAGCAGACAGACTTATCAATATAGCTTATAGGCTATGTGCACACTCTGGTTGATTTGCTTGGAGCTGGCGAAGGCTAATTATCCAATTGTTGGTTTTGTTGTTCCTGTGTAGTAACATTTTTTTTGGATTTGCTATCGAAAAGCTGGCTGCCTGTTGGCATATTCTAACTTGAGAGTCGAATTGTTGTGTCGATAGCATTGGAGTATTCGATAGTTCTTTTGGAACTTTGCTCTTGCTTTTCAGGTTGATAAATTGATCCTAGATGAAGATGACACCTCTGCTAAAAAATATCTTCAAAGTATTGAGATTATATAGCTTGTAGGTTATATTCGAAGGAGCATAACCAGTAAATATGGATTTGAGAATCTGGAAGTCTAATTTTTTCCTGGTCTCTTTTGGGATCTACACACATGGGCGATGCATCCAAACACTCCAAGGTTCTTCACTAATTGTTTGATCCTGTCCAAATTGTGAAAATTTGGCTAACTTCTGGCTTGACTATTTTGCATATCCTTGTACATATGAAAATCTTACACATGTGGAGCATGTTCCCACGTGTGGAACGTAGTCATAATCATGTTAGATCTATGTTGAGCTAGGCGTACTTGAGATTTTGTAGACATCTATCCACATGTTAGAGGAGATAGGGCCAATATTGATTGTAGAGGCAAAATGGGCAAGTACACATGTAAAGTCATGATTAGGCAAAAGGGATTTGATGTGGCTCGAGCAGGATTAGGCTTGTTACATTTGCCATGATGAGGTTGGATGTGTGACACCTCCCTATGTGTTGGCATGAGAGCTAGTGACCAATCAAAAGCTAGAAATCCACTAAATTGGTCCAATCAAGTTTGAGGGCTCATAAGTCACTCAACCAATCAAATTAGGAGGAGGAAACAAGGGGTTCAATCATGTTTCACTCCCCTTCAAGTTGGAATATTGCTACTGATATGTGTATTAGATCAATTCCGTGTGAGTTTTATGGAGTTAGTGAGATCTCCTACATTTAGAGCTTTTTGGCTTTCTCTCTCTACTCGAGTAGTTGTACTTGGATTCTCTCTCTACCCGAGAGCAGCACTTTATGAGACTTAATTTTTTCTTCTCATGATTCCCACATGTGTGAATGTACTTTCATGGATGATATTTGCATGTTTCATTGTGCCCTTGCCTTAGATTTGTGAGATAGATCTTGGATTTCAATCTATCCTTGATCTATGTGCAATCACCACATCTTAGGACATCATAATCACACTTTTGGGCACTCCCACACATATGTAGTTGCATCTCCATAGCCACCAAGTTGATTTTTGGACCAAGAGGGGTCATAATCACATTGATTGGGCCTGGCCTAGTACTGTACAGAATTCAGTGCTCAGACACTTGTGAGGATCAGCTAAATTTGACTTTCTGGTTCTCCTCCAAAATAGATCCAAAATCTATGCTTGATAGCTTGCTAGAAAGCTAGTAGAGTCAAGATTGTGTTGAAATTTGTTGCTATAGCCAATTGAATCAAGGTGGGTAGGGCATCCAAACTGGTTGGATACATTTGGTTTGACTCATATCTTGCTTGTTTGATCCAAAAACTTAGAAAAAATCTTGCCAATCTAGTCTATTTGAGATCTAGACAATTTTTTGAGGTCATAGCCACATAGTTTCATGCAATCCAATTGTATTTGAGTCATTTGTGGATGTTTTTGAGTGCTTTTGTGTACTTGAGTCAAGTTGATCCAGAATTTGTCCTTGCTCCATCTTGGGATGAGAGTTTGATCTAGTGTGAAAGAGACTAGAAGAGCTAGTGAGATAGGTCTCACACCTAGTTGATTGGAGGTATTAGGATACCATCATTGAATCCTTGAGAGAGAGAGAGAGAGAGCAAAATTGTTTGATCCATTGCAAGTCAATTTCTCAAGGGAAGATGGCTTCCGTAGGTTCCATTTTGTTGGACCATGGTGGATGTGTTGTCTGTAGGAGATCGTGGGTGGCTGCAATCGTTGTCTAATCTATTAGTGCAACTACATGGGGTGAGCATGAAAAGGGTGCGATGTCAACCAGTGCTGAAGTGAACTTTGGTGATGATGCAAAAAGTGCGTCACTCTTATGAATGGCCTGTCACCTTAAACTGTGTAGAAACACAGTGTCGCGATTCTTTCGCCTTTTCTTCGTCTGTGCGAATTTGCGTGTAAATATGAAGACTTCGTGACAACATTAGTAAATATGCAGCAAGAATGGAGGCAGATAAAAAATGAGATTTAGGAGAGTAGAGGGAATAAATCCAACAAAATCTATGTTTGGTCTAGTACAGATCATTGCGTACATAAGAGACCTTGAGTGATAAGAAAACTCACGCATTTGATGACATTGTTCCTTTGCTAAAACAATTTCGTTAAACCTTAAAGATCTTGTTGGCGCACACCTTTTGTCAGCACACCTTTTGTCAGCACAACTTTTTGACCTGGAAACTTTACTTCGCAAATATAAGGATGTATTTGCATGGAACTATACAGAAATGAAAGGAATCCTGCCTGACATAGCGGTCCATACGATTCCTTTAGAAGACAATGCTAAGCCTGTTAGGGCTAAACCTTATAGATGTAACCCTGTCTATCACGAGAGAATCGATGAAGATATTAAAAAATTGTTGGATGTTGGTTTCATCTATGAAGTCCAACATACTAATTGGGTATCACCCATTGTGGTTGTACCCAAGAAAAACGGAAAACTTCGTATCTGTGTCGATCTAAAAAATCTTAATGCAGTTACGAAGAAAGACCATTTTCCCTTGTCTTTAACGACCCAAATCTTAGAGGAAATGGTAGGAGCTAAAGCTTTCAGCTTTTTGGATGGATTCAGCGGTTATTTCCTTGTTCAAATAGCCCCTGAAGATAAACATAAAACGGCCTTTGCAACATAAAATGGGGTTTATGCTTAAAATGTCATGCCTTTTGGCTTATGCAACGCCCCTTCAACGTTTTAGAGGGTCATGCAACTGGCCTTCCAAGACCTGTTACATCGGATTGTCGAGATTTATCTCGATGATTTGGGTGTACATTCTTTAGCCGACAAGCACCTCGAGGCTTTAGAAAAAATCTTCATTCAATGTCGTAGATTTGGAATTTCACTAAACCCTGATAAGTGTCAAGTCTGGGTCAACCATGGGGTAGTACTCGTACATATAATTTTAAAGGACAGTATTTCTACCGACCCTTCAAAGATTAAGGTAATAGTTGAAATGCCCTTACCTGCAACAGTGAAGGAAGTTTACATCTTCCTCGGTCACACTAATTATTATCAAATCTTTATAATCGATTATGCCGGCAAGGCACGACTCATTTATTTAGTTGTGGTAGATCCTCGATGGAAAGCCTTTGAGGAGTTAAAAATAGCCCTTACTACAACACCCATACTCTGTTCACCAGACTACACGAAAGAGTTCCATGTGCATTCGGATGCCAGTAAGTATGCCATTGGAGGTCTTATTGTAGAACCGGACGAGTATGGCAAAGATTTCTCAATACATTTCTTGAGCAGGCAACTAGTGTCTGCTGAAGTAAACTATACCACCATCGAGCGAGAAGCATTGACAATGGTCTATGCTGTTCAAGAACTAAGACATTATTTACTAGGCCAGACCTTTGCCTTCTACACCGACCATCAAGCCTTGTTATATATTGTTAATAAATCATGTAAAACAGAACGTATAGCTCGATGGTTGTTGATATTAGAGGAATTTAATTTTCGCGTACTCGTTCGGAAAGGAACCCAACATTTTATGGCGGATCACCTTTCTTGGCTCCCTAATGCTGAAAAGGCAACTGCACCAGTCAACGATGATCTTCCTGATGCATGTCTTTTTCAGATTGATGCTACACCCTATTACTATGACTTTGTATGTGGACGACACACTGCTTTTCAACAACAATATTGATCTAATAAAATATGCTAAATCGATGTTGTCATTAGAATTTGACATAACAGAACTGGACAAAGCTCATTATTGTCTAGGTATTCAAATCCAAAGAGACAAAAAGCGAAAGTATTTACATTACTCAGCAAAAATACATTCACAATATGTTAATCAGATATAATTTAATGAATTGCAAGCTAGCTCACTTAGCAATGGACCCAGGACTCAAATAAGACTCAAATTTTTTCGATGAATCGAATTTTTCCAATGTCTTTAATTTTTCAAAAAGACTCGAATTTTTGGAACGACTCGAATTTTCCACACAACTCAAAATTTTCCAAGGACTCGAATTTTGGAATGATTCAATTCCTTGAACGACTCGAATTTTGTTTTTTCTGAGAGACCTTTAATCGGACATCTATTCTGGATATAAGTTGTAGTGGAGACAACAACCCATAAAAATTTCAGAAGTGTCGCATGAGCAAACATACACTTGGCCGATTCGACTTTCAACTTTTGATCAGTAATGACTCCAACAGAAAGTAGATTTTTCTACAAACCTGGTACGTAAAACGGATCATATCAAAAGCTGATAATTTCAGTTCCTCTAAATTTCTTGTCTTTAAGTAAACCATACTTTGCGCGAATATCCACATGAAGATAATAAAGCTTAGACATCAATAAAAACTAGTAATAAATAAAATAAGACTCATATGAATATAGAAATATGACATATTTAGAAATGGCAACAAAGAAGTGTTCATCTATGGAGATGGCAACTGACTTAAAATTTGCCTTGCACAGGAACACAGATCATGCTACACAGTAACACAGACAGAAAACACTCTCCACAGCAAGCTCACATAGCAACTGTATTTCTCAAAATGAAATTACATTGTACATATAGTTGTTCACTCAGGCAACCCATGCATGACCCAAGTTGCCGTTGGCGGGACGCGTGTCCCGTCGACTTGCCTCGTGGCGAGGCCAACTGATCCTTATCCACTGATAGGACCCACAGTACAGTAACACAGTGATTCTACTTTAATTCTAACTCTCTCCCTTAAAGTAGAGTCTACTTTTTATACAGTCATATACATAGCTTTAAAGTCAACACACTTTAAGTACAAAAAGCTTTGATCTAAACTTATCAAACTTTTCTCCAGCAAGTGGCTTAGTGAAAATATCAGCTAGTTTTCTTTTGTGCTACAATGAACAACATGAATTTCATGACTCAACAGCCTCTCACGTATAAAGTGATACTGAATCTCAATGTGTTTAGTTCTCGCATGGAACACTGGATTCTTTGCTAGCTGAATGCCACTCTGACTGTCGCTATGTAAAGTCGTGGAATTTTTCTGCTTCATGCCAACTCCTTCCAAGATTTGTCTCAACCATATAGCTTCTTGTGCTGCACTACACATTGTCTTATACTCTGCTTCTATGGTGGAAAGAGCAATTGTTTTTTGCTTCTTACTAGACCACGAAAAGCAACTACCACAAAATTGGAATACATACCCTGTGGTAGATCTACGATCATCATAGTCACCTCCCCAATCCGCATCCACATAGCCACGCAACTCAGGTAAACTATCATGCTTCATGTAGATCAAGCCATACTCTGAAGTGCCTTTCACATAACACAAAATGCGTTTAGCTGCCTTCCAATGCGTTTCCATAGGTGCTGCCATAAACTGACTTACAATGCCAACAACATAACATATATCTGGTCTAGTTGTGGTAAGGTAAATCAAGCTCCCTACTACTTGTCTATACAACATGGCATCAAATGACTGTGACTCATCAAGCTTAAAAAGCTTTTTACCTGGTCCAATAGGAGTATTTACTGGTTTGCAATCCTGCAACCTAAACCTGTGCAGCAACTCTTTGACATACTTCACCTGTGTTAAACCCACTTCGTGTCCTTTTTGCCACGCCTCTACTCCAAGGCAGTAATGCATCAAGCTGAGATCTGTAATCTCGAATTGTTCCATGAGGTCTTTCTTGATCATGTCTATCATCTCTTGATTATTTCCCATAATAATCAAGTCATCAACATAAAGAGCAATCAAAGCAACCATACCATCAAAGCATAAGACATATAGATTTAAATCAGAGTGTGTTCTCACCATCCCCTTTGAACGAAAGTAGGCATCAATCTTGCTATACCACGCACGTGGTGCTTGTTTAAAACCATAAAGCGCTTTATTCAAGCGACATACTTTATTTTCCTGTCCCTTCGCTACAAAGCCTTCAGGTTGATCCATGAACACTTCTTCTTCTAACTCACCATTTAGAAAAGCAGATTTCACATCCATCTGATGCAAAGGCCAACCAAAATGTGAAGCTAAAGCAACAAGTAGACGTAGAGTATTCCATTTACAAACCAGCGCAAAGGTCTCCTCATAGTCGATGCCTTTACTTTGTGCATACCCTTTGATCACCAATCTTGCCTTGTGCTTTGCTATATTTTCATCTGCATGGTACTTAGTCCTGTATACCCATTTGCAACCAATGGGTTTCTTGCCAATTGGTGGTTCTACTAAGTCCCATGTGCTATGCTTAGCAATTGACTCCATCTCCTCTCCCATGGCCTTGACCCAAATGTCATCATCATTCGCTTCACCATAAGTCGAAGGTTCTTTGCTTTGAATAATGCTAGATAAGAGAGCATAATTTGCTTCATACCTTTCAGGTTGAGTCTTCTCTCTTGTTGATCTTCGTAGCTCTCCCTGTTTAGATGATCTTGGAAAGTCATCCATGTCGTGGATCTCCAACAATCTCTCAAACCACTTAGGGAGCTTCCTGTCATGTGATCGGTTTCCTGGTGAGAATGTATCCCACGATACATCCTTCTCCTTGCGTTTGTCACCTGCAACTTCAATCCTTCTTGCACCAAAAGGTTTGTCCCTACCTCTCCAACCTGTCTCTTGAGGTTGAGTAGTAGTATCTTGAGATGTATCCTCATGTTCATCACTCGGAAGGTCAATGAATGGATCATCATCAGGTGGTATCCTCACTATACCATCTTTCCCACTGGATGTGTCTATCTTCTCAGCATCCTCATCTTCATACATCTTGGATTCATCAAAGGTAACATCACGGCTTATATGGATTTTTTTTTCCACTGGATCAAAACATCTATAGCCCTTCACACGATCATCATATCCTAGGAATATGCACTTGATAGCTTTCACATCAAGTTTACGTCTCTCTTCCTTAGGAATGTGTACAAAGGCCTTACATCCAAAGATTCGCAAGTGGTTCACCTTTGGCTTCTTCTTCGTGAATGCTTCCTCATGTGTTATCTTTGGTATGGCAATGGTAGGACTTCTATTTTGAAGATAGACTGCCGTACTGCATGCTTCTGACCAAAAATCTTTTGGTAGTTTCATCTCAGCTAGCATAGATCTGGCACTTTCCACAATCGTACGATTCTTGCACTCAGCTACACCATTGAGAGCAGGAGTATGAGCTTGCATAAATTGTCTTTTAATCCCACATTGATCACAAAGATCATTGAAGTCATTAGACTTGTACTCACCTCCACTATCTGATCTTAGAACTTTGACCTTCCTACCTGTCTGATTTTTGACCAATGCTTTGAAGCTCTTGAAGTTGTCAAATGCATCTGATTTCTTCTTCAAGAAGTAGATCCACGTCTTACGTGACATATCATCAATAAAGGTCATGAAATAGAAGGCTTTACCTAAGGACATGGTCCTCATAGGCCCGCATAAATCTGTGTGGATTAAATCCAGGATGTTCTTTGCTCTTGCTCTATGCTGCTTCCCATATACACAAGATTCGCACATTGATTTCAAGTGATCTTCTATGGTAGGCAATCCTGTTACCATCTCCAATTTTCTCATCAAACTGAAGCTTCTTAAGTTCAAGTGAACAAGCCTCTTATGCCACAGCTCAGTTTGCGATGGAATGGACGATACAAGTCTATGTTGCCCCTTGATTGTAGCATTCAACTTGTACAATTTTGTATTGGGCTCCCTTACTCCATCTGCAATAGCTTTGAACTTTTGGTTCACATCCTTCACAAAGCAACGATCATGGGCAAATTCTACTTTAAACTTTTGATCAGTAATGACTCCAACAAAAAGTAGATTTTTCTTCAAACCTGGTACGTAAAGTACCTCCCTGATCATCCTGCTTTTGCCATCAGGTAGTTGGATTGAAATGGTGCCTATCCCCTTGATCTTGCACACCTCACCATTTGCTTGTGAAACGGATGTTCCATTATCCAACACTTTCAAGCTACTGAACCAATTCTTGTTACTTGTCATGTGTCTTGTGGCTCTTGAGTCAATATACCATGCTTGATCATCTTGATTAGATGACAATGTAGATATGAAGATGCTAGAGTCTTCAATCTCACCCTCGTCGACAAGGTTACCTGCTTGTTTTGGTTTCTCTTTGCCTTGTTCCCCCAGGAATTTGCGACATTCACTCTTCCAATGGGCCTTTTTACCACAATGGAAGCACTTGCCTTTCTTCTTAGTCTTACTGGAAGATCCCTCGTCCTCCTGAGACTTGGCAAATTGCTGTTTAGACTTCTTCTTGCCCTTGCCCTTGCCTTGTTTTTGGCGTGTCGCAAGTGCTTGATCGTCAGTATTTTGACGTCTAGCTTTCACCATTTCTCGTCGTTGCTCTTCCTGCATCAAGATTCCTGTGAGCTCGTCAAAGGTTGGCAATCTTTCTCTTGATGCTATTCTGCTCACAAACATCTGATAGAGTTCTACAATGACGCACAATGCATTGTGCACCAGCTCCACATCACATATGCGCTCACCAATAGAATGCAGTTCATCCCTCATTGTCTTGATTCTGGTCATGTACGTCTGAATGTGCTCTCCTTGTTCCATTTGGGCACTATTCAGCTTTGACTTCAGAAACATGATTGTTGACGGATTTGACATCTCAAACTGCTCCTTTAGCACATCCCATGTCTGTCTGGGGGTGTAACAGCATCACAAATGTGGGTAATGATGTGATCCTTCACTGACAAAAGCTTTCCTCATCTTTTTGTCGAACACTTTGATACCCGCTTCATTTGGCGGCTTTTTCTCATCACATGTGACGACTTCCCACACGTCTTTCTCCATCAGTATGTTTTTCATTTTGAATTTCCACATTGCATAGTTGGAAATCCCGTCCAATTTGCTACTTTCACTCAAAATGGACTCTCCCATGTTTGCCATCGCAAAATTGCTTGAAACTTCAGCCGTAGGCTAAAAATAGTATGTCGAAGCCAACAATGATGTCAGAAGTTGAAAATAATGACCTACACTTTTTCCCTTACCATGCCACTCGCCACTTTTCCACCAATTTGAAAGCCAAATCAGCATCGCCTTTCGAAATGCACTCAGTCATCAACTCCCAACAACGTGCCCAGTGGAATGGTGAAATCACTTCTGGCACACTCCGAACACTTTCTCTGCTGCAATCACTCTGTTTTGCTGTACCGTACTTGTAGGCACAGTCCGGGTGCGCTTCGTTTGGAGGTTATAGCCTTTCATTTGGGTCAAAACGGGCAGAGGACCCAGAAATAGGGACTTTTCTAGTTTTTGAACTGTTTCTTCACTTTGAAGAAACTTCACTCTTCACTTGTGAAGGGACCCAACTCAACTTTCACTTTGAAATTTTTTAATGAAGTTGAAGGCTAAAATGCACTTCACTCCTTCAGGGCCTACTTCAGTTAAATCCAACGATGGATTTCAATCCTGTGGTCCAGATTGTAATTAATCATGTCCGTCGATCGTTGTGGAGAAAGATTTAATGGACTTCGTTGCATTGGCACGTTGTACTGCACTCATGAAGCCGCTATCCTCTTGCAAACACTACGAGGTCATTGTGGTTCCTTGCATGCGAGCTGTCCGCGACCTCTCCTCTTCTTTCATCCAAGGTTTTTGGATATGGCTGCCACGTTCAGATTTATCACATCCTCTTTCCAGATCGCGGCTGCACACGACCACTTCAGACCTGATTTGCACTGCTAGGGCGCCCTCCTCTGAGTTTTTACAGCTTGCAAAACGGATCAGTATAGAGAGAAATCCCTGCTTTTGTGCTTCCAAACCCCAGACCAGGGTTTTTCACACAAATCTGTTCTTGGCTTCCAATTCACAGTGTTATGACAGGCCTATCCTCTAGCTCTGAGGTCGTCCTACTGCTAGAACTCTGATGCTTCAATCCGTTTGTCAAACGGTATCCGATTGAATGCACATTGACTGCAAACACCAAATAGCTTGCTTCGGAATTTCAAAATTCCATTTGCTGAGGTTCTGATTCAGCCGACAACCCTTGTCTCTGAATCCTCACATAGTCTTGTGAAAGATTTCAGATCCTTAAGATCCAATCTACTTGAATGATCTTTGGTTAGAAAGAGAAATACACTACCAATTTCACCAATGTAGAAAAATCAGCATCTACACACAATTTGAGATGCAAACACTAATAGAACTTGATCAAACTTGAATGAAATGATTATGTACTGTTTCTGTCCGTACAAAACCAGCAAGCTACTGTATTTCACACGTGTGGATCCAAAAATAGCAAATATAGATCATTCTACACATAGAATTGCCAGCAATCACCAAGATAGTGCACCAATGGATAGTAGAACCCAAGAGAACCATGTATAAGCATGAAATGAGATAGAGAAGAGAGAAGATGACTCTCTCCACGAGTTACATCCTTTTATAGCAGGTCCAAACCCTATTTGGCCACTTGGCTTTCCCACCAAAATGCTAACCCTACCAATTTTGGGTCTAGATTCAATGTACCCAACTTATTCAAATTGAATCTACTCAAACTCGCATTCTATCTTTTCCACACTTTCAAAAAGTGTTTATTCAAATGAAATTTAGACTAATGAGCTTTGAAAAGTCAACCTCTAAGTCTAAAACAAGTTTTGGCCTCAATATGCCAAATATGGAAATATTGCAAAATGTGATGAAACTAGTTGAATCTTTCACACTCCCTCTTCAACTAGTTTTAGCATAGACTTTGATAATACTCCAAGTGAAGTCCTATGCTTCATGAACAAGTCTTTTCCCAATGCTTGGTGAAGATATCAGCTACACATTCCCTTGAAGACACATGTTGAAGCTCCACCTCCTTTGCAATGACTCGCTCTCTCACAAAATGATATTGTATCTCAATATGCTTGCTCCTAGCATGAAAGATAGGATTGGATGCCATTCTTTGGGCTGATTGATTGTCACAAAAGATGATTGGGCTCTCTGAAAAATCCAGCAAGTGAAGATCCTTGATCATCCTCTTGATCCATACCATCTCCTTTGTGCAATGTGTAAGAGCTTTGTACTCGGCCTCACTAGATGACAATGAGATAGTGGCTTGTTTCTTTGACATCCATGATATAGCTCCATCACCTATGAAAATACAATAAGAACTAATGGATTTCCTATCCATTACATCTCCAGCATAGTCCAAATTTGAAAATCCAAAAAGATTAGGTGATGATCCCTCATACAATATGCCAAAATCTCGAGTTCCAATGATGTACCTCAAAACTCGCTTTCCTAGCTTCCAATGCTCCTAGCATAGTTTTTGCCAATAGAACTTTGATCCATCATAAGAATGATCTTCTTTCTAAGAATATATCTCCTTTCAATGATCATGTAATGCTCAAAATAGAAACAACCATAATTGATATAGAGAATAGTGTCCACTTGGGATGCTTCACTATTTCTTACATCAATTTTACATGTAAAAATGTGACTAGAACATGAAGAATCAAATAGAATGTAAATGAAATGATTCCACCATGCTTCCAACTCTGAACTCTCTGGAAAAATACAGCAAACAAACAATAAATGTGAGTGATCAACTTTTGCTTGCATGTCTCCTCCTCCTCACGGTTTACACACACACACACACACACACACACACACACTTGCAACAATATTACTTATCACTCCAACATCGTCATATACAATATTTACACCATAAATCCACATCTATAGGCCAAGTTAAAAATTGAGAGCCATGAGCTTTGGGCTCCTCATCCACAAGTAGCACTATTGTCCAATCAACTACGGTGGGGGGCTGCAGACTCTCTTTCTTGGTAGAACTATGTCTCTACCCTACACATGGTATTTTTAAAGTGTAATGAAATGTGAGCTACTTGATTGTGTCTTTCCTAGGGCGAATAATAGGCTTTTGAAAAGAAACCACGATGTTTATCGAAGACATTCATAAGTCAAACTTCATGAGGAAAGGTCAGATTTATTAGGAGTGAGGATGATTTATAATAGTTGCTCATACATTTGTTGCATTTGTATTGAAGGTCCAAGAAGCAATTTACAAATGTTGATATGAAAGAAATCATAATTATTGATATTAGCTTTTTCTTAGTGGTGATTAGGACATATTCATGTTTATATGATGTAGAGGATTGGTGGCTAAAAGTGGTTGAATTGTAATGGTTATGTGCATTATATTCAAGGATGATGTCATGGTTATGGAGAAATATCATTGCAATGACTTGGTGAAGATGAAGGTGTGGCAGGACCTACTTTGGATGGGACACAGTCTATGTAAAAGTAAATAAAAAAATTTCTTGCAACTTTAAGTATATCGCATAGCTAGACTTACTATTCTCATGTGATGTAAGATGTGGTCAATATGAGGAAAACTTTAGATGAGGACTTATGTGCGCTACCACTTGTGGGGGCATTGGATATGGGGGAAACATTATCAAGCGCAATAGAAAGAAAGTTAACAAACAATCCCTCGTATTAGTTGAGTTGGATAAGAGTGGTTGATGTGGCAAGTCTGGATTGCTAGAGAAAAGAAGTAACTAGAAATCTTATGGTCCAATCTAGGCAACTTGGCCACTAAGTGGATGTACAATCCGTAGTGTAGATATCATAACTTATGAAGCTAGTGCTATAGATTAATGTTGGAAGTATTAGTACTAGTTTTCCATGTCTCTCGCACCATAGCCAAGTTATTTAAGAGTGTTTCTTAGAGTAACTACATCCCAAGCTTAAATCTTAGAGTCTTTTTCTATGTTGGCTTTGGACCTTGTTTTGGCTTCAACCCTATTGTGGCTTCATCCTTGTGAATATTTCCAATATCAAATGAATGCAAGAAGAATAAAAAATTGTTTTGCATGTTATAATCGAGGTGGACAAGAGCTCAAATTGGGACCAATAAGGTGTAGGCCTTTTTATCCAAGGTGCTAAGCCCACAAACATTTGGATCCTTGTGCTCTTTGGCTTGGCCTTATAGGAGATGTACAATGCATATTGTCCATAATGATGGTAGTTAAAGTAGTTACATCTGAGATATAAAAATAGTAATCAAGTAAGCTTATTTGCAAGCCATTGCGTGAATGCTTTGCAATGCCAATACTAACAACAATAATATAAGTCCTCCACAATTGTCAAGTTGAAAATTTGCAAATAGGTGTAGGCAAGACATTCATTTTCATGAGTTGACATTTTGAGCCTATTGCTCCTTGGGATTATTTATGGTATGTAAGTGTGTCACTAGAGTCTTAGTTCGTGTGGGCTCCGATCCTTGCTCACACAAATACAATAACAATGTCAAGACTGGTAGGGTAGAGAAGGGTAAGAGTGTCAATAAAGCATTTATGGTTGAGGCTCGGATCCACGCTAAACAATGTCAAGATCGATAGGGTTGAATGAGCTTATTTCTCACCATGACTAAGGATGTAGGTAGGGCCCCATCATTAAAGAAAAGGTGACATGGTTATCTTTCCACTTTAAGAGTGTCTTCTAAATGTTTAGAAAAGGATAAGGCCTTATTAGAGGAGGGTAAGGTCTCTTTACTTTTAGGCTATCTTTTAAGGGTAATGTCTCGTCACTTTAATGATGTGTTCTACACTATTGAAATAGGGTAACATTGTGATTGCATTGTCAACCATGAGGATGATTAATCTCCTTTGTTAGCTTGTTTATAATGTGTGTTGTGTGCCCATGACATCTAGAAGCCTTGAGCTATTCCCTTTCAGTTTGGCCTCTTAATCTAAATGGGTTGTATATACTCTCCATATCCATGGAAGATGGCATGAGGACAAAATGGATTACAAAGCCTCCTTACGAGCACCGGATCAAATCATGGATCAAATTACACCCGACGCTGTCCAATGTTCGTCCTGTGTCCAAAGATTTGAGGCTCTCACAAATCATCCATCACATGGCTCACTAGCATGATAAAATTTTTTCATGCTAGTGAGTCGCTCGTGCGAGCATTACCCAACCTCCTTGTGCCAACAGGCGACTTTGATTACAAGCCAATAGGCGACTTAGATTACAAGGCACAACCAAAAAATCTATAAAATAAATAAATAAATATATGAATATAATTTAAAAAATATGTAGTAGCTATTATAATTATAAAAAATGTAATTATTAATTAATGATTATCCATTGGCCCAATAAAGCAGAAGACTGCAGGCATATGCGGGACAGCTCGCAGGCCGAGATAAAGGCTGACGTGGGCTGGAGTAACACGTGTTGGAAATGCTATGATCCACGTGGCAAAAAAGGGGTGATATCTGGGTGGCACATAAAAATCTGGGAGGCCACATGTTTGCCTCACAGCCACGAATTGGGTGCCCCCCGGCGAAGGTTCGATCCCCGGACGAGGCGAATATTTAATTGTGTGGGAGTGCGACACGTGGACAGTTGGCCCCACCCGCGTGCGGGGGACGCGCTACCGGCCCAGTCTTTCGGCCGCACGTTTCTTGGCGGTGGGGCCTGCCGGTGCCGGCGCCCACGTGGTCGAATGTTGGAATCCGGCCGCCGGCGGGCGTTGCCGGCGCCGGTGACGTGACCTCGACGTCGAATCCCGGAGCGTTCAGAGATACAGGTCCGATTGGAGGGCGGGTGTTTGAATGGAGCGTTATCGACGCGAGGCATTTTGAATTTCCCATGATTGGATCTGTGCCACATGTCCCCTAGCCACGTGGAGAGATCTCTGTGGGTGCCTGGACGCCACGTGGACGAATAAGAATGGCTGCAGAAATATCTATTGAAAAATGGCAGACGAAGAAAGGAGGGCACCGGTTGGGCCGCGTCTGTAATCGGCACACGATCATGTTCAGCGGGCAACCGTTGAATATTCCGATGATCTCTACGATCTTGCCACGTGTCAGAATCTAGTATTATACGGACACGTGGCAATAAATCAAGTGGGCGGGTGTAATCGATATCGTGGACGACATGCTCTAAGCCCAACCTCTAGATGCTGGACACGTGGCAGATGTAACACGTGGAAGCTTTTCAAGGGTGGATGAGATGAGACGTGGCAAAATCGGAACGGTTAAGGGGATATCCAATGGTGGGGGAGGAGCCACCAGTATGCTAGGCCAGCTCGTGGCGATGGAGATGGCGATCCTGTGGCAGGTGAGGGCAGAAATGGGTGCAGAAATATGTGATGGGGAGCGTTTTCTTGCGAAAATCCTTCAGATTTTGATGGCTGCCATCGCCCATTTCCCCCTCCTTGCCTTCCCTTAAGCCTTGCAATCACCTCAGCTACGTACCAGTATAGCATCCATCCATGTTTCTTCTCTGTCTATGGGATTTTCTGGTATGTCTGTCACAGTCTGTGTGTTGGATCTTAGCTACATCTCTGCCTTGTGGTGTCTATCTGTGACTCTGTCTTTGTAGGATCTTATCTCGTGATTTGTGTCAGTGGGTGTTTGGGATATTTGGGTGGTGATCAGAACCGAGATTAGTGCAGGTTGTGATATTTTGTGTGGTGATCAGAACCCAGTTTCGTGCAGCTTGTGTGCTTGTGTGGTGATCAGGACTCGGTTTAGTGGTTTGAGATATTTGTGTGGTGATCAGAACCCAGAACCCAGAACCCAGAAACCCAGTTTAGTGCTTGTGATATTTGTGAGGTGATCCGAAGCAACCCAGTTTTGTGGAAGTCTTTGGCAAGCCACATATCGGCTTTGTTGGCACTGCCGATCCTTACGTTAACACTACTGCACTTATCAGTTTTTAGTGGCTCTGTGTTTCGGTCGTCTTTCCTCAGTTCTGTTGCTCTGTGGGGTACTGCAGTGTTAGTGGACTGAAGCCTTCCTGTTGGTGGATTGAAGCCTTCCTGTTCTATCTGTGAAATATATGCTTTTCAGTCTGATGCTATTGTGTACAGAAACTTGCATAAGCTTGCATCAGTCATGTGATGGATGAGCATTCCTCCTGATTTGTAAAATCATTCCTACACTCTGTGTTTGTTAACTTTCTTTTCTAGATCTGATATTATCCTGGGATCATCCGATATAATACCTTTCTTCTTGCAGCCTGACACCGTTTCTTATTGCATGCTACTTTTATCGAGAAATGGTCATCTTACTTGATGTTAAGGAAGCACATTTGGTTCATAGTTTGAGATTAAGTGTTGAATGCCGACAATGATGCAAAGATTTTTTATTCTCCCAGATTACTAAACTACGTACAAACTCTTAAAAGATAGAGGCAGTCTGTGTAGCTGCTTTAAGCATGTGACTGGGGTACAGCGTCGCTCAAAAATAAGAAGTTCGATCTTTTCGAGGATAGTCTGAAGTAGGTGGAAACAAGCAAGTGAATGGAGAGAAAGTGTGAGCTTTGCCCTGCAAGAGCGGCACTATATTGTGCAGCAGATGAGGCTTATGTCTGCTGGGAATGTGATTCTAATGTACATGGGGCTAATTTTCTAGTGGCTCGCCATTACCGCTCAGTATTGTGCCGAAGCTGCAGCTCCCCAACCCTATGGCGGGCGTCGGGTGCCCGTTTTCACCCTACCACCTGTCTATGCCCTCCCTGTCAATCTGGCAACCTTGCATCTGGCGGATCGGACAAGTCAAGCAACGAGAATCAGACAGATAGTGCCGCTGCACCTTCTGCAGTCTCTGAAATCCAGAATGTGGGAGGATGGGATACTGCTGCTGCCAAAGGTCCGGAATCTCGTATCACAGTTTGTTCAAGCTCCTGTCAAGCCAAGGAAAAGGTGGCCACATCTTCGAGATGCACTAAATCCAATAAAATAGTGAAAAGTAGCTTCAATGTCAGATGTTCGTCCGAGTCCAGGCCGCCCTCCCCCGTTTCAGTGATTTCTTCAGGAAGGGCGCTTGCAAAGAAAAGACGCACGCTTGTCTTAGAAGAAGCTTCTATTGAGAGCAGCTCTGATTCTGACTCCGAGGTAGCTCAACTTCTTGACTGTATGCTTGATCTTTCAAGCTGCTGTGATTTGTTCCTACGTGCCCTTTGATCAAGCCTATTGAATCTGTTAAACCATGCTAGGATCTAGTGAGTGTAATCAATTCTATAGTTGATATTGCTTACAGAAAACTTTGTGCAGGAATTTAGCAGCATAATTGATTCACGAGATACCGAAGATCCGAGTCAGATCGACGATTCTGCGTCCACCTTGATGGAGCCTTACTTCTTTTCGACATTCTCAAGACGCAGGCGTAGTCTGATCAGGTTACAGAATCGGACACCAGATCAAGATCGACGTGCCTTGAATCATCAGCTCACAATTCTTGATCTACGACAGCTCTGCAATAATTCAGGAGCAAGGATAGAGACAATTTTCTGGGATTGGCATGACAATCTAAACCTGAGAAGCCCAGCTACAGTTGCACTAGCAATGCGTCTTGTTCGCCGATTTTGCTGTGCAATCAAAGTCTCAGACATTGACAGGCTAGATTCCAGATTTTTTCTGGCAGGCTGCTTCTGGATTGCCATCAAATTCCACAACCCACAAGGAGCAGAGCCGAGATCATGGTTATATGAGCAATGCACAGGAATTCCTCTTAGGGTTTTGCTGGCTGCAGAAGCACGCATATATCACCTACTAAATTGGAGGATTGATCAGGAAAGCTGCACAGATGGAATGCCAAGGTGGGCAATGAATGATGCATAGCTTGACTCTGTTTCTAGAATACAAACATTATCAGATTGTAGGCAAGAAAAGCTATAGTTTGGCTTGTAATCTGGTTCTTCAAAGACTTCTAGTTGATGTCTGTGTCAGTTCAAAACCCATAATTCATTGGGCTTCTAGGATGTTGTCATCTATGACAGTAGCTCTTTGTTGCAGCTTAGCTCAAGGTTTATACTTGTCCATCTACAGCTGCTGCAGAATTCAATTTTGGCAGTTGCAAATCCTAGCCTTTGCCAAGACTTTTGAATCTTCATCATCTATTCTATGACTGCAATTTCAAATTTTAAATAGAATCAGTGAAGTTGCTCATGTGCTCACTCTTGCTCCATGGATTTTGCAATTAATCACTTGAGATGTAAACCTTACCTTTTTCCTTTGCTACAAACATGCCCATGCCAAGGTATATTTTTCAAAGACTAAAAAATTCTATATAAGAATATTTGCCTAGAAATTTTGTACACACCATGCATGCATGAACTTCCAACATTTGTTCTATGACAATCCTATCGTTGGAAAAATTACATTCTTTGATGATACTCAAATTGACCATGCAAGCGCAAATCGGTAATAAAATTTCGGGATGGTCTATAATTTCCTTGGGATGAGAATATCCACAACCACCATGTTGAGATGGTTACTCTCACTTGCTAACCCTTGTAGAACTTAAGGTGGGTGTGGGCTAGAACTCCTTGTGTGAATGTTTAGTTCACCACGAGCCCAAAACTTTGGTGGCACATTTTATAGTGTAAAGTCCACCCTTGGCCCTTCATATGAACCACTTTTGTCAAAGAAATCCATTCATGATTAGTTTGTAACACTTTTGAAAGCTGAGCGTCTCACTCGAGACAAGTTTGTATGAGGGTTGTATCACTAATGTAGTTCTCATTCTTGCGTTTTGAAAGGTAAGTGGTTTATGTACATGTATAACTCATATGGATTGGTTACAAGTTGAACGTGAAACATCTCACCACGAACTGAGGTTTATGGATGCTAATAGTTGCTAGTAGTTGATGCCACTACCTAGTTGCCCGTTTTGGCTTTTAATTGTGAGTGCTAGCCTTCATCATAACCGAGTTTGGCCTTCACCTTTGGAAAAATGATATAAACTAAGTATGCTGGTTGTACAAATTTATGAAAGCTAATGTGGACATTTGTACGTGCATGTTGCTTGCACCTATTCTAGGGTGTGGATATGTGAGTAAGAATGTGGTAGTATTTGTTCCACCTTATGCATGATGAAGTTAATGGTACAAGACTTGTGGTAGGACTCCATAGGGTTAAACATTGTACACTTCCTTTGTTATGTTGGGTATAGTCCTTGGCATAACTTCGTTCAAAATTGCCTACATCGATGGTTTCCTCAAGTGCCACATATCTAAATATGAAATACATTTAATAGAGTGCAATTGCAAATTACGATATTCACCATAGGCTCGATGGTACAATCATTATTATGCTGACCACCAAAAATTCAAATATGAAAGCTTTCTCTTCCCAAAAACTTTTATTTTATTGATATATTGTATCTTGTTGCTCTAATACCACGACAAAAATCAGGATGTGACCTCTTCTTTTTTACAACAATCATAGTTAAATGACTCGGTAAAAATATTATTACAGAAGCACTAGAGCTGATATAATCACCCAAAATATTGCATCTATATTAGCTTCTCTATTAGTTTACATTACAATGTGAAAAATGAGAGAAAGAGAGAGAGAGAGAGATTTTGACTCTCCTTTTTTGGTAGATCAAATCATAATGGCCCAAGTGTCTAAGCAACCTAAGGTAGGATATAGTGGCTAAACATCCAACTTATACCAAATCCACCCCTCTATGAGGTTGTCACAAATATGATTGCATGTATAGCATGTTTTAGTGTAAAGAGACAGCTAAAAAGATAGATATTTAAATGTTGTCACTATCGTCTTCCACCATGTGAGCTTTATGGAGTTAGTGAGATCTCCTACATTTAGAGCTTTTTTGGCTTTCTCTCTCTACTCAAATTTTTGTACTTGGATTCTCTCTCTACCCGAGAGCAAGGCTTTATGAGACTTAGTTTTTTCTTCTCATGATTCCCCCACGTGTGAATGTACTGTCATGGATGATATTTGCATGTTTCATTGTGCTCTTGCCTTAGATTTGAGAGATAAATCTTGGATTTCAATCTATCCTTGATCTATGTGCAATCACCACATCATAGGAGATCATAATCACGCTTTTGGGCACTCCCACACGTGTGAAATTCAACACAAACTTTGTGAGGGATTTTACCTGAGAGGGCTTTAGTCGAATATCTGTTCTGGATGTAAGCTATAATTGAAATGGCTTCAGCCCAGAAATTATTAGGCATTGATGCGTGAGCTAGCATGCACTTAGCCGATTCGACTAAGGTGCGGTTCTTCCTCTCAACAAGCCCATTCGACTGAGGTGAATAAGGAGTGATGAACCGTTGTTCAATGCCTTGGATGAGGCAGTACTCCTTGAATTGGGTTGAGATATATTCTCCAACGTTGTCTGACCTTAGGGCTTTGATTCATTTACCAGTCTCTATCTCTACGAGCTCCATGAATGTCTTGAAGAGGATGAATGCCTATGATTTATGCTTAATGAAATATAAAGCTATTCTTTTAGAATTTTCATCAATAAAGGTAATAAGGAATTTGGCACCTTTCAATGAAAAAGTTTGCATTGGGCCATATATGTTTGTATGTACAATGTCTAACAAATCTTTAGCTACATGATCATGACTTGATGTAAATGGGTTCCTAGCCTAGTTTCCAATAATAGAATCTTGGTAGACAGGGAGTTCAACTTTTCTATTTGGATAGTCGAGATCAAGTATTGTAAACTGTTTAGGCATATTCAATATAGGTGCATAATTCAAATGACCAATTCTAGAATGCCAAAGTAATCTTTTATTGATGTGAATAGAAGTATTCAGAGCTTCATTAGTAGTAGAATAATAGTGACTCAGTCTATACAAGTATCCATGTCTCTTTTCGAGTGCAAGGATCTTGTTCGTCCTATCGATAACTTTGCACTGATCAGCTTTGAATTCTAATTTATGTCCTAGATATTTAATTATACTAACAAATAATAGTTTCATAGACAAATTGGGTACGCAAAGGACTTTAGATAATAGCTTGAATTGATCATTCTAGAAGCTTACTCTTACAATACCTTTACCTTTGATAGCATGTGGTAGATGAACATACTTTTTGGTGCTATAAGGTGTATAGGATTGGAAGCAATCAATTTGACTAGTCATATGCTGATGAGTGGCTCTAGAATAAAAAAACGAAGAGCTGTCGTCTGATGACCTTTGATGGTTTGTCATGAATGCATCTTCATCCACTTCTTGACTGAGGGCATGTGATCTTTCTACAATTGCATTCGCTTGTTGATTCGAATGCTTCTTCATGTTGTTATTGGCTTTCAGTATATTGTAGTCTTGAATCTCGTGGTTGGTGCAATTGTAGTATTTGTAGAACATCTTCTTCTTTGTTTGTGGATTTGATGACTGCTCTAGACTCTGTGTTGGCTTCTGATTCGACTTGGGTTGCTCCGGGCCTTTCTTCTTCTGCTTATTCAAATTTCTATTTGCAAAAAGACGTGTGAGTTTATGTTCAAAGTAACTGATTTGCATTTCTGAGATCAATTCTTGTGTATTTATGTAGACTGTGGGGCAATGCATGTAAATATGCAGCAAAATGAATGAATCTAGATTAACAATGGGATTTAGAGAGAGAAGAAATAAATCCAACATTCATGAGCTTAGATTTGAGCATTAAGGTTATCCTTAATTAGCTACAGACCTCACCCTATCATCTAAGCCCCTAATCTAGGAATCACACCCACTTGGTGGTTGGATTAGGTGTGTCACATACATTGTTACCAAAATCTCTCTAAATTAGCCTAAAATTTAGGACCTTGTTTTTGGGGCTCAATTTGGCCACCTCTAAGCATGGATTTAGATCATTTTTACATTAGTACTTAACTATGTAAAAGAGTATGTGACATTTGGCCATCTATAATGGTGCCACTCGGCAATAAACTGGGGCTATGAATAGCACAAATGTTTTTGCTTTACTCCACATAGCAAAAATGCCCAACTTAGGCAACAACAGTTTGCTACGTCATGCATGTCAAAAATCGAGAGGTCAGTCAACGGAAGCTCAAGCGGGTGCGTGTAGGATCGGAAGCGCCACAATTAGCAGCAGAATATTCAAATTGAATGATTCAGACAAATGCTCAATGAACAATACGGTAGTGAGACTAAGAATTTGCACTCTGATTAATATTTAGTCATTGAGCTTACAGTCATTGAGCGTGATAACGTTGGCTACAAAAAGATTGATCAGATTAAGAATTATCAGAAGAAGTTTTCTGATGAAGATTCTAGGATTGATATACAACAAAATATCTATAATAACCGTTTTGTTGCAGTTATTACAACTGCCTCATTTTAGTTAATGCATGTACAAAGTGGTCGGACTGTCAACACCAAGTCATTTTTTGGATCTGATTTTAGACCGACAGTATCGAAATTTACAAGTATCGAAAAAATATACAATGACTAAAAAAATTACGGATTTTATGAGTCGATCTCGTATCGAGAAATACTAATTTTGGGTATAAAAAAATATAGGATTTCTCGAGTCGATACAGTATCGAAAAATTCTATAAAGTTCGATCCTGAATTTTTCGATCTTCTGCTAGAAAAATTTGAGCATTTTGTATTTGGTTTTTCAGGATGCTCATTGATGAATGGATTTTAGACTGAGCATCAAATTTCAACACTCCCCCTTAATGTGGATCTTGAAAACTTTTGATTTTCAGATTCAACATGTCGTTGAATATGAGATGGTGCTCCTTTCCAAATTGCCTCTTTTGTGGCATTTGTGGCAGCAATGTCCTCTGATTTGGTTGATGATAATGCTACTGAGGTCTGCTTTTGGCTATTCCAAGAGATTGGGCCTTGATTGTGTAAAAATACAAATCCAAAAGTCGATCTTCTGGTATCGATATCCCCTTCCCAGTCCGCATTTGTGTATCCTTCGAGAATATTGGTAGGTTGGCTGTAACAGATGTTGAGATGTTTTGTTGCTTGGATTTACTTCATGAATTTTGTGAGTGCTTTCCAATGGACTAGACCTGGATATGATAGGAACTGGCTGAGTGAACTGATTGAATATGCAATGTCGGGTCGAGTGCAGATCATTGCATACATCAGTGAGCCGGTGATGGAGTGAAACGAATATTTCTTCATTTCCTCCATTTCTTCCTCAGTTTGAGGAGATTATTCCTTTGACAGCTATAGTCCAGGGTCGAGTGGAAAGTAGCTCGGATTGCAGTTGGCCATTCCATACTTTTCAACACGTTTGTGAGATCTCTGTTGACTGATAAAAATCAGTCTGCTGGTTCGAATTTGAAAAATTTTGAGACCCATATTAGTCATTTTGTATTTATGGGCCAGCATGCATTTCCTTTCCTTCATCAGATTGTTACTGAATAATAGAGTATCATCTACATAGAGAGTGATGATGATGAAGAAATTCGATACATACTTGAAATAAACATTCGAGTATGTTGAGTTTGGAATGAAGCCACTCTCAATAAGAAATACGTTGATTTTCTAGAACCAGGCCCTGGGTGACTCTTTCAGCCCATAGAGTGCCTTGTGGATTTTGCATACTAGGTGTTGCTTACCCGTCAGTTCGTATCCTTTCTCTTTTGATTTTGGCTCTAACTAGTACATTGACTTGTGGCACCTGTGGTGATTGGTAATTATTGAGAATTGCATACTTCATGTAAATCTCATGTCCTCCAATTTCAATGTCAATGTTTTGATTAAAATTTATTTTTGTATGTTGAATATTGTTAAAAGTCCTGGGGACTTCATGAATTAAAGCTCGTTTGAACTTTGACTAACGATGACTAACTTGAAGTTTGGACCTTTTTCAATTCAAAGAAAACCTAATTCATCGAGGATCATTAGCTTTATGAGAATTTAAGGATTTGTCAACATTAGTTACAGAGAATATTTCTTCTTATGAATCCACCTCGATTTCTTATTTGAATTCCAGAAAACAATGTTTCATCTATGTTGGCCCAATATCCGACAAGAAAGAAGAAAAATTAACTATTCCTAAAGCTTGTTTTATAGGAGTCGATTCTTGACAAACAATTATTTGAAGATGCTGATAATACTTTATTAACAGAAAAGATCTGAAACTCACCATGAAAGGTCTCTTGAAGCATTTAGGTTCAAAATTTCAGAAGATAAACTCTCACTTGTTTCAAAAGATTGAGTGACCACAAAAGGAATTGATAAAAAAGAGCTATCCTAAAATAAAATTCTTTTAGCTATAAAGAGCATAGGACCTACAATTTTGAAAAGATGGTAACAATATTCAATTTTGAAATGAATTGCTATGTCAAGCATATGAAAAAACAAATCGCTATGCGAGATTCAATAGACTTATACAAAAAAAAAAAAAAAAAAAACACCATAAAGTGTAACTAATAGCAACATGAAAGAGAAGGCTATCCTTAAATAATAAACAATTAGGATTAGAATTTTGTGATTGTAGTAGCATTTGAGGATGTTGGTCATGAAGATCATTGGTGTTCGTGAGCACCATTGGTTGACGAGCTTAACACAACCTGATGTACGTCCTGTAGACATATTTTGAAGTAGAAATCAATTTGGTTTCATTTGGATCACAAAAACTCAATGTACATAGTGAACTAGCTCGAGATTGCCAATGAGCTCCAAAAATAATCTATCTTCTCACTATGTAGAGATGGAATACATAGCAAAAGTGGCTTCCTTTGTAAAGTTAGGTGAATTTCTAGCATGTAATAAGGAAGTAAACTTAGCTTTCTTGCCCTAAAATGAAACCCTAGTCTATTTCCTAGAGTCATGCCAAGTAGGTGGCTAGTTGGTCAATTTTCACCTTAAATATAGGATGTAGGTCCTATAAACTAGGAATCACTACCAAATTGACTTGACCAACTCATTAGACTTGTTCTAACCTATAGTTGGGTAGGTTTTCCATGTGTATCCATGGCCTCACATGTGTGGGACCCACTTATGTACATTTTACATGATTCTACATGGTTTTTGATCAAGCTAGATTTGCCAATTTTTGGCAATTCTTCACACCTCAAATTTAGCTTGATCTATTTACAACTCTCTTGCTAGATGAATGAATGCTTTCAAAAGTGTCTAAAAAATCCAGCTACAAACTAGGAACCTTTGATACTCCAATAGAGAACAATGTCCATGAAGAATCTTTCATCACCTCTTAAAGGATCCCTTACAAGATGTTCCACAAATGTCACTTGAAAAACTATACATCATGCCAAGCCATGGATTCCAAGGCATTTTGTGCACTTGAAGATACATCAATTAAACTATTAAGTGCATATATAATGTTGCCAAAGACAACTTGCCTTGCTTGATCCATATGATTGAGCCTCGATGGCTCCATCTTGATACTCAAGGTTCTTTTTGGATCCCATATTACTAGTGATTTCTACAAACAAGAAACTGATTTGATTGACTCTAGAAACTCACAAAGGTCTCTTTTGTAGTGTTTCACTCAAATTAGATTTCTAATCCAACAAATGGACTTATAATCTCAGTTTTAGCTCTCGCTCACAAAGATGGAATGAAAATTAGATGATGTAAAATCTACTTACAATCAAATCTTGCCAATCTTGGCTATTTTTTGACAAAAAAATGGCTCAATCTCCCTCACTCTTCTTGATGTACTTTCAAGAACTGTAAATCACTTAAAAAGATCTTGATTTCAGCCTAGATTAATTAGATTTCATGAATCAAATTCAAATCTAATTAATGGCACTCAAACTTGGTAGCTTTTCCTAAGATTAGCACCAAAAATCTTATCAAGAATTCACAAATTCAATTTTTATGGATCAAATGAATATCATGCAATAAATGCAGATTCAAATGTGCCCACACATGTGGAAATTATGGATTTGTATCCCTACCAAGTTTGGAATCAAATCCCCTCACCAAAATGTAGATTCTAGCTCGCCCTCTCAATACTAGTTTTTAGCACCAATACTTGCTAAAAATGGATTTGCATTAGATTGGATATGATACCATGTGAAAGTACTATACTTTAGTGTGAAGAATTGAAAAAGATTATCTATGTTAGATATAGGGGTCTTATGTTTTTTACATCAAGCATCTAGGTGTAGGATGTTGATAGGAATAAATTTGGCATAGATGGCAAATTATGCAGTTCCACTTGTAATGCCACTATTGAGCCAAAATAGAGTAAGAGGCTAAACACGTGCCAATTAGAGTGTAGACAAGTGTAAAGCTTCTGTTTCATGAATTCCAAGAGGTCCAATAGGATTTAGAGGTGGAACCTTGTGAGGTCCAATAGGAAATTGAGGTGTGCTTGAATATAGTCCAATAGAATTAAGAGGTGCATGGATCAATGGTCCAATAGGATCAAGAGGTGACAAAGTATGGTCCAATCATAGTTAAGCATAGTGGTAGCTCGTGGATCTACTAGTATCATTGTACTCCTCATTTTGAAGCTAGTTGATTTGGTGATTTTATGGATTTTGTGAGTTATTGGATTTCTAGCTTTCTCTCTCTACCCGAGAGCTCATGATGCTTTTTCTCTCTCTACCCAAGGAGAGCAGCTTGTTTTTACTTAGATTATTTTTTGAATACTTCCCACACGTGTGAGTGAGAGTTGGAAGTGATTGAATGCATGTTGTAGTGTGTTTTTGCCATAGAATCAAAGATAGATCTTGAATCTCAATCTAGTCTTGATCTTGGTGCATCTACACACCTTAGGAGATCACAAGTACGTGTAGTGGACAATCCACACGTGTGAAATTCAACATGGTATCAGAGCCTACCTAAGGTTACCATGCATTTTGATCCATCTAAGTGAAAAATTTTCATCAATCTTGAGCTAGAAGTTGTCAAGGCCCATTTTCCTAGCTATCTTGTTCAATCTTGGATCAAAAGAGATCAAAAGGACATTGATTGGGTCTGACCTGATACTGTATGGAATCAGGTGCTCAGACACGTGTGAGGAACATCCAATTTCAGTTTGGAAGTTCTCTCTCATGCTTGATCCATTTATCTTGCTTGATAGCTTGTTTTGAAGCTATTTTTGTCTAGTTTCTGATGCAATCAGTTTCATTCCATTTGGTTGTGCCAATCAAAAGTTATAAGCTTTTGAAGAGGGTTAGGTAGGGCACCTAGACCTGGGTGGACACATTTGGTTTGGTCAAGAGATTGCTTGTTTGATCCAAAATCACAGTTGAATGCTTACCAATCTCATCTATATGTGATCTAGGCACTGTTTTGAGATCTTAGCCATTTTGTTTCATGCAATATCATTGTATTTGAGTCAAATTTGGTTTCTTAGTGTATTTCACACGTGCTAAGAGTGTTTGATTCTAACTTTGCCTATACTCCATCATTTGACGTGAAATAGATCTTGTTTTAGAGATATTTGTGTAGCTAGTGAGAATCAATTCACAAATAGTTGCAAGATCTTTCATAGGTGGAGATAGTACTCTATTATTGGATCCTATTGAGAGTGTGTAGAAACATTTACTGTTCATCATTTGAGTTTCCTTCACTTCAAATGTCTTCAATGGGTTCATCCTTGTTGGAACCAAGTGAAAGATTGACCACTTCAAATTATTCAATTTGGAAAATGAGGATGGAGTCCATCTTGATCCTTCAAGACGTGATGGACATAGTTCTTGGCCTTGAAGAAGAACCACAAGTTCTTCAAGAGGTTCAAAAATACAAAAAGAGAGCTAGGATGGCTCTCCACTACATTAAGATGAATGTCTCTAATGAGATATTGAGGGAGATAGGTACTTGTACAACAGCCAAAGAAGCTTGGGATTGTCTCAAGACTATCTATGAGGCTAAGAATACCTCTAGGCTTCTCACTCTTAGGAATCAAATCTTTCAAAGTAGCCAAAAGAGTGATGAGAGTGCATCTAGTTATGTTTTGAGAGTAAAAGATATTCATAGAGAACTTGCTTGTATTGGTGATTCCATCAATCAAAATGAGCTAGTTCAAGTCATTCTCAATTACTTGAGAAGTGAATTTGATAACCTTGTCCAATCCTATGCCATTAAGGAGGAGCTACCAAGTTTGGAGGCTCTCCAAAGTGTGCTAATTTCGGAAGAATCAAGACAAGAGTACAAGCTCTTGAGGATGGACAAGCTTTCTCTCACTCATAATGATGGCAAAGCTCTCTTTGCCAAGGATAAGCACAAAGGGAGGAGCAAGAACCAACATCAACAATCCTCAAGCAAGGACAAAGTCAAATCCAAAGACAAAGATGAGGAGGAAGATGATTCCTCTAATGCTTCATCATCCAAGCTCAAGAAGAAGAAGATCAAGTGCTTTTATTGTGGCAAGAAAGGTCATTATGCCACCAATTGCTTCATGAAGAAGAATCAACTCAAGCAAGCCAACATTACCAATGAGAAGGAAGACACTATTGCAAGTGATGGAGAGGGATCTCTTATGGTCTCTAGTTTCTCATCTACTCCTTTCAAGAAGGACGGCCTATGGTATATTGATAGTGGAGCCTCTTCACATATGTGTAGCTCCAAGGACCCTTTCTCTTCTATTGCACCTTATGATGGATTCAAGAAATCAATATACACTGCAAATGATTTTGAATGCCCTATTGAAGGCATAGGGAACATTCCCTTGAAGCTTGCATCCTCTAAAGTTCTTTCTCTCTCTAAAGTTCTTTATGTACCTAAGCTTACCAAGAATCTTATTAATGTTGGACAATTGCTTGATAATGGCCTTGATGTAAAATTCAATGTTGATACTTGCACTATCAAGAAGAATGATGAGATGCTTGCATTAGGATCTAGATTTGGTGGCATCTATAAACTAGATCCAAATGAGTATGTGAATGCTTGTAATATTGCTCTTGTGAACAAGCTCTCTATGGAGGAATTATGGCATAGGAGGTTGGGACATCCCAACTACAAATCCATGCTCTCTATGATCAAAGAAGCCAAAGCTATTGGCTTGCCAAAGTCACTCTCCAAGAAGATCAAGCCTTGTGAGGCTTGTGCTATTGCTAAATCTCACGAAAAGCCATTTACAAGATCTTCTATCAAAAGCAAGCATCCTTTGGAGTTAATCCACTCGGATGTGCATTTCTCATCAACTACAAGCAAGGGAGGAGCCACTTGTTTTGTTACTTTCATTGATGATTACACAAGATTCACTTGGATATATCTTCTTGCTTCTAAATCTATGGTGTTTGATCATTTCATTATTTTCAAAGCTTATGTAGAGAAGCAATTCTCATTCAAGATTAAAGCTCTTAGAAGTGATGGAGGTGGTGAATATATCTCCAATAAATTTCAAGATTTTTGTGAGCTTGAGGGCATTAAAAGAGAGTTCTCTTGTGCCTACTCTCCATCTCAAATGGAGTGGCCGAGAGAAAGAATAGATCTCTATGTGAATGTGCAAAATCTATGAGAATTGAGGCATCTTTGCCCAAAGATTTTTGGGGAGAAGCCATTAATTTGCAAATTATCTTTGCAATAGGTTCCCACATATAGCTCTTGGAGGAAAGTCACCATATGAAATCTTATTTTTGAAGAAGCCTAAGGTTGATCACCTTAGAGTTTTTGGATGCTTATGCTTTGTCCATATTCCCTTGGAAACAAGGAAGAAGGAAGATCCTAGTGCATGCAAAGGGATCATGGTTGGATACTCATCCACCAAGAAGGCCTATAGAGTCTTTATACTCTCTACTTCTCAAGTTATTGAAAGTAGAGATGTTGTCTTTCATGAAGATCAACACTCATCTTTTGAAGAGGCCGAGATCAAGAAATCTATGGATGCATCATCAATTATTGATTTTGAAGACAATCGTGATGTGATGGGGTCGAGATTTGAAGAAGACTCTCCTCGGATTTTTTTCACCAAGAAGATCCATGAGAGATAGATCTGAGCCTAAGAGGCTCTCATATGTTGACAAAGGCAAACAAGTGGATCTTGATTCCACTAATTATGTTTTTTATGTCTCTCATGAAGAGCCAAAGAATGTACAAGAGGCACTTAATACCAAGGAGTGGTATGATGCCATGAAGCAAGAGTATGATGCATTGATCACCAACAATACTTGGGAGCTTGTGGATCCTCCATCCAACAAGCATGTGATTGGTTGCAAGTGGGTATTTCGGATCAAGTTCAATCATGATGGCACCATCAACAAGCATAAAGCAAGATTATGTGCCAAAGGATTTGCTCAAATCCATGGTCTTAATTATGAGGAGACCTTTGCACCCGTTGCAAAGATGGTGACAACAAGAATTCTTATTTCTCTTGCTTGTTTTTTTCAAGTGGAAGGTGTTCCAATTAGATGTATCCAATGCTTTTCTCAATGGTTATCTTGACGAGGAGATCTATATGGAACAACCTCAAGGATTCATCAAGGATGAGTCCAAAGTGTGCTTGCTCTTCAAAAGTCTTTATGGACTCAAGCAAGCACCAAGATCATGGTATTCAAGACTTAATTCTTTTCTTATCTCACTAGGATTTACTCTTAGTGACTATGATCCTTCCATGTATCTAAAGTTTGTTGATAGCAATATTGTCATTCTTCTAATTTATGTTGATGACATTATTCTTTGTGGAAGTTGTATCAAGCTAGTTGATGAAACCAAGCTAGCACTTGGATGTGAGTTTAAAATGCAAGATCTAGGAGAGATGCATTACATCCTAGGCCTAGAAATTGATTTTTATGAAAATCATGTCTTTATATGCCAATCTAGATATGCTCACTCTATGTTAAAAAAATTCCATATGGAAAATTCTAAGAGCATAGATACTCCGATGGAACAAATTGTAAAAGATCCTAATAAAGGTGAGGAAAGATCCTTTGAGGACATCACACTTTTTAGGAGTCTTGTAGGCTCCTTGATTTGGCTTACCATTACTAGGCCCGATCTAAGTTTTTGTGTGCACAAATCGAGTCAATTTATGCAAGATCCTAAGATCCATCATTGGAAGATGGCCAAGAGGATTCTAAGATATGTATCTTCATCTTGTGATTATGGTCTACTCTATAAAAGTGAAGGTCTATCCATTATTGGCTACTCGGATTCGGACTTTGCAAGTTACAAGATGGATCGAAAGTCTATTAGTGCATACACTATCTTTCTTGGAGGCAATCTAATATCTTGGCTTTCCAAAAAGCAAGATACTATATCTCTCTCTTCATGTGAGGCCGAGTACAAAGCACTCACTACAACTACCAAAGAAGAGCTTTGGATCAAGAGGTTATTAATGGAGCTAAAGTGCTTCAAGGAGGATGATCTACCAATGATCAAGTGTGATAACATCTCGGCCCAAGCTCTTGCCAATAATCCCATATTTCATGCAAGAAGCAAGCACATAGAAGTGGCACACCATTTTGTAAGAGAAAAGCTTATTGGAGGAGTTATCTATTTGGAGCATGTCAACTCGTCCTCTTGTATTGCCGATCTACTCACCAAGCCTTTGAGCAAAAGTGCTTTCATCAAGCATAGATCTAATCATGGAGTTATATCAAGATCAATGCTCAAATCTTCATAGATAATATTTTAGGAGGAGTGTGAAGAATTGAAAAAGATTATCTATGTTAGATATAGGGGTCTTATGTTTTTTACGTCAAGCATCTAGGTGTAGGATGTTGATAGGAATAAATTTGGCATAGATGGCAAATTATGCATTTCCACTTGTAATGCCACTATTGAGCCAAAATAGAGTAAGCGGCTAAACACGTGCCAATTAGAGTGTAGACAAGTGTAAAGCTTTTGTTTCATGAATTCCAAGAGGTCCAATAGGATTTAGAGGTGGAACCTTGTGAGGTCCAATAGGAAATTGAGGTGTGCTTGAATATAGTCCAATAGAATTAAGAGGTGCATGGATCAATGGTCCAATAGGATCAAGAGGTGACAAATTTGGTCCAATCATAGTTAAGCATAGTGGTAGCTCGTGGATCTAATAGTATCATTGTACTCCTCATTTTGAAGCTAATTTATTTGGTGATTTTATGGATTTTGTGAGTTATTGGATTTCTAGCTTTCTCTCTCTACCCGAGAGCTCATGATGCTTTTTCTCTCTCTACCCAAGGAGAGAAACTTGTTTTTACTTAGATTATCCTGTTCACTGGACGGTAGCGTTTTCCAAGTTTCGGATCTAGGTATTGTCGGAAAGTGGTATGCAGAAGATAGGTCTAGCTCGAAAAGAAACGAAAACCTTTCATGCATGGTGAGATAAACTATCTTCATCTTTCCAATGCATGACTACGCCTATCAATTTCAAACAAGACAATAGTGATAGAAATCACATTTGAACTTATAGTAACTAACTTTGAAATCATTAGTACTACAATGATTACATAGCCAAATAATTAAGCATTGAAGATTATCAGACAAATAATCAGTCGTGAAGAAATACAGAAACGCAGAGATGAAACTGAACGCAATAAAGAATAGCATTGATTCAAAACAGAAGTAAATGAGTACAATAAGTTGCAGATTGAAGCCGTGTACTCTATGCTATCTCTGAGCGGTTAAAAAAAAAAGTTTGAATGAAGGCGCAATGCTGATGAGCAGTAGCGCAATAGCAATCTCTAAAACAACTCTAAGAAGTGAGCTAGAATGCTCAGGAGTGTTCAATCTCGCAAGCGAGAGAGAGAGAGAGAGAGAGAGAGAGAGAGAGAGAGAGAGAGAGAGAGAGAGAGAGAGAGAGAGAGAGAGAGAGAGAGAGAGAGAGAGAGAGAGAGAGAGAGAGAGAGAGAGAGAGAGAGAGAGAGAGAGAGAGAGAGAGCTAACTATTCAAATGCTTCTGATAATTCTGATTTTCAATGAATTAATCTGTATGAATATGAACAACTATTTATAGTAAAAAATTAGGTCATCAATTGCGATTGCCAGTTGGCTGGTGATCCCTTGCATCCATCCGATCCTTGTCATTGATTGCTGATAAGCAATGAAATTGGCCGTAAATGTTCTGTCTGCACAAATGAACTAAAACTGTAGCTCTGCAGAAATGAGCTAAAACAGCCACAAGCAGCACTATTGGATTTTTTGCAAAAAGACGAAAAAGGCGAAGGTGCCCTTAAATCTCATTTAGGGTTGCCCCACACTTTTCCAGAGTCATTTCCTTAACATTTGAGGCTCTTTGGAAAAAGCGAAAAATGTGACTCTGCATATTTGCATGAAATTCATGACAAACAAAAATTACGAAAAAGGCGACACTGCATTTTTCCACGAGATTTTTGTCAGGCAAAAAATGCGACACTGTCGTAAACTCCGTGTAATTTAACAGACTGTGTAAAAACACTTGTAATTCTGCAGACTGTGTAAACACACGATAAAATTTGCAGAACTGGATAAACAATGGATGAAGTTTGATAAAAAAAGGTTTGGTACCTGTCCAAACTTCGAATGGTGTTTTGTTTGAGAGGCCTTTTGTTATGTCCATGTCCTGTACAAGGGAATTGGAATAAATCCTGACGTGGATAGCCGGTCACTCCAGTTGTATGTGGTTATTAGTTATGCTACGTCATTCCGGACGTGGTCGTATTAAATAATTAATAATCATATGAGGGCCCAGACCTATAATTGGACATAGGAGCACATGCATGGTGAAGACTGCTTTAATGCAAGAATAGGAGGTCAATAGCTCAATTTAGGTTGCATGGGGATCCTAAAAGAAATATTCTCTCTCTCTCTCTCTTGAGGAGAATAAGTGTAGTGGAACTATTGTGAATTGTGATTTTTGAGCCAGTTTCTCTTCTCCTCTCTTGTGTTCTTCACTGTGGCTTGGGGGTGGATTGGTTAGGGTATTGACTAGCCTCTCCATACTGGTTGGGTGGTTCATGCTCCACAGGTGTCCTTTTGGTTTGCATGTGATTGGAATCCTGAAGATCTTCACTTGGTGGTTCTTATAGTGGTATCAGAGCTTCGATCACATCTACTAGGAGGTGGAGCTTGAGGATCTTGAATTTTGTAGTTCTTTTGGTGTAGCTCTTTGCTTCTTCTTCCAGGTGTTGGAATTCAATTTCAATTAGGTGGATTCTCAGATCCTTGGTGTACTTTCAGCCTAAAGATCATAATTGTGGATTTGCTCCATGAATTTTGATGAAAATCATAGGATTTTTGATGAATTTAGTGAATTTTTCACCTAGAATAGATGGTTTTTGCAAGAAATTGGTTATAGGATCTGCTGTAGTACGTTTTCCAGAATGTACTTACTATTTTATAGTCATTAATTACAAAAATTTAATGATTGCATGTTGGTTGAAAAGTCAAAAGGTTGATTAGATAGTGATTTTGGACCAAAAATTGGGGTTTTTGGGCCATAAATGGGCTATAGAAACCATGTTTGACTTGAATTAGAACTTTTAGTGCTTGCATGCAATGAAATTACAGGGATTTGGATCTGATTGCACAAATTTGTGGATTTTTCCCACAAATTTTGGTCAAAATTGGTCCAAAAAACAAGGTTGTTTGATGATTTTGGGGTAGACCTCAAAATTCTCAGCCAAGAATTGGTATGAACGTTTTCAAAGATGTAATGAAGTTGTCCCTAATCTTTCATGAAGTTTGGAAGGGATTAGACACCATTAGGGGGCTTACAACACTAAAAAATAGTGTATTTTTTTTATGATTTTTGAGCATGAATTGGTTCTTGTTACAAGCTTAAAGATATGTTGGATTGCCTCTGATTTGAGCCATCATGCCTCCAATTTGGATAGATTTGCATTAGACACCAACATATTGAAGTTTTGCTTGTTGAAGGAGGCCAAAAATGCATTTTTTGCATGATCTGAGCTTATGATTGCTTGTTGGACCTGTAAGAAGCTTATATGCCTCTCTAATGAACCTTATTAGAGTGCTTGTAACCTCTGATCCAAGGCTTATTGGGCTGGGATGTGATTTTTGATGATTCATCTCTCCAAAAGTGCGACCTCCAACCTATTTTTTGTGCATTTATTTTTCGCACGTGTGAAGCCAGGGGTGCAGGCTGACGTGGCAAGTGCCTTGTAGACCTCTCTCCCTCCATATTGTGCTTTACAGCGACCAATTTGGTGCCCTGTAGAGAAAGTTATGGCCGTCTAAAGTTTGGCAATGCATGCTTGTAAATCAGTATAGTGCTTTCCCGATGATGGAAATGTATGGATAAACCTGTATGCATGCATAAATGCATGTTGCATGCGTAACCAATAATTTTGATCAGTAGAATTCTTGCATGTAACTATTTTTAGGAATTCTAGATCAAAAACAGATTTTTTAGCAACTAGGCCATTTACGAAAAAAATTTCGGTTTTTTAATAAGACGGTGCATGTCGAGTTAGTTCCATGCAGGATCTTTCAAAATGATTTCGATTTGAGACAGTGCCTGTGTTTTTGCAAAATCGATCTTTTTAATCGATTTTCATAGTTGGTCCATTTTGAACGGATTTCGAAAATCCTAGTTTTTTTTTTGTAAAAGTTAGTGTTTGGTCATAAGAAATTGTTGTTGTTTAATTTGATTTGATATTGATTTTGCGAAAGTTTGCACAAATGAGTGAAAGACCTTGCTGAATAATATCAGCCAGTTATGAAAGTTTTGAACGTTTCACTTATTAGTTGATGATTGGATCTCGACTAATTTAAGCAAATTTTGCATGTCAGGAAATCAATATGGCAGACAATAATGCAAATGCAGCTCTCGATGGTCAGGTGCCAATGCCTACCTACTATTGGCAAATTTGCCAGTCATTAAGCCAAGCACTTAATGAGATAAACAACAGGAACACTTTACGTGATCAACAAATGGAAGTACTGTTGAATCAAGTGAGGGCCTTGTCTGTTCCAAATTTGGGCTTTCAGCCTGAACCATTTTTGGGGGAGAAGAAAGAGAAAAAACTTGAAATTGTGGATGATTGGTTAACCAAGTGGACCGGTTAATCTACACGGAATTCCTTAGGAGAAAAAGATAGAGTGTTATTTTGTTCTTCCGTGGTAAAGCTTCGTCGTGGTGGCGTGACTTGCAACCTAAACCTACCACATGGGACGAGTTTAAGAAGGTGTTCAGAAAGTCGTTTGTGGTTGTGGACGACTCGGATTTTTACCAAAGATTTGTGAATTGCAAAATGGGTACTCGGAGTTTGGACCTGTACCTACAAGATTTTATGGATTTATGGAATAAAGTCCCCTCATTCGGTGCAAAACTGGCACTGTGGTAGTTTATCCTAGGTCTGCCCGCAGATTATCAAATGAGTGTAAGCGTAACATGCTTCAATCCTTTGATGATGTAGTTCATGTCGCGAAGGTGTACGACTCCACAGTAGTGGCATCTAGGAAGCAATTACAGGCTAATCCATTTGGATCATCCGGACCCAGCCAAAAAAAAGAGAAGAAAAGTGTTTGTGGGAATAAGAAAACTAAATATTTCGACGAACTGGATCAAGCTGCATCTGAATTTAGACAAAAGAAAAAGTTGTCCCGGAAAAAAACTAGAAGGACCAATGTTGTTTCCATTGCAGTCAGCCTGGACACGTTATGAAATTATGCCAAGAACAAAAGAAAGACGCAGCTCAAGTGATTGAGATTCCAGGTAAAGAGAATCTTAAGCTGGAAATTAATAAAATTAATTGTGAGTGTGATTGTTCTTTCAGTACTACTTCATTCTTGCCAAATGATTTATTTCGTTTGAAAGCACTGTGAATGGACATGAAGTTAGTATTTTAGTGGACAGTGGATCTATTCATAATTTCATTAACTCTGGTCTTCTGCAGAGACTCGGACTCAAAACTGAAGCCAGTAACCATAGATATCGAGTATATCTAGCTTCAGGAGCGGAGTTGGAGCCGTGGGATGTGAAAGTTCCAAGGCTCCCCGTTTGGATCCAAGACTATAGAGAGCTAATTGATTTCCATTTTTAGATTTAGCGTGTACGAACATTATTCTAGGATATGAGTGGTTATTTAATAAGCATCATGAGATAGATTTTGAGAAGCATATTCTCTCTTTTCAGGAGGGTAAAGAAATAGTTAAAATGTTTGGAGACAATTTTGTACATCCATCTGGGATGAGTTCATTTGCTAATGTAATGGAAATTTTTGATTTGCAGTATGAGGCTTATTCTTTATTTGCTAAGCCAATTTTGGATTTATCTAAAATGCATGTAAGTAGTTGTGAATTGCCAAAAATTCTTAATTCAGTAGACTTAGATCATGAGCAAATTGAGAATAATAAGTTATTGTCTGAATTTAAAGATGTATTTTCAGAAGAATTACTTCATGGAATACCGTCGTCCAGATCGGTAGACCATAAGATTGAGTTAATTCCAGGTAGTCACCCTATCTCTAGACAACCTTACAGGTTCTCTCAGAAAGAAGAGGTAGAGATTACTAAGCAAATTGAAAATTACCTAAAGATGGGTCATATTCAGCCAAGTAAGTCGCCTTGAGACACTCATGTTCTTCTGAAAGTGAAGAAAGATGGAGCTTCAGGATGTGTGTGGACTACAGAGGGTTGAATAAAGTAACTATAAAAAATAAATATATTTTGCCTCGTATGGATGATCTGGTAGATCGATTAGGTGGAGCTAAATACTTCACAAAGATAGATCTTAGAACCAGATATCATTAGATTAGAATTCATGCTGAAGTCGTGCAGAAGACTAGTTTTCAGACGAGATTCGGTCACTATGAATTTCCCGTGCTTCCTTTTGGGTTGACGAATGCACCAGCTACGTTCCAACAGATGATGAACGATCTTTTTCGTCCATATCTAGGGAAGTTTGTGGTTGTATTCTTAGATGATATTCTCATCTACAGTAGTAGGAGCATTTGAGTCATTTTAGTACTCTCTTAGATATTCTCAGACGAGAGAAACTCTACGCTAAGAGACCTAAATGTGAGTTCTTTAAGCATGAGTTGTTGTACCTCGGTCATAAGATCACCCATAGTGGGTTGGAGATTGACGAGAGTAAGGTCAAGACAGTGCTTGAATGGCCGATACTGAAGATGGTTAGAGAAGTTAAATCTTTTCTCGATTTTACAGTTTTCTTTCGTAAGTCAATTGAGGATTATGCTAAAGTGGCAACACCCTTAAATAATTTGACTAAAGGTAGAGTTAATAAAAAGAAAAAGAGAGGTCAACCTAGCGTGGCTATTGAGTGGAATGATGAATTGAACCGATGCTTTGAGAAATTCAAGCAAATGGTTGCTTCAGCTCCTGTTTTACAGATCACAAATCTTGACTTACCTTACGTCATGCGAACTGACGCAAGCGATTCGGCAATAGGGGCAGTTCTTCTACAGAAGGATAGGCTGATAGCGTTTGAAAGCAATAAGCTCGCGGGGCCTCAGTTGCGTTATACAACTCAGGAGAAAGAGTTATTTGTTGTAATACATGCACTTAAAACCTGGAGGCATTACCTTTATGGTAGTCAGTTTATAGTGTATACAGATCATCAACCTCTGAAGTACTTTTGTAATCAGAACAATCTAAGGGGTCATAAAGCTCGCTGGGCTGAGCTTATGCAGGAATTTGATCATGAGATCCGATATGTCAAGGGCAGCTCTAACCAAGTTGTGGATGTGCTTAGTCGGATTGGTGAATTAAATGAAATTTCATTCACCTAGATTTTCACTGATCTATATCTTTCACCTAGATTTTCACTGATCTATATCTTTCACTTCTTGCATGATATGCGTGAAATGTTGCAAGTGGCCCGTGATTGTATCTGGAGTGCTCAAGATAGAGCTAAGCACTATGCCGATCTTAAAAGGTCTCCCAGAGATTTTAAAGTTGATGACTGGGTATATCTTAGAATACCTAAGGATTCTAAGACTATGAGTACATGGATGCATTATAAATTGTCTACGAGATATTGTGGACCGTTTCGGATTATAAAGAAAATTGGTTTTTTAGCTTACGAACTAGATCTTCAGAACAAGACTACAACTGACCCTGTGTTTCATGTAAGCCGTTTAAAATTAAGCTTACATGAAGGTGACATAGTTGGTTCAGAGGAAGTTCTTACCCATTTAGAGGACTCATTGCTTAGTGTTCCTTTGGAACCTAAAAAGGTACTCAGAACCAGAGATAAACAATTGAGAAATCGTTCTATCTCTGAGTGCTTGATCAGGTGGAAGAGACGGACTGAGGATGATGATTCATGGGAGAGAGTCAAAAGCATAAAGAAGAATTTCCCTAGTTTTCATTTCTAGAGATAGAAATGGTTTAAGGGGAGAAGAATGTTATGTCCATGTCCTGTACAAGGGAATCGGAATAATTTCTGACGTGAATAGCCGGTCACTCCAGTTGTATGTGGTTATTAGTTATGCTACGTCATTCCGGACGTGGTCGTATTAAATAATTAATAATTATATGAGGGCCCAGACCTATAATTGGACATAGGAACACATGCATGGTGAAGACTGCTTTAATGCAAGAATAGGAGGTCAATAGCTCAATTTAGGTTGCATGGGGATCCTAAAGAGAATATTCTCTCTCTTGAGGAGAATAAGTCTAGTGGAAACTCGCCCATCCTCCTATTGTGAATTGTGATTCTTGAGTCAGTTTCTCCTCTCCTCTCGTGTTCTTCACTATGGCTTGGGGGTGGATTAGTTAGAGTATTGACTAGCCTCTCCATATTGGTTGGGTGGTTCATGCTCCACAGGTGTCCTTTTGGTTTGCATGTGATTGGAATCCTGAAGATCTTCACTTGGTGGTTCTTACACCTTTAGTAGAACATTTGTTCTAAATATAGGTTGTTGTTGAAACAGCTTTAGCCCAAAAGGACTTTGGAAGTGTCGCATGTGATAACATGCACTTTGCCGATTCAACTAAGTTATGTTCTTTTTCTCAGCAAGACCATTTGACTGAGGCGAATAGGAAGTGATGTATTGTTGTTCAATGTCGTTGTTAAGACAGTAGTCCTTGAATTCGTTGGAGATGTATTTTCCCCTGTTATATGACCTCAGTGCTTTGATTCATTTGCCAGTTTGATTCTCAACATGCTCTTTGAATTGTCTGAATTTGATGAAAGCCTCTGAAATCTGTTTAATGAAATAAACAACTGTTCTTCTGGTCATCAATAAAGATAACAAAGTACTTTGCATCTAGCAATGAAGGAGTTTGCATAGGTCCACATATATCTGTATGAACAACATCTAACAGATCTTTTGCTGCATGCATATGGTTTGATCTAAAATGAAACCTAGTCTACTTTTCAAAAATGCAGCTATGACAGACAAGGAGATCAACCTTGCCAGAAGGATAGTCAAGATCAAGGACCATAGATTGTTTGGTCAAGTTCAAAATAGATGCACGATTCACGTGTCCTAAACGATGATGCCATAGTAATGCTTTATTGACTAGAACAGAGGTTTTCAAGACTTGACTAGACTCAAAATAACAGTGTGCCAATCTATATAAGTAACCCTGCCTCTTGCCGAGTGCAAGGATCTTATCACTCCTATCAATAATTCTACATTCATCAGATTTGAATTCTATCTTATGACCTAAATATGTAATTCTACTCACTGATAACAGATTTGTAGAGAGTTTAGGAACATATAAAACCTTTGATAGTAATTTGAATTGATCATGTTGGAATCACAATCTTACAGTACCTTCACCTTCAATAGTGTGAGTACTATTGTCACCAAGATGAACAAATCTCTTCGTGTTGCAAGGAGTGTAGGAGTTGAAGATCTCACGTTGATTGATCATATGTTGAGTTGCTCCAGAATCTAGAAACAATGAATCATCCAAAAATGCGCTTTGATCTTTGACCATGAATGCGCCTTCGAACTGGGGAGATGATGAGACTGTGTTTGCTTATTGATCAGGTTGCTTGGCTGCATTTTTTGCTTGGAGAATTCGGCAATCCTTGATCTCATGGTTATTGCGCTTGCAATACCTGCAAAACATCTTTTTATTCGACTGTTGATTCGATGATTGTGCTTGACCTTGAGTTTGTTTTCGATTCGTTGTAGCCTTCTTGGAGCTTTTTTGCTTCTGTCGCTTTGAGCCTTTGTTGACAAATAGAGCCTGAGAGGAGGAAGTAGACAAAGTGTCTTGACTTCTTCTACTGTCTTCTTGCAGCAACACAGTGATAACTATAGTAAGAGCTAAATTTGAGTGTGTTGATATGATCATCACCCAGTTCTCATATGTAGAGGGCAAGCTTGAAAGCAATGTCATAATTGCGTCTTGATCATCTATGACTGATCCGACAGCGGCCATCTGTTGCAAATGATTCTTAAACTAGTCAATGTGATCACCAGTAGACATTTTGAATGTGAAGAATTTCCTTCATAGATGTAACTTAGTAGTTACTGTGCAAAAAGTACAAAAAGGACCAAGAGTGGATCCTAATCTGATTCTCAAGAGGGATTGGTTGTCAGATTACTTGATCTATCAATCTACTTCAGATTAAGATCAATCTAAATCAATTCTAGACACAAAATCCTAACAAGAACAATCATTAATTGAAGGTAGGTGTACTTTCTGGTTTCACACGTTGAAACATTGTCTGAGTAGGGACTCCAACTTGAAAATCAAGTACACAATGATAGAACCTCAAAACAATCAAAACAAATGTAGGCAAATGGAGAGAATCACTCAAAATTGCTTCCAAAACCAAGATTGGTGTCTCACATTGATTATGGCCAAATAAGCCTCTATATATACAATAAGTGGGAGCTCATGGTACTGATCATCCCTATGATCCCACATGTGTGAAGGTGCTTTGTCATATGATGATTCATCATGCAAAACTGACACTTGGACAAAACCTTATATTTTGAGCACTTTTGGTCCATTTTCCTTCTATATGGGGATCTACTTGGAAATCTTCTAGAATTCAAAATTTGCCTACTTCATCTTATTCCACACATGTGAGCTGTCCTCTACACATGTGCTATGACACCTAACCAAAGGATGTGGCTCATGCAATCAATAGATTGATGCCATGTGTCATATGTCTAGAAAACTAGTTTTTGGCCTTTTTAGCCACTAGAACTTGAATTAAATCATATGTACAACCTATATGATTATGGTACATGACAAGTACATTATTTTCACACGTGAGAACAGGCTCCACACATGTGTAATCATCTATATACAATATTTTTGGCCTCTACCAAGCTTATTTTTGCATTTTTCACACTCCTCCTCAAAAATCTAGCTTGGTAAATCTAGCTTGATGGAAAACATGATGATCTTGAACTTGACTCCATGGGCTGAATTGGTCTTTGCTGGTTCAAAAGGTGTGAAGATCAACCAATGAGCTTGATGTTGATCTAAAATCACCATATCCATGATAGTGCTTATTTGATGTTGACATCTTTGATGAACTTGAGAGCTTTGCACCATCCTAGCATCTTCAAAATTGATTCCTTCCAAATTTCATGTAGATGCTTGACTTTGAGGCTTGCTCCTTCTTCATGTGCATGATCCTCCATGAGAAAATAAAGATTTCTTCTTGACTTATTAGGATCACAAAGATCTAACATCATGTTACCATGATCTAGAGAATTAGACTCATCCAATTTGGCAAGACTATGCATGCTATAATAACAAAGTGTTTGCATCATATCTTCATGCTTGTTCAATTTTCATCTTTATGAATGAACACATCATTCATAATCTTATTGAAACCAAAAGATCCTACATTATGAAGATATTTCCATTTCCTTGACTTCATAACTAATGTAAGCTTACAAGGAAAACATATTTTGCTATCTTTTAAGGCATCACACTCAACTAGTATTGCCTTAATCCACCTTTGAGATACAAAAATCTCTTCAAAGCAAAATGGTTCTTCATAAGTTGACATGAGCGCATAAATGAAACTATTTTCATTTTGTGATTGCTCCTTATTCTTGATTGATTTCTCTTGGATAATAACAATAAGTTTGAACTTGTCCAAAGTTCCAAGCAAAATACTTTCCAAGGACATGAAATAAATCCAAGTTACTTTCATGAAAGTGACATCTATCTTTGCATCTTGAACCAAACAATGCACTTCCAAATGAAAAATTTCAAAAGATTTGACATGTGTTGTGATGGACTTTTGAAGACAAATCTTGCAAGTCCTTTTGGGACTCCAAGCCTCATTCACCTTTCCACAAAGGAAACACCTTTTCTTGGACTTGTCCTTCTTGTATTTGCATTTTGAACTTGAAGCTCCATCCTTCACTTCGGCCCCCTTGCTTTGGTTCTCCTTGGATGGACTGGTCTTCTTTTTGTAGCATCTTGAAAAAAAATATCCTCCCTTGCCACAAAGGTTGCACTCAGGATCCTTTCTTTCCTTCAATAGGATGCCACCTATTGATGCCATGTGAATAAAAACCTATGATATGATTCTACAAATGTAATTTGTGACTTTCAAGAGACTAGATTTGAACATCTTCAACAATCTAGAAGGATCTACAAAAGATCTAGCTCACAAACCTAAGAATCAATCTTCACAGTAATGACTAGTCACTTGGAAACTTTGCTTTGATCACTAAGACAAAAGCACACAATCTTTGAATCAAATCACTAAAAAAATCAGATCCAATCTCCTATTGGAATCATCAAATACCAATGACTCTTTCTTTTGAAAGTTGAAATGGATATGAAAAACATTTGACACCTAGATTTTCCTTTTCACTTGACTAGTTCTCTCAACACTTGAGATTCTTGAACAAAAGATGGGTTTTGTTTCAAATACATGAAAATCAAACTTAATCACTTCTTTTGGACTCACTCTTGACCCAAATAATCTCACACTTGAGATTTAGAATGAATTTGATTTGATTTGACAACAAACTATACCACCAATTTTTCACAAAGCTTAAAAAATTAGACAACTAGAGATTCACAAAGATCTCAACCATGCATGAATACTCAAATATGGACTCCTCCTCATTCTAGACATCCAATGAGATCTCAAATTGACCCTCACACTCTCACAAAGAAAGTTGAATAGAACTAATTTGAGCTTCATACATACTATGTCAATTTTTGCTCAATAAATTGATTCAATCACCCCTATTGGATTCTACCAATTACTCTACCTTTAGAGACTTGGAATGAAATTCAAAATCAAAAATTGTGATTTTTCTCACTAAGATATTGTGCTTCAAAGATCTAATGCCACTTAGAAAGATGTGATCACCTAGGAGAAGACAAACTCTCCACCAATAACAACACAAAATGAGCTTCTAGATCTTACCCTCTACAAAGGAAGGAGCTCTTAGAGAATTGGATCTCTCTCTACACATTTGTCATAGACACCTTAATGACTCTTTTCAAACCTTACAATCACTCAAACAAATTGATTAGGGTTGAACAATGTGACTTGGATCTCAATCTCTTTTCTAGAACTCTCAATTTAAGCCAATCTATGTCAAATTCTACAAAAGATTTGCATAGATGCTCTATATGCACTAGAAACTCTCAAAGGTTTCACTTGGAGGACAGATCCAAATATGTTTTCTAGCAAATAGATGCTTCTAAACTTGACCCTATCACTCTTGAACAAATTTAGAGTGATGGTACAATGGATTTCAACCTCTCACTTTACATATCACTCCTTAATCTATGATTTTTAGAAAAATCTCTCTCAACTTCAACATGCACTCAAAAAATCAGAGATGATCAATTAATGCACCTATTTCGAGCTTCAAATTTAATTTCTTGGCTGATCTAATCCAAGAACTAATCAAGGGATTAGATTCTCTATAGAAAATGCTTGATTTTGCACCAAAAATCTCTCAAATTGGGTGTGTGAGTCAAATTGTACAATTTTTTGAATTTTCTCAGCCAAAACCGAAGCTGTACAGCCTCACACGTGTGAAAAGAGTTCCTACAGCCCACAACAAGATTTGGACCAAAAATTTTGAGGATAGCTATCAAATCCAACTCGCTACACAAAATTTGACTAGTTTCCAAAAAACTGCTAATTCTGGCTTTGATTTGGATTAACCCTATCAATTTCAACAAAACCTCTTGTACTAGGCTCTGATACCATGTGCAAAAAGTACATAAAGGACCAAGAGTGGATCCTAATCTGATCCTCAAGAGGGATTGGTTGTCAGATTACTTGATCTATCAATCTACTTCGGATTAAGATCAATCTCGATCAATTCTAGACACAAAATACTAACAAGAACAATCATAAATTGAAGGTAAGTGTACTTTATGGTTTCCCACATGTGAAACCCTGTCTGAGTACGGACTCCAACTTGAAAATCAAGTACACATTGATAGCACCTCAAAACAATCAAAACAAATGTAGACAAATGGAGAGAATCACTCAAAATTGCTTCCAAAACCAAGATTGGTGTCTTACATTGATTATGGCCAAATGTGGCTCTATATATACAATAAGTGGGAGCTCGTGGTACTGATCATCCCTATGATCCCACATGTGTGAAGGTGCTTTGTCATATGATGATTCATCATGCAAAACTGACACTTGGACAAAACCTTCTATTTTGGTCCATTTTCCTTCTATATGGGGATCTACTTGGAAATCTTCTAGAAGTCAAAATTTGCCTACTTCAGCTTATTCCACACATGTGAGCTGTCCTCTACACATGTGATATGACACCTAACCAAAGGATGTGGCTCATGCAATCAATAGATTGATGCCATGTGTCATATGTCTAGAAAACTAGTTTTTGGCCTTTTTAGCCACTAGAACTTGAATTAAATCATATGTACAACCTATATGATTATGGTACATGACAAGTACATTATTTTCACACGTGAGAACAGGCTCCACACATGTGTAATCATCTATATACAAGATTTTTGGCCTCTACCAAACTTATTTTTGCATTTTTCACAGTTACGTCCCTCATGTCATATAGTGAGTTCAAAATGTTCCAAATGTCTCTTGACGTTTTAGCTTCAGCTATGTGCCCAATATGTGTATCTGATATATTGAGGATAATAAGCACGAAAGCTTTATCGTCCTTCGATTTTCACTTTGAGTCATCGTCTTCAAGTTTTTACTTTGTGAATCAATCTGGAACTTAGTCTGTCGATTATATCGATGACGCTAAGATGTGGTAATGCCAACAAGAGAAAATCAATTCTCTGATATTGAAAGGTTGAAAAGAACTAGAGAATATTGAATCAATTTGATATCGCGAAAGATATCAAGTATTAGAGCTTTCGCTTTGATATCATGTTGGAATCAGATAAAGAAGTAGTGAAACAACTCTGATACCATGTCGGAAAGTGGTATGTTGAAGATAGGTCTAGCTCAAAAAGAAACGAAAACCTTTCGTGCATGGCGAAATAAACTATCAATGCATGACTACGCCTATCAATTTCAAACAAGACAATAGTGATAGGAATCACGATTGAGCTTATAGTAACTAAATTTGAAATCGTCAGTACTACAGTGACTACGTAGCCAAACAATTAAGCATTGAAGATTATCAGACAAATAATTAGTCGTGAAGAAATACAGAAATGCATACAGTCTGAGACGAAATTGACCGCAATAAAGAGTAATATTGATTCAAAACGAAACAGGAGTAAATGAGTACAATAAGTTGCGGATGGAAGCTATGTACTCTATGATATCTCTGAGCGGCTAAAAAAAAGTCAAACCTACGCATGACAACTAACTTTGTCTCTTTGATACTAGATTGACTAGATCTTGGATCCAGGTTAGGCAAGGAAAGAAACTCACTACAATGGTATTCAGTATATATATACACAATGTTATAGGTGTGCAGATGACGAAAGTACAAAGTGGATGTGTTGTCTGTAGGAAATCGTGGGTAGCTGCAGTTGTTGTCAAATTCGTTAGCACAGTTGCATGTGGTGAGCGTGAAAAGGGTGCGACATCAGCTTTTGCTGAAGTGAACGTTGATGATGTGAAAAATGCATCACTCTGATGAAATGCCATAGGTTTTGATTTACAGGGTGCCTTTGCTTCCTAGGCACCTTTGGCATTTTGTAAGGCAGTGTCGTCTTTTTCGTCTGTCACAAAAACATGTGTAAAAACACAGTATCACGTTTTGTTCGTATTTTCTTCGTCTGTGAGAATTTACATGTGAATAGGCAGACTGCGCGACAACGTGAGTAAAAATACAGCATGAATGGAAACAAAAAATGGGATTTAGGAGAGTAGAGGAGATAAATCCAACACCCCCCTTAATCTGGATCCGTGAATGCCTTGATCTTCAGACTAAGCAATGCACAAAATTTGTTGTGTGCATTAACACTTAATGCTTTTGTGAATATGTCTGCAACCATGTCCTGCGTTATGTAGTACGTTAAGCTTACCTCCTTGTTGAGAAACTTGCCCCTGATGTAGTGATATTTGATTTCAATGTGCTTACTCCTAGAGTGAGATCTAGGGTTGGCCGATAAGGCAATAGCACTTGTAATTTATTCATAATAAATGAGAAGCACTCGATAAATTCACAAAATATGTGAATTGGGTTGAGAGATGTACATGCAGCAAAGTGAAGCATATCAAAATAGATTGAGGTGGCAAATACATCTCGACTTGCTTCACTAACTTCTGCAATGATCGTGGTATCATTCACAGAAGAACTGCAACCTACACACCGCAACACAATGGTGTTGCTGAACAAAAGAATAGGACCCTGATGGAAGCGGCCAGATGTATGATGGCCTACTCGAAGGCTCCAAGGGTGTTGTGGGCTGAAGTAGTAGCTACAACCACATACATCCAGAATAGGACAGATAAGTCAGGTGTTCCTCACACGACACCACATGAGCTATGGTGGGGTAGAAAGCCCAATCTGTCTCACGTCAGAATCTTTGGATGTGCAGCTTATGCACATATTTCTGATAAGATTCGAAAGAAGCTTGATGAGAAAGCCGAACAGGAATTTTTGGTAGGTTATGACAACAACTCGTCATACTACATAATCTACATGCCAGACACGAACACTGTGAAAATAATGAGAGATGTCAGATTTGATGAGAGCAGGACAATGACCAATGACGACCCTGTTAGCTACGAAGTTTTGGAGAGACAGTACTATGACCTGCCGCCAATAATAGAGGGAGCAAAAGACGAACACGAAAACGAAAATTTTCGAGTCGTCTCTCATTCGAGAGACGAATCTGACAAAGAAAGATTCGAGAGGCAACTTGTCGTCGCAGTTTCTATAAACCAAGATGGTTCCGGACCGAGCAGAGCAGACAAGGGCAAAGGCACAGCTGTTCCAAGAGGATCTCCCAAAAGGTCGACAAGACCACGAAGAGCGCCAACAAGGTATGTGCCAGGCAATTCAGCTTCCATATCAGAAGAGTTCTGCGGATTCAGTGGCGAACCACATACATTCGAGGAGGCGATTCAAAGTCCAGAGAAGGACAAATGGATTCAAGCCATGAACAAAGAGATGGAGTCCATGAGGAAGAACCATGTATGGACGTTGGAGCCATTACCACATAAGCGCAAGACTGTCAATTGCAAATGGGTCTTCAAGCTCAAATACGGACTGGATGGGAATGTGACAAAATACAAGGCAAGACTAGTAGGGAAGGGTTTTTCTCAGAGATACGGTATTGACTACTCTGAAACCTTCTCTCTTGTTGTCAAACATTTGTCCCTACATTTGTTATTTGCATATGCAATAGCTTATGACCTTAGGATCCACATTGTGGATGAGAAGACAGCCTTCTTGCATGGCGAATTAGACGAAGAGGTCTACATGGATCAACCCCTAGGATTCGTCTGGAATTCACTTCCTGACTATGCATGCAAAATGCATAGAAGCATCTACGGTCTGAAACAATCAGCCCGACAATGGTACAAGAAGAAGGATCAAGCCCTGAAATCATTAGAATTCAAGCCTCTGTTGGCTGACTCCAATGTATATGTCAGAGTTACAGATGGACAGATCATCATAGTGGCTATATATGTGGACGACACTCTGATACTTTGTAGAAGAAACAAAACGTTTCTATTTACAAAGCCTTGCTAGCTTTCAGCCCTCAGCCCGACAAAGACATTCTCGAACTCGAAAGTCAGGAGACACGAAACACAAAAAGTTTTGCGAACATGAAAGTCAAAGGAGACGAAGATGAACGGTTTGCGAACACAAAAGATTCACGAACGAGAATCTTTGCGGTCTAGTACGAGAGAAAGGCAAACGAGCAAAATGAAACCAACGACGCGACACGAAAAATGTCGCGAAACCCGTTTTGCCCTCACGCTCCAAAGAGTACCAGCAAATATCACGCAAGTATCCAAAAGTACAGAAATCTGATCTGATGGCATTACGTCAACAGATACTTCCTAGGTCGTGGCTAATCTGCCACTCTTATAATTCCCTGATTAGTTGCAGATGCTTAATCACTCTAATCTTAGATTTACATAGAGCGACTATATTTACTGGATGATACTTGACATATAGATCAACAGAATACACACACAATGTAATGAAGTAGTCTGATGCTAGTAAGCAATCAAGACAAAATACAGACAACAAGTCCGCCTGCGTGCGAGACGGATTCTGTGATCAGGATCCATAGAGATCCAACTGTCCGCTAGTAAAGCGAGACAATTGCTTGTGAGAGAACTGCGTTTCTCCCACGCCAACGCACTGTGTGGATTTGCATGCAGTGCTTGAAGAAATCAGAGAAAAATCAATATCGATGTTTTTCTTGTTGTGTATGACCTCGAATGCAAGTGCGTCTGCTGTTATTTTGTATGTCCGAGTTTTTCTTGTTCATTTGAATTCTGCACCCTAGTTGAAACTATGTTGAATGTTGTATTAATTTCATTAACGTAGATCAACAGTGCCTGACTACATTCTGGAGGACTGTAGGAGTTATTCAGCTGGCAGTGTCCAGCGTTCACATCTGAACTCCATCCGAATCTCAAGAGGAGTCGTGGTTGCTTCCCGAGAAGCTTTGCGACCGATTCCCGTTCCCTTCATCTCTTGCTTGTTTTTTCAAATGGAAGATTGTTTTTTTATATGGTTATTTTGAGGAGGAGATTTATATGGAACAACCTCAAGGATTTATCAAGGATAATTCCAAAGTGTGCTTGCTCTTCAAAAGTCTTTATGGACTAAAGCAAACACCAAGGTCATGGTATTCAAGACTCAACTCTTTTCTTATCTCACTAGGATTTGTCCTTAGTGACTATGATCCTTCCATGTATCTAAAGTTTGTTGATAGTAGTATTGTCATTCTTCTAATCTATGTTGATGACATTATTTTTTGTGGAACTTGTATCAAACTAGTTGAATAAACTAAGCTAGCATTTGGAAGTGAGTTTAAAATGCAAGATCTAGGAGAGATCCATTACATACTAGGCCTATAGAATATTCCTAATGTGGTAGACCGGCCCTTGAGTATTCGAGTTGTTAGCCACGCCAAGATTTAATTATTGAAAACTGAACTTCACTTTCCTTCATCCCTATTGGTTTCTATGTGGTGCGCAGTTTGTTCCTACAGAAAAAGAGAACTACAAGTACAATCTGTTCCCACAGAACGAGAGACAGATAGAAAAGAAAACTACAGGACTTGTACACTGATATGTGGCAAGCTATGTACTCTCTTCCCATGATGTTTTGAGTAAATAGATCGTTCTTGTTAGGTTTTCTGCTGTGTATGAGAATGCAAATGCCATTTATGAAAGCACTGCTATCCTGATGATTTAATGACATTGTTCTTGCAATCAGAATTGAGTTTGCAAAATATGACTAGGATGTTTTACAACGACCTTCGATTTTTTCGCATTTGTCGCATTTTCTCTCTCTTTGGGTCTTTCACACGTGCGTGGGTTGATAGCACGCTTTACATGTGGATTCAATGCATGGGCAGACGAGGTGGGTGCTACTCTCTATATATACCCTCACCCATGTCCATGAGAATCATTGAGAGTTTGCGGCCGTTATGCTGTCGGATTGGTATGCACTTACTATCATTGTGATTTGCCATACTCCCTAGTGCTCGGGGGCTAGATCGGACGATCTGGGTTTGGTTGGACGGTTTCGTCCACTGCACTCCCTTACTGTGTTCTTGGCGCTCAATCCTGATTGGAGGTCTTGGGGGACGTCTTATCATCCACCGACTCCGAATACATTGCAGCCTCTCAAGCCACGAAAGAGGCAATTTGGTTGAGAAACTTACTGTCTGATATTGGTCTCAGACAGTCTGCTCCAACAATGATACAATGTGACAATTAGAGTGCTATCGCATTATCGATCAATCCTAGATTTCATTCTAGGAGCAAGCACATCGAAATCAAATATCACTACATCAAGAGCAAGATACTCAACAAGGAGGTAAGTCTGAAATTTTGCAGAATCCGATACATGGCAGCTGACATATTCATAAAAGGAATAAATCATGAAACACACATGAATGTTTGTGCTATTTTGAATTTGCAAATCAAGGCATTCAAGGATCCAGATTAAGGGGGGGTGTTGGATTCCTATCCTCTCCCTCCCTATCTTTCTTCTAATCTAGATCCATTCACTAACTGCTGTAAATACTTGTACAGTTGCACATAAATACACACGTTTTCTAACAGTCTGCAAAATTACAAGGAAATTCATGACAGAGTCTTGACTCGACCACCTCAGCTATTCGGCATTCGCCACGTCGAACATTTCGTCGACTGTGACTTTCGACCACTCAACCATGCCACGTCGACTATCTGCCACCTCGAATATTTTATGATATAGTGTAGACTCTTGCTATAATTGTTTTCAGTCATTCAACAAAAAGTCATTAGACAATTCATAGCAGTGAGGAAGAACATATGTGATAGCCATGGCTATGTCCAATATACGTCATCGATGGCTGGGCTACCTGCTATAGCTACCCTTGTCGCTCTCGTGGCTCGATTTGCTCGCCTCTGGATGGCGAATACCTAGTACAACTGAAGAGAGAAAAATATTCATTCCCCAATATTTCAATGCATTCACTTCATGAAGAATTGGTAATGGGTGGTGGGATTGTGGTGGTAGTTGAAGTAGCCCTCCTCGTGAACAAAGTACATGTGAGAAGAGGCCTCTTCCATTATCACTCTTGCACCCAATGGGGTTATCGCTCCTGCACCCAACGGGGTTGGCTCCGTTAGTTAGCTTGGCATCCAAAGTTTCTTTGGTCCCAAGTTCGGCCTCCCCTTGGAAACCAAAAAGCATTATCGCTCCTCCAACAAATTTTTAGACTCGGGTTTTTGGCTAGAAAGGAGGTGGGGCACGGCCATCAACAAGAAAAGTAGCAAGTGACCAGGCCCAAAAGTTAGCCCCTCACGTGACCCCAACTGAGAATTCAAATTATTAGCGCCAAGCACCACGGCTTCTGGCGGAAACGGGTGCCAAAAGGGTGGCAAGGCATCCACAAGGTCGGGAAACCTCATTCCACGGCCATGCCAAAAACTGTTTACAAAAGGGTGGCAAGGCCTCCACAAGGTCGGGAAACCTCGACACAGAATGCTTGGCAAACGGTTTCAATCGGGTGGCAGGAGTCTTCATTTCTTCTCTTCTGTTGCGATCCTAGAGCGATGGCGAGCAAAGGAATGCATTATGCTGCTGCTTCTTTCTGCTGCAGCTTCAGTTTCTGCTGATGTGCTGCGTAATGGCTTAATGCATGAGAATTCTTTGATAGTATTTGGATCCATGGTGCCAAATCTCTTCTGGAACTGTTGTTTCTTCCACATAAAGATCTGCGATGCGCATTCAACTGAATGTGAAGGGGTAACTGGCAAGCTCCCGTTTCTATTTTCAAGCTCACGACGCACAGGTCTGCAGATATGGATGGCATCACAACCTTCTTGTGCATGATCAAGCTAATTTCTTAAGACATTTTCGATTGCGGTGATTCTGGCTTATTGCTTATCTTCCGTAGCTTGCAGACAGCCTCGTACTAACGGGACCTCCGGTTTAGCTCTTGAGCAGATATAGCTATTCCCGGGATAATGCGAACTTTTTAACAAGGCGCCTTCTGAAATGCAATTATCAACTTGCATTTGAAAGCGTTACATCAGAAGACATTGAGCAGATGCTAGTAAATTTGATTCAATCTCCGATCACATCTTTGAAGCCGAGCTCAAGCCAGAGTTATGGCTGTGAAGTGCAGTTTTTGATACATAAATCGTCTTGGCTGCTCAATATGTAATTTCTTGGACGCAGACCGAAATAGCTATATTGCGGATCATACCGACGGGCGCGTTGATTTTCCGAAACCCTAGCCAGTTATGGAAAAGATATCCGTGGCCGTTCGTGTTCGGCCTCCAATCAAACAGGAGGTTCAAAAAGCAAATCAATGGACAGTAGGAGAAAAGAGCATTGCACTCTATAGTGCAATCAATCCCGCTGTACCAGTTCACTCTTATGTATTTGGTATGATCATTATTCTTACAATGAATCAATCTAGACATTCTAAGAGAGCTAATAAGTTCTCGGTCAAACAATGAAGACTCACGTGCAATGTTTTAAGTTACTTTTGACTTTAAGTGTTGCAGCTACTGCCCAAGGACTTCAGGTTTTCTAGTTTTATCTTTTGTTTCGCAATTGTAGCTTGCAAGAGCATCTAGAAATCAAATCAGGGCTTGAAACCCATGATCTCAAATCCTTTTGCTTAAAAGCTCAAAGGCTTCATGTCAATCATAGTCTTTTCTACTTGTTTGTTTGGATCATTTCGGGCTTTTCGATAGACGACCTAATTAGTAAGATCTCAGGGTTTTATGTTCCGAGCTTTGTTGCATTTTATGACAACATTGTAGGAAACAAAAACTTGATTATCATTCCTTTTTTCCAGATCATGTGTTTGGATCACAAGTCAAGAATGCCGACTTGTACAAGATCCACATTAAGGAAGTCATCATGTCAGCTGTGAGGGGCTTCAACAGTACGTTGCTTCTGATACCATTTCTATGCTGAATTGCTTTTCAATCAGATATAACTGTTGCACAAAGAAGCACTGGAGAGTCAGGTGGATTTTTGGAATGTGCGTGCATGTTGCCAATCAACAACCAACCAAAAAGAATTATGAAGAATACTTTTGGTAGCAAGCAAGTTGATAACAGTCTAGAGTTCCTGTTTCTCAACTACTTCGAAACAGTCCTATCCTCATTGAAACTCTAGAATGGTGCAAAGATAATAAATTTGTGTAAGTTTTACTAGTGAGGTGAACAGGTTTCTTCAAAAACTTAAGGATTATGACAATGAAGAATCAAAGGCTGCTGCAGCTTTCAAACACATAGATGCAGCATCGCCAAAAAAAAAGAGTTTTTTTATTTTGCTTCTTGCAAAATGTTTTTGACCTGAAATGCACTGGAATTGGACCTATAATATGCTGAAATTGAATCGCCTATTAGAATTAGGTTATTCTTTCCACTAAGTTATTCCTTTAAACAATTTAGCCAGAATACAGGATGAACCCCAATTCCAACTGGAAGATCTAGTTGATAAGTGACCCATTTGATCCTCTTTACAATCTTATAAGGAACGCTATATCGAGGAGATAGCTTATGGCATTTCTCAATTGCTAATACTTTAGAATCTTTTGGGGTTTTAACATACACCCAGGTTGTGATCTCAACTTCTTGAGGTGATCAACTGTGGTTAGCATAAAATTGAGCTTTCTTTTTAGTGGTTTTAATGCTTTCTTTGGCGACCTTCATCATTTCTTGCATATCTTGCAAGAAATCAACTGCAACTTCCGCCTTGAGACCCTCGAGTCTAACGTAATGGTGAATAAGGCTGAAATCAACATAAAGGAATTGAAGCTTGATGCAAAATGTTTTGCTCTATTCTGTGCAAACTCAACCATTGAGAGGTATCGTTTCCAATCAAACTGTCTATGAGATACATATGCTCTAAGCCCATCCTTCATAGTCTAGTTGATATGTTCAATCTGTCCATTTCGGATTCCGGGGGATCCAAAGAATTTTGATCAAGAGTGGTTTAAGTCATAGTTGCACAAAATCGCAATTTTGGGACTGGACGTTTTGGAAATCGCATTTTTGAGAAACGCGATTCTGAGAAATGCGATTCTCCCCCCAGAATCGCATTAAAAAAATCAATAAATTAAAAATTTCCAGCACCTCTTCATGGCCAGAATCGCGCCAGCCTTGGAGGAGGTAATTTTTTTTGTTTTAAGCTGTAGGCGTCGGATCTTGGCGTGTGGATAGTCGACATGCATCTACTCGGCGATATGGAGGTGGTGTGCACGGTGCCAGGGGGATCTGAGCTTTGCGCAGATTGAAACGATCAGTTTTTGATTTTTGGTAAGTGTAGGCTTGTTTTTTTGCAAGTGATGACATTGAGCTGTAGGCAACCAAATCAAGCGTAGTTTGGCTCTAGACCACCTTTTTTCATGCCCACGGTGATTCCTACGGGGTCAGTTTCAACCATTACGGCATGCCTTGCGAGAATCTAAATGCTTGTTTTTTTTTGCCATTTTCAGAAAATGGCTTCTGGGCAACCAATTCAGGTGATGTCTGAGCCTAGAATGCATTGCCACATGCCCGCAGAGACTCTTGTGACCTCCGTTCTGCCCGTCTACGTCCGTAGCACAAATTTCAATTTTCTTGCCCTAATTCCATGTTTTTTAGGGTTTAGGGTTAGAGCATCGTGCAAGCATCTGCCAGCAGCGTGGTCTAGGCCTAAACTGGACTCCTAGACGCCTGCAAGGACTCCCATGCTAGCGTCAGTCGCCCGTTTTCGCTCGCACTGGAATTATTCTATCCCTCGCCCTGTCTCGTGTGTTTTTTGGCACTTGCTATGATCTTGCTAGAATCAATGTGACGCGTGCTCGGATGTGTTCAGCTTTAGGCTGGTAATGTTTTTCAATGCAGTGTGTTTTCTTCTACTGAATGGTTGTTTGCTGTTTGATGTTAGCCATGTGATGCTTGAAGGGCCAAGACAGGTTATTAGATAATTCAATGGTAGTTTTCGATGAAGACCTTGGTTTTATACTTGCATGTGTTATCCAGTATAATTGCAAATGTCTATGCTTCATGACTGTGTGTGATATGAGTAGTTCCAGAACGTTAATGTGCCGTAACAGTAATCTCTTGTTTGTTGGGCTCACTGCAGTTTGATGATTGACTTTTAAGTCATTTGATTGATAATAGAAACCCTTAATCTTCCAGGTACGGTGTTCGCATATGGACAAACCAGCAGTGGCAAGACCTACACAATGCAAGGATCAGCCCTCGATCCTGGCATTATACATTTGGCCATCCAAGATGTTTTTAGCACAATCTATTCTGTAAGGATCTTTTCTTGAGCTGATTTTACATCTGAGTTGATGAGAAAACATGTACTTTATATGCACCATTTTAATGCAATTACCATGGAGCATCATGTTTCAGACTGCTAGCAGGGAATTTCTTATCCGCGTGTCCTACTTGGAAATCTACAACGAGGAAATCAACGATCTTCTGGCTCCTGAAAATAGGAAACTCCGAATGCATGAGAACTTGGAGGTGATTCTGATGCTGCTTCTCTTCCCAAAGTTTTAATAGCTCTATGCTACAGAAATTCTGTTTTTGTGATAATGTCTCCAACTTATTGTAGTTATTGCTGTGATTTATAGCGGGGGATCTACGTCGCAGGCCTAAGAGAGGAAATTGTCAGCAGTCCTGAGCAAGTTCTTGAGTTTCTAGCTTTTGGAGAATGTACGTATATGACTCTTTACTGTCTTTTTGCTCTCAGGAAGACTTGTATACATTTCTTTGTCAATTCCATATTCATAACATAAGCTCAAAATTGTGGTGCATGCAGCACATCGGCATTTTGGAGAGACCAACATGAACCTTTACAGTAGCAGGTCACATACCATATTTCGCATGGTGAGCATTGTGACATCTTTATAGCTTGTAAATTTCTTGGACATGCTTCAGAGTGCCAGACCTTGTCTAGAAGTTTTTGTACAGTGTGGCCAGATTTCCCTATAATTATCAATACTATAAGTTGTTCTGTGCTACATGATGTCTTTTAAACCACTGATTTTAGTTTCTATCAAGTCTCTAACCAATTTTCCAGTCTCTAAAGCTGGGATCTTAATTTGAACCTGAGAGTGAAGGTAAGATGGACTCAATAGTCTGCTTAGGACTGCAAAGAAAATAACCAACTAATTTGCAATATCAGGTCATTGAAAGCCGAGATAAGGTCAACAATTCTGATGCCAGCTCAGATGCAGTGAGAGTTTCAACCTTGGTAAGTTGCTAATAGCATAAAACTTGCATTGAGCATCTCTATAGCATGCTTTAGCTTGTCTGGTTTGATGGTATGTGTATACTTTCACCTGCTTGATTTCCATACACCGTTCTTTGGAAGGAATAGACCTTTCTTTGTAGATTGCTAATTTTTAATAATTTTGGTATTTTCTGTATCTTTCAGAATATGGTGGACCTCGCAGGATCTGAACGCATCTCAAAAACTGGATCTGGAGGTGTTCGTCTTAAAGAAGGAACACACATCAACAAGAGCTTGATGACATTGGGTACTGTAATTAACAAGCTTAGTGAAGGTGCTGGAAGGCATGGGTAAGATAAGTTATGCGTCTTTTCGTCTTCCTTGTGGCAAAATATTAATATTGCGTGTGCATAGCTCAGAGTCCATAAATATTGAAGTGCCAATTGTGGAACCTTTTTGCAGAGGTCACATTCCCTTTCGAGACAGTAAACTGACCCGAATACTTCAACCTGCGCTTGGTGGAAATGCCAAAACTGCCATAATTTGTACGATAACACCAGATGAGGTAAATAGTATTGAGAAAGTTTATTTTTAACGTAAAACCTAAGGTAAGTGACAATAATAATCTCAGGGTATCAAGCTAAGGTTTCTGCAAAAAAGTTATCGATGTGCTTTCATATGTTTCAGATACACCTGGATGAAAGTCGAGGTACTCTCCAGTTTGCCAACAGGGCAAATAAAGTGACGACTTGTGCTCAAGTGAATGAAGTAAATGTCTCTAATCGATGCAGTTTCTTATATTCTAGTATTGTTAGTTAATCTACTTTCAAGTCTTGAAATTTGTGATGGTGTAATTTTGCAGCATTTCGAACTAACAATGCTAACCACTGGACTGTTCAATTTAGCGTAGACAAGTATCTGAAAAGAATTTACTGAGTAGGCTTTCTTTGAAGACATTTCTGAATATTGGTTCTGTACTCATGACTATCCTGTGTTTGCACATTCACATGTGGTTTTCAGATGTCTAACTGGCATTGTTATAACTTAAGACCTGTTTTTGCTATGATCTGATTCTATGTCACTCATGAATTCTGTGAAAAGAGAAATAGTGGATGACTTTCTGTTTTAATGATCAGACTGACTGCGGTACCTTTTCCTGCTACTATTGCACACTAGATTATAGTTCTTTGAATTAATTTGTTTCAGGGACTTCAACTTGTTTGTAGATTCTCCACAGGGGGATTGTTCCTTGCTCAAATCCTATATGGAGAGTTTGTGTTCTTTATTCAGTATCCTGTGCATAAACATCAAACTTGTGGGACTGGAAATCTGAAGTGTCTCATCTTCATTGAGCCAGTTGCTTGATCAAACACAAAATTCAAAAGTATTCAAAGTTTCATTCAGTAGCTGGTAGCATCTAGGTGGTATACAAAGATAATTATGACCAAGGACCTAGGAGGACTCAACCAAAACCCTGCACAAACTCACAGTTGCACTGCGTTCCGGAATCCAGAGCATTCTGGATCTGAACATTCTTAATCTTGTTTGAAAGTATTTTTGTGGTTGAACTTGGAGATTAGATAAAAGAAGTGAAAAAAGCCATCTAATGATTTCTTAAATTTGTCAATGAATAATTTCAAGCTCAACAGAGAGTTTTCAGCCAATTGCGGCATAGTGATGATTTGGGACTATTTTTTAAGACAATGGCTATAGTTCAGCTATTGAATTGTACATCTAGTTAATCCATTCCCACAGATTTTTTGTCCTCTGTAGTTAATTACAATTAATAATGCCAAATAGAGCGTAACCAACAATAAAATATGCCTGATTAATTTTCACTACACTAGCTTGATGCTTACTTAGACATGTGACGTCTATTATGGCTACTTAGCAAGTACATGTTTTCGTTCATACTCTATAATTGAAAAAAAGAATATTACGTATATCATATACTTTCCAATAAAACGATCAGAAGGTTCACCTTGTGCTTTTTCTGACAAACACAAAAGTCAAAACAAAACCATGCATATGAAGTTTGAACATATGCAAAACTGCACTAGTTCTCTTATATACTCTGGCCTCAGGCTTGCAGCTTAACGGGACTTAACTCCATTAAGCTTCCACTGTATATTATTGCATCAAAACAAGTTCTCTTTGGACATCTCACATAAGCTTTCGATTTCCAATTTGTCCATGATAATTCTAGCAAAGCCTATGTGCATATCCATCTGGTTCAACAACACAACACAATGGCATCTGTAGATGACTGAAAGATCTTTGTAGAACAGTTAGATTCCAAGTTTCGCAGTTCTTTGATACTCATAAACACAAAGCCCATCTTGAAGCAAATTTACTACTATGGTTTACACCAACTTACTGCCAGGTTCATTTTATCTTTATTTATATACTATAGATTTGTAGTGGCCTCCCTGCCTCATGTGCCCTCTTTAACTCTTTCTTAGCATCGTAAGGTGTACCCTTCCTTTGGTTTATTTGGTTTGGATTTACGAGCATTGCCTTAGCAACATTAACCAAACTCAGGGGTTACATCTGATTTTTTTTTCCAGAAGGAAAAATCAATTGTTCTTTTAGGGTTCCAAGGTTCCGGAATGCTGCATTCCGGAACATCAAATTTTTTTTTCAGGTTGCAAGGTTTTGGAACATTGCGTTTTGGAACGTTGGAGCCCCAGAATGCTATTCCAATGCAACTTAATTTTAGATGTAGTGACAAAGGGACTTGGCCCAAGTGCATATGTCTGCCATGTTGGAATAGTCTATATGTTGAAGGAATTCAAGTTCATAACTAAATTTCTGTACAAAATAGTGCTGGGTTTTGTGCTTCTGTAAACTCCTATCTTTGTTTTCAAGGAATGCACCATTTACTTGAGATGCCTAGATAAAAGGAAGCTACCCAAACTGCAAGTCTCTAGTGACTTTTGTACCTTAATGTTGACGTTTCTTAGCTTTAAGTCACATCTTGATATTGTTAACAAAAAACAATGATATCTCTGCTTTACTCTTACATGATAAGCTTCAGACGTAGGCATGGATGTTTTTGCACTGCACACTTGTTCGTTGATCTTATGTTTGGACTTGTTTCATGGGTCACATATTTCAGATATTGACAGATGCAGCTTTATTGAAGCGTCAAAAGACAGAAATTGAAGAGCTACGCCAAAAATTGCAGGTTTATGTTTATGAAAGTTCTCTTTATTCATGCAGTACTGCACTATGGTCCATCACCATTTTGTCAAGCGACAACTTTCTTCTTGAAAGTTGAAGTTTTTGTACACTCAACGCAGGGATCTCAATCAGGAGACTTAGAGCAAGAAGTCTTGAAGCTACGGAATGACTTACTGAAGGTCTGTTTTGATTGCATTAGCAATTCGTCTTTGTTTGTCACAATTACCTCTCATCAGAAGATACTAACCGCAAAGCATTTGGGATCTATTTGCACAGTTTGAACTGGATAAGGAAAGGTTAGCTCTAGAATTAGAGGAAGAAAAAAAGGCGCAGGTGGAGCGTGAGCGACGAATAAAAGAGCAAGAGCAAAGGATTGAGAACTTGAGTACTATGGTCGTAAGTTCAGCTTGGGATGATCGTGAGCGTGCTAAACCAGCAAAGAAGGTACTACGCTCTTTTTTGATTCATTTACAACCATATTGAAGAGTACAGACATGTGGATTACTTCCTTCAGGATTAATTTTCCCATCGGTCAAAAGCGAATTTCAGGACAAAATTTGTCTTCTGTTAACAGAATAATCGAAGGGAAACATGGTGCCCGCATCAGTTGAGCTCAGGATTTGCAAGCGAAACAAATGTAAGTTGATAAAGTCAACTGTATGTTTTATTTGGGCAGGTATAGTATAATCATAATATGATACTCACAGAGGCTTTTTCAACCTGTGCATATTGTTCTTGATGTCTAGTAGACCTCGTGATGAAAGTTGCACATGTGCCATGCTGTTGTTAAAGAAATTCCTTCGAAATTTAGGTTTCTCCATATCAAGGGTTTTAGCAGTAGCTTCAAGATCTTTTCTTTTACTCTCTCAAACGACGGTTGCTCAACTCCAAGAACATGTCAAAAAGCTACGACCAAAAGTGGATGAATGGGACTGGTAGATTGCACACATTACCCAATGTCGGGACGCCACCGAGGTACCACACATTCAAAATATGGATCGCATTTTGGCCAATCTTGAACGCCAAGTCAAGGACTAGGCTGCTCTCATAGAAGAGTCCAAAAAGTCGAAGATCCAGATCGAGACCATCAAGAACAACAACACAAGAAATCGTGGGCTGATGTTCTCAAGGGTCAAGGTGGACATACTCCGGTTTCCTTTATATCTGCTACATTCACCGAGAATCGGCTTCGTGAACAAAAAGCCCTCAACAGTCGAGTGCGTGGAATCCCCAATACACGGGATGCAATTGCGGATGCCAAATTTTTTTGACGGATCCGCTCCATCACAACGATGTTGGCTTGGTGCACCAAGAAAGATGTGGAAATATTAGTTATTCGCTTCTCATCACCCAGAGATAGGAGAGACGTTCTCCGTTGTCGAGCCAAGTTGAAAGATACTTGTATTTTCTTGGATGAAGACCTAACTTTCGTCCAAGTACAAGAACAGAAACAGGCCTGCCAGAAAGCAAAAGATTTGGGGAAACATCTCATTTACAGAGACGGGATAATATGTTTTGTAGAAAAATGAGTTAAAGAGGTAGTGGAGACCGTAGTAGCAGAGTTAGAGAAATGTTGAGTTTTTAGTTGATTTTTAAATGGTCATAGTACCATAATTTTCTTGTACTATTTTATCTCCTCGTAGGTTTTTTCTATATAGTACTTTTAGTTAGTAGTTTTAGTTTTGGAATGACGACATTGGTTCGTCTAGGTGAACACACTTGATATGTACCTTTTGGTCTTATATGCCTTTTGGCACGGAAAAGACGTTAATACATCTCTCTCTCTCTCTCTCTCTCTCTTTGTACACGCATTGGCGCCCCTGGAAAAAAACGATTTTTTTAAGAAAATTTACGATCACCTATGTTTATTTATGCGATTTCACATAATTCTCTAAAGGAACCAATAAAAAATTTATTGTCAAATTTTAATTAATTTATTTTTTTGACATTTCTCCTTTCTTAGGCAAAGGTTTCAGGGAGCCCGAATTTTATCCAATACAGTTAATAATATTTTTAAAACCCTCATTTTCCTAAGTATTCATTTGCCATTTCCTAACATTTTTTTTTGACTTTCATATGTTTCTTGTTTTACGTCGGATTTCAGTGTAGTCAAAAGCAAAAATGATCGGTTCAATGAGATTGACACCTACAAAAGTCCTTCACTTATGAAGCTAGTCAGTTATTGAGATTTTTATTCCTCTTCTGTTGCATGACAACTGGTTTTAACCAATTTCAGCGAGAAAATAGTTTAAAGAATGCTAATCCGTCCCATGCCTAGCTTTTCAGCACTGATGTTCTCATAGAATCTCATAAAAAGAAACATGGCTACAATGTTGTTGCATATTTCCTTTTTTTTCGTCATAGAGCTGTTTGATAATTGTAGCACAGGAGTTGCTAAGCTTTTTTTTGTCATATATACGTTATGGATTTCTGGCCTTTTCACTTCTATAGGACATACAAAGGCATGTTGAAAAGGACTTGGATCCTATGTTGGACAAATCTCTGGTATCTGTCAGAGGAGAGAGGCCTCTTGCACCCCTACCAGAATTTGAAGAACTATTTGACGAGGAGGGTGATACCTTCTGGAGCACCTCAAGTAAGCTAGAAGATCAGATTGGAAAAGCTGACGATAACTTCGTACTTTCAAGTTTCGGTAACATAGCAGATGAAGACATGTGGTTGAGCCTCAACAAAAGGCATTTTAATATTGAATTCTCGAATTGCGAATCCCATCGGACTCCTTCATCTGCTGGAAGTACAGAAACAAGCAAAATTGCTTTGGTACATACTGATGTCAACATTCTCCCTGAGGATTTTGAAAATTTTCAAATGCTGTTCTGAACTTTAGATTTCTCTATGCTGTAACTCAAGCCAAGCTTGCTTAGCAAATACATGCAACAGCATTAAAAATAAAAAAATCTCTTCTTTTGCAGCTTGAGTTTCAGCTGAATGAACTGCAGGTGCAGCATGAAGCATCACAAGCTAGTTACAAGTTGAAGGTTTGAATCTTGGATTTTCTTTTAAACTCCTTAAAGGATATTCAATGGATCCACTGAAATTTCTCTTTTGAGTATACATCACAGATCCTCCTAGCACCCATAAAAATTTGAACCTAGATTTTGAATGAGATTGAGATTTTTTGATCAGTTTTTTCTCAAAAAATACTCTGAAGAGTCAATATACTGTCATAAAATCTTGCTTAGTTTATTTGGGCTTGAAATTTTTCCAAAACATGTCAAGCATGTACCTCAATGGTTTATAATACCAAGATCCTTGGTGTACCCGATGCTGGTTGATTTAGTTACACGTTGCCAGGCAATCAGTATTTGCCTGGTGGCTAACAGCTCCAGTGTTGTCTGAAATCTGAATAAACAGGAGATAGAAGCTGCAAGGAACAAAGAGCACTTCAACAGCGTTCTTGAAGAAAATTTGATGTTAAAGGTGCTGCCTATGAATAGGAAATTCAATACGTTATCTGAATTGATGAAGTTTTTGCAGAGGTCATTATTGCTTAGAGTAATGATTTGGGAACCAACCAATGAATTGGGATGCAAACTTATAAGGTTTTCTGAGTGACAAATCAATGGTGTATTGGATAAGTTGTGAACGGCTGGTGAACAATTGAAGTCGATTAATGTTTTTTTGGGATGATCTTGGTCCTTTACTAACACTGATATATTTTGTGGGCCTAGAATCAACTTGAGAATCAGCTAGTCTTTGAGCAGAAGATGGAGAAAGCTCTGGCGGGTCTAGGGAAGGAAGTAAGCTCTGTGAAGGTTCTTACTGATAGTCTTCAGCAACTTCTAATTGACTGCCAGAATTTTCAGGGCCTGATAATCTCAGAGTTGAAAGTAAGCCCCATAATCATTTACTTATGCCTTTGTCATGGAGTAAATGCATATATGTGAATGTAGTCTGTTTTCTTACCCACTGTGAGACTTTAGTCTGTATCATCCTTTGCATGTATAGAGGTTTTTGGAGGATTGAAATTTTGTGAAAATGGAGATTCACAACAGAGCTGATGATATTTAAATTTTGGTCAATGCAGGAGTTTCTGTCTGATGAACAGCTTCGTAGAAAGCTTGATAAAGCTGACAATAGACTGTTCTTCCTTCAGAATAGGGTGGAGATGGAAAAGGAACATTTGATGCTAGAAAGTGAGATTGAGACTCAAGCGTTGCAGGAACAGAAACAATCTATACCAGAGAACTTGACGAACAGGATTTTGATGGCGAAAACTGCATTAGGAACTGCAGACAACGATGTTCATTCCCATAGACATGAAAGATATCTCCCTTGTGATCTGAAAATGGAGACTAACAGCAATACTCTCATTTCTCAAGAAAGTGCATTTTGTGATCAGATGACTTCCCAAACACTTTTGGCTGATTTAGAGCAGACAGAAAAGGTCATATTGGAGAAAGAAGAGGAAAATAACAAGGTAAGTAATCAGTTTCCTCCTGGTATATACTATAGTATGCTGTGCTTGTATTGCATTGTTCAATGCTTGTTCAGATCCTTAACCTCTAAGAAACCCTGATTAATATCATGATAAGGGAAAAAGGTTCATGTCACTCAAGCTGTGTATCAGGATTTTCAAAATGACGAAAGACTTGCCATTATATTGAAACTCCAGTTCTGTGTTCCTGGAACACCTGATTAAATGTGCTATGTAAGCAGCTGGTGCATGGCTTTCTTTGCCAACCAGGTCCTTGTACTATGACAATGTTACTTGATGAGGTTGTTATGTTGGAGATACAAGAAGCAAGATTCAGGTCACTAACAGGTACAAATGCGATGCATACAGGAAGCTGGATCTCAAACCTTGAAGCCACAGATAAATCAATGCTGCAAAGGCTGCTTATGTTTCATCCGACAAGAAGACCATATAGGCTATTCACAGAAAGCTTTTGTTAATCGTGATAGGAAATCTTTGGCTGCTGTAAGTGTAAAAATAATACCTCATACCGAAAAGTTTACCCAGCTATCCATCCACGAATTGCAATCTATGGATGGAACACAAATCTGTGCCACCAGTCAAGTAAATCTTATCACAGACGAAGTAATAGAAGATGAACTGGAAAGCCATGAAGTGCAGTCACCAGTTACTTTTGGGTCAGTCTACGACACAAATGTACTTCGCCTGGAAAATCTCTCTTCTGCAGGGGTGGACTTTCCAGAGAAAAAAGAGCTTCATGAAGAGATTTCAAACCAGTGCAATGGTGTTCTCAGAACACCTAAAAATGGTAGTAAACAGCATAATGAGAAAAACTCTGTAAGTAAATCTAAGGCTGCAAGGGTGCAGATATTGGCAAGGCAGTTTCTTCAAGAATTTTGTGCGTTGCTGGAGCAGGATGTTGCCAGCTTGCAAGACCAATCCAAGTTCTACAAAGAAAATGTTCGCAGGCTGGTCAAAGCTCTTCAAGTCTTGGTGGTACATTGCTACAAATTAACAATTTCAGTCCATAATGGCAGCATTCAATGTGACAGAGATGAAGAGAAGGCTAGTTTTCTTGCAAACAGAGGCAACATTGAATTGCCATCCATGCACGGTTCTGTTTTTTCTGGCATGAAAAGCAGTTGTGAGTTAGACCAGGTAGGCCATCAAGAGTCCTATGAATGGGACATGAGTAGTAGTGAAATTACATCAGACTGCTCCAGTTCATATATGTGCAATGAGAAATCTCCACGTAGTAAGGAAAAACTCTTGTCTTGTACATTTTGTGAATATAATGCAATGAAAAGGTGCGGGTGTTTCAATCAAGTGACACGATGCAAAGATGAAATTGACTTGCAGGAATTTATCACTCCAGTTTCAATGCTACTTGAAAGAGTTCCTACAACTGGTGGTTCTGAAGACCCAGTAGCTTCTGGTTTTGAAGTAGGCATAACTGAAGAGGGTGAGCTGAAGCAGGGATATTTGAAAGCGAAAAAATGGTTTGATTTCAATGTAGACAATCATGGGTCTTCTGCTAATGATTTTGATAGGCCAAGGATGAAGAGTCCACGCTGTTTGCTTGAAAGGCTTCAGATGTCCCAGGAACACATTTTTACGCTGGAGCAGCAGCTTGCCATTTCAAACCTAGAAAAAGAAAGAATGAGAGTTATTTTGTTTGAGCAAACCAATAAAGATGAAGAAAACGTGCTTGCAACTAGGATTGAGAAGCTGAGGCTTGCACATGAGATGAGCAAGTGCATAGGAACAATTGCAGTCCAGGATGAAATAGTTTCAACTCTTTGTTTTGATATAAAAGATTTTGAAAAGATGAGGATGCCAAAAGCTGGGGCTATGAAGAAAGTCACTTTTTGAAGTGTGCCATTTTCAAGGAGATCTAAAGATCTCTTACGGAACAATTTGATACAGCTGTCATGGACGCTTTTAAACTACTGGCACTATCATCTGAATAACATGGAATTGATGGTCTTTCTAACTGAAACTGAAAGCTTCAACCTTGCTGTTGAACTTTGGTTTGTGGCACACCCAAGCACATTTGGGCATTTCTTTAGCAAATATTGAAATCTTAATGGTCTGAGTCCTGACTCAACAATTTTGGATTTAATTCTATCAAATGGTGTTAGCCTGGGCAGCAAGGAGCATACATTGCAAAATCGTATTGTCATAATGAAAATTTGATGGCAATCATTGGTTTTTGCATCTTGTTTTGATGCAATGACTTATACTATTGGATAGCAGCTTTTCTGCATGTGAATCTGTTGCTATTGCATGCATTTGTGCGTGTGTAAACACAAACATATCTAGACACACCTGTATATAAAACTTCTGATTTGAGAAAACATCATAGATTCATATGTTCTGAACTGTCTTTCCAACAGAGTAGCTGGTTTACCTTTTTCTCAGTGTAGATTGAGCTGTGTAAAATCATCAAATGCTTTGATAATGCCATAGTTTTGTGATATTGAAAGTGCCTCATTTTACATAGCTCGTGCATGTTGTTATGATGCGTAGTTAGGTCCTTCATGCTGTGTTAAGGTATCTTGACTATGATGGCTTTATCTTTTAGATCTGTTCAACTTCTGAACAAAATCTGGTCATGACCAGTTCTCTGAAGCAGTTTATAACTGATAAGTTTGTTTCAACAGAAGCTTATTGATTATCTTCTCTCACTGATCGCACTTAGAAATGTTTAATGTGAACTAATATTGGCAGGCATGTTCAATGTTCAGATACATTATGATTTTGACAATTTCTGCATTCCAGTTGCGTGTAATAGTGATGCAGAGATTATGCTTTTCTCTGATATGCAGTCAAAAAAGTTGGGAAAGCTTTCCGAAAGGAATCGCTATGGCATCATGCATGTCAGGTTCACCTTCTTACTTCCAAAACCATTGAGTGGATCACGATTGCTCAATTTTCGTCGTACTCAATGCTCATGATTGAGGATAGCAGTTTTTTGAGGGCATCCTTGAATTTAGAACTCCCTCGGATCAGGTGGATTTCTATTGAGCTTAACCCTACGTTGTAACTTGTTGTCTATGCAAAAATGGACAAATCTCCCATACAGGCTTGTGGAACTCCAACACACAGAAAAACATTTGCGAGAAATTCTGGAACAGACCATAGGGCAACTTTTGCAAGCGCGGGCACTAAATGAACAGCTTTCAAAGGTATGCATGAATGGGAAGTGCCGGAGTGTCATCTTTTTCTGAATCAAAGTCTCCAAAATGTAACCTTGCACTCTCTCTGCAGGAAAAGTCCTCACTTGTAACTTCAAACGTAAAGCTCAAAGCATCTCTCAATGCAATGCAAGATCAGGTGGAGGTTATACAGGCGAACCTCTATGATGCTGAACATCGAATTGAGAAGCTTCAGTTCTTTCCAAGTGAGTTTGAAAGACAGGATGCAAGCCCTCCTTTTGTGACAGGGAAACCATGTGATTCAAGCTTGCTTCCAGCAGCAGGCCTGTTTCATCTTGAGACATGTAGTCAAGACCATAGAAGCAGTACTACTTCAAACAAGCTCAAACTTTGCCTAGAAGAAGCAGAGCATCAGAGTGAGCAGGATGAAAGTGTCACATATCTGAAACTAATCAAATTAACATCACTAAAGAGTAATCACGGGCTTCTAGAAGATTCACAGGATGCCAACAACATTTTATGCAGTAATGATCAAGCATTTATCATTCACAATGAGGGCCATTGGAGATGTTTGACAAATGACAAAGAGCATGGACTCCTTGGGCATCTGCTTAGAAAGGTAAAAGCCTTGGTTGTCTTGTTGGTGCAGCGTGCCACTATCTGAATATCGTGAGTCTGACCAAAGTTGATATTTTGTTCACTGAAGGTCAAAGCATTAAACACAAAGTTGGTAGCTTCTGAATTACAAGTTGTGGAGCTCAAAGTGGAAATTGAAGACATGCAGTAAGTTCTACATGCTTTATCTGCGTATGTTCAATTGAGTTGTCCTTTATTTCTACTATGGTTTCAGAATATACCTGCAGCTTACCGCAGGAGGCTAAACTTGCCAAAAATTTGTTTCGGCATCAGTAATTTACCTTTAGAGCAATAATCTGCAATTGTTCAATTACAGGGCAAAAATCCAAAGGTGTGAGTGTTTTGTTGAGAGGGGGTCAACATCAGGTGATTCGGTACTCTGCCTTCCTGATTTTAAAGCTCTCCAAGATCGATGCATGCAATATGAGGAAGAGATAAGACTGCTTTTGGAGCAAGTGCCTACTCCCGAGGATGATTTGCAGAAAGAGATGTATTATTTGAGAAGCAGTTTAGGGCAAAATTCTTTGCTGCAAGCTTCTGTGACAAAGGTTAAAAAACAGCTTCCTCAAAGCAAGGTACCATTTTATGCTATTGATAGTCTGAACACCTTCTTGTTAAATAATGAACCTTACTCATACTTTTTGTCAAAGTGTAAGCTGTACTTTGTTACTCATGCATGCACCCCCAGTTGACATTTGCAACTGTGTCAATTGGCAGATCCCTGTTAATTCTATTTGTAGGCTTAATTAAGAACCTTCTTTTTAACACAAATGTTCCAAGAATCTGCTTGCTGTTTTCAAAGCTGCAAATGTACATTGCTATTTAATACCTTGAGAATTACAGAGTCTACTGTAGCAGCAAAGAATTGCTCTCGAGGAAGCAGAAGGCAACAACACTCCATCCCCAAAGAGGCATCTGGCAATTCTGTTACTAGACCTATCGACTCTATCCAACTTACTGGAAAAGGTCTCCTTGAAAGCAGGGTTTCTGCCCATGCTGTTTCCAGTCGGTTAGCCTTGAAGGACATAAATGTGAACAAAATTGGTGTGTCCAGCTTTTCCAGAAATGTAAGGTTCAAAAAAGCAAGACTGCAAACCTCATGCAGCCTCAACAAAGAGAACTTGTGAGAAACACTTGTTCAAAAGCAGTTGGTGAATACTTAGATTCTTAACGACTTTCGACTCAACTTCTGGAGCAGTGGGTCCCCTGTTTATGTATACCACAAAGATACTTGATCATTATATTTTTCAATGTGTCAATGTTATATAAATCTTTTTCCATCCAAGGCCATTCAAGTGGCATTGGTGCTATATCAGCTCAAAGTTTGAAGCAAACAGTCTCTGCTTGCTGGTTTATGTATACCAAAAGCTAAACGATTGTCAAAACATTATATTTTTTATATTTGCAAATTGTGACAAAAAAGGCCATTCAAAGTGGCAAATAAGTGTATGCAGTTAAACTCTCCACCTAAGGGTAAGTTGTAACGACAATGCTATAGTTATAACCCTCATTATAACTATACATGGGTTCGAAACAATATAATATTGAGTTAGTAGCAAGGTTGTTTTTTGTATACTAACAATCTAAGTGATTTCAAACTGTAGTATTTTGCTACTTAAAACATTTACTTTCTGATATTCTCATTCTTGTAAAAACTTTGATTTTAGGATCTTCAAAAGATGTACAAGCAAGAGAGTTTGCACACTACCAAATTTAGATTGCTAGACCTCTGATTTTTCCAATGCTTCCATTCTAGCTTTTGATCTAGGCAAGAGCTCTTGTACACACGATGCAATCATCCATCAAAGACAAGCCATTAAAGACGATATAAATCTGAAAGGTTTGCAGACTTATGCCAGGTAGCTGAATTTTCAACTGTAATGAATATAAATTAAGAAATAGCTATGCCGTGCAAGGTTCATTATCTTCTAATACTCATTGAAAAGCACAAAGGGCACACACATACTGGGCAAGCAAAGATTACACGATCCAGTTAAAAATTTCTAAGCAGAAGTTTGCTGTTCTGCCTACTTTAGTTCTTCACAGTCATTTAATTTTCAACTGCACATATGTGAAGTTATAATGTGTGAAGTTGCACATTATTGTCTAATATACTTGTTGAAAAACATAAAGCACACATGTGTGAATTGAAGTTTATCTAAATGATCCAGTTTAAATTCCAAGCCCAATTTCCTTGAAACCTATTGAAAAATTGCTTGAAACCAGAGGAAAAACATAACACATATAAGCTCAATCAATCAGATATCAGACTCATTGTGGATTGATTGATAATTTGTAATCCCAACGTATGATGAACTCCATATGTGCCTAGCAAAGAAAGACTTTATTCATAATCCTGAACGTACATTGTTTTTTGTATGGAAGAAATAAATTAAATTCCACCAGCTAAATTCAAGTATGCAATGGTATTGTGGGGGAATCTGTCAGATCTATAACCTCACTGACAGTCAGTGCAGAATCTGGTGTAACTAGATTATTAGGAGTCTGTATATGAAAAACTTTTTGCTCAGTCCAATTAGGTGAAACAAGGTCAATAAAATTTGTTGAAAAGTTTGCTGACCAGAGTTCACCCTTTATGGGAGTGCAGCAAAAACTTGCACTCTTTTGGTCTATAGCAAAAACTGAATTTTCAGTGGAAAGAGTTCCTCTAAGTGGCAAGAAATCACAAAAGGTAGTTCTTATGCTGTCTTTTCTACAATTTGAAGAAGGTTGGTTCTGAATGTTTACCAGTTCGGAATACTCCACTAAGTTAGTCTCAGGAGATTTTTCAAGATTGTAGCATTGTGTAGCATCAGGACTGCTCATATTTTCGTGAGCTATGCTGCTGCAGTCTGTTTTCATTTGAGTAATTAGTGCAATCTGATCCAAATCAGGACACTGTCCAGTATTTGGTACTTTTGATATTCTTGAAGTCTCATCCAAATTCAATGCAGATGATTCAAAATGCAACTCCTTGATTTCAGAGCTTGATGATGACTTCAACCCTGTGTGAGCTTTTTCTGAAGGCTTTTTGCTTTTTATGGACTGCTTAGTTTCCTTGTGAACTTTGACCTTTTTGAAGTTCTTAAATAAAGATGGCAAATTTTTACTTGTATCCTCCTTGGAGCTTTTTGTGTCAAATTCCCTTTTCCTTGGAATGTTCTCGAGCTCACTATTGTGCTCGGAGTCGTCACTTTGATCATCAGACTTACAATCATCATCATCAAGGATTTCGTCCATTGAATCTCCATAGCATGGAAGCATATCAAGAGGAGCAACGATGACTTGCATTTCAGAAGAAAGATCATCACAGCCAGTCTTATAAATCAAGTATTTTGTAGATAAAAATTGCACAGTAAGCTTCAAGCTGCATGCACAACAAATATATTTCAGGTTGTAATATACAAAATTAATAATGCAAACATTTGTACTACACAATCTGCCATGTACTTATCAGCTTGTTCACATAAAATAAACTTGGACTATATCTGAATGGAAAAACATTTGAACTGGTCACTTTGTTGAAGCAAGTACTATGATATGATATAGACTAAAATGAATGTTTGGGAATCTTTCTACAGAGACAAATCTGTTTTCTGTCAGTCCCTGGAAGGTGAGATGAAACAATTTGTAAACGCTTTTCCTGATTTCTTCACAGATTATTTATTCATATTAATAACAAGAACAAATAGATAATATACAGTGCATGCAAAAATATTCGTTCTGAACTAAATGTGTTTGTTTTGTATGCATAAATAGTTGCACCACATTTCTAGAAACGCGTCCAAAAACGCATTCCGAAACGCATTTCTGATTTAGTGTAGCATTTCTGATAAAAGTTTTTTTTTGTGGGCAATATGGGTATAATTAAAGCATTAATTAAGGGCAGGATATTTATGTAGGTTGTCGAATGTTTCGGGTAGAATGTGGTCCAGTTTAGGTGCATCAATCCCTGTTTGATTCTGTGAAGGGGTTCAAATTTTTTAATCTGTTTTTTTTTCTCGATGATTCTGGATCCAGAAACGCATTTCTAGAAATGCTTTTTCCCAAAAAAGAATTTTTGTGCAACTATGGTACAAACATAAAAATTGAAACTTTTTGTAAGGTGGAAAACTGGGATCACAAAGTTGCGAGCTGACTTCTCGTTGCGCCCTATTGTGGTATTGGAAATGCAAGCTAATCCAACACAAACTTGAGCACCAGACAGTCAAATATAAAGTGATATCTAAGATTTTACATTTTTGGTGTTTGTCATGAAAACTGAAACAGACCTGATTGGTCAGTTGTTACTAGGGTGCCTCAAAATGATGTATAAGGAAAGTCACTTGTGTTTAGTAAGCTAGAAAAGTGAATTAGGGTTTATCTTTTTTTGATTTGGGTGTTTGCAAAACGATTGTCATACCACTCTAGATGGAGACTTGATGTTTGGAAGGTACACAACTATCTAATAGGCATCAGAACTGTATCTTTTGTATATCTATATTGATCAAGTAAGGCAACCTGATGTCATCAACTATTTCTCAAAAAATTTCATTTACATTGAAAAAGAAAGCATTCCGAAAAATTTAAGAAAATTGGGCCATGTTCTGAAATGGAAGGTGTCTGAAAATGAGTGCAGAAAAACATTCTGTTGTGGAACTATGGTGTATTGTAGTAGAAACACAACAGACGTGTGTTTACTATGTTCAGTTGGACAGATCAGAAACGAAAAATCCGAGGAATCTTTATAACATGCAATTCACCACTTCATGTCGGATAGATCAAAATAGAAGATTAAGGGTGGTTACAGAGTAGCGGCAAGTCCCTTTGCCTGGCCCTTTCACTTGCCACCCATTTTTTGAATCTTGGAAATTGAGTTGACAAGATGGACCACCCACCCCCTTTCACATTTGTTCTGTATGAGTCAAATGAACGGCCACAATCTATCTGATTGGCCCATTTAAAATATGGACATACCATTGGTCCATTTTATTTAAGGTGTTGTGTTTTTTGAAAGGCAAGTATATAGTTTCATGTTAAAAGGTTGAAGGGTGCTTTGAAGTTTTTTTTTCAATGTCACCTTTCAACTGGAAAGGTTAAAATAGATATGCGATTATTTGAAGGGAATATCGGCTGTGAAGGGTTGGGAAGACTTCAAAATGCAGGCCAACATGCCAGTTGCCTGGCCAAAAGAATGGGTTTGAGTAGCCCCTACGTGGCACAAGGTCCCTGCCATGTCATCTGCCACATAGTGGCAAGTGCATCTTAATGTGAAAGGGGGGGAGGTCCATTTTTTCTCCCTAGATCAATGGGAAAGCTCTATTTTGAATTTCGACTTGCCAGGCAATGTAGTGTGAAATGGACCTAAGATAACTTGGTGATAACTTGGAAAGTTTAGGATGGTACCTGGACCACGCTGGCAAGTTTAGCATAGCAAAAACAAGCTGTATCTTTCCTTTGACACCTCTTAAGGATTTTAGTTTCGCAGCTGCCTCTCTTACAGCTAATGATCTTTTTGGGTGCTGCCAAGCCCATTCAAACTGCACAAAGCTTAAGCCCATTTGTGAGAAGCTCATTTATAAACAGAATGAATAACTACATTTAAACAAGTGTTTTTGGAGTTACAAAATTGCAAAATCTTAGTCCACAATATGAAATTGCAAATGAATTAACAAAATCTGTCAAACGATGAAAGGCTGCTGTGTATAGGGGGGGTATTCTAAGTTGTGATTGTAGGTGGTTGGACTGTAAGGCTCCTTCCTCACAAAGTTACAGTTGCACTTTTAATGGTGATCCATAATTTTGAAAAGGAGCTTAACCACCTGTGGATGCCTATTTCTCAAGCAGATAATTTTCTGATGTGAAAGTTTGGGAATTCTACTTTCCTACAACAAGAGTAGCTTCTGATTTCACATTGGAGCATGATGCCAAAATTTTGATTACAGGTCATGAAGCGCATGTAAACATCATGATTCAAAGTTCAAATGGGATCACCAGAAAAACTTTAATGCCAGGGAATGGATTTGTTTTAGCAGAAAAACTCAAGGGATCCGTGTACAAACATGCCTGGAGCGCATTAATCTTTGTCGGAAAACCATGAACGCACAAAACCATCTCCCAGGGGCGCTTTCTTTTGGTGCGCCAAGCTCCATTTGCAATTTCACCATTATGTTGTCGAATGCGGCGACAAGGATTCACTGTGAACCTGTCAATTGATAAACAAACTTATTTTCAGATTTTAAAAACAAAGCCTTGAAATGCACTAGCAAAAAGGAATTGGAATAAACTTGAAAAGTAAATAGAATCCACTGCTTTCTTTGCCAGGTCACCTTTGAAAGGAAATAAGGACAATCAATAGAAAATAACCACAAGAATATATGTCAATATTGAGAACCTAGAAAGCTAATGCAGCTTCAAATGCTAGATACTATGAACGATAGGTGTGGGTCTTCTTATTTGCAGTGCTGGACAACTTTGTCCCAAATATAAAAGTGAATTACAACGACACAAGCCATAAAAAATATTTAGCTAAATTGCAAATTAAAGCAGGCAAGTGGCATCTGAATCTAGTATGCATAGAAAACATCATATAATAGTACACATGATTGATTCAAGCTGCAAAAATTAGAGAAGACAAACTAGAACTTGTGAAAACTGCTTGAAGGCCCAACTGCAGAAAGAGTACCCAGCTCTAGATCACCGGTTCTAGTTCAGATACAATTCCTCAATAAAAAAATTTACAATCTGAGATACATGCATTTGTTGCTCTACAGATGCATAACACAGATGCTCTAAATATAAGCCATCCTCGTATAAAAGTTGCCAGCTCTATCATATGATTGCATGGTACCAGTTAGTGATCTAGGACCTATGAACTTGAAATTATAACATGATAAGTTCAGATGTATCAATGAATGTGGCTAAAACGGAATTTTTTTGAGTTACATGACTAGAACTTCGCTATACAAGGCAAAAATTTCCATGGTGGCTTCGTTCTGATCACAAAAGGCTTCAGAGATAATTCATTCATTTCAATTCTTTTTCTTTCCGCTCCCATAGCATATCATTAAAGGTTAAATCTAAAGAAAACAAAACATCCTCCTCCTTCACAGTATAATCACTTGTCTACTGGTCAAAATCACAAGTACATTTTGCCTTTGAGAAAGTTGAATGACTGGTAGAGTATATTTAAATAATGAAATTCTTTGGTAGGTGTTTTCAATTCAGACCAAACATACGAGTAGCTAGTGGTACATGCATGCATTTTGAAGATTGGCCAAAGTGAGCAATTCGGAGCAATTTTGCAGTTAATGGTTGAATGGCCCTTGTCTCTAGGTCAATAATCCCTATGCTTCCTGTGTCTGGGGGACAATGATTCTACCCAATTAATCTCAGGCCAGAACAACAACTGCTAATTTTGAGGCTCGTAGTGACAGTACCTTCCCAACATGAAAACTGACATACAAGCATTTATGAGAGGATATGCTCAATAATTATCATCCAAGCTGCACAAAAAAGCTCTGACCTTCCCAATATATATATAAGCTTGGCTTGCATTTGCTGGAGCAAGCAAAAAGTGTGTCAACGTTGTTGACCAGTATACAAATTGCTACACCTAAACACTTCAAAATAACTGCATGTTGAATGATTTCAAAACGATCTGACCTCTGCATAATTGGATTGGTGGAGATAAATAATAACCATTTATTTTCCAGGTAAGATTTAGAGTTGTAGAAGACTATCTAGATATGTTGTAGTGACTTCTCTTCCTTCGAAGTCATCCTGTAGAATGGCCTACATGCGGGACTTGCCCTTGGAATCAGCTCTATCTTATGGTCAATATTCCACTTTGGAGGCAACCCAACCAGATTATTTTGAATTAACACTGAATGAAACTCTCGTCTGATTATCATTTTGCTTATGCCTATCTAAAACAACTGAACTAACTCCCCTTGTTTCACTTCGTTTGACTTAGCAGTATTCGAGTTGTTTTTGGTTGATGGCCCGACCCTCCCCTATATAGGTAGGTATTAAGTATATATTTCCGTGTTTGAACTCATACTGAATACAAATACTCGTTTGCATTCATTGATTAGCTCTCTCATAGGCATGAGAAGCTCTTGAAGTGGCTTTGCGCTTTACACCCTTCTGCAGTTGCACCATCGCTCGCTTCTAACAGACACTCTTGAACCTTGATTGGCTGGGTTTTCTAAAGTCTTGCATTGGATACCATTGGTGCCTCTTGATTCACTTGATGTGTTGCCTCTATAACTATCTTCGTAAATCAAGCCCTTGGTTCTAACATCTTTCAATATCTTGCAGGCCTCATGAAGCATAGGGGGCCACAAATCCTCGCATACCAAAAATAGTTTGTGTGCTTGAAGCCATTCCAGGATGGTGTAAGATATTTTTTGATTATCACACGATACTCATCTGCACAAGCTTGGACTATTAACTGAACTCAAGTTGTGGGGCACAGGGTGGTATATTATGATTACTGGTGGTAACTCAGAAAAACTTTCCCACTTAATAAAACTAATCCACAAATTGGCGGTAGTGCCCACATACTTAATCAGGTTGATATCTTTAACTTCAGCAAGATGATAGGAATGATACGTTATATGAAATAGCTGAATACAAGAAGCAAACTTATGTTAGAAAACCGACTTGCTCATACAACTTACCCAAGACAAGATTCCTATTGTTGTTAAATAGTCATACACATGAAAGAGAACACAAACCACATTGATGAAGCATAATGATGAGATGTACTCCAACTATGTCCCATTGCTTATGGTCTAGGGTGCACTACATACTTATAGACAATGGTCTATGCCAAAAAGCAAAAGCAATCTAAAAGCAATTGCCTAATTGATGTCTCTATATAAAGTAAAAGCACCCAACACATATCTATAGCAAAGCTTGTGCTCCAAATCAAGCACTAGAATCTCAAACTTGAGTCTAACTAAAGTTTAACTTGACTTCACTATATACAATAATTAGGGTTACTTCCCACTCTACTAGCATTGGTGGCCTCTTTCTACTACAATAGACTGAGCAGATACAATGGTGACATACTTTTAAGTTATGGGGTCTCTATGCATATCCAATTTTGCACAATATTTCTCACAACAAACATGGTTTATTCTTTTGCAGATTGATTTTCATGACTCATTGCAACACGTTTTGCATTGCATATGTCAGCATCTGCCGTTTGAGTAATTGATCTTAGAATCATGCCTAACACTCTAGCTTCCATTCATGACTACTGGTTACATCCCCATCTCTCAAGCTCGTAGAACCAAACTAGCCAATGGTGTACATGAGTCTCCTCCCAAAATTAAAGATTTGTTTGGTACTCAAGATCGTTACATCTTATTTTGGCATTTGCTCACCCAGTCTCATCCAGTCTTAATCAGGCTTTGAACAATCCTTTGACCACCAAGAATAATGCAAGCTCCAAATTTGGTCACCTTGTGCCCCGACATCATCAAAATGATCAACTTAACCATATCATCTACTTGCTGGCTAGCTTCTTTGTCACATCCTGCACAACTAGGTCTATAACGGCCATTCTCAGCCCTGCATCTCCAACAGCTACGTTAAACGTTTGGTAGCTCTCTCAATCACAGAAGGAAAATATATGGCTACTATCCAGGTGCCAAAAGAGGCAAGGTGGCTGAGGAACCTCTTGCAAGACCTGAAAGAAGAGTATGCAGTTCCTATGGTCACTTAGAATGACACCCAAGGCTGTCATTTTTTACTCGAAATCCTGGTTTTCATTAATGAAAAACAATTAGAATACAATATCATTAAAATAGGGCTCCAGAGAGTCAAGGAAGGGGCCATCTCACAACATTACCATCCCATAGGAAAATGCTAGCAGCTACCTAACTAAAGAAATGGGTAGACAAAGGTTTGAGCATTTGAAAGAATCGATTGTTAAGAACCACTGTTCTACTCGAAACTTGCCAGCAAAGGCTGTTTTCTCAAGTGAAATACATCAACAAAAAGTCACATTGATTTAACCTTGTTGTTGGGAGTGATAGCACGCTCCCTTGATGGTATATATTCTTACAATGTATTGGCATATTTTGAGGGAAAATGATTCAATCAAGTAGATTGCAATTAGGAGATGTTATCATCTATAACAGCAGATTTTCTTTGCAAAGTTGGCGCGATAGCCACTCCTAACAAAGCACATTTTTACTTCCAAAAAAAAAATACTCCCCATTATTGTCAATGATGATTATCAGCCGCTGATAGTGCGTAGTAGTGTGCTTGCTTACCCAATGTAGGTGAGGCCCTTGGAGCGGGGGTTTTGAGAACACAGCAAATAGCACGCAAAGAATTTGGACTTGCTGCATGCCTCACCTTCCTCTTCCATCTCTCGCTACTCTTTCCTCCTCAAAAAAATCTTAGGTCCTTCAAAGAATATTGCAAAAATCTATCACCATTTGGCAAGATCCATCCTTCTTCCTTGCTGATCTACTTGACTTTACACACACACACAAACAAAAACAATAGAAATTTAGTAGAGCTATGAGTATGTAGCTCAGATCATTCATTCTAAAATCAGAATTACAAAAATTGAATGAAGGAATGAGGCGACATGAAGATTCATTCATCATCTCAACGCGCTTCTCAGATTGTGCACTTCACAAAAGTCTGTGTTTGTGTGTGTGTGTGTGTGTGTGTCTCTCTCTCTCTCTCTCTCAATAGAGTGCGTACTTTAATAACTTGCTCCTTCGTGCTACGGACAGCAGCTGTAAGTCGAAATGCGATCCACCATGAAGCTCCTGGCCGGCTGCAGCTACTATATACGGAGTACCCTACAGAGCAAACCTGACACCTGAACAGCAGTCTCTACAAATGACCTGCGCAGCGTGCTTCTATGTCGAATCAATCGATCGCAAGTCAATGTGTAAACCTCCACGCGGCAACTTGTTTCAGCTTTTCAACCTCAAAAAATGAGAATTCCCCATCGCAAACAAGCCACGAACATAAACCAGCAGCCAGCAATACGCAACCTTCCTTCTCCTCTATCTATCTCTCTCTACTCATTTTCTCTCTGGAGTTTTTCACACATGTCCTAACCCTAGAAATCAAAAAACATAAATCACAGAAAACAGGCAAGGAAAAAAAACAATCTACCAACCCATATCGCTTACTTCCCTACAAAATCCAGCAAGCAAACCAAACCGCTTCCTTCCTTAAACTCTATGTCCATCTCCTGGAACACAAACGAAATGTCTGATTTCCGCTTATCTGCTCAACTTTCAGCACACGACCACAAAGAAAACAGACAAAATCCTACCTCAAAAAAATCCCAAAACAAGCACGGCGATCCAAACTTCTTCTGAACAGCATCACCAACCTTTACTGCATCATCCAACCTCTCCAACCATCATCTGCATGCAATTCTTCATCCTCTCCGATGCTCATGACAGCATCTCTCATGACAGCATCTCTTCTCTCTCTCTCTCTCTCTCTCTCTCTCCGATGCTCATGACAGCATCTCTCATGACAGCATCTCTCTCTCTCTCTCTCTCTCTCTCTCTCTTGCTCTCTCTCTCTCTCTCTCTCTCTCTCTCTCTCTCTCTCTCTCTTTTGCTCTCTCTCTCTCTCTCATAATAAAATTGATAAAAGAAAAATGACCGTTGAGTTGGGGGTCCAAGACAAATGATAAGTTCTAATTTGTTCTATTCCACCATGTCCTACTAAATGGGGATACCATCTCATATACAAAATGCTTGGGTCTTCACTTTTCCGTTCTTCGCGTTGGTGAGCGTGCACAACTGAGCGTTTTTTTAATGGAGGCCGATTTTTCGCTTGTTTGCTTGCTCGTTTCTTGCATATATGGTGGAGCCTGCACGACGGGATGGATGCTGCGTTTTTTCAATTTCTGATTATGTTGATGGAGGGAAGCTGTTTTCAGCACGATGTGTGGGTTCTTCTTCCTTCTTTTTGGACCACTAGATTGCTCCCATTCTCTTTCTCGTGCGTGGACTACATGTTGCATGTTGCATGCTATGGTTTTCTGAAGGTGGAGCATGAGGTGGATGCTTGGCATGGGATGCAAATTTTTGTTGTCTTTCTGGTTTAATCAGATGTTTATGTCTGATCTCTTCGCTTCAGAGTTCATAAGTCTGGAACAATTGACATTAAAAACTAATATTTTTTTTGACAAAAGTCATATCAATCAAGACAATAGTAGTTGTTTGAGGATAAAAAAGACTTATTGGAGACATAAATGAAGAGGAGACTTTCAGGGTAAGATCTTACTTTGATTCAGTTCCTTGTCTTCTATAATCTGTACAATGAATACAATGGTTACATACACAAGGTGCCTAGGGACTATAAGCACATATTTTTTGCTTAAGAAAGAAGGATTCCTTCAAACTTCTCTTTTGTTAAAAAAAGGTGAAAACCCACAAAGATCATAGTCCTAATTAGACTTGCAATATAAGCATGCTTAGATAGATTGATATTCTAAGAAAAACTTATCATATATGACAGTACATTAGTATAAAATTGTCACAAAATTTCCATACCGTATTTTTGTTTTACTTTGGAAATATGTGAAGACAATAAAGTCTCTGTGTTCCGTAAGTTTTCTTCCTTCCTATGGCCATTTGCTTTTGGATCAAAGTCGGATCTTATACTTGCATTTTCTTCTTTGAGAATGGGAATTGCATTGCATGATTGGTTATTTTTTTATTGATTCTTATTGATTGAAGCTTCAACAACTCCCAAGTTTTCAGTCTAGATTAAAGAATTTTTCATTTTTTAATTCAGATAGAGTTCAGGGTCATCTGATTTGTGCTCAAACATTACAATCAATTCATAGCTTTAATATGATTATAGTTTGTACCATTCAACTCTTTGAATTTAGTTTCTGTAACCACTCCTTGTCAATCAGGTCTTCTAGAATCTTAGATACCCTTACTTTTAGATGTCTCTTGCATCTAAGCACGTCTAGAGCACACTGAAGCTTTCTTCTGAGTAGACTAGTAAAATTGGAACATGTTTTCTTTAGACTAACTTTGTCTATTCTTGAAGATGAAGCTCCAAGTTGGTCTATCCTTTTCACACAAAAGTTCAAAAATCTCAAATTTCATGTTGATTTGCAGTTCAAAATCTCATATTGTTACTGATGCATTGCCTAGTGACTACACCATGTAGATAGTCGAAGGGTTTATGAATGAGTTACTAGAGAGGGAGGGATAAATGGAGAAGGAAATAAGAGAAAAGATTGATCTTGCCCCTAAAAAGCTCCTTCCAGAATATTATTGCAAAAGTGGATGCAAGAGCTATGTATGGGATATGTATATTGTTGAAGTAGGACATTACAACTTGTGCAAGGACATTGATCATAATAGTTTTCAACTACAAAAACTGACCTACTTGATAGAGAGAACAAGACGTATTTCTATCTATTGAGAGAGAGAGAGAGAGAGAGAGAGAGAGAGAGAGAGAGAGAGAGAGAGAGAGAGAGAGAGAGAGAGAGAGAGAGAGAGAGAGAGAGAGAGAGAGAGAGAGAGAGAGAGAGAGAGAGAGAGAGAGAGAGAGAGAGAGAGAAAGAGAGAGAAAGAGAGCTTTTGAAATACCCTAATGTACATAGGACTAAAAAAAAAGGTACATGTCAAGTGTGGACATATAGGAGCTGAAAAGCTCAATTAGCTTTATAAAAAAAAAGCTTAATGTGAAAAATTCAACTAGTTTATTTGAGTTATTTTGGCAATTTTGAGGTCGGAAGTTTCAACTTAGAGATAGATTATTTCATGTCAATAAAGGCCCAATAGTGTTTGAACTATTTTTGGCAAGAAGATACGTGGACAAGGTCGGATTTAGACCTACTCTTAATTGGCTAATATAGATACATTGCATTTAGTCACTAAAAACTAGGTTTTTGTTGAAGACCTAGAAGTTGTTATTTTAGGGCAAGTGGAATTTCTGCTATAAAAAACTACACCAATGTGGAGAATTCATCTTGTTCTTCTCATTTTATGTGGATAACTTTTCTCTTTTGATTCTATGTCCATCTCTTGCATATTTCTCATGATGTGTTGAGTTTCCAGCGTATAGAATAAGAATTTTCTTGTTGTACTTGGATCCACACGTGTGACGTACTGTTTGCTGCTACTGTTGTACGAAAAGGGACAGCACCATATTATATCTTAGTGATTATGATCAGATCTACGTGAATTTTTCAATTCTGGCATGGTAAATGTATGATTTCTAGCTTGTGAATGATTCCGGATGTGCATCCAAATTTAGCCAAGATCCAATTGATCCATCAAGTGCATTTTGGAACTGAAATTCTCACATGGTATCAGAACAGGTTACAAAGTAAAGTTGGTGGATTTGCCAAATCTAGAGGTGGATTTGAGGGTGCCATCAATTCTATGTGGAGTTGGAGTGGTTTCTATCTCAAATCAAGCATTTTCAAGTGTATAAATTGGATCTTTGTGATCCTAGCTTCATTTTAGGTCAAATCACTTGGAATAGGCTGATTTTTTAATCCACTTACTAGAATGTGGAGACAAAAATTTCTCATTATTGTGGATGTTACATTCAACTAGTAGATGTATCAAGATTCTAGCTTTTGCATATAGCTTTTGCTTGATTCAATATTTTGCATTTTTTCGAAAACCCTAAAGTTGATAGGATCTATTAATTTTGAAGTTTCTGGACTTTTCAAGAATATGTTAGAAGAGAGAAAAGGAGAGGCTAGAAGGAGTATTATTTATCATTAATGGCATTTGAAGGTGACAAGAAGGTGATCTACACGGCCAATGATGGTGAGTGTGCGATCAAAGAGATTGGCACAATTCCTATCTCTCTCTCTACCAATTGGAATGTAAATTTGAAGGTTGTTTTGTTCATTCCATCAACCACTAGGAGTCTTCTTAGTGTTATTGACAAGGGTGGAATTTGATGATGATGCTTGTCTGATCAAGAAGGAAGGTGAATTGATTGCAAAAGCGAAGAGGAAAGGTAAATTGTCCAAACTTGATGCTTGTGTTGTTTCTAACCAAGTTGGATGTGTGAAAATGAGCAATTGTCAATGCAATAGGTATGGCACAAGAGATTGGGGCATCTCAACTTCAAGTCATTGGAGGTGATGGCAAAGAGGCAAGTTGTTTTTGGTCTTCCCAAAACTCTAACCAGCATTAATCATGTTTGTTAGCAATGTGCTTTATCAAAGTCACATAAATTACCTTACAAGAGATCTACATCAAGATCAAGTAAGCCTTTTCAACTTGTGCATTCGGATATTCATGGAGTTACTACAATTAGCAATGGTAGTGCGAAGATGTATGTGACATTTATCGATGATTTTAGTAGATTTTGTTGGGTGTATCTACTAAAGAGCAAGGAGGTGGAGTTTGATGGAGATGCTTGTTTGATCAAAAGGAAGGATGTCTTGGTTGGAAAAGGTAAAAGCCAAGGAAAGTTGTTCAAACTAGATGCTTGTGTTATTGCTAACCAGGTTGGATGTGTTGCAAGGGAGCAAATACCTATCCAAGAGGTTTGGCATAAAAGGATGGACACCTCAACTTCAAGTCATTGGAGGTAATGGCTAGAAAGAAGATTGTGATAGGGATTCCAAGTTCCTTAAGTGGCATCAAACATGTTTGTGAGTCTTGTGCTTTGTCTAAGTCACTTAGACAACCCTATACTAGATCTATATCTAGATCTACAAAGCTTTTTCAACTTGTACATTCGGATATTCATGGATTTACTACAATTAGCAATAGTGGAGCTAAGATGTATGTAACATTCATTGATGATTTTAGTAGATTTTGTTGGATCTATCTACTAAAGAGCAAGGCTGAAGTGTATGATGTCTTTATCAAGCTCAAGAATGCAAGGGAGAACCAATTTTCCACAAAGATCAAGTGCTTGAGGAGTGACAATGGTGATGAGTACATATCTACCAAGTTTAAGGCCTTTTGTGATGAGCATCGGATCAAGAGAGTATACAACATCAAAGACCCCACAACAAAATGGAGTGGCTGAAAGGAAGAATAGGACTTTATGTGAAAGTGCTAAAGCTATGAGGTTAAGTGCTAATCTCGACAAACAATTTTGGGATCAAGCTTTGTTGTGTGCCAATTTCTTGTGCAATAGGTGGTCGAGTGCTATTTTGGATGGAAGGCCACCTTTTGAGATGCTATTCAAGAGGAGGCCGAGTGTCTACTTTCTCATAACCTTTGGATGCACATGCTATGTCACCATTACTCTCGATGATAGGACCAAGGAGGATCCATCTTCAAGAAGAGGTATTTTTGTTGGATATAGTGAGGTGAGTAAAGCCTACAAGGTTTACATTCCTTCTACTAACAAGGTGATTGTTGGTAGAGATGTCATTTTTTATGAGGGGAACATTCCAAAAGTGTCTTCAAGCATGATTGATGGTAGTGTGGATGGATCTAACATTCTTGATGTTGATGAAAAGGATCGTACTTTGGATGGTGATGATGATGGACCTTCATCAAGTCAAAAGCCAAGGAGAACAAGACAAAGACAAGTACCTTCAAGGCTCACATATGATCAAAAGGGTAAGCAAGTAGTTTCTAGAAATATGTTACTTTCCTAACCTCTTTGGATGAGCCTACAAGTTTAGATCAAGCAAGGAAAGAAGAGGAGTGGATCCAAGCAATGGATCTTGATTATCAAGCTCTTATAAAGAGTGAAACATCTTTTGGTGGATCTTCTTGTGTAGATGGAGCTATGCAAGTGGATGGATTTTATCTTGCTATAAAATCAAGTAGTGGATCCGGAAAACAAAGTTTGTTCAATGATTTTGATGGTCAAGTTGATGACCATGAGGTTGATCTCAAAGGGCTTCAACTAGTCAAAAGGGAAGTTGGCAATTTGGAGCTAGTCAAGAGCATCAAAGGAGAGGTAATTGGCAAAGATGTTATGGATCTATTTTTGTAGCATATTGCAGACTCAAGTAAGGTCAAAAGAGCAGCAAGGAAGTGTTGTTCAAGTCTACTTTACTTGTTCTATCTCATGTTTGAGCATTTTCATGTGGATGTGTGCATTTTGTCAAGATATGGTAAAAGTAGCTACATTGGTTAGCATTGTTTTGATGTTGGATTTGTACTAGCATTCTTGGCTGGTTTTGATGATGGAAATGAAACTATTGGAGGTTCATTATGTCACTCATTCATGGCCAAGTCATCAAGTGTTGATGATATCTTATGGAAAGATGGAGATGGAGGCTCATTCATCGAGTATCATGGTGGATACATGGCAACAAAGGACAAAAAAAGAGGAGACATGCAAGCAAATGTTGATCATTCACATTTATTGTTTGTTTGCTGTATTTTTCCAGAGAGTTCATAGTTGGAATCATGGTGGAATCATCTCATTTACATTCTATGTGATTCTTCATGTCTCTTTGAAGTGGTATTGCAAAATTTTGTGAGGGAGCAAGTCATTGCAAAGGAGCTGGAGCTTCAACATGTGTCTTCAAGGAAATGTGTAGCTGATATCTTCACCAAAGCATTAGGAAAGGACTTGTTCATGAAGCATAGGACCTCACTTGGAGTGCTATCAAAGTCTATGCTAAAACTAGTTGAAGAGGGAGTGTGAAAGATTCAACTAGTTTGATCATTTTGTCAATATTTTCATATTTAGCATATTGAGGCAAAAGCTTGTTTCAGACTTAGAGATTGACTTTTCAAAGCTCATTAGTCTAAATTTCATTTGAAGAGTTCTAGCAGATCTGATTTGAGATAGTTTTGATTGAAAATCCATATTCAATCTCATTGTCTGCTTGATTAAAATGTATAAAGATGGTTGTCCCTGGAGGTGCTCCTCAGGAAGTCAATCCAATCATTGTTAGAAAAGCACCACGTTTGGATCTACCCAAATACAATGGATTAATAGATCCAGTTAGATTTCTTCAGATCTATTCTGAATTTTGTGAAGTCTATGGCGAAGTTTTTTCCCAGGATAAACTTAAGCTTTTTCCTATGGCCTTAACAGGCGCGACATAAGAATGGTACTAAATTGAACGTACGAATTGAGAGACTGTTAAACGAGCCTTTATCACACGGTTCAAACCTCGGAAGTTTATGGAAGGCCCTTTTCTCCTATTAAGTAAAATTAAAATGGGAAAGCGAGAAATGGTTCGAGATTATATTGAACGGATAAAACGCCTCAGATCTGAGTGCGAACCTGAGCTGATTAATGAAAATGCCATGATTATGTGGTTTTTGTCAAGTTTATCTAAAAGGATCAGACGTGAGCTGAAACGTCATAATGAGTACGCAATGTTGCAAAATGCTATGGATGATGCAATTCTGGAGGAGGATGAAGATTCAAACGATGAGCCGAATATCAGTATGTTGATGTATACAGCAGGGCAGACCACTATGACATCCACCACTATTGCATCAACGAATGTCAATGCTACTGCAAAAATGATGCTCAATGATTTCGAGAAAGTAGGGAAGAACCAGCAAAAACAGATAAAAAAGTTGCAGTCGCAATTTGATGAGAAAGTCAAAGCATTGGAAGATTTTCATGGACAAGCAAACAAGGAACCTGAGAAATTTGCAAATATTTTTTCTACCAGGAAAAATGTCTGGTGTTCTATTTGTACAGGAAATCACACAGTGAATGAGTTTCCTCAATTGAAAAAATGAATGGAAATCAGTATATGCCATTTGTGTAATTCACCTGATCATGAGACTGTTTTTTGCAACTCCATCCTCGGATAATTCAGCAACGGTATGCAAATATGGGATATCAAGAACCACATTATGGAAGAAATACAGTTGCTAGACCTTGACAATCTGCTCTTGGATACCCGAAATGATTAGCCTTACCTGCCCCACCAAAGCACCCCGCTCCTCCTGCCAATTTGATGGAACCAGAACCATACAAAAGTGCCGAGCAATGGAACTATGGTAATGATCAAGAAGGTGGATCTTTATAGCAATATGCTATTTACACTGCTGCATAACAACAAGCATCTAGAAACTGGACCAAAGCACCACTTGGATGCCTTGGCATGTGGAGAAAATCATACCAACAACATCTGGAGTCTATCCAAATCTTCATTCAGAAAAATGAAGATATTAGGATATGAGGCAGTGGATTAAACATCTGCAAGAATAAGAGGAGATTGAAGCTGCTAAAGCAACAACCGAAGTTCGCGCTTCACCATTGCAGCCACCAAACAATTCATGTATAGATATGAATGATCAGTTGCATCATCATGAAGAGCAGTGATTCTTGAACACTTGGACGGAAAACGTTTTGATACTCTTGTGAATGGTAGCCGATTACTCGAGTTTTGGCAGCCTTGCTCCGCCAGTTCAACAAGCATGATCTAAATGATTTTTTATTTTTATTTGTTTTCTAATTTTTTGTTTTCACTACTTAATTGTTAACTTTGTTTGGAAAAGACATTAAAGAAAAAAACCACAAAAAATGAGAAAAGACTCATGAGCAAAAGTTAGAAATGTCATCAGCTCATGAAGTAGTCAGATCTTTATGGAAAAATGACTTGGAAAATTATTTTTTTGATCATTTTTTGCACAAATTGTGTTAGAGTTTTTCGTCGAGTTTTTAGAAGCAAGATCCACCTCAGATATATTGAGTTGGGCGAACGTTCTTTTCACCAATTACTACCTATTTTTGAGCTAGGCGAATGATCAACAATATGCCATTTTGGGAACCTTCGTCGAGCACCTTACTCTTCTCAGAAATCTTCGCTGACATGCTAGATGGTCTTAAAATGTCAAAATTAGGTTGGTTATAGGTTCAGAACTTGAAAGTTGTATTTATGACAGAAGTTGGGCGAAGGATCCTCTTGGGCGAAGGTTCATTAGACCTGGAAAACGTTTGCCGGATAGGTTCAGAGCCTCAGAAACCTTCGTCACACTTATAAGTTGGCTGAATTCGATTCATTCCTCACTTGTGCTAGCGAAGCTCTTGCCAAATTTTCCAGCGACCAAGCCTTCAAAACTTTATGTACTGTCTTTTGATATACACTCGCACCTATTAATTTCAGTTTTGGTTCTTTTTCATCATGTCTTCCACAGATACATCTCAGTCACCTCGTTACACTATCCATCGTGATGTCCCATCTGCAACGGATATCATGACCCTTTCTAGCACAAGCATGGTCACTTAGTGGATGACCCTTGCAGAGCCTATGCTTACTACAATGGGTATTCATGAGAGAGCCTTCTTGGGGGGAATCGATATGGATTTAATTACTCTTGCCTTCAGTACTTGGAAGGAGGAGAAATCCAAGATTTACATTACTTTCCAGGGAGCCACACACAAGGTGTGCGTGATTGAGGCCGCCCTTGCTGCCATAGGGATAGCATCTGGTACCCAAGCCTCACCAAACATAAGCATGCCAAATAGGCTATTAAGCCTTATATTGACGTTACCAATAATCTGCATTGGACTAATGACGGTTATCTTCTAGAGGCCATTATTGATCCTGCCATTCAGGCTGCTGCTTAGCTCCTCAACAATTTCCTGATGGTTGGCAACCTCAAAAAAGACTGCATTACTTCCCAGCTTTTGCATAGGATAGTTGAGTCTCACACCAAAATAGCCAAGGCCCCTCTGGAACCATATATAACTAGTTCAAGACCATCATTGGAAAGCTCAAACGAGCCATCAAGAGCAATACCAAACAACAGTTTGCTGTTGGCCCTATGTTGTCACTCCTTGCCGCCTCTCACCTTGAAAATAAAATCCATGGCTTTTGTATGGATTCCGTGCTTTCTATCTATGAAGAAGCACCGACAGAGTCATCCCAATAGGCTTCTAGCTCACATAGTCGACATCGTCCACGCAACAAGATCATCATTCCTGACTCACCTTCCGCGTCACGACATCGTACTAGACAGACATCTTCAGCTGTGCTTCCACCCCCTGTTGCTATTCGCACTGACTACTTATTTCCCCCGCCTTTGATGCTTCCCTCACCTCTGCTTTCTCACAAAGACAGTCTGTGACCATTGGGGCTACCATTTCCATCACAGCTGCCCAGGCCGCCTCACCTCCACACATGGGAGCTGTTTTCCCAAAAACCTAGTATTTCATGGACATGTTCGATGATTCCGATCCCCTTGGAGTCTCAAAAGTTTTTGTAATGCCCCAGAGCCCTGCGATCTTTGAACTCCAATCCCCTAGAAGAGAATCTGAATAGTTCCATGATACTACTACTGGTGTTGAAGATTATTTTCAAATAAACCAGAAACCTCAAATTGAAGCCGCACCAGTCACAATTCGGGTCGGGCAAGCTATTAAATCACCAAAGCAGTTCGACGCCACCGTGCCTAAGGGCTATGAAGAAGAAGACCTCTTTGAAGAAGAAGAGTTATAGGCACCTGCTCCATGCCAACCAGGGACAATACCACCATGTCCTTCTGCTGCTACCACCTCCACAACAGTAGATTCTGGTGATGCTCTCGGTTTAGTCTCAAGCCTTGCGCAAGTGATCCAGTCTATGTTGGAAAAGAAAAAAGAAATGGAGCATCACATCTCAGATATGGGATTTGAGAATACACTCATCAGCCAGAAAGTCATTCAGCTGGACAAAGAGTTGAAGATTTCTAAGCAGCATGAAGCTAAGTCTAAAGCTGAGAAGAAGACGACACAACAATTGGCTGATCGCCTAGAGGATTATGTCAATTCCTTGCAGAATGCCCTCACAACCGCCCAAGACCAACTGGACAAGGCCGTGTAGGATGCAAAGAAACAAGTGCAGCTACTCCAGGGTCAACTGCAGATGGCTGAACAAGATCACACACATATCCAAGGTGAATTGGATGCGACAACCCTTGAGTGTGATGCGTATCTACAGACGCAAATACCTGATCATCCGGTAACTCTGACGGAAATCGCGTATTTGTTTAAAAAGGTTGAAACCTATAAAGTGGCCCTTCAAGGATTCCAAGGCCGCTTTGACGGATTCAAGGGCGCAGCTTCAACTGAGTTGGCAAAGGCCAAAGAAACCATCAACACATACGAAAAGGCTGTCGTTCAGGTGTTGGAAGCTGAGCCTCAAATTTCAGTTCCTATCATGCCGCAATTCTCCCCTCCGCACCAAGCCGACGCACCTATGGATACATGGTTGGATTCAGGCATGGACCAACGTGGAGCCCTTGAAGTTGTAGAAGAACAGCCAGCTCCACAGACAACGCAACCAGGTCTGTCTTCATCAAGGACCGCACCATTGTTTAGAAGACCAATCAGCGTCGAGGACCATATCTAGAGCCTTTTAGCACAACATCCTCATGAGTCCTCGCGTGGTGGTTGGGTCCTCAAGTTTAAGACCGCTAAAATAGAGGCCGACAAAGAATTGGATAAAATACCCGCATTGGGAGAGCATCCAGCTTGGAGAGTTACAATTTTTGAGAAAACTCCAGAATCTATCAGGAGTTATGTGGCCAACCCTCGCCAATTGCGCGTAGATCCATATTAGGTACCAATGCTGCACAGGAATAAGTGGAAGGATTTGGGATTGGCCATGGACAAAATTACGATCCATACGTTAAACTGGCCAATCATTCACCAACCTTACAGTTGATGATTTTGGTGGATTTTCACCGGGCACTACAAGCACACCAACGGGAGTATATACACTCTCCGGATCCAACAGTCAGGCAATCGACGCTCTTTGCAAAAGATCTCACTCCCTTGGTGTCCGTGGCAACGCGATGGAATGATTGTCTTCCTTTGTTGACATTCGATCCAAATAAGCCAATGGCATCAGAGAGCATTAAGGATCAACTACCGGTGGCTAGACTGTATTTTTGTGCCACAATGATAGGAGGCTCCTGAGAATCTCGATTCACAGCCTGGACAACTTCAAAGTGGATCGCCGGAGTCCACCGTTGTTTTTTGCCACAAAATTTAGATTTCAACACTGCCCGACTCGATTTCATGGAGAAGGTGTAGTATCACTTAATAAAGATTCGATGTGATGCAAATAAAAGCCCACAATAACTGCATCTCGCAGGTGTCGTGGGACCGCCACCAGTTTTGGTGGGAGATACTGTTGGAGGGTTAGAGATTTGATTAATTAGAAAGTCAATAAAAGGATTTTAGGCCTTTTTGCGGGACTTTTAATGTCGCAGGGCCTAAATGTCAAGCTAGTGAATAAAGTTGGGTTTCCCTCCAATTTGGATGGTTCCCACTCTTTTTTAAATTTTAATAATTAGGGAGGCAAAAATAGACCAATAGGATTCAGAGGCCAGGGTCCTCCTCTCTACTATAAAAAAGGACCAACTTGAGTTCCTACAGATGGACATATCTTCATTTCAATAAAGCAGATTGGTTCTCTTGTGAAATGGATTTATGAATGTCCTTGCTCTCTATCACTTTTCCTCCATCTCTCATGCTTTTATTGTGTGTTCTAATTGTTGGACTTGATTGTTATTGGGATTGCATGTTTTTATACTTTTTATGGGAGAGAAAGGGAGAGAGAGAAAGAGTAGGCTATCTTCATTGTGGATCTTAGTGTTAATGGATGTAGTGTTAATGCTTAGGGTTAATGGATGTAGAGTTAGATGTGAATCCTCCATTCATGTTGAAATTTGAACTATGTTATTGCTCTCATGGGAACGAATCTACTCGTGACAACTAACTTCATCTCCTTGATGCTATATTGATTAGATCTTGGGTTGAGGAAAGGCAAGGAAAGAAACCCACTACAATGTATTTCTCTTTCTAACCAAAGATCATTCAAGCAAATTGGATCATAATGATCAGAAATCTTTCACACAAAGCAAGGTTGGTGGCAAAAGGATATGCTCAAGAATATGGTATTGACTATGATGAGATTTTTGCACTCGTGGCAAAGATGGTAAGCATTCAGGTCATTATTTCTCTTGAAACACTTTATGGATGGGACCTATGGCAATTGGATATTACTAATGCATTCTTGAATGGAGATCTTGAGGAGGATGTTTGTATAAAGCAACTCGAGGGCTACATTTCACATGGCAAGCCTAATCATGTGTGTTTTCTCCAAAACAACTTGTATGGGCTTAAGCAAGAACCAAGGAGCTGGTATGCTAAGCTTAACTCTTTTCTACTTTCTCGACATTTTATTATGAGTGAGTATGATCATTCACTTTATTTTATATTTGTTAAAAATGATGTTACTATTCTTCTAATCTATGTGAATGATATAATTTTGAGTGGAGGCAACAATCAAGATATAGATGATGAAATTCTCAATCTACTTTCATTTTTCAAGAGAAGTATGCCAATTATATACTTAAAATATTTCATGTGGTAGATGCTAAATCTATTGATACACCAATGGAGTCAAATGTAAAGCTCACTATAAGAGGTAATGAAAGATCCTTCGAGGACATTTCACTCTATAGGAAGCTAGTTGGTTCATTCATATATCTAACCATCACAAGACCTGATTTAAGCTATTGTGTTGGTAGATTAAGTCAACTCATGCACGATCCTAAAGTGGAGCATTGGAAGCTAGGCAAGAGAGCATTGAGGTACATCTCAGGTTCTAGAGATTTTGGCATTGTTTATAGATGATCATCACCTAACTTGTTTGGATTTTCAGATTCAAAATTTTTTGGAGATCAAATGGATAGGAAACCCATAATTGCACATGCTATTTTCATAGGTGATGGAGCTATCTCATGAATGTCGAAGAAACAAGCAACAATCTCTTTATCATCTAGTGAGGCCGAGTACAAAGCCTTAACATCATGCACAAAGGAGATGCTATGCATCAAAAGGATGAAAATGCATCTTAACTTGTTGGAATCTCAAAAGTGTCCAATCATATTTTGTGATAACCTTTCAGACCAAATTTTGGCAAGCAATCCTGTTTTTCATGCAAGGAGCAAGCATATTGAAGTGGCTTATCAATTTGCGAGAGAACAAGTCATGGCAAAAGAAGTGGAGCTTCAACATGTCTCATCAAGGGAGTATCTGGCTGATATCTTCACCAAAGCATTGGGAAATGACTTGTTTATGAAGCACATAACTCATCTTGGAGTACTATCAAAATCTATGCCAAAACTAGTTGAATAGGGAGTGTGAAAAATTCAACAAGTTTAATTGAGTTATTTTGGCAATTTTGAGGCCAACTTGGAAATTCAACTTAGAGATAGATTTTTTTTATGTCAATAAAGGCCTAAATAGTGTTTGTACTATTTTTGAAAAGTATATATGTGAATAAGGTAGGATTCTCTCCCGACGAACTAATGTCATGCTCATCAAGAACAAATCAGAAGTGTGTCTATGCTCTCAACAATTTAGACAACTATTTGAAATCCATATAGGAAGGAAGATCAAAGCACTATGCACTGATGATGAGAGTTCATTTCAAATGTTATGAATGACTTTATAAGCGGATCTAGTATTTAGAGACAATACTCTTTGAGCTACACTCCATAGCAGAACGAAGTAGTTGAAAGAAAGAATCGGACTCGAGTCTACAAGATTTTCAATCAATACTTCCATCCAATTTGTATTTGATTTTGAATATTCATTTGCAATCAACTACATTCTTGCTGACAAGTAGTTCGACAATAGTTATTCTGGTTCTTGATGAGAGATGAATACTCTGGAATTGTGAGGTAACTACAACTGGAATCATCTGTTGATCCAACTACTTGTTGTTGTTGGCGTTCTTTACTTTCAATATTGTGCAATCTTGGATCTCATGATTTGTGCGTCTGCAAATATACTTACAGAACATCTTCTTCTTCGATTGTGGATTTGATAATTGCTCTCAACTATGTGTTGGCTTTTGATTCAAAAGTTTAGAGCTTTTCTTCTTCTGATGTTTTGCACTTTTGTTTACATATAGAGCATGTGATACTGAATTCGAAGAGCTATTAGTGCTTCTTCGATTGTCTTGCTACAACAACATAACGATTACTCTTGAAATTTGAGTGTGTTGTAATGATCATCATCCAATTTCTGTATGTAGGTACCAGACTTGATAACAATGTCATGATTGCATCTTGGTCATCCATAATTGATGATCCAATAGCTGCCATCTGCTGCAAGAAATTCTTGAACTGGTTAACGTGATTTTGAAGCAAATCACCATTTGACATCTTTAGTGAGAAGAATTTTCTTCTGAGATGAAACTTTGAAGTCATGTCCCTCACATCATATAGTGCGCTCATGATGTCCCATATTTCTTTTGAAGTTTGAGCTTCAGATACATGGGTATCTAATATATTGAGAATGATTAGCACGAAAACTTTACCATCCTTAGATTTCCATTTGGAGTCGGCTTTGTTGTCTTCAAATTTCACTATGACAACATCTCAAAGCTCATTGACAATTAGCAAGGTCATCATCTTAAATTTTCACAAATGATAATTGGATCCATTTTCTCTTGTCTATAGCGAGATTAGCTTTGCTTTGTGAATCCATATGAAAGTTAGTATGTCAATAATTTGATGACTTGCGAATGAAAAATAATATTTGATAATATCATGACATTGTTACCATGCAACACTCTTATTGGAAATCAATAGAAAATGATTTGACATTATAAATTAGTGTTTTGATACCATGTTGGAAAAAGGAAAAGATGCTTGACAGAGAAATGGCTGTAGTCTATGGATGCACTATCGGGTTTTGTGGAATAGTCCCTTTTCTAATGCATGACTACGCCTATCAAATTCGAATAAAACTATCGCGACTATTGTCACGTTTGAATTATAAGTGGTTCTACTTTTGAGATCATAAGAATCGATTAGAATGATTTTGTAGACAAACATAACAAAATAAACATTGCAATATAGAGATATTCGATAATTTAGACAAAATTGGAAGAGAAATAATCAGATTACAAATAGAATAGAAAAGCATTCAATTATTCTAACATGATACTAAACATGTATGATCAATAACATGTACAAATCAGAAGAATCGTGAGCACAAAACAATAGCGGATGCAACCACGTCATCAATATATGAAGCCAATGCTGATGAAAATAGGCTTGTTTCATTATCTTTTGCTTTTTCTTTGGCTAAATTTCACTGTTGCTTCACTTTCCATTGCTTGATACCGCTTTCTTCTTATAGCACTTTGTAGACTTTGCTTATGACAATAATAGAACTTGTATTTCTTCTTTTAACTTCGTGGAGGACTTTCCTTGATCTTCATCATCATTTCCCTTCCTTGGCATATTCTTGAAGTTGTTTTTGTTTGCCATCGGCTAGCAATGCCCGATTCTCAAGCGTGGCTTGTTCGAATTTTACCACTTCATGCCTTTGTTCCTCATGTAGCAAGATATAGCACGTAATTAGGGACACCCAATATGGAGAACAAAGATCCCAAGTTATGGAGGTCATGGCTTTCAAGGTGTCTCTTTAGAATGAGATTCTAGCCTTGGTCTCCATTGCCACATGAATACCTTTATGAAGCTAGGTTACAAAGTGGATTTATCAACTCAATTTTACTTTTAATAGATTTCAACTAGGCTTATACAATATGACTTGGGCATGACCTTTATTCTAGAAAAAAAAGATTGCATATGATCATATATGACTTGAGCATAATGTTGGAAATAGAACATACTTGTACTTGTTATAAGAATAGAATAATGTGAAGCTCTCAAGCTCCTCCAATTTCTATATATAAAATAAAAGTTTGATTGATCAAGCCTTGATGGCAAGCACAACTTGTCTTTTATTCAATTCCCAAGTTAAATGAGCCCACAAAAACACATAAAGATAAGTCCAAAAAATGTAAAGATAAACACATTGCTTAGGTGAAAAGGTCTAGTCGTTTTTGGCAACTCCCTAATTCACATACGCCACATGGCACATGTTATTTCAAGCTATGTGCAACTATATATTTATGTTGCACATCTAAAAATTGAGTCACACAATTGCAATGCGACAACTCATCACTTGAAAGTCACACTTCACATAAGACAACTATTGATTAATACAATTGTAATTCGAAAACTTTTCGTTAGAAAGTCATACATCCATGCAGGTGTGCACATCCCATAAGGCTTACTTGGAGGGCCCATGCTTTGCATGTGGTATAAATGTGGTCCATATCTGATGCACCTCTTGTGTATACCATTTGAATGGTATCTGATGACCCTCCTTGAGGATACCATATACTTAAAGTAAGGAGAGAACATAGAATGTAATATAATGTTGGGCCCTTAGGCACATTAGACAGCACAAGAAGGCCAACTTTTAATCATTTTTGTTGCACTTCTCAGTAGTTAGGACAAGACATCACAATAGGGTGAGTTGGGTAGGCTAGGAAAGTGCAGGCTCAAATCTGTGTCGTTGTGTAATGACATATAAGGAGCTTGTTTCGAGACCTAAGAAATTGGCTTGGCCACATCGTATATGTTAAATGAACTAGTGTTAGCCAGACATTTACACTTTTTGAAATTTTTGATATTAGTCGAGCATGAATCTAATAAGCATGTATATAAATTGGTGGTTGGTATCAACCCGCTTGTTTATTGCAAGGGTGATACCAGCCAAGTATCAACCCAAGTACAAGTATCTCAAATGTTTCTTGAGATGACACTTTTTTTTAAGGATAATACACATTACCTTTCTAAATGAATATGCATAAGGCCAATTGTTGGTGCCGAGTAAATATTTGGGCACCATGAATAAAGTTTATTACATATGTGAATTTTTGATATCAAGAAAAAAATGAATATTATATGGATACCACGACAGAATCAATCCTTTTGCCGCTAATCTGAGTATTAATACGAGCGTTGATTGAGCTAAAACTAGTCCTAGTCAAGTATCAACCCTAGTATCAGGGGGAATCATGTATCAGTGCAATCGATTCTTTAATAGCCAAGTTTTTGTTGGTTGGACACTTATATACTAATAGCCGAGTTGATATGGGTGTGTTGAGATTGGTTGGACAAATATATACTAATAGCCGAGTTGATACGGGTGTGTTGATATTGGTTGGACACGTATATACTCGCGGAACACTGATATTGGCCTTTTAAGTGCAAAATAAAAAAGCAAGAAGGCCTATCCATGCATTAGAAAAACAGGCTTCCTTGGGCGGCGGGCCTGGAACTAACCGCGGTTACATTAGAACCCTAGACAAGTTAAGGTAATCTCACGTCACCCGTCGGATTGGAATCCAACGGCGGATGGGGTCCAGACGAGAGAGAGTCTGGATTCTGGGGTACGAAGGTATCTCTTATTATCCTCGTTCTCGTTTCTTTGTGCCTCCTCGAAGAGCTTCCAATTACTCTGTTTCTGTGTCGATCGCCATAGCCAGACATAGCCATAGCCAGCAGCAGGCAGACAGGCAGGCGGCTTGCTCGGCCTTGGCAGCATTTCATACCTCTCCGAACAATTTTTTTCTTTCTTTCTAGAAGTTTCCAGCTGCTTTGTGCACTCCAGGTCTTTTGGATCGCAAATCCGAATCAAAACATTCGTGGTCTTCTTGCTCGGCCTTGGCAGCATTTCATACTTTTCCGAACAATTTTTTTCTTTCTTTCAAGAAGTTTCCAGCTGCTTTGTGCACTCCAGGTCTTTTGGATCGCAAATCTGAATCAAAACATTTGTGATTAGGGTTTTCTTAGGCTACTTGCAAAAAATGAGGAGGCATTGCTTGCGGCGTGGCTCGTTTTGCATGGAGGCGTGTTGTTTGCCAGGGCCGTGTGAGATTGAGCAGAATCCGTTGTAAAATTAGCCTGGAGTCTTGGTGCTAGGCTGGGCTTACATTTAATGCCCTAGGTGACTCCAGGGTTCATCACTGTGCTATTTACGTCGCTGGTTTTAGTTTTAGATTGTCAGTTGGATATGGAGGCTGCGTCTGCTCCTTACGTTCCTCGTACTGTGGAGGAAGTTTATCAAGATTTTAAAGGTCGCAGAGCCGGGCTGCTAAGTGCCCTTTCAACGGGTATAATATTGGCATAACGTTGTTGTTAGATTTTCTGTCTCGCATTCGTGATTGAGTTTCTGTAATTTGGTGCTTAACTACTCTTTATACTTGCTAAGCTAGTAAAAACATGCATTTAACGTTTTTCAGTTACTACTCAATTCGACATGATTTGATATGCAATGTAGACGACATTGGATATTGTGATATGTGACGTGCTAACATTAGGGTCATGATATGCAGATGTTGAACACTTTTGTCAGCAATGCGATCCAGGTTGGTTGGTGTTTTCCCTTTGCATAGTTTTAACGTTTCTCTCAGATGCCATGATATTGATTGCTTGTCACAACCTTTTTTCATCATATTTTACAAAGGTTGTTGAATTTTTAGTAGTTAATTATCTCATTGGATAGGGCTAAGGAAAACTCGTGCATCACTGCCAGAGGCTATTTGTGTGTTCCTTTTTGAATTTAGTCAAATTTTGACTTACCAATGCAAGGAAATGTTATCTTTATGACTAAATTCGACTCGACTTACCAATGCAAGCAAACTTTGTCTTGGTGCTTGTTAGCTGGCGTATGTTTCTTGATTCTTTCCAATAAGAATTGTTATCAAGGCTGTTCATTGCCACATTGGCATAGTCATGAATATGAAATTCTCTCTATGATATTATTTGCATAGTCATGACTTTTGAAATTGTTGTTTTGAGGATTGAAATCTTTATATTTGATTCTTTGACTTTGCATTGTAACATTCCTTGCAAAGTTTAAACCTTCTTGCCTGCTGCAAATGTGTAAATTTTTGTTCTATAATTACAATCTTGTATGTTATGGATATCCTAGGTATCTCAAACATGTTAATTTCAATGACAAATTTAGTGAATCATAAGCATTCCATGATTCTTGTATGGGATGGATATCCTCGATATGCCAAAATGTGTTGGTTTCAATGACAAGTTTAGTGAACTAGAAGTAAAGGGCCCTTGTAGGCACATCCATGGTTTTTTGTTTGGGTTGCTATTATTCTATAATGTGAACGTTTTTCATTACAAAACATGTACTATTTTGACTTCCCCTTTGAAATTTTTGACTTGTTCATAGCTGAAAATCTATAGTTGGAGGTAAGGATTCCCTTTGTTTTGTATAAAAAATGACAAATGTCAAAATTGTCCTCATTTCGGTTGTCTTAAATTTTTTTTGAAGTTACAGTCTTCCTAGGTTTCCACACTTGGTTTTTAGGGTTAAATGTAAGCACTTAAGAGGATATACTTGTCTCAAATGATTGAAATGTTTGTTAATTCAATGCAGAAAGAGAAAATTTGTGTCTATATGGATTTCCCAATGGAAACTGGGAGGTCAATTTACCAGCTGAGGAGGTTCCTGCTGAGCTTCCTGAGCCTGCGTTGGGAATTAACTTTGCCAGGGATGGCATGGATCGTAAAGATTGGTTGTCTTTAGTGGCTGTTCATAGCGATGCTTGGCTTATTGCAGTTGCATTTTACTATGGCGCGCGATTTGATAAACATGAAAGGTATTGATGTACCTTGTTTTTTTGGAATCTTTTTTCAAATCTTATATGCCATGGTTGTCTTTGAGATTTAAGTGTTTTTTCTGTGAAAGCTTTTTTCTATATTTGAGCTTAAAGACTTCTCTTGCAATTCCGAAGGCTTGATTAGATGAATATAAAAACATGTATAGCAGTAATGCTAGTTTTATTGCTGGACTTGGTCTGAGATGAATGCATCCAAATTCAATCGTTTGTTCCATGTGCCTTTGAATCAAGCTTAGGCCTATGCTCACCTTTACCATATCCACATGTCTACGTTGAATAATATCGGGTGGTCTTGACCTCAATGGTCTTTTTAGTTAACATAATAAAGTGTGCAATTATATGAGAATTGATTTTTGCTTGCACGCTAGCCAAAGCTTGCAACCCATGTAATGTTTAGTCGAATCGTGGTTTGAACTAAACTAGCCCGGTTTGGACTGCGGTTCGACTTGAACCGTTGTTTTCCATGTTGTTGTTGTTGATGTATCTATGAAAGCTCTAAGTAGAGATAAGTTTAGACATCTTCTAGGAGTGAAACAGAAGACATTAATGGATTGTGTGTTAGAATTAACATCCATTTTGTACTTGGACCCATGGTCCACGAATCTAAATTATAAAGCTCCCCTTATGCTTGTATTTTGCTAAGTATAAAAGATGGGACACGTGGCTCAATAAGAATGTATAGTAAAAAAGTAAGTATTAGAGACTTCTTGTGAGTCAACTAAGGGACACTTGCCACACAAGACTTTACTAGTGCCTAAGAGGTTGGGAGACACCTCCACTCCCACACATGGTGACACATGGCTCTTTGCTTTGCAAGTGTCCAAAGGCTAGGAAAAGTTGAAGATGACTCCAGAAGGGCATGGAGGAGCAGGGAAAAATTCATTAGACTCCTACGGAGCGCTTGAGAAGCAGGGAAAAATTCATTAGACTCCTACGAAGTGCTTGAGAAGCAGGAGATCCGTGTACTTCAAGCGAGAGAGAGGTTGGTAAACCACGCACTATTTAAGAAAATCCAGCAAGCTATAGACATTGATTTGCGCCCATTTTGCTGTTCAAGAGAGTAATGCTACCATCTTGTGTTTTTTGAACTAGTGTAAGATCCTAGTTTACGTGTTGAATATGCTTTCTATCACTTGTGCTTAAGCTCAAAAGCTTAATTTTATGGTTTTTATCTATTACACACAAGCAAATCTAAGGAAATACACAAAATTACCCAGTCACTTTATTAATCTCAAGCAATGTACATAGATCAACAAGCAAACATGAGAGCTCTGCTTCAAGTCTCCTCCCAACCATAGCTACCTAGGAATACGATAGGGAATGCTTGACAAGGCTCACTCTATCTCTCCTCAAGCACCCCTTAACCCTGACATGTCCTAACGTAGACACATGACAAACTCCATGCACAGTCGACACTTGCCACTTGGCAGTACCCTAACACACTAGTAGGTGGACAATCTGACGTGTCACTCATGCATTGGTCCAAGTGTCTCAATGAGCATATGACACGTCCATTGACCGTCCGACAAGTGTCACTCATGCACTGAACCAAGTGTCCCAGTGAGCATATGACATGTATCACGTTGACTGGTCAACCCTTACTTTTTAGGAGGTCAGTCCAGTAGACTATCGTGAGACCCAGTACCCCCTTGGCCATCTCGGAATCAATCACTAAAACAAATATTTACATTGCAATTTACATTTGTCTCCTCAGGCCGGTGACTTAGCCATTTACAATTTACATTGGGCAAGGGATTCAAAGTACATATGACACTATCATAGATACTTAGCATATAAATGCTAAAGTTCTTGTTTCCTCAACTTAAGCTTGATACTTATTACTGCAATGCATTGTACGAGACATACAATATTTTCTTGCCCATTTATTCAAGATGGGTTTTTGAGCTTTGAAGCAATGTTTTTAGGCTGATTCATATTAGTAGGCTTGAATATCTGCTAATTTAATTAATTGCTTTGATTTGAAATGTTGCCCAAAAGTTTAAATCGAATTAGATTTCTTGGAACGTCCCTGATATTGTAGTAAAGGAATTGTTTTTTAATTTAATCTCTTGAAAAGTATTGATGACATTTATTTTGTGTATACAATAGTTGCAAAATGACTAGAAGAAATCATATAGTGGCTAGAAATAAGCTCGTAGGTTGATCTTCAATTACTTAGTTACTTTGGAGCAATGTTTTTAGGCCTAATGGAACTAGTAGGAATTGTTTAGGAATTGTTGTCCAAAAAGTCACATCAACAATTTAGAAATAGGGTTGAAAATTTATGCTGGATATGTGTTATGATGAAAAAATAGTAACTAATTCAGGTTCTACGGTACAAACTACGAGAGCAATAGGAGGCCGAAATGATACGTGAGCACTCTATGTCAAACTAGCGAGCGATCGATGAACAAGGGCAAGCAACAATGGTGCACCTTCTACCACCAGGGTTGGTCCATCACGACTTGTTTCTCCATCACATAGGGCAATCACGGATTGGTTCACGACTTGTTTCATCGTCAATGCAGTGCAATCATTTTTTCAGCTTTAGGCTTTAGGGTAGCAGCATTGATACTAGCAGTGGCCATCGGACAACCGTCACAACCCAGTTTATTAGTAGTAGCAGTGGCCGTTGCAGAGCCATCACAACCTAGTTCATTAGTAGGGCCATCACAACCTAGTTCATTAGTAGCAGGGCCATCACGGACTTCATTGGTAGAGGCAAGGCCATCATAGCCCCCCCCATCACAGCCTCCATCGATAGTAGCAGGGCCATTATTTACAAGAGAGGCATTTCCATCAAGGGAGTCAGTTGGGGGAGGGCCTATTGAGCGTGGTGTCCTAGGTTCAGCAAAGGCAGTAGCTCCTAGGGCAGCTATGGGATCACTTAGCATTGATACTAGATAGTTTGATTCACAGTTCATGGTGTTTTATAATTTTTTATAGCCTATATATGTTGTTTTTTTCCACCCTACACATACATGATATAAAAAAGAAAAGGCACAATGTTCTATATGGGAACACTCCAAATTTTCAGAATCGTTCCGGAATGAGTGTTTCAGAATGCCGTGCATCTATGGTCCATCTTGAATCTTGATTCGATGTTAGAATGTGACTTCTATGCTCAAAATAAAGCGCTATAAATTTTCCATTGCTTTGAGTTATGATCTATTAGTGATCACAAATCTAGAAATTGAAAAAAATCAAATCTTAAGTTCAACTAGTAGCTAGACAATCATCAATTAAGTTTTAACTACTTAGTATTCACTATTCAATAGCAACTTCGACTAACAACATTTCATAAAAGTCAAAGTTTTGACATTAAAATTGTGATGCGTTTGTATATGCTATGCAATGCACCTTATATGCAAGGCGGCTACATAGATGATAGAATTAGATGAATGATGATACCTTTCTACATGCGACCTCCACAATCTTAAATCTTGATATCTACGTTACTCTCCTAGCCCTCTGTTGTGCCAGATTTTCCGCATCATCACTCTTCTCATCCTCATCCTCATCCTCAACTTGCTTTTCGTCCTCTGAACTCTGCTTTTTTTGTTAGTTGACTTGTCACCTCCAAGAGCAAGAGAGCTTTGGCCCTCAACTTGCTGCCTTTTGTGTGTTGTTGCAAAACTAGAAAATAGGAATGAATGTTTCAATACAAACTTCAAAGCAAAAGTAACAAATGTTTGATGGTGGCAGTTATACTACATGTTAGAAATAATAAACGATAATGTTAGTTTCCCATAGGTTACTTTGACCCAAAAGGTCGAGACTTGTGTAACCATGGGTTTGGTTTATTATTTAGACCATGTTAAGTTAGTTTTAGCTAAGTTGGACCCAATTTTGGTCTAGTAATAACTCGTGGGTCCAAGTAAAGTCTAATTATGTTAAGGGGCCCTATCTTGACTTTTGGGGGTGCCCTTTAATTAGTAGGTTCTAGAACTTAGGGTTGAAAGAGTCCAGGTCCTTGGAAGGCCTATTTATATGTACTCATTGTCAGTGTTTCCTCGAAACGCGTTTCGAATGCTGAAACGCGTTCGAAACGGGACGTACGAAACGACCCCGTTTCGAAATGCCGTTTTAGTGTTCGAAACGACCGAAAAAAAAACCAATTTTTTTTTTTTCTGAAACCGCGCCATAAGCTTTGTAGTATGTACTGGCAATGGGCATGAACAGATTCTCGCAACCTAATAACCTATCCATGATAGTATCAATAATTTTAATAATTGACTGAGGAAAGTGACCATAATCACCATACATAGCTTCTCCTCTTGAAATTGCATTCTAATTTCTCTAGAGCATTCTCATGAAATTGGATGTATCTACTTGTTACTAGACTGTCTATGACATCTGTAAACTTTAAAAACCGTGCCATAAGCTTTGTAGTATTATGTACTGGCAATGGGCATGAACAGATTCTCGCAACCTAATAACCTATCCATGACAGTATCAATAATTGATTGAGGAAAGTGACCATAGTCACCATACACAGCTTCTCCTCTTGAAAATGCATTCTCTAGAGCATTCTCATGAAATTGGATGTATCTACTTGTTACTAGACTTTCTATGACATCTGTAAATCCCAAAAACCCTCAAAAACACATTTTAAAAAAAAAAAAAACCCTAAAAAAAATTTCCCGTTTCGAACTTGAACTAGACATTTCATACGCGTTTCAAATGCGTTTCGAAACACGTATGAAACGACGTACGAAACGCGCCCATGAAACACTGCTCATTGTTCATTTGTAATTGATTCCCTTTCAAGCATTGCGACTACTTTCTCTCTCCTTGAGGACGCCTAACCCTCTCCTTCTTCTTCTTCTTCTTCTTCTATATGGAGATTGAATGTTAGAAGGATCTTGGCACTTTGATTTCCTACATGGTATCAGAGCCATGGATTTTCTATGCTTGATTAGGGCGCCCTACCAAAAGAGATCGTCTTCACTTAGGGATCACAAAAATTCAGCACCTTTGCTGATTTTTTGGAGTGAAGATCCGACTCTTTTCCGTTTTGCAGGAGGGCGCTACACATCAAAGGAGATAATAGGATTTTGGGCGCCCAAAAATTAGTTGGTTGTTTGTTGATTTTTCAGGTTGCAGGAAGGCGCCATTAATTATCTTCTTTGGGGCTGCTTTTAGGTCGCCCACATCCGTGTAGGTTTATCCTACTTCCGTTGGTCCACTGCTGCCCTATTTTTCAGATTTGCTCCTTTGCAGAAGGGCGCCTATCTACAAGCAATTTTTATCTTCTGATTTGGCTGAAAAATCAGCACCCTTGCTGATTTTACAAAGTGAAGATCCACTTCTTTTTGCTTGTTTCCAAGTGTGGAAGAAGGCGTTAATTTTTTGTGATGATCCGATCACATTCCGAGGCTGAAAATTGGACAGCATATTACCATTTGTAGGGTGTTTGCAACAGCCCTATCCGTGTGTGTATTGTTCACATTTTTTGGCCAGAAAGAATGGTTCCGGAAAAAGCTTTGTTGGAGGCTAATCGAATTCTTTGCTTGCTGGTTTTTTGAGTTTGTAATGCAATTTCAGGCTGAAATTTTCAGCACACAAGGCTTGTAGGAGGGCGAGTTCCTACATCCAGCTAATGCGTGGTTTCGACACATTCCGGTGCTAATTTTTCAGATTTGATACTTGCTGTTTTTTGTGTCTTTTAGGGCACATTTAGGGTTTGAAAAAATTTATCTTCTTGGTTGGTTCTTATGGCAAGAGATTTGGGAGCAATTCGTACTTGTTCGGGCGAAGATATGTTGGATGGCATCAACTATTTTTAATGGGGTTGCAAGCTGAGGTTTGGCATCGACGTGATTACGACATTATACACTAAAATTAATATGGAAGATTTGAAGTTTTGTGTTAATAAGCTAATTCGAGATGTTTTTAGCAACAAACTAAAGGACACTCGATGCAAATCTTTGAAAAGTGAAAAGAGGGCTTTGCATTGTGAGTTTTGTTGGCTTAAAAACAAAAATCAACATGTTGATTCAAAGAAGAAAAGATTTTCTAAAATAGTTGATGTTGAGGATGTTTGTTCTTGGCTGCACTTTCTCTTGAATAACTTGCATATTTCTCTAGGTGGTTCGCTTTTTCAACACACGATAGGTATTCCCATGGGGGTACTAATTGTGCTGTTCATCTTTTCTCCTATGAATCTGAATCTATACAAACATAAGTTTCTTGTGGTACTTATCCCATCTTATTGCATAAATTAATTCATGTTAGAAGATTTATTGATGACTTATTTGTTTCGGATCTTCCTAATTTTGGTAGTTTTCTATATAAAGACCCTAACAATATTGGTGGAGGAATCTATCCTAAAGACTCATGTGAACTTAGTTGTACAACTAGCAATGATAAGTGCAATTTTTTAGACCTTTCTATAAGCAAGGCTAGGCTAGGTGTATTGGTTGACATTTTTGATAAAAGGCTATAGCTAGAATACAGTAACTTGAACATAATTCACATGCCTCATATTTCTTCAAATATTTTAAATTCTGTTAAATATGGAGTGATCACTTCTCAATTCTACAGGTTTTCTCGTCTTTGTACTAGTAGAGATGTTTTGTAGACCAATCAAGCAATCTAATCATTTTGTTATTCCACAAGGGTTACTTATTTAAGAAAATCATGAGAAAAATTCGAACTATTTTAGACTCTTTTGGTTTTATCTTTGGTATTTCAGCTTTTGGTATGTTTAAGATGATTAATAATAGAGTCAAGAAAATTCACAACTGGGGAGCTAAGGAGCCCGCTTTCTTTCTAGTATTGTCTTTTGTCTTTGTCTCTGTAACCCGTCTACATATTATGGTCCTTGTTTTTTTATTTTATTTCATTTTAATTATAATTATTTTTTCTCTTCTTGTTGTCAAGAAAGATACGTGGTTTTCCACCTCTTCCTAGGTCTTGTGTAGTACGGGGATTGGGCTCGGTCCTTTGGAGCCTTGGAGATACTTATGCTAACAAGATGTCCAAAAATCTACTTCTATTTGCAACCAAAATTAAAGAGCAAACATAGGCTAAACACTCAAACACTCAAACACAAACTTCTCTCTCTCCTTTCTCTCTTCCACTCACTCTTTTCCCTCTCTTTCTCTCTCACCTATATCCACTCTCTAACTTGAGCTCCATGCCCTCTCTCTCTCTCTCTCTCTCGCTCTCTCTCTCGCGCGCGCGCGCTATAAGCAACACTAACTAACAAACTTCGAAGAAGCAAACACATATGCTAAATTAGCTATAACTTAGAAACAAGGCATCAAACACAAAGTTATGCTAGAAATAGCCAAACACCAATAATAGAGCAAGTGTGGACCCAAAATGGTAGAACCTTGTTCTCGTGCATTAAGGATGAAAATTACATAAAAGGAGCTTCTTCTTATAGAAGCTTGTGGAGTTCCCTTTCCACATTTACTTATGGGACGACATTTCAAGTCTCAAAGTACAATGGAAGTTCCTTTTTGGAAACTTGACTTTAACTTTAACATAACTTTTTAAGTCTAAGTTTAAGCCTTGAGACTTTCCAAAATTGTTTTCTTGCCCCTAATAACTATTGGCACCACAAGTTGGACTTATACTCGTAGAATGCCGAACTGGGGCCTAACATAAGTAACTACTGCCGGGCTCTTCAAGATGGGCTTATACACGCAGGATGCCATACTTGGGCCATTGATTTAACCAAAATGATTTCAAAAGTGATTATTTGCAAACGCTTTTCCCCGCAAGGTGGCCTTTTCCTAAATTACCCTGGGCTCCATTGAAATTCCCCTTAGGCCTTGTATTCTATCCCCCACACTTCTTACTGATTGCTGTTTGCTTCTTAGCAACATCGGGTCTACCCAAGAGAATACGGATTCTTCCGAAACCCAGTTAGCAATTTCTACTTGGAGCAATGCTGTTTGGTTAAGATTTTTTGTTTATTGAATTGTATATTATTTATTTGATTTAGATCCTTTGGCTTTTTGGGGTACTTGCATATTATTTCTAAGCTTTACCTTATAACATCGCTAACTTCTCTATTTAAATTTCTGAATTTGGACATATTCTAATTTCACAAAATGCAGGGGCCAGAGCAGGCCTCTCTAGGAGGTACGTTTTTGTTCATGTGAAATAAAATATGCAGATGGTCAATCATTGATGATTCACAAGCTATGAACACTCAATGTCAGGATGAGGTTATGCCTACCTTTTATTCCCTATACTTTGCTATTCTCATCATGAAAGGTTGTTGGGTCTACATTTAGCAGAGTGACATTATTAGAGGTCGCCTGGGGCTTGTTGGCTGTACAGCATGAGATGACAAAGCTGAAAGTGAATGACTAACCTACCTCTTATTACAGTAATTTTACTACTGAAACTACTGGAAACCCTGAAAGCTGAAATTTAACTTGTGGTGCGATTTGGATTCACCTCAGTTCGTTTTATCTGTTGTTTTGTAAAATATCTTCTTTCCACCTTTCAACTACTATAGATTTTGACCTGTTTTTAAAAAAAAATGTTCCGACCCAAAAGGGTTGGAACAGGTTTCTAAGTTTTAGATAGAGATATGGGATCATCTAGATGTGTGAAGATGGACCCCATGTTAACTTTCCAACTAGGATTGTTGAAAATTTGTGTAATTATGTGTTACAGGTGATTAGGATATTAGTGACTGTATTACCTATCTTGCTTCTGCACATCTATATAGTATTTTCAGTAAAATAAAACATGTTCTTACATCTTGATTCTGGAAAGCCTTAGAAAACATGCTCCAACAAATCTTAGCAAATTTTTTTTCTGGGAAAAAACTACACAATTTGAATTGTTTGAATCTTGTTCAAATCAAATGGAGTCTCAATTTAAATTTTCTGGAATGTTCTGAACCTAATATGATAAACCTGGAAGGCTGGAATGTTCTGGAATATAAATACATTGTATCAGGTGAATATTTTAAACATTCAGAAGATAAGTGCTTAGAATATGATACCTGATACAAGGCATTTAATTGTGTACAAGGTATTTTAGATGCCTTTTAGGGCTTTTTTTTCTTTTCTAAGACCTAATTTTTTTTTTGCAAAAAAAGCCCCGGTGGAAAATAATAATTGTCCCAGAACAGAACATTTTGAAATATCCAAAACGCTCCAGAACAAGCGTCCCGGAATGTGATCGGAACCTATGTTCCGGAACCAAATGCATCTATGTCACAAACACAGAAGTTAAAACAAACCCATGTATTTGAAGTTTAAATATACGTGAAACTGCACCAGTCCTCTTATATACTCTAGTCTCAGGCTTAATCAAACTTAACTGCAATAAGTGTCTATTGTATATTATTGCATCAAAATGAATTTACAATGGCAACTTACAAAAGTAGTCTACTTCCAATTTATCCATGAGAAATCTAGCAAAGATTTTTTACATATTTGTCTGGTCCAACAGTCAACTACACAAAACCATGGCATCTGTAGATGATTGAAAGATCTTTCTGAAAGAGTTAGATTCCGTAGTTTTGTAGTTCTTTGATACTCATGCAACACACCCTATCCTGAAACAAATCTACTACTGCATAGTATGTATCTTCTACTGCTAGGTTATTTTGTCTTCGTCAGTATAATTTAGATTCTTGGTGGCCTCCCTATCTCATTTGCCCTCTTCACTAGCATTTCAAGGTGTGCCCCCCTCCGCTTTATTTGATTTGGATTTACAAGCATTGTCTTAGCAGCACTAACCAAAATCAGGGTCAAACTTATTTTTTCTTCCACAAAGAAAAGAATTCAGTTTGATTTTTGGGCTGAGGTTTCGAAATGTTGAACCCTAACTTTACCAGAATACAACATTTTTTGTTGTTGTAATAAGTACCCTATAGTGGCATAATGTTCTTCTGAAGCTGAATACAAGGCCATGACTTGAGCATTATGTGAAGCACCATTGCATGTTCTGGAATGGAATGCAATTCAGATCTTGTTCTGGAAATTTCAGTTAAGGTTTTTTCAGAACGAGGATTAATTTTTTACTCCCAAAAAAGCAGATTTAATGTTTTTTTTTTGTTTCCTCGTATTGTAATTTAAAAAAAAACTTAGTCTGAAATGTTTTCTCCAGCTGTTTTTTGGGGTTTTTTTTTCAATATATTAGCTATTATTTTGAAGTTTTAACAAAAAAAAAAGAGTGTTCTGGAACGCAGATATAGCGGAATGCGTTTCTCTGTATTTATGATGTGAAGTGAATTCATTTGGTTAAGAAGATTGTCAAAGGATGCTTAAGGAAAGCGATTGGCATTCACAATTCTATATTGTAGTTTTATGCAGCTGGCCAAGAACTCAAACACCATGCTTGGACAAAACATATTGAGGTCAACTTGTTTTAGGCTGAATTTCTATCTCCCCAACTTCCACAGATCTGATCCGCATTTTTTAAAAGTAATGTACAGTACTCTTTGTAGGAAACAGACTGATGTCTCCAATTCTGACAATTATGCTGCAACGAATAAAAAAGTTGAAGTACGAAAACTACTTTTTAAGGTGGATCTTTAATATCTTAACTTCCGTAGATTGGATTGACAAACAGTAAAGAAATTTTGCAACACTGTACTATATGAGCAATTCCCTAAAAGAGGCATGGAAAGATAAGAAAAAGATGCAGCTTTGAAAGCTAGGAATTCCGAAATTGTTGAGACCCAAGCTTTCTATACCGATTCCCAAAAAGAATTGCTATGTCCTTCTGCAGGTTGATGAAAGGTAGCCAGAAATGCTGTTGAAGGCAGAACCAAAACATTAGTAGTGCATTCAGCTAATGAAGATCTGATGCCTTAGAGAATGTTCTTCGACTTGTTACCTTCTGGGAAATTGTTTTGTACGAAGTGACAAAAGAAACATCCACAGAACACAGAGGTTGTAAATGCCTAAAATGCCTAATTTAATTAAGCACAGTAAGACAATGAAAATAAGTCGGGGAACAATGATCTTCATTAGTAATTTGTTGTGTCTCAGCTGAATTTAAAACTGATCTAGGATGCTCTAAGAACCCATCTCTGACCTATCAGTCATTGAGATTGGGGCCACTCCCTTCCTCTGCAGCTGTTTTTCCCTGGATACGATTTTATGTTTGTGTTTTTAGATGTTCTTCCTTTAAAGTTTGCAATGCAGGAAACACCTCCAAAACCATAGTTGGTATGCCAGTGATTGGTGCATACTTGTTCCAAAAATCAACTTGCAACTTATGGTTAAAGGATGTGGCCTCTGGTTAAAGGGACGTGTCAGATAGCTGTGTTTTAATGTAGTGTTATTTTTACTGCATCAAAGATAAAATCTGGCTGCTAAAGGTTTTTTTTAAGGAGCTTTGTACTACTTTTATTCAGCTATTAAATTTTCTGGCATTCCACAAAATAATTCAATCCTGTAAGGCTTTTTTTTTTGTATATCATGTGCACAAAAGTAATGACGTAAACCTTGTGCTGAAATTTTGAAGGGAAATGACAGTTTTATAGTAGTGATTTGTTTTAGCGCAAAGAGTAACCTGCTGAAGTGTTGATTTAAATTGTCATGATATTTGGTTTAACTTGTATATTTTTGGCTGGGCACTCTTTTGAGCATCATTATGCATAATTCTCTTGTGTCAAATCGGCTAAATTGGGTGCAGGGAACGCTTGTTCAATATGATGAATGAACTTCCAACTGTATTTGATGTGGTGACCGGACGAAAGCTCGTTAAGGAGAAAACTAGCACCAACAAGGGCAATAAAGTGACAAAGCCTTCTGCGAAAGTGGTTAGCTCCTCCTTTTTATCGGGCATATTTGACATGTCATTCTTTTTGCAAAGCTCAATCCATGTTTTTTTACTGTTTAGACGCTAGAGAATGGGACTGTTCGAATGAGTTTCAGGCTAGAAGGCCCTATAAGATGTTGAGTGAGCTCCAAGCACAAAAACTGAGGCGTCTGTCAAGCCTGTGGGGGAAGTAATGCATGCAAGTATGAATTCACGCCTGTTGAAGCAGTGGCATGCGCTTACCATTTGTTTATTTTCTTTGGATTGGTTAAGTCTGCTAACATTAAAGTCAATGCTCCTCTTGAGCCTTACAGACATTATGTCCAGGGAACCTAAGTACTAATGCATATTTGTTAAAGTGACTTCAGGGTAAGATTTGAAGGGCATTGGACCAACTTGTCTATCTTTTTTATTGATTTTTGTGATTCAATCATTCCTGTTCTTTTTCTATGCCTGAAAAAGGCTTTGTTAATCAGCTGTTGTGGTTGTTTGTTCTTCACAAGTATTGCAAACGGCTCTTTTTACATGTTTTAAAGTTTTAATGATCTTTTAACACAGTGGAAATTGTAAGTTTGGTAGTGCTTCTTTAATGAGATGTTTGTTGCTCAGCTTGTGGTATCGCCTGCATTCGGATGATTGCTAGAAATTTGATGTTTTCAGGGAGCCTTCAAGATCATCAGGCCTTACTTTCTTTTGCGAATTTTCAGTCTTAACTGTAAAAATATAATCATTTTATCAATTTTGTGCACAGCAAAAGGCTCCTGAGGCTCAGGCTAAACCTGTAAAGCAGCCGTCACATCCTTCAAAAGAGGAAGAAGAAGAGCCACTTGATGAAGAAGAAGATGAAGAAGAGCATGGAGATACATTCTGTGGTTATTGTGAAAAACCCTACACTGCAGATGAATTCTGGATAGGTTGTGATATTTGTCAGAAGTGGTATCATGGTAAATGTGTCAAGGTCTCGGCTGCAAGAGCAGAACACATGAAACAGTACAGGTGTCCATCTTGCACCCTCAAAAGGGCTCGTACATAATGTCTTCATTGGAGTGTACTTTCAAAGTTTGAGCCAGTAGTTGTATTTCCACTGGGGATTAAGCATCATTTCATAGTCTGTTATTTAGAAGCAAGAATTAGGGCCTAGTCATCCAGGGAGGGATTGTGAATATTCAAGGGGAAAGCAAGTAGACTTGCATAGATGTATACATCAGTTGAGTATTCTTTTCACTGATTTTGGGAAAAAACAGCTCAGAAATTTGTTTACGAGTTAAGAAGCTAGGTAATACCTGGTTTACTTTGCAAAAACCACTTTTTGATTCTAATTTGTGCTATTGTCTTAGACACTTTTCTTCATGATATCTCAATCGTTGAAAAACTTGTTCTTATGTGTTCTCTTTCATTTCAGAAACTGTAAATATAAAAGGTTGGAATTATATTTGATAAGTTGTGCATTCTTATGTTTAGTTGCTGGATGGCTGCATGCCTGTAGGTGGTTAGGTTGCTGGAGTAGCAAGTATTCTCAGACTGGTTTTCACTATGAGGTTGATGAAGGCAAAAGTTTTTTAATGCTCTTATGCATGTGAGTATCTGAATAGCAATTGTGTTGACATATTCAATTCACAAGAGTTTGGATCAAGTTTGGCACATGTGGATTTGTGTATTCACATACATACAAGCTACCAATGCGTATTCATGAAATTTTCTTGAAGGCTATTGAAATTGAAATTCCTAGATACAAGTGTGAAAGCAGCAATTGCACATGTGGCAAATACATGTGCGAAGATCTATAGTGCAAGAGGGAAAGAAATTGTCATGCAATAAGTGGTGAGTTGGTATGCCTTTCCTCTACTTGAGGTCAGTAGTTTGAATCCCATTCATGGCAGGAACTAGGGCATGAAAGAACAAAAGCAAAAGGAAATAGAAGATTGTTAGGTGGATTTTTTTAAGATCATTTTTTGGCTCTTGCCTATGGAGGGAAAACATGGAAGTTTTATCTTTTTCATGATTGCCTTTGTAATTGTGCTAGATTTTTAACTATGCTGTGTTCAAGTTGGTTAGTGGAGTTTTTTAAATATTCAACATCAAAGTCAATGCCCTAAATTATAATAAGGATATGTGTGCACAAATGCTTTGCCACGTTGATGAAGACTTTATTGCAAGAACTCTTTTGATGCACCTCTATATCCAAGTTCTAAATAGCAAAAATCTGATCTTCCTCTCTTGTTCATGGACACACTTTGGATGCACCTTCATATGCAAGTCATAAAAATTTATGTCCCTCTCTTTTTCTTGTATAAATACCCAATCTTTCAATCTCCATGCTGCACCAACATCATTTCCAACTATCATGAAATAAATATTATCCATATGCATTCACAAAAGCATTTCATAGATGATTTTTATTGTTGTCATATCTTTACGCTTGTAAGTCGTAGTTCAATCCTTGAGAAAGAAAAGAGAATGTCTATCACTTCGCCATCATTCCTAGACAATTAGGATTTGAAAAAGCTAATTACCTTGCATATAATCTTAGGCAATCATTTTTTATTCAAGAAATTTGAGGTATACCACAACATTTAGGAATTTACAATTGACACTTTTATATATTTTTACACAAGCTCAAAGAATTTATTGTTTCGTGCAATATAACATGAAAACAATTAGTCATAAAACACCTTAATTCTTTTTTGCAAAATGCAACAAACATTTTTCAGCCGACCATGGATGAATGCAAGCAATGTTACAATCTATTGTAAACACATGCATGCCATCCCTAGTTCACATGTATGGATGAACCAACCTGATTTCAAATACGCCTTGGAATAGTTCCACTGAAAATACAAATTTTGTGTGGATCCAATGGTGTGATAGTTGGCTATCAATTGCAAGGGGTTGGCATTCTTAAGCACTCTTGAATTCCACTAGGATAGTCTCAATCTATTAAGGAAGCGTTTTGGTTGATAAATTTACTGTCAGACGTTAATCTGTATCGGTATAGCCCTACAATTCTATTATGTGATAATCAGAGTGCTATTGCCTTATCGGCCAACCCTAGATTTCACTCTAGGAGTAAGCACATTGAAATCAGATATCACTACATCAGGGGCAAGGTTTTCAACAAGGAGCTAAGCTTAACGTACTACAAAACGCAGGACATGGTTGCAGATATATTCACGAAAGCATTAAGTGTTAATGCACACAACAAATTTTGTGCATTGCTCAGTCTGAAGATCAAGGCATTCACTGATCCAGATTAAGGGGGGGTGTTGGATTTATCTCCTCTACTCTCCTAAATCTCATTTTAATCTGCCTCCATTCATGTTGCATTTTTCCTCATGTTGTCGCCACAGTCTGCATATTCACATGTAAAATAAGACAGACTGATAAAATGCGATTGTCTGCATAAATACAAGTAAATTCTCACAGGCGAAGAAAAGGTGAAACTGTGTTTTTACACGTGTTTTGTGACAGGCAAAAAAGGCAACACTGCCTTACAAAATGCCAAAGGTGCCCTAGGAAAAGCGAAGGCACCCTGTAAATTAAATCCTAAGGCATTTCGTAAGAGTGACACATTTTTCGCATCTTCACCAACGTTCATTTCAGTGAAGGCTGACGTCACGGCCCTTTTCACGCTTATCCCACACAACTGTGCTAATAGACTTGACAACGACAGCAGCCACCCACGATCTCCTACAGACAGCACATCCACTTTGTACTTTCTTCATCTGCACACCTGTAACATTGTGTATATATATATTGAATACCATTTTGCGTATTCAGTAATTAAGAGATTAAGAACAAGTGTGTGTAAAATATAGCATCAGAAGCTTATCAAAGATAAACGAAGTAGATGCCTTGCGCATTGATTCTTTATTGTCAATAATAGGTTCATTCCTTTTACAGATTGAACTAGCTTTGTAGAGCACGCGGTTTCGTCCGCTATTGTCTTGTGCTCTACCGCATTATTGACATGTATATTTTGCTATACTTAATCTGATAACAGCTCTTTTGTTCTGCGTTCAGATTTGTGTCAATGTTGCTATGCTTATTTTCATTCTGTCTGACTTTCTTGTTGCTCAATTTGGTAATCTGTTCTCAGCGAGTTATTATTAGTCTAGTTGTTGACGACTAATATTTAGTCTTGCCTTTCGCGAATAGTTCGCGACTGATTATCAGTCGAGCTCAGTCTAGCTCTTCGTGAATCATTCGTGACAAATAATTTGTCTAGTTGTTCGAGACAAATTATTCTTCTGATGTTTTGTTAACGTTTGGCTACGTAATCAGAGCGACCGTGATTTCTATCACTAACGTTCTGTTTGTTTTTGATAGGCATAGTCATACTTAGGGAAAGAGCAATATAGCTCAATCTGCTGCGCACGACTGTTCAAGTTCATTTCTTATTCAAGTTTCGAGTTCATTTATCTTCGTGTTCATTTTTTCTTTTCTTTTTGAGCTATTGTCGTTTCTCACACACGACACACCCTATTTCTCCAACAGGCCCTTTTACCATCACTTTGCGCATCAGTAGCACTATTTCGGTGCGGACTGCGAGAGCAGTACCAAATCGAGGCAAACTCTGAATACTAGGTATGACCTCGAAATGAAAGAACAGGCGGTAGGAAGTTTATTACTTTAACCTTCCTTTCAACAACACAAATATTGCTAAGGACTTTAAATCCTCTATTGGAACTAATATGACATAGTGGTTGTGAGACTACGTTTTCTTGATGTTGGTGTAGTGTCACAAAGTTCCATGGCTCTGGCTGCTACTTCTGCATAGGATGGCAAATGACTAACATTATGATAGCATACACAAGCACAACATTGAGATCAAAACAAGTGAAGAATGCATTATACATTTGACGTACCAACTTTGAAACTCACCAAAATCCTATGTTTCATTTTGCTCATCTTCTTCCACATCTAAATCAATTTGTTGTGTTTGTGCGATAGAAGTGGACGATTCTGCAGAACAAAATACGATGTGTTTAACATTAACAAAATGAGTTTGAAACATCATTTTTATGCTGATATAATTTGTAGCATTCACATACCATATCTATGGGTGGCCATATCGAATATGATGGCTTGATCAAAATCCATTGCTATGCAATGTCGGTTGGTACTTCTGCATGCATACAATGACCCTCCGCAACCCAGAAAAGGATCAACCACCACTCATGAAGGCTTACAAAACATTTCTATCAAGAAATGCAGGAGATGGGGGCTCTTTTTGATGCCTCCACAAAGTGGTTGAGTACCACTACTATTCTTCAGTCTCTCTACTAGAGGATAATAATGTATCCAATGCTCAGTCGCACTATGGAAAAGGGAAGGATCGATCGAGTCACAATCACCCATAGGAATTGAAGGAGTTAAATCGATGCGGCATGTGACATAAACAACAAGCATATGTACATTTGAAAAAAAAAGTATATAGATTGGAACACATAAATTGATAGCCAGAAAGAAACAATGACACTCACAAAAATTCATTTTATGTAAAATTCACCAGAAATATTGTCACAGTGATGCCGAATTTGTCCACCCCTTGCAAGATAGCATGATGTACCACCTTCAGTCTAGACTTTTTAGCAACTCTAACCAATGTCGGTATATTTGGCACTCCTAAGATACTAACTACGAGACCACCATCATCGACAATTACGGATGCGAATTGGATTGATGCCTCCAACAATCTATCATCAAGTATATTCCATATGGGCACCCTTCCAGTAAAACCATCTGGGATAAAACATGTAGGAAAGTCAAGCAAAACCATGTCTGCACTGTATTGCATGCTTTTACCTCGTCTTGCTCTAGTCCCCACACAAATTGTCTTCATATGAGACAAAATAGTATGCATCTCACCAGCATTAGTCTTAGCAGCAACACATTTTACAATATTTAGTATGTCTCCACACAAAGTGAGTATCTACCACAAAGAAAAAAACATATGTTACAAGCACATAACATAGGCAAAAAACAATGTGTTGCACACTTTGTCTGATGAGCAAAGTGACAACGACGACGCGGATGAGCGAAGTGATGATAATGAGTCAGATGAGTAAAGCAACGATGAAAGTCAAGTCCCAAATTCAGATACAGTTGCAGGCAACAAAAGATCAATTCAAGATTCGGATCAAATTGCAAAAACAGATGGTGAAAATCAAAATTCAGACCAGGAAGTGAAGATAATTGAACATCCTTTCGAGTTTCACTTCAACCATCAAAGTCCAGAACTTGACCTACATCAATGCCTTATTTTGCCCAATGAACAAGCAACTATGGATCGTCAAATTGAGAATATTGCTATGCTCCAAGAAAGTCAATCAAAGCATTCACCAAACTTTCAGAATGAGGACTATATGGCACCGATATTCCATGGCTTGGAATTGAGTGGCTATTATAAGGATCCGATCTACGTGTGAAAAATTGCCTACATTGGCAAATCTAGCCATGTAGAATATTGTACATTTTGTCAATATTGTTTGTTGGTTACTTGAAAAAAAGTGCCACTTGTACATACACACCTAAAGTAGGTTACCACGAGTCAAGAGGAGTGGTTGTGTCTATTTGGTAGTGATTCCTACTTTGTAGGATCTAGACCATGATTTATGATGAGATTTGTACCTACTATGCACCTACCAAGCATGACTCTTGGATCTAGGCTAGGGTTTTCACATTAGGGCAAGAAAGTGGAGTCTACTTCCTTATTACATGTTGGATTTTCACCTAACTTAGCAAAGGAAGTGTGTTTTACTATGTATTCCCATTCTCCATAGTGAGAAGATAGAAACTTTTTGGAGCCTCAAGGAGAAACTCGAGTTTCCTCTCATTGTATGGTGATTACTCTTGATTTCCAATGAAACCCAGCTTTGGCACTTTGTAAACACTGTCTACAGGCTGTACTACAGCCTTATTTCATGTGTGGATTTGGATTATACTAATTGATCAATGCTTTGATTGTCTCTACTTGTTTCCTATCAAGCTGCTAAACTAGATCTTGTTTTCTGATGACTAGTTTCTGATAGATTGTTTAACAAGCATACAATCACCTTGTGGATCATTCAAAGATCCATTTATGGTCTTTAGTAATATACTTTTCACATGGTATCAGAGCCAAGTACAAGGCCATTGATCTGTGTTTGAATCTAATCCAGTTTTAGCAGGTTTTGGTGCAAAAAGCTAGTATTGGAAGGGCGAGCTGGTATTCAGGTTTTGGTGAGGGGATTTGATCCCAAACTTTTTTAGGATCAAAATCAGTACTATTCACACGTGTGGGCATCTCTGAACCAGCATTTAATAACCCATATTCATTGGATCATAGAAAATTCATCTGGTGTCAGTTTGATGTAATTTTTGGTGCAAATCCCAGGATAAGCTACCAAGATCACTTACCATTGATTAGTTTTGAGTTTGCTTCATGAAAAATAATTAATCTAGGCTGATTTCAGACCTTCTTAAAGTGGAAACCAGGTCTTGAAAGTACATCAAAGTGAATGAGAGAGATAGAGTCAGTTTTTGTCCAAGAATAGCCAAGATTGGCAAGATTTGCTTGAGAGTAGTTTTCATCTCATCTTATCTTCATTCCAGCTTTGTGAGGGAGTGATAGAACTGTGATTACAAATCCATCTGTTGGATTATAAGTCAACATTTGAGTGAAACACTGCAAGTTAGAAATCTTTGTGAGTTTCAGGTCCAAACAAATCTATATCTTGTGTGTAGAATCTTGCTAGTAAGATGGGATCAGTGGGAGCCTACCTTCTAGAAGCTAGTGAGAGGTTAAATTCTACCAATTATGCTATTTGGAAAGTGAGGATGGAGTCACTAATAGTGCTCTAGGATCTTTATGAGTTTCTAATAGATGATGAAGATGAACCTCTAGGTGCACAGAAATTAGTGAGATACAAGAAGATGTCTAGGCTTGCACTTCACTGTATTAAGATGAATCACATGAGTCTAGTGGTGGTGCCAAGTACTATGTAATCTTCATTGATGACTATTCTAGATTTTGCTGGATGTACCTCTTGTCTACCAAATCAATGGTGTTTGATTCTTTTGTAAAGTTCAAGACTTTGGTAGAAAATCAACTTAGTACCAAGATTAAAGTATTAAGGAGTGATAATGGAGGTGAATATATCTCCAATAAGTTGACTGACTTTTGTAGTTCTAATGGCATAAAGAGGGAGTTTTCATGTCCATACACCCCTCAACAAAATGGAGTGAGTGAGAGAACAAATAGATCTCTTTGTGAGTGTGCTAAGGCCTTAAGGCTAGATGCTTCTCTATCCAAACCATTTTGGGGTGAAGTAATAACTTGGGCTAACTATTTGTGCAATAGATTGCCAAACCAAGCCATTGGAGGAATCACACCATTTGAAGCTCTATTTGGAGAGAAGCCCAATCTCAAGGATCTCAAAGTTTTTGGATCCACTTGCTATGTACACCAATCCTTGGATAAGAGAAGGAAGGATGATGCAACATCCATCAAAGGCATCTTTGTGGTATATGGTGAGAATAGCAAAGGTTATAGAGTCTTCAATCCCATCACTAGCAAGGTGATAGTGAGTAGGGATGTTATTTTTGATGAAGGACATGCTTGTGATTTGGATGATAATGCTACTAATCATCTTGATGCCAAGGATCATGCTAGGATGGAGGAGGAGCTTCCAAGTGAAGAAGAACTTGAGGATCCACCTCAAGATGCAAGAACTCCAAGAACTCCAAGAAGATCTACAAGGGCAAGATCCGAGCCATTGAGGCTCACCTATGATGGTCAAGGTGATCAAAGGGAAGGCTCATCATCTTTCACATCTTACACCTTTCTTACCTCAATGTTAGATGAGCCAACATGCTATGAAGATGCTTGTAAGTCTAAAAGTTGGATGGATGCTATGCAAGTAGAGTATGATGCTCTTGTTGAGAATCATACTTGGGATCTTGTGGATCTTCCTCAAGGGAAGAAACATCTTGATTGCAAGTGGGTATTTAGATTGAAGTATAATCAAGATGGATCAATAAGCAAGCATAAAGCTAGGCTTGTTGCCAAAGGTTTTTTACAAACCAAAGACATTGATTATGATGAGACTTTTGCTCCTGTGGCTTGCTACAACCTTCAATTGGGAGCTATTCCAGCTTGACTTCACAAATGCATTCCTCAATGGTTATTTGGAGGAAGAGATCTACATGAGGCAACCCGAGGGGTTCATCAAGGCAAAGCATGAAGGAAAGGTGTGTTTTTTGAAGAAGAGCCTTTATGGGCTCAAGCAAGCACCTAGAGCATGGTACTCTAGGCTAAAATCTTTTCTCATTTCCATCAATTTTGTAATGAGTGCCTATGATCCATCATTGTATATAAGGTTTCATGTTGGCATGATCATTATTCTTGTTTTGTATGTAGATGACATTATCTTGAGTGGTAATGATCTAGATGGAATTAGAGATGTAAAAATTGCTTTAGCAAAAGAGTTTAAGATGGTAGATCTCGGCCTATTAAGCTTCATTCTTGGAATAGAGGTTATTAGAGGATGTGATTTTAGCTTCATTTGTCAATCTAATTATGCTACATCCATCCTAGATAGATTTGGAATGAAGAATTGTAAAGGCATTGAGACACCAATGGAGCAACATGTAAAAGCATCTATTGGTTGTGATGAAGCATCCTTTGAGGACATCACATTATATAGAAGGATTATTGGCTCCTTGATCTATTTAACTATAACTAGACCTGATCTTAGTTATAGTGTTGGAAAGTTAAGCCAATTCATGCAAAGTCCTCTAGTTTCACATTGGAAGATGGCCAAAAGAGTTCTTAGATACATTTCATTTACTAAGAATTTAGGCATTTTGTATAGAGGAACTAATCTTGGCTTAAGAGCCTATAGTGACTCGGATTTTGCAGGTGACAAAGTGGATAGAAGATCAACAGGTGCCTTTGCCACCTTTCTATGTGATGGAGTAGTATCATGGCTTTCCAAGAAGCAAGATACCATCTCCCTATCTTCCACATAATCTGAATACAAGGCCTTGACATCAACATGCAAGGAGGTCTTGTGGCTCAAAAGGCTATTGGTGGAGCTTCATGTCAAGGACGAGGAGATCCCTATCATCTATTGTGACAACCAATCAGCCCAATCACTTGCAACTAATCCTACATTCCATGCAAGGAGCAAACACATCGAAATTGCGCATCATTTCGTGAGGGAAAAAGTGCAAGCTAAAGAGATCAAGCTCCAACACGTGCCATCATCAAGTTGCTTGGCTGATTTGTTTACTAAAACTTTACCTAAAGATTCATTTGTCAAGCTTAGATCTTCAATTGGAGTTATTGATAAAAGCATTGTGATCTCCAAGGCTAGATTTGAGGAGGAGTGTGAAAAATTGCCTACATTGGCAAATCTAGCCATGTAGAATATTGTAAAATTTGTCAATATTGTTTGTTGGTTACTTGAATGGCCAAAGTGCCACTTGTACATACACACCTAAAGTAGGTTACCACGAGTCAAGAGGAGTGGTTGTGTCTATTTGGTAGTGATTCCTACTTTGTAGGATCTAGACCATGATTTATGATGAGATTTGTACCTACCATGCACCTACCAAGCATGACTCTTGGATCTAGGCTAGGGTTTTCACATTAGGGAAAGAAAGTGGAGTCTACTTCCTTATTACATGCTGGATTTTCACCTAACTTAGCAAAGGAAGTGTGTTTTACTATGTATTCCCATTCTCCATAGTGAGAAGATCGAAACTTTTTGGAGCCTCAAGGAGAAACTCGAGTTTCCTCTCATTGTATGGTGATTACTCTTGATTTCCAATGAAACCCAGCTTTGGCACTTTGTAAACACTGTCTACAGGCCGTACTACAGCGTTATTTTCACACGTGTGGAGTTGGATTATACTAATTGATCAATGCTTTGATTGTCTCTACTTGTTTCCTATCAAGCTGCTAAACTAGATCTTGTTTTCTGATGACTAGTTTCTGATAGATTGTTTAACAAGCATACAATCACCTTGTGGATCATTCAAAGATCCATTTATGGTCCTTAGTACTGTACTTTTCACACTACGAACATTTCAAAGTGATTTAAGAGCTTTTGAGAATATTTTTATTTTTGACAACAATCTAATGGAGTCTGAGATAAGCAACAAAGATATTGTTCGCAATGAAGAGATTTCATTATTCTATGGAAATTCAACTCATATTAATACTCTGGATTATTGTTCGATACCTCATGGATCCATTAGTCAAGAGCTTCAAGTGGTTTCCGTTGGAGAATCATATTCCTATGGAATTTCTAGAATTCAATTGCCAATATCTAATTCACGCATTTATCCAGAATGTATGGACGTGAATAATGATTGGGAATGTTCTCTCAGTCAACCAACAATTTGTATCAATTTCTTTGGAGAAGTTTGCATTGCTCAGTGGATGATAACTTGGTCAATCTTCTATTGAGTAATGTCAACAATGATTGCTCATCAATGGTTATTTGGAACAATCGAAACATCAAATCCCTGGTTCAACTATGGACTGTATTTTACTATTTGGGATCGATGCTTCAACGATTTATACATGCAACTACAAGTTTTATATTTCAAAATGAGAGTCAATTTTTGAGGTCAATCGGGCCAATTATTCACAACCACCTATGAATGAGGTATTGACCAAATTTGAAGAAATATATTTTGGTCAACAGTATGCCCAAAGATATGCTTTACCGTACGACAAAGTGTCAATATTCATGCTGACTACTTCATATGGAGCATTTATATATGAGCAACAATTCATGACTATCATTGTTTATGACAGAATTTTAATTTTCTTCATCAAATTGGTCAAACAACATGGATTGGCAATCACGACAAAAGAGCCGGATGCAAGACAAAACCAAGAATCCAAGGGAATTAGATAAGCATCCTAGTTGGTATGATGTCGAGGAAGTAGACAAAAGTGTATATTGCAGTTATACACTCTGTCCATTCCATACAGATTGGTTGCCAACAAACAATATGGTGCTTCATCAACCTCTTCTTCGACCATCATTTTTCCTTCATGGGAACAAGGATTACAGCTAGCAAAATGGATGCAATTTGACAGCTTTGGATCTGTAATGAAGCAATAATTTTTTGGATGACACATCCTCAATCATGGCTACTTAACCAAGGCAATCAATCTTATCAGACAAGTGTCTTCATTTTTGAGGACAAAAAATGTTTTAGTAGGGGGAGTGTCATGTACTTTTAGTACATACACGCTTATACATGCAAGATAATATCCAATGTAAGCTTTGTAGGCCCAAAAGGAGCTATTAGCCTTAAGAACAAGGTGGTTCCCTCTTTAGGCCCTTCAAAGTAATTAATAAGGATAATAGGCCGATAAGAGCCCAATGTAGTTTAAATAATACTTAACAAGGGCTAATTATCCCTCAAGATAGTTATGTTTAGTTAAGTAAGAGCATTGTCTATAACTAGGCAAGAGACATCAATTTGTGGATCTTTTGGCTCATTTGCAAGTGAGAGCTTCTTGCTTCCTCCTTGTGAATGGAGCTATGGGAAACTCCTTTACTAGGTCTCATGTGCCCTATCCACATAAATCAATGCTCATGTTCATAGCTTGTACTCTTCTTTCCATTACTAATGTAATTCTATGGTGATCTCCATGTTTCTAGCTTTCTATGGACATGCTATCTTGATTGTCCCGGCTGATGATGTTAAATTGAAGTTGCAGAGGGACTTGCAACAAGCTTGGAGGAGGGCAATGTTGGTAGATTCTCTACCAATATCACAATCAGCCAAAGGAATATTTGTTGGTGTCGGTTGATCCAAGAACTAGAGTAACTAGACTTGTAGTTATGAACCCAACTATGGCATCTTGTTGTGTAAGACCATGAGTTGAGGAAAGACTAGTTATTTACGTAAAAGTTACTTGGATGTGACATGGTAGTGGGAAGTTCAACGATATTCGATTGTAGAAAGTGACAACCAAGAAACTCGATGGCGGGTAAGAAGAGAAGAGATAGAATAGAGGAGAGGTTGAAGGAAGAGGGAGTTGATGGTGGGCATAGAGTGAATGTGTAGAGATCGAACAATCTGGAGATCAGACAGTGGATTATGATCGGGCAATCCAGAGAAGGATAGCCGATTTGATGTGCTGGTGATCAGATTAGTGATTAGCGGAGTTGATGAGTGAGCGCGCATCTGATGCGTGGAGTTCTGTAAAAAGCTATTGTTATTGGAATGAGAATCCTTGGAGTACTTATCATTTCTCTATATTGATTTGGTACATATAATCGTGTGTTGAGGAATGTGAACATATAGTTTACATTCAAACACTCATAGGCCATCCACCCTTAGTTTCTTACCAGTGATGGCCTCATTAGGAGTGTGATTTAGAATGACGCATAAAGAGGTAATTCTGGGGTATATCTCAAAAAAAAAAAATTGAACAATATGCTTTGCTATGAAAACCACTCTAATGGATTGTGGAGTTTAATAATCTATATTCATATTTAGAAAGCAAGATGCGATAACTAGGCCTCCATTAAAACAAATTCAATTGCTTCACAAATATGTATTTTGATATGGTTCAATATTGAGGGCATGGGTGAAGAATGGAGGTTTGTGGCTTTAGTTTATTTATATATTAAAAGTTTAACAAAAAAGTACGTTTGAGGTTTTTTTTTTGTTTCTTTTAAGAAACCTTAAATAATTTCTTGAAGTGTTTCTTCACATAACAATCTTGATAGGACTTCTTGGTATAATCAACTTGTGGGATCATAGAGAACCAACATGATTGGGCAAGCCCAATTCAAGCACAATACATGAACTCACCGCATGTGGGAAGATAAAAACTTTTGACAATAAATAGTTAGACTTATGAATCATATAAAAAGAAAGTTTCTTTTAATTTCAAACGCTTAATCCCATTCTTTCTTTTGTTTCTTAAGAATCAAGAGATAATTTACTTTAACATATTATCAGTTATGCTAGTAGAGTTAAGTTCAATTGACTCGACATAGTGAACACCCTAACAAAATACAATATGGGTGATGAACAAGGTCTACATGGTGTATTTTAGCTCATCATGTACCACACACTTGGAATTGGAACTTCATTTACATACATAATAAATGCTATTTTAGTTTCCTTTCAAATTCTTCATCATGGTTGATACCCTAGCATCCTTGGCCTCTTCACAAGGAGTCAACATGAGATACACCTTGGCGACCCTAGCCTAGTACCTTATGTGTCGAAAGTAACTAACTTGAAAAATAGAATATCTTTGTGATATTAGGTAATGTCCTTGTTTGAGCTTTTTTTAGTAAGAAAAAAGTTGATTTTGACATGGATATAGCAATTGTCTTCTATCCATGGAACATGTTTTCCTCTCAATACAACCTTGTATGGTTTGCAATGGTGGTGGGATGGTGACATGCATCAACTAGATGCCCTTTCTTTTACAACTTTTTTATTGTACTCAATCAAATGATGTTTAAATTTACCTAAGTTTGGTTTGATATGAGGAATAAGAAGTTTGGTCATGATTTATCAAGGGGGAACTATGTGAAGCTTGGTGTTAAGTCCAATTATGTCTCTTTATGAGTTGGTTTTTATTTTCCTACAACAAACATAAGGCTTCACAAACATACATCCATACCTTACAAATTGATTGAAATTGACTACATCATTATTTTCAATATCAAATCACAGGCTTTACTAGGTAGCTAGCTCACGAAAATTACATAGCATGGTGTTGTACATATGTGTAATCGTTTGAATATGAACAACTAGATTGTGCTATAGCTCATATATTCATTTAGAAAAGTGTAAGAAAGACTTAACTATGTTCTTTCTTTCTTGTGACTTTTGACTTTTGGCAACACTACGTCGGCCTTTGATAAGAAGATATAGATGCCTAAGCATGAACGATTCCCACTCACAAAGTGATACATAGCCAACAACATTAAAGCATTGAAAGCAACATTCCACAAATCAAAATATGCACTACAATGTAAAAGTAGAAGCCAAAGTTGACTAAAATCATCACCATCTTAAAAATAGCTACATTCTAGGAAAGATATTGTAGAAAAGTAGATGTGCATAGCATGGCTATTATATATTTATTAATGCCTATTGCAAGTTACGTACAATTATTATATGTCAAATTTGTAGATAATCAAGCATAGGTTTTGATCTTCAACCATTTAGATTTAAAACAAGTGGTTGAATTTGGATTTTGCTAAACTTAAGTTGAAGTATTGGAATTTCAATTTAAATTTCAAAAGAATATAATATATGATACAAATTATTCACAATCATGACTCAACATATTTCCTATATTCTGACCTCTAGTCAAATGCATCATCACATTGGAACATGAATCACATAGATGAATTAGATGGCCACCTAATTCGAAAAATCCAATCAATACCTAAACAATTTTCAACCACGAGTAGGCAAATTTGTAGAATATGATATATTGAATAATAAAGTCCAATTTCAAGGATATGTTATACACGAGAGCTTGGCTTGTGGATTTGCCTACCCAAGTTAGTCCTTATATGCGTTTCCACCCTTCAAGGCCATGTTTATGTTGAAGTCTACACTTCATAGTCATGAAGACATTGTTGCTTGTCCTTTAAGATTGTGAAGATGCCCTTTGGAGCCACTCTTCAATCATGTTGTATTAGGCTTAATGCCCCTTATAAAGAATGTTGAATATAGACCGAGAAATGAGTTTGAGTGAGTGATTCTTCTAGAATCTAGAAGCAAGTTAGCCCCTATATTTTCTAAGTTGTCCTTTTGACAACTTGTACATTTGTATAAAGTTCTTAATATAGTTTATTTCTTGAGGAAAAAAAAATCAATTTCAGTCATTTTTGCAATACAAGATAAATGATCATAAAGTCAAAAGCCAAAACATGTATAAGCTACTAGTTAGGCTAGGTTTTTGGATATTTGTAGCTTAATTTTTTTGTCAAACTTAATTTTGTTTCCATTATATACAAAATTATCATTTTAAAATTATTCAAAGGGCACAAAATAAAATGGAGGTCCCAAATTGAAATCAAGCCTTAAACATGGTTATTCATAGAGAGTTTAAAAGAAGAGCAATAATGTCAACATCATAGCAGGCAAAAAATCATTGGAAATATGACCCTGACATCAATATAGACATTTGTGATGACCCAACAAGATTCATCAACTCTAGCGCCACATTGACAAACATTAAGCTTTCATTTTGTTATAAGTATGTCCGTCAATTCTTTGTCTATCTATTCTACCTCTTATTTAGGACAAATTTGACAAGGAAGAATGATAAGGATGGACTCTTGAGTGAGTATAAACAAGACATGATTTTAAATCCAATATAATGAAGAATCTGTTGTAGTTGTTATGAAATTTTATTGAGCTAGGATGGCTAAAAAAGTCATCACTATGTTTTCTAATCAAGGCAAATGGGTTTTATGATTTCCTAACTTTGTGTTTAAAGACACACTAGACATTTAGAGGGATCTCATAAAGGACCTCCAAGGACCATAACTAGGAGATTGGACCATGTGAAAACAAAGGGTCAGATGGTGGAACAAAGCAACACAAACAAACCTAGATTGATTGGATCTAGCCTGCAAGCCATGGACAACTAGCAACATTTCAATAGTAGTAGGAGTGAGAGCACATTCTGACAACATCTAGCTACAAGCTCACAAAACTCAATAAAAAAATTAAGAAGGGTGTGGACATATTTATACACACCCAAGGTCCTCCCTAACTAGGGGAGTGAACTAGAACAACTCACTGGGACACATTTGCAGCCACTCTAGGCCTTTGCCGCAGCTTGATGAGTCACAACAAATTCCATAAAAAATCCACCACCATAGAGTATAGGCCTCACCAACCATTACTTTTGATAATACACCGAGTCTTCCAATCTTCACATCATCATATCTAGTAAATGGGCTGAGTTGGGACCTAACCATTTATAGGATTGACTCCATGGTTAGATTCAACTATGATGATTAGTTAATGGCATGCCAACTTTCCCTTAAAAGAGTTATGTCCTCATAACATAAAGTTAGTGAACTTGGAAAGCTATCTCCTTATTTTACAAATTCACTATCATCTTATTGGCCCATCCATTGAACATGATACTCGATAACTATATCATTACATAATCATTTGCTTCTTGAATCAACTATCCTTTCATGCTCGAAAGTGATTCCACTAGATGACTCTTCCAACAGGTCCAATTGATCTTCAAAATCAAGGTCATCCTCTTTATGTAGATTCTTGTTCAATCCATTTATATGAGAACCATGAAATATTGAACTTATTATAAGAGTTCCAATCGGTAAGCAAAAGATCCAATCACGGGCTAACTATTTGTAATCCTTGTTGATACTCTTTACTCTAGAATCCTTCGAGACTCTCAAATAAACCCAATTCCCATTAGGTGTAGCTAATCTCTATGTTGTACATGAGATGAAACCTTTCAAAATTTTGGAGATATTTATAGGCCTCTAGTTGAACAATCAAGTATCATATCTATTTATATATGTATGGGAGAGGATCCAAAATTTACACTACACCTACCTAATCATCTCTACCAAAATTGGAAATATGGATACTTAGCTAAGTGCTATCCTCAAAACTTTCTTACATTACTAATCAAATGATTAACACTAGTAAACCAAAGACCTATAGCGATGTTTAAAGACTTTTAGCAATGTAAATACTTTGAATGAAAGACCATTTTTATAAATGTCACTGTCACACATTTTAGATGTCGCTAGTGGCCTGGCGCTCGGGGACAAGGGAGCTCCAGAATCCAAATCTACCAGGAGCATCACTGCCAACGAAGTTGACAAGTAGCGGGCTACAGACAACGAGCGAAAACAAAGCCTAGCGTCTCACAACCATATACTAAGGCAACATTAAAACATGGTCGTGTTGCCAAAAGTACTAGATCTATCGACAATGTAATGTCAGACATCCATAGAAGGTGCAATGTACTCGCACCAAAGGTGCGAGAATTAGAGGTATACTAATGAATTTGGTTTTAAACTTTTGATAAGTCAAATTGTTATGTCACATGGTTTTGGGTTCAACAAAAACCCTAACACTAGGAATGTCTATATAAGGGCATGTGACACCATTTTTGTGCTACTTTTTACATTTGAAGAGAAGAGAGAGAGAGAGAGAGAGAGAGAGAGAGAGAGAGAGAGAGAGAGAGAGAGAGAGAGAGAGAGAGAGAGAGAGAGAGAGAGAGAGAGAGAGAGAGAGAGAGAGAGAGAGAGAGAGAGAGAGAGAGAGAGAGAGAGAGAAACGAAACACAGTTCCTCTTGCTTAAGCAAGACCAAACCCTTTGAAACCTTTATTTGTAAACCAACAAGGTAAAACATAGCAAAACCTATTTCAAAACATCCAGCTGGTACCTGCCACCATCCCACCACACAAAACCGTGCAAGTTAGCACAGTGAGGAAGACATATGTCAACGCTAAATGTCAGTTGTTATCCATGTACAAAATAAGTTTAGCAACTTAACAGCTCATAGTATTTAATGAAATAATATAGTCCAATATTCCCTACTTAAAGTGATTAATAGAGATTGGCCCCACCATATCCTTATCATATCAGGGCATTCCACCATTTTGATCAGTCTTATGGTATTGGTCCATATCCATCTATGAAATTAAAGCATACGTACTTGCAAACTAGCTGTGCTAAATAGATTGCAAATCCATGTTTTTGACCAATTTTGACCAAAATTTGTGGATCCAATCCACAATTAAGTGCAATCAGACCCAAATCCTTGTAAATCAATCACATGCAAGTACTACAAGTGATGGGGCAAGGGAGATCATAGAAGAACGCGAACGAAGAAGAGAGCAGGAATATTGCGGAACAGCTCTCCCGTTCTAATCGGCTGCTAGGTGCAAAAATAGTCTAATAGACAGCTTATGCTAAATGTAATCACAGCTTCAAGTGTTCTAATTGCCCAACAGGATCTTAAAAATTAATACATACTCTAAAATAAGAGTACAGTCCACTGAAGAGATTAGAGATGGTTTATGTGTGGTGTTACTGAAATCATATTCAATGTGAAGTATAGTTCTAAAGTAAATGTTGTGGGTATTTCCTTTACATAAATAAGTAAGTGGGTCCCACCACTTAAGGTACTGTTGGCCAAGCCTTACCTTGTGGGCCCAGCTACAGTACATTGTACAGCTAGAATAATAAAGTGTGAGGGCACTGGCGTCCTACGTGTATAAGCCCAACCCAATGAGCACGCAAAATGGTTAGGTAGAACTTGAATAAAAGACTTGGGGCCTTAGTTAGAATAAATTAATTAAAAAGTCCAAAGTCAAGTTCGTAAGGTTCTAAGTTAAAAGGGAATCTCTCAAACTCACATGAATCATGTGAGTTTGGCCCTTTTCCTAATGAACCATTATATTGAAGTTCAATTAGTTTGAAGGGCTAGGATGCCATTGTAAATAGGCCAACGAGAGCCAAGATGGCCCTCTCTCCTCAACTATATAAGGAGGCCATTTCCCATTGTACATATCTTCATCTTTCTCAATAAAGCTCTCTCTCTCTCTCTCTCTCTCTCTCTCTCTCTCTCTCTCTCTCTCTCTCTCTCTCTCTCTCTCTCTCTCTCTCTCTCTCTCTCTCTCTCTCCAAGGTTGATTGGTGCATAGCTATGGGTAGGTGCTCGAGCCCCTATAGCCCCAACCATCCTTGGTGAACTCTCTCTCTCTCTCTCTCTAGACTCTCTCTCCTCTCTCTCATCACTCCTTCCTCTCTATCTCTCTCTCTCTCTCTCTCTCTCTCTCTCTCTCTCTCTCTCTCTCTCTCTCTCTCTCTCTCTCTCTCTCTCTTGCTATGCAGGTGTGCACGGGCGGCTCCTAGTGAACGGACCCCTATACTACGATGGACTACAATTGGTTCCCCAGCAACGGTGACAATTGTAGTCGGTTGTAGTATAGGGGTCCGTTCACTGGGAGCCGCCCGTGCACACCTGCATAGCAAGAGAGAGAGAAGGGAGATAAAGAAAGGAGATAGAGAGACGTAGAGAGAGGAGAGAAGAGAGAGAGTAGAGAGTTCCCCAAAGATGGTTGGGACTATGGGGGCTGGAGCGCCTACCCATAGCTATGTACCATTCACCCTTGAAGAAAGAGGGAGAGAGAGCCTAAGTTGAGAAAGGCCTTGGGGGCTCGAGCACCTACCCAAAGCTATTCTATCCCAACGTAGAGAGAGAGAGAGAGAGAGAGAGAGAGAGAGAGAGAGAGAGAGAGAGAGAGAGAGAGAGAGAGAGAGAGAGAGAGCCTAACTTGAGAAAGGCCTTGGGGGCTCGAGCGCCTACCCAAAGCTATTCTATCCCAACGTAGGGGAGAGAGAGAGAGAGAGAGAGAGAGAGAGAGAGAGAGAGAGAGAGAGAGAGAGAGAGAGAGAGAGAGAGAGAGAGAGAGAGAGAGAGAGAGAGAGAGAGAGAGAGAGAGAGAGAGAGAGAGAGAGAGAGAGAGAGAGAGAGCTTTATTAAGAAGAATAGAAGATGTGTACAATGGAAAATGGTCTCCTTATATAGTTGAGGAGAGAGGGCCATCTTGGCTCTCATTGGCCTATTTACAATGGCATCCTAGCCCTTCAAACTAGTTGAACTTCAATCTAATGGTTCATTAGGAAAAGGGCCAAACTCACATGATTCATGTGAGTTTGAGAAATTCCCTTTTAACTTAGAACCTTATGAACTTGACTTTGGGCTTTTTAATTAATTTATTCTAACTAAGGCCCCAAGTCTTTTATTCAAGTTCTACCTAACCATTTTGCGTGCTCATTGGGTTGGGCTTACACACGCAGGACGTCAGTGCCCTCACACTTTATTATTCTAACTATACAATTTATTGTGGCGGGGCCCACAAGGTAAGGCTTGGCCAATAGTACTTTAAGTGGTGGGACCCACTTATTTATTCATGTAAAGGAAATACCCACAACAGGGTCCACGGCCCAAAGTAGTGCCGGTCCTTCGGCACTAGGCAGCAACCGTCGTGAAGAGATGCTGTTGTCAGTTTTTTTTTTTTTTTTTTTTTTGTTGGGACATTGGTGCTTCAGAAAAAGCGTGGATAAAATTCGCTTACGTAAAACTTGAGGCTTTATTGGATGATGGTGATCAACAAGAACTTGGACTTGCCAGATTTTCAATAATACCCATAAGGGTCTGGTGGCCATTCCGGATAACCTTGTTCATTGACAATTGGATAGTCGAGATATGCCCTCAGAGGATCCCAAGATAAATCTTGCTGATATAAGGGATCCTCATAGATCGACGCAACTGGTCCCAATGTCATGGACTCCCCCAAATCATAATGTGAATATGACGTGCTTGCTTGATGCTCTTGTCTGTCCAGGTATTCATGGCATGCCATAACTTGACGACTTTCCTCAGCAGTCAATATCATAGATTTAGGACAAGGCTTTGTCATTGTAGGTTCTGGTTCTTGCTGTGCAATTGGCCATTTTGGGCTTTGATTCTCTGGATTTGGCCTTCTAAGCAATGTGATGTCCTGATGTAGCTTTGTGGTGGCCAGATGTTGAGTGGAACATTCCGACTGTGGTTGGATCTTGCTTATGATTGGCGTTGAAATCAGAGGACAATCTCCCACCTTAGTCTTTCCTTTCTCAATGGACTACTCTCTTGAAGGTGGTATAGATGGATCGTTGCGTTGACTGGTAGTTAGTTTGCCTTCAAGTTGCGTGGTTGACGTGAGGCCCCTTTGTGATTCATCCACCAGAAGTTGTTGCAGCATTTGTTTAATGAGGCTTGGTAAAATCTGCTGGATTGCATCTGTTGCCAATTTCTTGACTTCTTCCGCTACCCCTGGTTGGCTAGATTTTACCCACTCTGTCTTCTATGGTGTTGCTGATTCACGTGTGGCCGTGTCAACTTGTTTTAGGATCTTTCTCTCATTCCTTCCATCCGCATCTGCTTTGTAACCGGGTGGCACTAGAAGTTTGCGTTTGTAGTGCAGCTTCTCGGTTGGTAGATTTGCATGGTCATATGTAGGTTGCCGATTCAAGCAGGTAGAAGTCATAATGACTTTTCTTGGATCTCTTAGTGGACAATCACAACATGGGTGATTGATGCCGCATTGTTCACACCAAGGATAAAAGGAGGACAAATCATTTCGGTGTGGACATTTTGATCTACAATGTTTACCTCCACATCCAAAACATCGTACCGTGTGTAAGATTCCATCACCTCTCAATTGATGCACATACACCGGTATCAGGTCTCCTTTGATCCCTTCCACGTAATATAGTGGTGAGCCAGTTTGAACTTCCCCTGCCTGGGATGGTCTGCTCGCTGATATAACCAATACTTCCATCGAACCTTGCCTAGCCACTAAAGAAGATTCTGAGACCGATCCATTTTCTTTGGAGGAGCAATCTGATGGCAAGCTAGATGGCATAGATGAGGGTTTTGTTGATTGATTTCCAATCTCCAGAATTCCCTTATTGGATTGATTTCGTAATCTCGGATTTCGAACTAGACATTGAGGTGTTGGATGTTTTTCAAAACAATAATGGCACTGGTCCAGTGGTCGGATCTTCCAATTGACAATTTGTGGTTCTGGGAGGTAATCAGATTGATTGCACATCTCATCTGTGTCACTGACAACTTGCATCTGATCGTCCGTGTTGCTAGTACTTTGGCTAGCGTTGTCTGTGGCATCTTGTGGATTAGATGCTCTATCATCCCTGATTGTTTAAATGTTGGATATGGGCTATGATGGTGTGTGCAAGATCTGTGCTTCTGAAATAGTGGCTGTCTTACAAAGTTCGTTTGGACTAGTATATGTTGTAAAGGGTGACATACCAATCTTGATCTCGTGCAGTAATCTGACATAGAAAAATGCCATTTTGTGGTGACTAGGAAGACCGGAATTCCAATCTCCCGCCATCTTGGCAAATCGTGCAGTGTAGCCCTTGAGAGTTTCTCCGGAAAGCATCGAGATTTGGGCAAGCTGCTCATACATTGCCATGGCCTGTTGTGTGCAAGATGAAGATGATATGGAGTGGTGTGGTGATGTATGAGAGACAGATTGGGGGATGCAGTTTTTGAAATGTGTATGAGGGTATTGATGATGAGGAGATGGAAGAGGAAAAGAAAAGTAGAAATATTCCTTTGTCTAGAACATTCACGGGCTAGGCAAGGGTAGATTTTATAAATGAATAACTTATGAGAAGGGAGGGAAAACTTAAAAAAATAAAATGATTAGAAAACAGAAAAGGGTACTTTGAAAAAAGGAAGGAGGGGGGAAAAGCTTGAAAAAAGTGAACTAAAGTCATAATAGTGGGCAGTTAATCAAAAATTAACTACACAATATATGGCCTACAAAATTAAAATTAATACTTAAAAAACAAAAATAATCCCATGAGGGCTTGGTTTTTTTGTAATGGAAATGGAAGATTCCGGAGAATGGGAAAAAGAGGAGGTGAGGGGGAGGAAGCAGAAAAGAGTGGAGAGAGGAGTGAAGAAATAGAGAGTTTGAAAGGCAGCTATGCGGTGAGCAACGTTGGCGCTCCCCAGCAACGGCGCCAATTGTAGTCGGTTGTAGTATAGGGGTCCATTCACTGGGAGCCGCCGTGCACACCTGCATAGCAAGAGAGAAATGTGTTGCTGCTAAGACCAATGCTGGTGAGATGAATACTATTTTGTCTCATATGAAGACAATTTGTGTGGGGACTAGAGCAAGACGAGGTAAAAGCATGCAATACAGTGCAGACATGGTTTTGCTTGACTTTCCTACATGTTTTATCCCATATGGTTTTACTGGAAGGGTGCTTGTATGGAATATACTTGATGATAGATTGTTGGAGGCATCAATGCAATTCGCATAAGCAATTGTCAATGAGGGTGGTCTCGTAGTTAGTATCTTAGGAGTGCCAAATATACCGACATTGGTTAGAGTTGCTAAAAAGTCTGGACTGAAGGTAAAACATCATGCTATCTTGTGAGGGGTGGAAAAATTCGGCATCACTGTGACAATATTTTTGGTGAATTTTACATAAAATGAATTTTTGTGAGTGTCATTGTTTCTTTTTGGCTATCAATTTATGTGTTCCAATCTATATACTTTTTTTTCAAATGTATATATGCTTGTTGTTTGTGTCACATGCCGCATCGATTTAACTCCTTCATTTCCTATGGGTGATTGTGACTCGATCGATCCTTCCCTTTTCCATAGTGTGACTGACCATTGGATACATTACTATCCTCTAGTAGAGAGACTGAAGAATAGTAGCGGTACTCAACCACTGTGTGGAGGCATCGAAAAGGGCCCCCATCTCCTGCATTTCTTGATAGAAATGTTTTGTAAGTCTTCATAAGTGGTGGTTGATTCTTTTCTGGGTTGCGGAGGATCATTGTATGCATGCAGAAGACCAACCGACATTGCATAGCAATGGATTTTGATCAAGCCATCGTATTAGATATAGCCACCCATAGATATGGTATGCGAATGCTACAAATTATATCAGCATAAAAATGATGTTTCAAACTCATTTTGTTAATGTTAAACACATCGTATTTTGTTCTGTAGAATCGTCCACTTCTATCGCACAAACACAACAAATTGATTCAGATGCGGAAGAAGATGAGCAAAGTGAAACATAGGATTTTGATGAGTTTCAAAGTTGGTACGTCAAATGTATAATGCATTCTTCACTTGTTTTGATCTCAATGTTGTGCTTGTGTATGCTATCATAATGTTAGTCATTTGCCATCCTATGCAGAAGCAGCAGCCAGAGCCATGGAACTTTGTGACGCTACACCAACATCAAGAAAACGTAGTCTCACAACCACACTGTCATATTAGTTCCAATAGAGGATTTAAAGTCTTTAGCAATATTTGTGTTGTTGAAAGGAAGGTTAATGAAAATAAACTTCCTACCGCCTGTTCTTTCATTTGGAGGTCATACCTAGTATTCAGAGTTTGCCTCGATTTGGTACCGCTCTCGCAGTCCGCATCGAAATAGTGCTACAGATGCGCAAATTGATGGTAAAAGGGCCTGTTGGAGAAAGAGGGTGTGTCGTGTGTGAGAAACGACAATAGCTCAAAAAGAAAAAAAATGAACACGAAGAGAAACGAACTCAAAACTCGAACAAGAAACGAACTCGAACAGAAAGTGTTCATGCGCAGCGGATTGAGCTATATTACTCTTTCCCTAAGCATGACTATGCCTATAAAAAACGAACAGAACGTTAGTGATAGAAATCACTGTCGCTTTGATTATGTAGCCAAATGTTAACAAAACATCAGAAGAATAATTCGTCGCGAATAGCTAGACAAATTATTTGTCGCAAATGATTCGTGAAGAGCTAGATTGAGCTTGACTGATAATCAGTTGCGAAAGGCAAGACTAAATATTAGTCGTCAACAACTAGACTAATAATAACGCGCTGAGAACAGATTACCAGATTGAGCAACAAGAAAGTCAGACAGAATAAAAATAAGCATAGCAACATTGACACAAATTTGAACGCAGAACAAAAGAGCTTTATCAGATTAAGTATAGAAAAATATACATGTCAATAATGTGGTAGAGCACAAGACAATAGCGGATGAAACCGCGTGCTCTACAAAGCTGATTCAATCTGTAAAAGGAATGAACCTATTACTGACAATAAAGAATCAATGCGCAAGGCATCTACTTCGTCTATCTCTGATAAGCTTCTGATGTTATATTTTACACACACTTGTTCTTAATCTCTTAATTAATAAATACGCAAAATGGTATTCAATATATATACACAATGTTACAGGTGTGCAGATGAAGAAAGTACAAAGTGGATGTGTTGTCTGTAGGAGATTGTGTGTGGCTACTACCGTTGTCAAGTCTGTTAGCACAGTTGTGTGGGATGAGCGTGAAAAGGGCCGTGACGTCAGCCTTCACTGAAATGAACGTTGGTGAAGATGCAAAAAATGCGCCCCTCTTACGAAATGCCTTAGGATTTAATATACAGGGTGCCTTCACTTTTCCTAGGGCACTTTTGGCATTTTGTAAGACAGTGTCGTCTTTTTTGCCTGTCACAAAACACGTGTAAAAACACAGTTTTGCCTTTTCTTGCCTTTGAGAATTTACCTATATTTATGCAGACAATCGCATTTTATCAGTCTGTCTTATTTGACATGTGAATATGCAGACTGTGCGACAACATGAGTAAAAATGCAATATGAATGGAGGCAGATTAAAATGGGATTTAGGAGAGTAGAGGAGATAAATCCAACACCCCCCCTTAATCTAGATCCGTGAATGCCTTGACCTTCAAACTGAGCAATGCACAAAATTTGTTGTGTGCATTAACACTTAATGCTTTCGTGAATATATCTGCAACCATGTCCTGCGTTCTATAGTATGTTAAGCTTAGCTCCTTGTTAAGAACCTTGCCCCTGATGTAGTGATATCTGATTTCAATGTGCTTACTCCTAGAGTGAATTCTAGGGTTGGCCGATAAGGCAATAGCACTCTGATTATCACAAAATAGAATTGTAGGGCTATATCGATACAGATTAACGTCTGACAATAAATTTCTCAACCAAAACGCTTCCTTAATAGATTGAGAAGCAACAATGTATTCTGCTTTTGTAGAAGAAAGTGCCATAGAGGTTTTCTTACGGCTGTTCCATGAGATAGGACCGCCGTTGAAGAAGAATGTAAATCCAGATGTGGAATTACGATTGTCTACATCTCCTCCTCAGCTTGCATCAGAATATCCACTTGGCTGATGAAGATTGTCGTTGCTGACATCTGCTGACATCTCCATAGCAGATGCACTGGTCCACGGTAGCTCGAATATACCTCATGACTCTTAAGAGAGCATTCCAATGGGTAACGTTAGGATTAGCCATATATTGGCCGAATGAGCTTACTGCAAAAGAGATATATGGTCTTGTACAGACCATTGCGTACATGAGAGATCCAAGTATCGATCGATAAGGATACTCTCTCATCTGCTCCTCTTCTTGCTTGATCTGCGGACATTGGTCCTTTGACAAATCTAGGCCTAGATCCATCGGTGAGTGAGCTATGCTTAGAATATAGCATATGCTTAGAATCCTTGACCATATTGGTATTGTTGCTAAAGAGCAACGTATCATTCACGTATAAGGTGATGGTAATGAAGGATTGCTGCACTGACTTAGAATAGACGTTGCAATTAACAATGCTTGGTTTGAATCCTTGTTCGATGAGGAATGTGTTGATCCTCTGAAACCAAGCTCTGGAAGACTGTTTAGAGTCGTAAAGTGCTTTGTGGAGTTTACAAACATGATTCTTTCTTACCTTCCAGAATGTATCCTTCGGGTTGGATCATGTAGATGTCTTCTTCTATAACGCCATTCAGATAGGCTGTTTGCACATCAAGTTGATGTACTTCGAGGTCGACAGTTACAGCATAAGACATGAGCATTCGGATCGATGAATGTTTGACTACTAGACTAAAAGTCTCGCTGTAGTCGACGTTGGGGATCTGAGTGAATCCTTGTGTTACCAGTCTTGCCTTCCTTTGATCAATTGCTCCATTGGCATTGTATTTGATCTTGAAGATCCATTTACAATCAATGATATTGCAGCCAATAAGAGCCTCGACTAGTGACCATGCCTGATTCTTGATCAGAGAGGAATACTCTCTGTCCATAGCTTCTCTTCGGAGATCACAGTCTGGTTGGTTGAGTGCCTCTTCAACTGTCGTCGATTCCTGCATCAAGAGACATGCAGAATCAGGAGTATACCTTGTGGGCTGTGTGCACACTCGGCTTGATCTTCTGGGAGGATTCGACTGATGAACCACTCCTGGACTTGTTGCTGGGTAGCAGCAATGTCTTTGTCTGATTCGTTGTCATGAAATGGGTTGACAATAGACACACCTGAGCCAGAAGCTCGAACAGTCATATCAATGGTAGGTGATGAAGGCTCTCCTGGAGCAATATCCTTGCCTTTGATGTTGACAAACTAATCCTCGATAAAGACTGTATCACGGCTATACAAGATTTGCTGGGTATCAGAATCATATAGCTTGTATGTATTATCAGATGAAGTATATCCAATCAGGATGGTCTTGAGACCTTGGAAGTCCAATTTCTTCCTTGTGTCTTTTGGGATCTGCGCATAGGCAACGCATCCAAACACTCTTAGGTTCTTCACAGAAGGCTTAGAGCCTGTCCACACCTCGTGGGGTGTCTTTCCTGAGCGGGCCTTGGTCGAACATCTGTTCTAGACCTAACCTGCAGTGGAGAAAACTTTGGCCCAAAATTTCTTGGGCAGGGATGCATGCACTAGCATACATTTGGCTGATTCAACCATTTCTCTCGGCTAAGCCATTAGACCGAGGATTGTAAGGAGTGATGAATTGCTACTTAATGCCTTGGCTTTGGCAGTACTCCTTAAACTCGATAGAGATATATTCTCCACCATTGTCTGATCTTAGAGCCTTGATCGTCCGTCCAGCCTCCTTTTCTACACGTTCCTTGAAGATCTTGAAGCAGTTGAAAGCTTCTGATTTCTATAAAGTACACCATAGTCCTTATGAAAAATTTATCAATAAAAGCTATCAAATACTTTGCATCCTTCAGTGAAGGATTTTTCATTGGGCCACAAATGTTTGAATGTACAATGTCTAACAATCCTCTAGCAATATGCTGATGGCTTGATTTAAATGGCTTCCTAGTCTATTTACCAACTAGACAGTCTTGACAGACAGGTAACTCGACTTTATCGCGAGGATAGTCGAGATCAAGAACAAGAGATTGTCTAGACATTTGTTTCACAACAACATGATTCAAGTGACCAAGTCTGTAATGCCAAAGTAAATGTTTATTTGCATGAATAGAAATACTGAGCACCTGGCTAGAGGCAGAAAGGAAATGACTTAATTTATACAAGTATCCATGTCTCTTTTCGAGTGCTAGGATCTTGCATGTCCTATCAACTACTTTGCACTGATCACATTTGAATTCTACTCTATGTCCTAGATCTGTGATTCTGCTTACAGAGAGCAGATTCGTAGACAAATTTGGTACATATTGGACTTTAGAAAGTAGCTTAGACTGATCATTTGTAAAGCTTAATCTTACAGTACCTTCACCTTTGATAGCATGTGTGCTATTGTCGCCAAGGTGAACATATTTTTGGGTACTGTAAGGTGTATAGGACTCGAAACAGCCAATGAGGCTGGTCATGTGCTGAGTGGCTCCGGAATCCAAGAACCAAGAATTGTCGCTGGATGCTCCTTGATGGCTGGTCATGAAGGCATCATGATCCGCTTCTTGAATAGGCTGTGGAGCTTCTGCAGCTGCATTTGCCACTTGATTCGACTTCCCCTTGCTGTTGTTCTTTGCTTGCAGTATCCGACAGTCTTGAATTTTGTGGTTGTTTTTCTTGCAGTATTTGCAGAACAGCTTCTTCTTCGTCTATGGATTCGACTATTCTTTGTGCTGTGCTGGTTTCTGGTTTGGCTTTGATTGCTTTGGGCCTTTCTTCTTCTTCTGCTTAGTTGTGCTCTTGTTGGTGTATAAAGCGTGAGAATCAATTGATTTACTTGAGGCTTCGTTCCTCCGCATGTCTTCCTGCAACAACATAGTAATGACTCTCGAAAGAGTCAGTTTCGGATGTGTCGTGATGATCATCACCCAACTATCGTATGAGCTTGGCAAGCTTGTAACATTAGAGAAAATTTGGCTTTGGAAAGGGCCCTATAAGGATTGCCACATAGCATGACGATTTTTTGACAATGTAAAATACAAAATAAAGTCTGTTTTTGCACGCAGTCCTGCCCACACAGTCTTTGATGATTAGCTATTATGTGGGTAGTATAGTCTGTGACTGAAAAAAATCACAAATTTTGAACGTCAACTCAAATTGAGATGATTATGGTGCCATTAGAAAGCCCTCGACGAGAGCTGTTCAACGACACCCAAGATGACCCAGTTCCGAGCTACGGTGAAGAAGTTATGGCCAGTCAAAGTTTTGGTCGGTCAACACTTGGTCAACCCGATATCTCTTGACCCCGGTCAACTGCGCTTGAAAGAGATATCGGGTTGACCAAAAGTTGACCAACCAAAACTTTGACTGGCCATAAATTCTTCATCGTAGCTCGAAACTGGGTCATGTTGGGTGTCATTGAACAGCTCTCATCGAGGGCTTTCTAATGGCATCATAATCGTCTCAATCTGAGTTGCCATTCAAAAGTTATGCTATTTTTTTTTTGTTGAGTTGCATACTATACTACAAATAAAATGGCTTATTTACGGGTTGCCCCCAACGCAAAATTACAGCTCTTTTAAAAAGAAAAGAAAATCAATTTGAAGGAGCTACGTTATGTAGATTTCAAATTTGAGTATTTTGATTGGACCGTGTGGAAGAAACTTTTGAGAAAAAAAATAAAAGGTATTTTTTTGAAAGGCCCCTTTTGTGCTCAAATTTTCTTTAATGGCAGTTGCATCACTGAGTCTTGATCGTCTATGACAGATCCGACAGCGACCATGTGCCTTAGTAGGTTCTTGAATTGATTGATATGATTATGTAGGGAATCACCATTCGTCATCTTGAGGGAGTAAAATTTCTTTCTGAGATGTAGCTTGGAAGCTATATCTCGCACTTCGTATAGTGTGCTCAAGATGTTCCAGACTTCTTTCGATGTCTGAGCCTCAGATACATGGCCGAGCTGGGTATCCGTAATATTGAGGATGATCAACGCGAAAGCCTTTCCATCCTTCAGCTTCCATCTGATGATTGCTGTGTCGTCTGCTTCGGGTTTCCCTTCTGCACCTGTAACAACGTCATACAATTCATTAGCCATTAGTACAGTTTTCATCTTAAATTTTCACACGTGGTAATTGGCTCCATCAAGCTTGTCCATGATGGGACTGGCTTTCCCTAGGGAATCCATGTGGAAGATTAGTCTAAGTGATAGAAAAAAAAAACTATCAGTGACTTAAGTATGAAAATCTGGTACATAATTACAGAACAAGAAGACAATTACTCTATCGGCTAGGAGAGTCTTGTATTGTGGAAGCTTATCAGGATACGAAAATAGCTCCGATACCATGCTGGAGAAAGAGGGTGTGTCGTGTGTGAGAAACGACAATAGCTCCAAAAGAAAAAAAACGAACACGAAGAGAAAGGAACTCGAAACTCGAACAAGAAACGAACTCGAACAGAAAGTGTTCATGCGCAGCGGATTGAGCTATATTACTCTTTCCCTAAGCATGACTATGCCTATAAAAAACGAACAGAATGTTAGTGATAGAAATCACGGCGCTCTGATTACGTAGCCAAACGTTAACAAAACATCAAAAGAATAATTCGTCGTGAACAACTAGACAAATTATTTGTCGCGAATGATTCGCGAAGAGCTAGACTGATAATCAGTCGCAAATGATTTGCGAAAGGCGAGACTAGATATTAGTCGTCAACAACTAGACTAATAAACACTCGCTAAGATGGAGATGGAGTATAAGCCTCCGGCCATCAATTTAAAGGTACATGATGATTTTTGGCTATTTTCCGTTTTTTCTTCACTATAAAGTGAAAATTCATGACATGCAACTCTTTCTCTAGCACTTGCAAACCAATTTATAAAATTATAGCCATCTAATTGATTTGATCTTGCTGGATTTGTGTTTGTACTATCATTTTGGAGTAAAAAACCATGAAAAAACAAGCAATTTTGACCAAAACATAGCCTAGAACCGGCATGCATCATTATTTTAATCATTAATTATTCCTAAAATGAAAGTACACTTGCTATAAAGTTCAGATCTACATAAGATTTGAGCTACACCAAAAAAAGCTCCAAGAAAACATGACAAATTGGTTTTCTTGGACAATTGTCCATAAAACCCAATTTTTTTTGAGAGTAATAGATCTTAGCAACATGCAAATGGAAACCAAGATAGTACAACCACTTGCAACCTTGCTATCCACTTGGAAGAGAATTTTATTTGATCCACACCAAAATTTCGACGAAAAGTAACACTTCTCCAAGTTCTCCTATCTTCATAAGCCTTGCTCTGATACCAATGTAAGGGTCGCCACCTCAAGATCCTGCTTACAAGACAAAACAATAGAAAACACATTGTTGGAGAAACCACCCAACCAATTAGAAGCAACCAATCAACCTCTAGAAGCTTCACCCCCAAGCCAAGGAATAGGAAGCATGAGAGTAGAGAGAGATTCTGGCAATGAATCAACCAAATGATGGTGTAGTAGGGCGAGTTTGGCCTCCTTATATAAGGCATAGAACCACTTGTGCATATAGTAACGCAAGGTCCCAACTCTCCTATACATTGATTACACTAGAATAGAGTCTATATGCATGGATCCTCTATTCATAGATTGCTATTGATACTCTACACATGCATATACGGTCCCAAACCTTGTACTAACTCCAATTACTGTGTCTAGGCCTCACAAGGTTATTCATTACTTGTGGGTCACGTCCAGTATGACGTGGCATAACTAATAAGCTTGATGATGGAGAATCGGGTATCCAAGTCTAGGACTATACTGAATCCTATGTTCAAGATGTGGACATAACAACAACCATTCAACCCACTTTCAGTAACCGTGAATCACCCTTTTTTCAATCATTTTAGGTCCTGAACTACTAATTCTCATTTTCTAACTAAGGTTAAACTTGAATTTTAAAAAAATCAATTTCTCTTTAGCATGAATAATAGTGTCTTTTATTGGTCCTAGATTCGGTTTTAGCAATTTATAAAGTTACCTGTAGCTCACCATTTCAATCAGAATTGGTACACATACTAGCTGCTCTAAGATGCTTTCAAGGTTACATAATTGTTAATTCCACTATTGGTTATAAAAAAAATTATCGAAAACTGTTAATCTTGAAAAATAGCTCAAATTATTAATTTCAATCAAAACTCAATAGTGACTTCAATTTTCTTGAATTTCACACGTGTGGATTGTCCACTACATGTACTTGTGATCTCCTAAGGTGTGTAGATGCACCAAGATCAAGACTAGATTGAGATTCAAGATCTATCTTTGATTCTATGGCAAAAACACACTACTACATGCATTCAATCACTTCCAACTCTCACTCACACGTGTGGGAAGTGTTCCAAAAGTATTCTAGGTAAAAACAAGCTGCTCTCCTCGGGTAGAGAGAGAAAAACCATCATGAGCTCTCGGGTAGAGAGAGAAAGCTAGAAATTCAGTGACACTCAAAATCCACTCAATCTCAAAATCAATTAGATCGAAAAGGAGGAGTACAATGATACTAATAGATTCATGAGCTACCACTATGCTTAACTATTATTGGATCACACTTTGCCACCTCTTAATCCTATTGGACCATTGATCCATGCACCTCTAAATTCTATTGGACTATATTCAAGCACACCTCAATTTTCTATTGGACCTCACAAGGTTCCACCTCTAAATCCTATTGGACCTCTTAAGCTTCATCAAACAAAAGCATGACACTTGTCTACACTCTAATTGGCACAAGTTTGGCTCTATTTTGGCTCAATAGTGGCATTACAAGTGGAAATGGATAATTTACCATCTATGCCAAATTTGACCCTATCAACATCCTACACCTAAATGCTTGACTATGAAATTCTATGAGACCCCTATATCGAACATTTTGATTTACTTTACAATTCTCCACACGTGGGAACATACTCCACACATGTGAGATTCACTTACAAACTTCTATCATAAAAAATACCAAGCTAGATTTTTGCCAATTTCTCACACTCCTCCTCAAAAAATAGCTTGGAAAGGTACTAGATCACTTGAGAAGTTTGTAAATCTTTTTGAGTGGATCCTTTGGTATGCATAAGAAGTGAAGATCAGCCAAGGGATCCATCATAGCAGCACCCTCACCATATCCATAATAAAATCTCTTTGGTAGAGATCTCTTGCCAATGCCTTTGAAGAGTGCTCCACCAATATGCCACTATGATCATGGGCTTCCTCCATGCTTGATGATGATCTTTGCTTTGAAAGTTCCACTTGCATGATGGATGCACCATAAATAGAGAAATCTGAGGCTTCCAAGCCTCATAAGGATCATGGAGATCAAGATCATAAGATGTGAAACAATGATGATTATCAAGATTATGCTTTCTAGCTTGACTAGTCCACATACAATGAACTATATCCATAATGGATCTAATCTTGATATCAAAGACTATCTTGATCTATTTTAGGCTAGTTACTCTCTCAAGGATGTAAGTGTCCACTTTGGATGCTTCACTTAATCTCAAGAGGAGTTTACAATTTGCCTCAAAACATGTGAAAACATGATTTTCAAAAAAGTGAGTACCAAGCTCAATCTTGTTCTTACTAGAACCAAGAGCATACTTTTGACAATACAATATCTTGCTTTCAAAAAGTATTGGAAACACATCTAAGTCAATAATGACAAGAAACATGTCCATACCATAAGCATCATACAAAACTAGTATAGCTTTTCTTGAACTTTGAGATCCAAAAAATTCAATGAAGCAAGATAGCATCTCAAGCAAAGGAAGAGAAGCATATATGAATGTGTTGTAGTAGATACAACATGAAAGATGCCCCTCTTTGCCATGTTAGGTGAGCCATAAAGACTCGGCCATGCATCTTGAAGATCTTCTTGAAATCATATGAAGAAGAAACTCCTCCTCACACATTGGCCCCATCATAACTTGAATACCTTCAAAAAGGATAACTTGTGATGCTTCTTGAGAAGTCTTGATCTCGGCCACTTCCAAGATTGAATCTTCATGCAATATGACATCTCTATTCACGATCACATTTGAAATAGAGAGTGTAAAGACACTAAAGGCCTCCTTGATGGATGAGTATCCAATCATGATCCATGAGCTTGGATCATCCTTCCTTCTTGTTTCCAAGGGAATATGTGCAAAGCAAGCACTACCAAGTTCACTAAGGTGATCAACCTTAGGCTTCATCTTGAATAAAACTTCATATGGTGCTATTCCTTCAAGAGCTCCAATACTCCTCAAGGCTTTGAATAATAAGGAATAATCATACACCATAATACTTGAAGAGAGAAGATATGTGCATCTTGTGTGATCATCCTCCTTTGAAATATTGGACATATAAGAAACATCAAGAGAGTTTGCACTCTCACTTGGATCCAATTTGTAGATGCCTTCAAATCTTGATCCATATGCAAGGATCTCACCATCCTTCTTGATCACACAATTGTCAATATTGAAATTGACATCAAAGCCACTATCAAGAAGTTGGCCAACACTTAAGATGTTCTTTGTAAGCTTTGGGACAAAAAGAACATTGTTGAGAAAGAGATCTTTAGAAGATGCAAGCTTCAAGGGAATAATCCCTACTCCTTCAATATTGCACTCATGCTTACTTGCAAAGCATATGGTCTTCTTGACTCCAGCATAAGGCAAAATAGATGAAAAAAAGTGCTTGGAGCCACACATATGTGAAGATGCTCCACTATCAATATACCATGAGTCATCCTTGTTGAAGGTGGAAGAGGAGAAGCTTGATGCCATAAGAGAGCCTTCTCCATCACTTGCAATATAGTCTTCTTTCTCATTGGCGATGTTGGCTTGATTGAGTTGATTCTTCTTCTTGAAGCAATTGGTGGCATAATGGCCTTTCTTGCCACAATAAAAGCACTTGATCTTCTTCTTCTTGAGATTTGAATTAGAAGCATGAGAGGTATCCTCCTCCTCTCCATCTTGGTCTTTAGCTTTGTCATTAGAGAAGTGATGGTGTTGCTTCTTACTCCTCTCTTTGTGCTTGGCAAATAGAACTTTGCCATCATCATGATTGAGTGATAGCTTGTCCATCCTCAAGAGTTTGTACTCTTGTCTTGATTTTTCAGAAATAAGCACACTTTGAAGGGCCTTCAAACTTGGTAGCTCCTCCTTAATGGCATAGGATTGGACAAGCTTGTCATATTCATCTCTCAAGCCATTGAGAATGACTTGGACTAGCTCACTTTGATTGATTGAGTCACCAATGCATGCAAGCTCCCTATGAATATCCTTGACTCTCAAAACATAACTAGATGCACTCTCATCACTCTTTTGACTACTTTGGAAGATTTGATTTCTAAGAGTGAGGAGCCTAGAGGTGTTCTTAGCCTCATAGATGGACCTGAGACAATCCCAAGCTTCCTTGGATGTAGAACAATCACCAATCTCCCTCAATATCTCATTAGAGACATTCATCTTAATGTAGTGGAGAGCCATCTTAGCCCTCTTCTTGTATTTTTGTACTTCTTGAAGGAATTGAAGCTCCTCCTCAATCCCAAGTACAATGTCCATCACATCTTGGAGTATCAAGATGGACTCCATCCTCAACTTCCATATTGAATAATTGGAAGTAGACAATCTCTCACTTGGTTGCAACAAGTATGAACTCATTGAAGTCATGTAAAGTGGAGATAAATAAAAGTGATGAACAAAAAATGTTGCTTCTCTCTCACTATAGGATCCAATAATGGTGTGCTACCATCTCCTATGCAAGATCTTGCAACAAACTGTGAGATGATTCTCACTAGCTATCTCAATCTCTCCAAAACTAGATCTACTTCACATCAAATGATGGAGTATGGGCAAAGTTAGGATCAAACACTCTTAGCACGTGTGAGATACACTAAGAAACCAAATTTGACTCAAATACAATGATATTGCATGAAACAAAATGGCTAAGATCTCAAAACAGTGCCTAGATCACATATAGATGAGATTGGTAAGCATTCAACTGTGATTTTGGATCAAACAAGCAATCTTTTGACCAAACCAAATGTGTCCACCCAGGTCTAGGTGCCCTACCTAACCCTCTTCAAAAGCTTATAACTTTTGATTGGCTCAACCAAATGGAATGAAACTGATTGCATCAGAAACTAGACAAAAATAGCTTCAAAACAAGCTATCTAGCAAGATTTTTGGATCAAACATGAAAGAGAACTCCCAAACTAAAATTGGATGTTCCTCACACGTGTCTGAGCACCTGATTCCGTACAGTACCAGGTCAGACCCAATCAATGTCCTTATGATCTCTTTTGATCCAAAATTGAACAAGATAGCTAGGAAAATGGGCCTTGACAATTTCTAGCTCAAGATTGATGAATAGTTTTCACTCAAATGGATCAAAATGCATGGTAACCTTAGGTAGGCTCTGATACCATGTCGAATTTCACACGTGTGGATTGTCCACTACATGTGCTTGTGATCTCCTAAGGTGTGTAGATGCACCAAGATCAAGACTAGATTGAGATTCAAGATCTATCTTTGATTCTATGTCAAAAACGCACTACTACATGCATGCAATCACTTCCAGCTCTCACTCACACATGTGGGAAGTGTTCCAAAAGTATTCTAAGTAAAAACAAGCTGCTCTCCTCGGGTAGAGAGAGAAAAACCATCATGAGCTCTCGGGTAGAGAGAGAAAGCTAGAAATTCAATGACACTCAAAATTCACTCAATCTCAAAATCAATTAGATCCAAAAGGAGGAGTACAATGATACTAATAGATTCATGAGCTACCACTATGCTTAACTATTATTGGATCACACTTTGCCACCTCTTAATCCTATTGGACCATTGATCCATGCACCTCTAAATTCTATTGGACTATATTCAAGCACACCTCAATTTTCTATTGGACCTCACAAGGTTCCACCTCTTGGACCTCTTAAGCTTCATCAAACAAAAGCATGACACTTGTCTACACTCTAATTGACACAAGTTTGGCTCTATTTTGGCTCAATAGTGTCATTACAAGTGGAAATGGATAATTTGCCATCTATGCCAAATTTGACCCTATCAACATCCTACACCTAAATTCTTGACTATGAAATTCTATGAGATCCCCATATCAAACATTTTGATTTACTTTACAATTCTCCACACATGGGAACATCCTCCACACATGTGAGATTCACTTACAAACTTCTATCATAAAAAATACCAAGCTAGATTTTTGCCAATTTCTCACAAATTTGACTAAAATTTTCAATTCAAAAAAACTACCATACAGTTTTGAAATAATCAATACTAGTCTAAAAATAGCCATAATAAGACTACATTGACATACTATAAGGCCATCTAATTGACTTAAACTGCTACACAACCAATCTAAGTACCTCTAGTTACTAAAACGATATCCATAATGACATGCAATGCATGCAAAATTGACTTTTTTAAACTAGTCAACCTACATAAAAAATGAAAATTTTGTCATTTAAGAATCTGAAATCTCAAGAAATATCAATATATCACCAACAGCAATCAAACATGGCCATATGATCACTCAAATTTACTATGAGCTACCCATTGATGAGTCTTAACACTAAATACAGTATATGCAATGACTTACTAGATAATTTCACTCAGTATACAGTGCCTATTCTGACATGCATCAATTCCATGTAGAGATTTATACATATAAACTGCCAAAATTTCAAATGCTTGTAACTTTGTCATACAGACATTGTTTTAGGTGCTGTAAAGTGTAGTACATAGGGAGGAAAAGTGATTATGATGAGTGCCATGTCACCTAGGTAGGTACTATTCACATGTGCGAGCTGTAACAACCTAAAATTCAAGTAGGAGGGTGCACTTTTACTCTAGGAGGGAAAGCTTCAAAACCATCGTCCGAGCATGCATGGCCTCAAGAAGGCATTACCAATAGTCTTTTAGAGATATTTCGAGACCAGTGAAGCTCTAAATCAGGCCTTTGGGTGTAGGTTATCTCCAGGACAAGCAAAAATCAAAATTTGAAGGAGTTTTGAGTCTTTTTTAAATCGAAACTATTTAGGAAGCTACAAGAAACCAAGTATATAAAAAACTATACGACTTTCATGTTTGAGGCAATATGTGTACTTAGAGCACCCACTAGCTGTAATGTATATTTAAACTACTATGATTTTTTTGTGGACACACATTTACAATATTCAAGGTTCAAAGGGAACATTATTTCTTTTGAGAGTACCAAGAACTCAACAAAGCAAATTTCCCAATCGATCTTGGTTACTGTCGATAAGGTTCTATTGCACCATATAATACACTATGAAATTGCACCATATTATGCAAGTATGAATTGTGTGATTATTTGCAATTGGCTCCAATGCCTACTTGCTCTTGGCTTCAATGTTCTAACACTTGGCTTGCTCTAGGTGCAGTTGTACTGATTCTTGATTTTCATCTTACAACAATATTGTACAAGAAATTGATGCCAAAGTAGGTTGATGTTGTATGAACTATGTATGAAGGTGATTTCGCATGCATAAATATTGATGTTACTTATTTTAAACTTGCGTCTTGACGCTTATAAAAGTATCCATCATAACTGACGATGAAAGTGATTAATAAAAAAAATTCTTTACCCTTCAATTTTGTATTCAATAGATCCATGTATTAGGAAATGGATTTTTTAGTGACCTTTTCACTGGTCTCGACAGTTTCACATTAATTGTTAGGCTTAACATCAATTTCATGACTGTTTTTTAACCTTGTGAAATGGTCTAATAATTTTCCAAGCTTAAAAGGTTGGCAAAGCATTTTGCTTCATAGATACTATTTTCATGACCCATACTTTTTAACTTTTTATAGAATATAATGTCATCCTCCAAGTTATTCTACTATACGTTTTTTTCACAATCTTGTTTTTGAAGTTTTCAAAAAACAAAATTCACAAATTCCACCTATAATGGCACTTGTGTAGCTACACCCCTTAAAGTCATAATCCTAAAAAATGGTTCCAATGCATTGTAAAAGAGAGTAAAATGTCATGATAATTTTTTATGTGTTTGGCATATAGGCTTGTTCAACACATGCTATGTATATATTTTTTATGGTAGATCTTTTCTTTCTTTCTTTCTTTCGTGAGTGTGTGAATGATTTTATCTAAGATTGACTCTGGATATGATTAATCACACACATTCAAACTAAAAGTTAAAGTTCCAAGATTGTAACAATGAATGACACAATCAATCTTACAGCATTCAAGATCAAATAGATTTACATAAGACTTATACTAATAGAAAGACTTAGAATGTGTAAAAAGCCTCAAATTACATTGAATCTAAAGTAAGTCATAGAGTCATGTTCACTCTAGATCCTTTATCCGACTACATTCAAACTTCAAAGATATATGAAAGAGAACTTTTTTATTCACCAAAAGATGTGTTCAAGAGAACTTCAAAGAGATTAATCATGAATGATAAGGGGCTTCAATTTATACTTGTAGTGGGGGGTCATCAACTTTTCACAAGGTATTAGAGAAGTGGTGATGGTTAAGCTGGTATAGATCTTTGGAGGCAATAGTTCTTCTTTTCTAGAGGATAGAAAGTGTCGAGATTGTGAAGTTCTCTTCATGGAACATACTAGTATGTAGAGAATGAGATATGGGAAAGCAATGATAGAGATTAGTACATTCTAAGAGAAGTAGAATGTTGAAGGATTAAATAGAGCGAGAACAATTCTTTGAGGGTTGTATTTTGTGTGAAATGCTTACAGCCTGTTTCTAGCATTGCTCAAAACTGCCATGTGGACCTTCAGGACAATTGTAGTGATTCTCCTTGAAGGAGGTGGATCAACAGTCAATGTGTGTCATGATGGCAACCAACCTTAGCAATCGAATGTACTTTGTAGGAATAGTCATGTGAATCAAGCCCGTGCAGAGGACGAAGGGTTTTGCAAGTAGAAGGTTTCAACCTCGAACTCAAAAATCAAGTGTGTAAGCGCTGATTGGAATGGCCATAATTGCAAAAGTATGAGAAAATTTGATAATCCTCAGAAGTAGCCGTTATGACTCAACCCTGATCACTCGTAGACTCATAGTAGAAATTGTGAAGGAAAGCACGGGACATTCATACAAAAGTCGTTGTGGAATCTTGATAGCTCTGTAGTGTGGCAATCAGCCAATTCTTGGCAGCACTGTTAAGTAACGCAGATTTCATTTTTTTCGAAAAGCTACGGCCATAGCAATAATGTGGAAGCAGCCTTGAAAGAATGCATAATATTACTGGAAGCGTGGACTGACTGTGGAGTGTTTTCCACAGCCCAAGAAGTGTTAAGGTTCTTGATAATCGAGTTTTGCTTAAGAAAGGTTGCATGCAGTTCCATACATACAAGGATGGTTCATGAAAAAGGTAGCCCATGGCAGCAGATTGAAGGTAGATCTCATTTCTGCATGAAGAAATCAACGTGGCAGCTAGTTGTTGTGCAGTATGTGGATGTGAAGGCATCATGAAGATTCAAGTGCAGTTGTAGTAGCAATGGACTCATAGAGCTCTGAGTTACAGGCTTGAGGGTAGGCCTCAGGGCAGGTGTGCAGTAGATCCATTCCTCAACCTGATTTCAAGCATCAACCAAGCAGCATTGACAGCCCACATGAGTAGCAATGGACTCATGGAGCTCTGAGTTATAGGCTTGAGGGTAGGCCTAAGGGCAGGCGTGTAGATCCATTCCTCAACCCTGTCAAAAGCATCAACCAAGCAGCATTGACAGCCCACATGTAGTAGCAATGGACTCATGGAGCAGTTATAGGCTTGAGGGTAGGCAGGCTTGTATATCCATTCCTCAACCTGATTTTAAGTATCAACCAATTGCAAGCAGCATTGACAACCCACATCTTAAACATGGATGATTTCTGTAGCAATGAGCATCCTTGTTTGAGCTGGCAGCTGGACTGTGGCTGTGGATCAGTGGTATGGAGCCACGTTTTAGTTCTTTTTTTGGTTTGTTCCACGTTTTAGTTTTGGAAGAAGCAACGTGGAGAGGTTTTTTTCAGATGTAGCCAAAATGGTGAATAGATTTCCCTATTGGTTGAAAAAGTCCTTGACGGCATGTGAAGAATGACAAACTTCCATTTTTGATTCATAAAAGATCTAAGTACAAAGGAATGCAACAAGTAGAAAGTATAAAGGTCATAAGGAGAATTAAGATAATGTACATTAACTATACCAAAGCAATAATCCAACAAGATAGTTGCAAGTTTAGGCACTCCATGTTGCAAGTTTAGGCACTCCATGAAGCTGAGGAATAGCCATTCTTGCAACCGCGGCTCGTCGAAGTATTGCAAGGGAATAAACTCTTACCTATTCAAAATGAAGATTATTAAGATTTGGTGAAGGTCTTGAAACTTTAGACTGAAGTTTATGTGTGTGTGCTAAAATGGAGTCTTGATATTGACAAATTCTCAAGCCGTGTATCAACTCAATTCCAACGACCCGAATAGGTGGGTATGAAAGTTTTAGAACCGCCCTATGTGTAGAATCTGTTGATATGGGTTTTTTGTAAGATCGAGCATCGGATTGAAGTCTTGTGGAGAGGGTTATAACTCTAGCATCAATGGACCCTATAAAAACATCAAAAAGCTGAATTTTTTTTGACAAGATGAAGGGACCACCAAACAAAACTCCCTTTTAAAATTGGTAACATTGTCAATCTCCTAACCTCTAACTTCTAGCTTCTACTATTTGTGGACAAAAAGTGTTGGCCAAAGAGCTCAAATTTTCTTTTCTTCATTTGAAAATTTTCTAACCATATAGAGGTATAATTTCTACTACTATTTACTTATATAATATCTATTGAGCACCTTATATTGGAACCAACTTTGCTTGACAATGGAATAACCATCACATTGAGACCCACCGAGATTTGTTTTGTAGGATTATATTGAGAACCATTAAGACAAAGAATTTTAAATGTAATTTGATCGCTAACATATGGTTTTCTATTTTAAGAATGAAGACAATATCCAGAACCATCGGGTATTCAAAGTATGTGAGAATTTTCCAACACCAATATTTACTTTGTAAACGAGCTTCTTGATCTCTTATTTTGATGAAGTTCTTGAAGTCTTAGGCCACCATGAAGTTTGAAATATTTCAAGTTAAAGTCTTGATGGTTTTAGAGTGTGCATGCAACTAGAGTTGTATTATTTTTAACACTAGAGTTCTAGAAGTGACAATTTTTTTATCCCATAACACTTTATCATACTTTAAGACCAGCTTGTTTATTGTATAGAGACATCAAATTTCAACATGATATTGTAGGTGATATTGCCAAGCTAAGTGTTCTACACAACAAAAATTCAAACGTGTAAAAAATTTCTTTCGATCAATTATTCTTATTTTTGTTCAAACACATAATATGGTTAGAAAATGACTTCAAAGTTTGACTTGACATTTTTAGTGATAATGCCAAGCTACATAATCTACATAGCAAAAATTTGAAGCTGTAAATTATTTATTGAAATCAATAATTCTTATTTTTGTTCAAACACATAATATTATTAATAAATCAAGATATTAAATTTAAATAAATATTCTATCTTATAGTTATTGTCTCACCACTACGTATGCTAGTTAGTGATACCTCATAAGATGTCCAACCTTTTGAGACATTGAATGACAAATTTTTTGATGCCAGATTGTAAAGTTTAGGACTGTTCCTATGGAATCAACAAACTTTCAGGTTTTGACTAAGTTGAATCTAGGTCATAAATTGCTCAATTATAAAAACCAAAATGTCGAGCTGTCACTTTTACAATGTAGTACAACATAGTAAAATATTGAGTAGTAAAACATTGTTGAATGTAACACTGAGCTCTTTAAACATTTTCTCTAAAGGACTCGTAATTGTCTCAACTTGTTACAACTCTAGGGTTAAATACATGTCTATTGTGTAAAAATATGTAGAAATTTAAAAAAAACTTGATAAGTTAAAATGTTAATGCTTTTCTATTATGAAGTTAAATCACCCACTGTTTGAACTAGATTACTACCTACATATACAACTAAAAATCAATCAAATTGGCTATAGTTTAGGAAAAACTTACGATCCATTGAAGAGGGCTCTTTATTGCTTATAAATTCAAGACAATGTTTCATGCTACCATCAAAGCGAGTGGTACACCTAGTTGAAGTTGTTAAAAGTTTATTGCTATATCAAACAAATAGCTAAAAGTATTAAACTTCAACTACCCAATTTTGAATATCCTCAAAAAGTATTTTTTTTTCTCTCAAGAAATGAAATATCTTCGAATTCAGTTCTTTCTAATTAATTTTACAATTGAATATTGTCAAATTCGACATACTTCAATCTAGTCTACCTTTTGAATCAAATTCAACCATTTTGAGAGTAAATACATTGCGATTTTTGTGCATTTTTGTTTATCAATATCATTGATTGGCAAGACCAACAATAAACGAGATCTCGCAAAACACTGATTGATAGTTGTTTTCAATCCGTTTTTTTGACACACCTTAAATCATCTCTACTTTGACTATCATCGATTCCTGCATCAAGAGACATGCAGACTCAGGAGTATACCTTGTGGGCTGTGTGCGCACTTGGCTTGATCTTCTGGGAGGATTTGACTGATGAACCACTCCTGGGACTTGTTACTGGGTAGCAGCAATGTCTTCGTTTGATTCGTTGTCACGAAGTGGGTCGGCAATAGACACGTCTAAGCTAGAAGCTCGGACAGTCATGTCAATGGTAGGTGATGAAGGTTCTCCTGGAGCAATATCCTTGCCTTTGATGTCGACGAACTAATCCTCGATAAAGAATTTATCTCGGCTATACAAGATTTGTTGGGTATCAAGATCATACAACTTGTATGTATTATCAGATGAAGTATATCCAATCGGGATGGTCTTGAGACCTTGGAATTCCAATATCTTCCTCGTGTCTTTTGGGATCTGCGCATAGGCAACGCATCCAAACACTCTTAGGTTCTTCACAGAAGGCTTAGAGCCTGTCCACACCTTGCCTGAGAGGGCCTTGGTCGAACATCTGTTCTGGACGTAAGCTGCAGTGGAGACAGCTTCAGCCCAGAATTTCTTGGGCAGCGATGCATGCGCTAGCATACATTTGGCTGATTCAACCAGGGTACGGTTCTTCCTCTCGGCTAAGCCATTAGACTGAGGACTGTAAGGAGTGATGAATTGCTGCTCAATGCCCTTGGCTTTGGCAGTACTCCTTAAACTTGAAAGAGATATATTCTCCACCATTGTCTGATCTTAGAGCCTCGATCGTCTGTGCAGTCTTCTTTTCTACACGTTCCTTGAAGATTCTTAAGCAGCTGAAAGCTTCTAATTTCTATAAAGTACACCATAGTCCTTCTGGAATATTTATCAATAAAAGTTATAAAATACTTTGCATCCTTCAGCGAAGGATTTTTCATTGGGCCACAAATGTTTGAATGTACAATGTCTAACAATCCTCTAGCAATATGCTGATGGCTTGATTTTAATGGTTTCCTAATCTGTTTACCAACTAGACAATCTTGACAGACAGGTAACTCGACTTTATCGCGAGGATAGTCGAGATCAAGAACAATAGATTGTCTAGATGTCTAGACATTTGTTGTACAGCAACATGATTCAAGTGACCAAGTCTAGAATGCCAAAATAAACTTTTATTTGCATGAATAGAAGTACTGAGCACCTGACTAGAGGCAAAAAAGCAATGACTTAATTTATACAAGTATTCATGCATCTTTTCGAGTGCTAGGATCTTGCATGTCCTATCAACTACTTTGCACTGATCACATTTGAATTCTACTCTATGTCCTAGATCTGTGATTCTGCTTACAAAGAGCAGATTCGTAGACAAATTTGGTACATATAGGACTTTAGAAAGTAGCTTAGACTGATCATTTGTAAAGCTTAATCTTACAGAGCCTTCACCTTTAATAGCCTGTGTGCTATTGTCGCCAAGGTGAACATATTTCTAGGTACTGTAAGGTGTATAGGACTCAAAATAGCCAATGAGACTGTTCATGTGCTGAGTGGCTCCAGAATCCAAGAACCAAGAATTGTCGATGGATGCTCCTTGATGGCTGGTCATGAAGGCATCATGGTCCGCTTCTTGAATAGGCTGTGGATCTTCTGTAGCTGCATTTGCCACTTGATTCAACTTCCACTTGCTATTGTTCTTTGCTTGAAGTATCCGGCAGTCTTGAATTTCGTGGTTGTTTTGCTTGGAGTATTTGTAGAACAGCTTCTTCTTCGTCTACGGATTCGACTGTTCTTTGTGCTGTGCTGGTTTCTGGTCTGGCTTTGATTGCTTTGGGCCTTTCTTCTTCTTCTGCTTAGTCGTGCTCTTGTTGGTGTATAAAGCGTGAGAATCAGTTGAGGAACTTGAGGCTTCGTTCCTCCGCGTGTCTTCCTGCAACAACATAGTAATGACTCTCGAAAGAGTCAGTTCTGCATGTGTCGTGATGATCATCACCCAGCTATCGTATGAGCTTGGCAAGCTTGTACACAGTTACATCACTGCATCTTGATCGTCTATGATAGATCCAACAGTGGCCATGTGCCTTAGCAGGTTCTTGAATTGATTGATGTGATTCTACAGGGAATCACCATTCGTCATCTTGAGGGAGTAAAATTTCTTTCTAAGATGTAGCTTGGAAGCTATATCTCGCACTTCGCATAGTGTGCTCAAGATGTCCCAGACTTCTTTCGATGTTTGAGTCTCGGATACATGGCCAATCTGGGTATTCGTAATATTGAGGATGATCAACGCGAAAGCCTTTCCATCCTTCAGCTTCCATCTGGCGATTGTTGCGTCGTCTTCTTCGGGTTTCCCTTTTATAGCAACATTGACACAAATTTGAACGTAGAACAAAAGAGCTATTATCAGATTAAGTATAGCAAAATATACATGTCAATAATGCGATAGAGCACAAGACAATAGCGGACAAAACCGCGTGCTCTACAAAGCTAATTCAATTACTAAAAGAAATGAACCTATTATTGACAATAAAGAATCAATGCGCAAGGAATCTACTTCATCTATCTCTGATAAGCTATATTTTTCAAACACTTGTTCTTAATCTCCTAATTACTGAATACGCAAAATGGTATTCAATATATATACACAATGTTACAAGTGTGCAGATGAAGAAAGTACAAAGTGGATGTGCTGTATGTAGGAGATCGTGGGTGGCTGCTATCGTTGTCAAGTCTGTTAGCACAGTTGTGTGGGATGGGCGTGAAAAGGGCCGTGACATCAGCCTTCACTGAATGAACATTGGTGAAGATGCGAAAAATGCGTCACTTTGACGAAATGCCTTAGGATTTGATTTACAGTGTGCCTTCGCTTTTCCTAGGGCACCTTTGGCATTTTGTAAGGCAGTGTCACCTTTTTCACCTGTCACAAAACACGTGTAAAAACACAGTTTCGCCTTTTTTTTCGCCTGTGAGAATTTACTTGTATTTATGCAAACAGAATACAGCATGAATGGAGGCAGATTAAAATGGAATTTAGGAGAGTAGAGGAGATAAATCCAACAAGGCCAACGTTGGTAGTAGAAGTAGTAGACAGTATGATAGCCTTCCTCGGGGTTGTCATGGCTGGCTGCCAGATGCCCTTCGGCCCTCGCGAGGAGTAGTGTTAGTTCTCTTCACGTGAATTTTAGCTCGTATCCCGTAAATGCCAAAACACTACTTGAACTCACATATCATACATTTGCATCTAGGTTGAGGACCAATTTTATGGTTTTGAAACAAACAAGTGTTGCTTTGGTCTTGACTTCAAGAAATTCACAATGTTAAAGGCTCGTGCAATTATGGTTTTCATTTTGGTTATTGGTATTTTAATATGCGCAATAATTGCGAGTGAACTTGGATTAAAATTTATGGGAACTTTCATATTGAGATAACACTAAAACAGAATGTCATAGAGGCTCATGCTTTTACTATCATGAAGTGGATCAATCTTATTTTACATTGGTAAAGGATTTGAGTGATATTTTTATGGCTAATCCTGACATTACCCATTGGAAGGCTCTCATAAGAGTTATGAGGTATATTCGAGCTACTGTGGACCAGTGCATCTGCTATGGAGATGTCAACAACGACAATCTTCATCAGCTAAGTGGATATTTTGATGCAAGCTGAGGAGGAGATGTAGACAATCGTAAGTCCACATTTGGATTTACATTCTTCTTCAACGGCGGTCCTATCTCATGGAACAGTCATAAGAAAACCTCTATCGCATTTTCTTCTACAAAAGCAGAATACATTACTGCTTCTTAATCTATTAAGGAAGCGTTTTGGTTGAGAAATTTATTGTCAGACGTTAATCTGTATCGATATAGCCCTACAATTCTATTCTGTGATAATCAGAGTGCTATTGCCTTATCGGCCAACCCTAGATTTCACTCTAGGAGTAAGCACATTGAAATCAGATATCACTACATCAGGGGCAAGGTTCTTAACAAGGAGCTAAGCTTAACGTACTATAGAACGCAGGACATGGTTGTAGATATATTCACGAAAGCATTAAGTGTTAATGCACACAACAAATTTATGACAGGCAAAAAAGACGACAAATGCCAAAAGTGCCCTAGGAAAAGTGAAGGCACCATGTATATTAAATCCTAAGGCATTTCGTAAGAGTGACGCATTTTTTGCATGTTCACCAACGTTCATTTCAGTGAAGGCTGACGTCACGGCCCTTTTCACGCTCATCCCACACAACTGTGCTAACAGCTTGACAACGGCAGTAGCCACCCACGATCTCCTACAGACAACACATCCACTTTGTACTTTCTTCATCTGTACACCTGTAACATTGTGTATATATATTGAATACCATTTTGCGTATTCATTAATTAAGAGATTAAGAACAAGTGTGTGTAAAATATAACATCAGAAGCTTATCAGAGATAGACGAAGTAGATGCCTTGCGCATTGATTCTTTATTGTCAGTAATAGGATCATTCCTTTTACAGATTGAATTAGCTTTGTAGAGCACGCGGTTTCATCCTCTATTGTCTTGTGCTCTACCACATTATTGACATGTATATTTTGCTATACTTAATCTGATAACAGCTCTTTTGTTCTGCATTCAGATTTGTGTCAATGTTGCTATGCTTATTTTTATTCTGTCTGACTTTCTTGTTGCTCAATCTGGTAATCTGTTCTCAGCGAGTTATTATTAGTCTAGCTGTTGACAACTAATATTTAGTCTTGCCTTTCGCAAATCATTCGCGACTGATTATCAGTCGAGCTCAGTCTAGCTCTTCACGAATCATTTGCGACAAATAATTTGTCTAGCTGTTCGCGACGAATTATTCTTCTGATGTTTTGTTAACGTCTACATAATCAGAGCGACAGTGATTTCTATCACTAACGTTCTGTTCGTTTTTGATAGGCATAGTCATGCTTAGGAAAAGAGTAATATAGCTCATTCCGCTGCGCATGACTGTTCGAGTTCGTTTCTTGTTCAAGTTTCGAGTTCGTTTCTCTTCGTGTTCGTTTTTTTTCTTTTCGAGCTATTGTCGTTTCTCACACACGACACACCCTCTTTCTCCAACAGGCCCTTTTACCATCACTTTGCGCATCAGTAGCACTATTTCGGTGCGGACTGCGAGAGCGGTACCAAATCGAGGCAAACTCTGAATACTAGGTATGACCTCAAAATGAAAGAACATGCGGTAGGAAGTTTATTTTCATTAACCTTTCTTTCAACAACAAAAATATCGCTAAGGACTTTAAATCCTCTATTGGAACTAATATGACATAATGGTTGTGAGACTAAGTTTTATTGATATTGGTGTAGTGTCACAAAGTTCCATGGCTCTGGCTGCTGCTTCTGCATAGGATGGCAAATGACTAACATTATGATAGCATACACAAGCACAACATTGAGATCAAAACAAGTGAAGAATGCATTATACATTTGACGTACCAACTTTGAAACTCATCAAAATCCTATGTTTCATTTTGCTCATCTTCTTTCGCATCTGAATCAATTTGTTGTGTTTGTGCAATAGAAGTGGACGATTCTGCAGAACAAAATACGATGTGTTTAACATTAACAAAATGAGTTTGAAACATCATTTTTATGCTGATATAATTTGTAGCATTCGCATACCATATCTATGGGTGGCCATATCGAATATGATGGCTTGATCAAAATCCATTGTTATGCAATGTCGGTTGATACTTCTGCATGCATACAATGATCCTCCGCAACCCAGAAAAGGATCAACCACCACTCATGAAGGCTTACAAAACATTTCTATCAAGAAATGTAGAAGATGGGGGCTCTTCTTGATGCCTCCACACAATGGTTGAGTACCGCTACTATTCTTGAATCTCTCTACTAGAGGATAGTAATGTATCCGATGGTCAGTCGCACTATGGAAAAGGGAAGGATCGATTGAGTCACAATTACCCATAGGAATTGAAGGAGTTAAATCGATGCAACATGTGACATAAACAACAAGCATATGTACATTTGAAAAAAAGTTATATAGATTGGAACACATAAATTGATAGCCAGAAAGAAACAATGACACTCACAAAAATTCATTTTATGTAAAATTCACCAGAAATATCATCACAGTGATGCCGAATTTTTCCACCCCTTGCAAGATAGCATGATGTACTACCTTCAGTCCAGACTTTTTAGCAGCTCTAACCAATGTTAGTATATTTGGCACTCCTAAGATACTGACTACCAGACCACCATCATCGACAATTGCTGATGCGAATTGCATTGATGCCTCCAACAATCTATCATCAAGTATATTCCATATAGGCACCCTTCCAGTAAAACCATATGGGATAAAACATGTAGGAAAGTCAAGCAAAACAAAATCTGCACTGTATTGCATGCTTTTACCTTGTCTTGCTCTAGTCCCCGCACAAATTGTCTTCATATGAGACAAAATAGTATGCATCTCACCAGCATTGGTCTTAGCAGCAACACATTTTACAATATTCAGTATGTCTCCACACAAAGTGAATATCTACCACAAAGAAAAAAACATATGTTACAAGCACATAACATAGGCAAAAAACAATGTGTTGCACACTTATCAAATAAAATTCTCAACAAACCTTGCTTCAACATGTGAGTGGGTAGTGTGCAGGTCTAGCAAATTCAAATTCCTCACGTTGTCACTTGGCACTAGGAGTCACAATCAAAGATGGATCTGTAGATGGAGCCCTTGCATGTTCTTCCCCCTTACGACCCACTCTAGCGAAACGCTGTCTAGGCACACTGTCAAGAAAAGGCAATTCTGTTTCTTTTGATCTTGTGTCCAATGTAGCGCCCCATCTCAATTTCTGTGTGAGGTATGTCAACATCCACACTTGGAGTAGACAAAGCTCCGCTATTATGCATGTGATAGCTTTCCATTTTATTATACGAGCGAGAACCGTTTGGAAAATCAATCCACCATGGATTGTGTGTTCTCTCCCACTCACTTAGACTTCTTTTGGAACAGAAATGATAATCTCCACAATACATACAAGTTTCTTTATCATGTCTCGGTGTCCAAAGCTTGAAGTATGATGGCATCTTTTCAATCTTTTTCTTTCTTACGAGATATGCAATGTACCATAAAAAAAATCTTATATTCAAAAAATTTAATGTGCAAATTTTGACTTGAGTTGGACAAATAGTCAATGAATTTTTTTAACCTCCAAACAACTCTTTTTGTACTACCCCTTATGTCTTTTTTACCTCCAAACAATTCTTTTTGCACTACCCCTTGTGTCTGGTTGCTCTTTGGCACCTTTTGATAGATGCATGTCGCACTCAATAGCAAAAAAACATTTTTTGTCTACATTGCAATTTAAAATCCGTAAAAGAATCTTCTAGTGACTCGTCATCACCAATATGCAATGGCCCTAATCAGTGTAAGAGATTGCATTAGTCTATTTTTCTTCAACAATGAACATGAGATATAAGCGCAAGTAAAACCAATTATCCTCGTCAATGCCATATTACTTGGAGTGTTATCTAATATCAAATAAAAGATTTAGATTGAGATATGGGACAAAACACTGCTTTAAATTGCAAAAACATTTTGAAACACTTACGTAAAGCCATACACTCTGCTAGCAGTTTGCTTGCTATTTCCAACAGGAACTCTAGCCAAGTTTCTCTGGCAACCCATGTTAGAACTCTTTGTCACTTTTGGGGATATCAAATTGGCCACTCATTGGACCAGCACACCACTTTAACCACTTGCATCTAGTATCATTTGAAACTGAAAAACAATGCAAGTGATGTAGCTTCTCTAGGCCAAGTGTGATCCCCATGCTAGATATCTTTGTGTTGGTCACTAATTTAAACCATTTATTCCCCAATACAGGGTTTACTATGCCCAACATTTTTCCCATCATGTTCGTCCATCTATAGTGAGTGGTAGACTTTGCATCTTTCATACTCTTGTGTACCTTGTTTGTGTCGACATTAAACTTGACTCTAACGTCATTCATCTCTTGTGCAATGTCATTCTACACATTGACCATGAACCCACATCAATCATGCACACAATATAACATTCTTGCAACAAAATCACTTGCTTCTTCAAAAAAACAAATTGGCATACAAGTTTGCATACCTCTTACGATACTCTAGCGAGCATATAATGTGTAAGAGGATACCACATGCTATTCCCACATTTCAATTCAATTGCTCAGATCTTCTCCACCTCAGCTAGTTCTGTTTAGTCTTGAAATACTCAAACGAGCACTCGCACAATCGTCGAGAACACTATACAGCTGATCACCTAGCTTGGTTTTTACGATTCCAATCTCATTTAGTCTGATTCAAAATGACAAAAATTCAACCAACACATTACTCAAGTAAAAGAGTAGTGAAAATAGTGGAGTTGTTTAACAAACATGTTGATTCGGTTCATAGAAGATAGAGGAGCCATTCCACTTTTGACATCTAGCTTGATGAAACTAGCTCGGACACAACACATGTCTGCTTATGTCACATGCAAACTCCTCATGTATGGCCTCCATCCAACTAGCAGCCCGATGATTTCCATCCCAACAAATGAACACGTGGCCTTGCATGTCACTACAGAACGGGTCTCGTGAGATTGTTTCATCAAAGTTAATACTTAGTTGTTCCCAAATTGGATCCCAAAAAGCTTTTACATGATCTTTCACAAGCACACTTTGCCTTGAGGGTGTTGCAATTGACAATATAAAGTCACCCTTTTCCATTACGTACCCATCTTCTCTGAATATATGTTTCATACATAGCCTTTGTTTTCCAATAGTTCGTATAGCTTTATGGGGCAAAATTCGACACAAAGGAATCAAAGGGGGGTGGAGAGTCTCTACTTACCCTCAAGCGAGCCACCTATGAGATCGAATTGTTTTCAGTGACAATGGCTCGCTTGAGGGTAAGTAGAGACTCTCCACCCCCTTTGATTTCTTTGTGTCGAATTTATGGTAAGGAAAACAATTTGATCTCATAGGTGGCAACTTGATGAGCGTGGAGTCTTGGACTACCACGCTTAGCCGCCAAGGTCCACGTCATGAGGGGATAACTAACTAACAGTTTAGGATTAAGTGTGTCTTTTAAAATGTTACTTAGTGACCTTACAATGTCCCTAAACAAATGATAAAATAGAATGAACAAAAACTATTTCGAGAGAGATACATAAGAGAAGATAGTCGCATTCAAGCACTATGAGCTATGCATGAAAGTTTGCCAACGAGCAGAACATAGCTGATTCGTGAGAGGAGTGACAGGCTGCCAATGAGCGAGACACTGATCAACTCACTCATAACGAAAATACAAATTACAATTGTTTTATTCTTTCAATCTCTCATTATTCGTGTCGTTTGTTTGATAGAATGATTTTTAGTAGTCGTTTGCTTAGGATCCTGCATTAATTCCGCAAGCCATCCCAAGTAGGTAGCAAAAGTCAGGTGCAGACAAGATCAAGAGTTGTGCCTAGCGAAACAAAAATAATCGCGATCATCTACATGGAGGAGTCACTTATCGATATTATGGCTAATAGCCTTATACATCCTTTGGGTATATCAATGGGTTATAAGGTAATTGTCTTGATGATGAGTTGGACTTTTAAAAAAAATCCAACTCATCAGCAAGATTGTGTTCTCTGTCATGTCTTAAGTAATAAATTGATAAATTGATACATGGTCTTGTTGTCAACATTCCTAAGCAAATGGATGAATCACTTTAAAAACCTTCAAAGCTATGATCCATCAAATATAGGGTGTTTGCACAAAAATTACTTTTACTAGCAATCCCGACAAAGTTGAAGTACGAAAAAAATGTTCATGCAACGTGTACACATGTATTGAGATTCACTTCCTAGCCTTGCTAACCTTCACAAAAAACACTATTAAGACTAGCAAAAACAAGCAATAGAAGTAAGAAAGAGTTGTGAACAAACATTGCATAAAAAATGAGATACATTTGATCACACTGTATCCTGCATGCACACACACTCTTTCACGTTTTTCCCACTCACACTCCCTATCTCACCACAATACTCCTCACACCATGCTCTATACTACGACATCATAGTTATCAAATAAAACCCATAATTTATTCAAAATAAACTTCCTTCAGACATAAAGAGAGAAATAAACATAAGCACAAAACTGGGAAACATCGTGGACCTAGAAAGTGCAACTTGGCACATTTATTTTTGAACATTGCTTTTTTTAATTAAAATATTAATATATAGAGTGAGTGGAAGCAGATTGTCCACTTTGCTTATGGGACTTAAGCCCAAGTTTAAAAGCTAAAAGGTTTTACTTAAACTTGAATCAATTCATTAGTCTAAGTTCAACTTTATAGCTTGTACAAAAATAGCTCTAGGACTAAGTTCACTCATAAGTTCTCTAAGACTAAGTTTTACTATGAACTTATGAGCACCCTAGATTTTGTTGGGCCAACATTCTTGCTCCTACACTTCAACTGCCAATAAGAAGATGCAAAAGGGAAGTGAAAAATATATAACACGAAGAAATTTGTTGATGGAAGTTATTCAAAGCTTTGAGTAGCGCCTCCATACAAAAATCTAAAAAAAAACCTACTATGAATAATATATTCTCAATGACATTGAGTTTAAGGACACAATATCAAAACTTTGGTAGTTAGCTAGATAAATCTTCTTTGGAATCTATGTTTGAATAGAAATGCTCTAGAATTTTGTGATGATTGTGTAAGTATCTCACCAATTTTGGTCATTTTAGTGGTTGATAAGCTATGGTGGTCACTCCATAAAACATCTTTAGGGTGACATGTTTTTTAAGTTGTATGGGATTTATGTATCCTTGTTCATACATTTGCTCAAAGTCAGTAGTTAAAGGAATTTATTGAGAAAAAGCAAAAAATTGTTTCTCTACGTAGGACTCCTTGGTGGGCTATTGGCTTTTTTAGGTCAACGATTGTGATTTTATTTTGTGATTCCTTTCCACTTAAAATAGCTTGGGTCCCCTTACCACAATACATATACTTTGGATTTATAGAGAATAATTGAACCCATGATATCATCAAGGATACGTTACCTTATTCAATATGCCTTTTGACCAACTGTTGAAGCAATTGTGGACATGCTTGATCACCTACTTTTAAGGCAAGCCCACAAGTATGCCACATAAATCAAGCTTTGACTGGATGCCAATGGTCGAAAGATTACTCCTCTTTAGTAGTGGCTCTTGGTCACATAACACATCCATTCATACTATACACATATAAACCTCTTTAGGTCTACCCTATCCTATAGTCATGAATAAGGTGCTTATTATGAATTAACCTTCAAAATTCGTATACTACTACATTCATGGCATTACCTTGGCTCTTGTTGGTCTCAAAAGTGTATTATTGTGAAGGTCCGTAAATTCTACCTAAAGAGACACGTCAAAATGAGTACCAATTTTTGTATTGGCATGATGTATTTTGGGTATAAGTATGTTGTGTAGATTTACAAAAGCAATCCCATTGAATGAAAATTATAAAGGACATTGTTGAAAGATGCCTACAAAATTTGGACCCCTCTTTACCTTTGTAGCAACATGCCAAATTCTCACTCAAGAATGACATGAACACAATGTTGATGATTGAAGAAAGCAAACGGGCCTCCCAATAGGTGGCGTGTTGGTTAGGACCTCCTCTTCTCTCCTCGAGCTCTTCCAATCAACCACACACAGGGCATAAAAAACAAAAGATAAAAAAGAAAACTTGAGGTGATTACTCATATTGGAATAAGTCATAGACCTAAGACTTTATATGAGGTATTGGACGTTCCAACGTCTAATAGAGTCATGGTTCAAGGACAACACATATAGCCAGAATTTGTTTGTAATGGAATGCATGCATGCAGCATAAAGTTCAATTAGATGGGACTTTGCTAGCTTAAAAAAGTAACATGTGGTCAATCAAGTTACAGCTCGATATATTGAGTCCTCATGGTAAAAGAAAATTTGCTAGTAGTGAAATCCATAAGAATTATAGCCAAAGTGTTTCATGAGAATCAAGGTATTTTTCACAAGTAATCAATCAACTATAATTCAACCAAAATAATGTCACAGAATTTTTTTTCTTGTATATCCTCGTTTGTGCCTTAAGTAGAGAGACGAAGTCTCAACCAACTCACCACCAGATGTTGACATTTTCTTACAAAATAATGAATGAAATTTCCTCCAAGCTCACCATATGAGACTATCGCCCAGTTGAACAAGGTGAAAATGTTGTCTCACTATCCCCTAGTTGAACAAGGTGAAAATGTCAACTAGAAATTTTTTTAAAAAAATCATACTCTTTCATATGTAATTTATAGATAGTCATTGTCTTTCAATATTTATAGATTGTAACCAACCTTGTAAATACTTTTTATCTTTCAGAGAAAGTCTTGTTCCTATGACTTTATGAGGCTTTAGGGTCCCAATCTAAAGGCATAGCCCAAGGATATGAGTACGAAACTCTTGGAAGGCTCTCTTTTGTAAAGATTGCAAATTTTTTATATAAAAACCCAACCAGTTCATTGGCTTACACTAAAAAGCCCATGGGCATTTCAGTGTAAAGAATGAAATTGTGCAACTATGCCAAATAATGAAATTCATAAAAACACTTTACCAAGGTCTTTACATCTGTTTTACAAGCTACCTTAACAATGGTGTGCTCTTTTGTGCTTATTAGATGAATCTTATGCCAAATTAGAAGCCATTAGTTAACCTATATGGAAAAGTTTGTACTATGAAATGGGCCAAGCATTGGTCAAGTTGTCCATTTTCATAGAAATCCTTGTTATTCTTTTTGGTGACAATCGTTGCAAACTTCATAGATTGAGAGCAATATCCTCCCATAAGTGACTTGTCGGTGGGTTCCTTTCCTCACCTCGAAGTATGGAGTTCCAATGTACTCATTTGCACAAAGGAAAATACAATATGAACACCAAAGGACTTGGAATAAGTTGGAAATATACACAATAGAAAAGCATGACAATACCCAACTGGGCCTATATATAATTAGATGTAGTAGCAAAGAAAGAGCAAATTGCACGTCAAGTCAAAGAGCACCGACAAACTGTAGAAGGGAATGAGGGCAAGCTAGAGCAGCTGAGAGAGAGAGAGAGAGAGAGAGAGAGAGAGAGAGAGAGAGAGAGAGAGAGAGAGAGAGAGAGAGAGAGAGAGAGAGAGAGAGAATAGCCATAATAGTTGTTACAAATTTTGTAGACAATGTCCATTTTGTCCACAATAGATATACAATCTCCATTGTATATCTCCATTGTATATCTATACGTTTAGTCTTGATAGAAGGAAAAAAAAAAGTTTATTCTTACTAGCTTGCAAAAGGAAATGATCGCTTTAAGATAGTTTTCAGTGGTTGGTTCTGTTTTCAAAGTTGTTGCAGGCCCTAACACATTGACATGACATTTGAGCCACCCATTACCTATAGTAAAGGTTATTTCGAATATTATTTCCTTATACATATTGCCTTTCAGGTTGAGCTCAAACTTCACTTGCTGACACTTATCACCACCACTGAATGATGTGGCATGTATTTCACGTGATTTGCACAAGTATGACACATCTTATGCCCTTATCCAATGTTGTTTGTTGAGCCTACATATGTGAATAAACGACATACTATGGCATGTGAGAGCCAAAGGAGACTAGGCATTGTCTATTACAAGGACGAGAAGGATAACCAATGATAACACCAGACCATATTTAACATTTGCTATGTAATGATAGTGTGACTTGCTGTAGTAGGTCATGACATAGACAAGAATAGCCAACCAAGCAACAACGTGATTGGACTTCTCTTTATACCGCAAACTTTTATGCTACATTTCTCAAAAGTGTGCTTAAGCCCAAGTGAACTAACTTTTTTCAAACGCACGAGTGTGAAAGGAGGCATAAGTTGGAGTCATGTGAATTTTCATTGAAAATTTCACCGATTGCATGTGCAAATATTCGATGTACATCCACGTGTGTAAATCGAGCAAATAATTAAAAAACAATCGCTACCGAAACAATTTGTGCCCTTGTCAATGTTAAACCCTCATATCGGCTAGTATCATGTCTTTGAGTTACTGGGGGGCTAGGCACACGCTCACACATTACTGAATGTGTACAAGAAATGTGCACCTCAATTTGAGTTTAGTTTTTAGTTGTAGGAACGGAAGGAGGCTTCACACCAATGGTGGGTCTTTGATTTTATTACAAAGTTTATGTATAGGGTAAGGGCCAAGGATGGAGCTTTACGTACTACAAGTTGCTCTACCCAAGGGTGAGAGCTTGAGGTTCGTGTTGAGTCCCAAACGAAGGGACTTAGCTTCACATAAAAGTAAAAGCTCCATTTTTTTTTTGAAAAGATTCCGCTTTTTAAATTTTATAAGGAAAATAAAGGAAGGGAGCTAGGCTTTATGCTCACAAGGGCCAAGCCCTCCTCTAAAAAATGTATGATTTTGTGTAAAATAAAGTCCTCCCAAAATACATGAAGGCTTGCCAAAAGTTGAAGAGCCGGTACCTCACACAATATTCATGTCCACGTTTTTTAAATGCTCAATGAGACCTTACAGTTTGAAACGATTTTCTAATGCAAGTGAATCATTTATTATTTAAGATGTGAGAACATATTCAAAACTTTTCTAGATTTATAACCTAATAAAAATTTCATTAAATGGTAACTTTTTTGACAGCCAGTTTGAAAGCAATTTTTTGGTAGGTTCTTTATGCTCGAAAGGCCTCTTACCCCCACCATTGAGTCTTCCTCATATTGAAGCAACCTTAGGCTACCACTTTCAAGTGTCTCAAAAGGAGGAAGGCCCTTTTGTCAGGGCCCTTCCCCTGTACACAAAAAGCCACAAGCCGATCTTATTAGCGTACTTTTACATTGTGGTTGGTTACTGGGGCAAGCATAAATTCTTGGTCACCAAGTACATAGGCGGCCTTCAGCCTTGTAACTGTAAAGATTCGTGGCTTAAAGATGAAATTGGGCTTTTTTAACTAAGGTGGGAAACTTTTAAGGAATGATTCAAACATTTACGTTGTTTCCCTCCCTCAAAACCTAAACTTAAAATATCAAAACTAGTGTTTTCTCAAAATATATTATGGTAAACTTCATCGCACTAAAATAAACATATGAGACGTCTTAAAAGAAATTAGAAGGTCCGAATGTTCGGTATATGTTCTTAGTTTCGATGAATATGTTAAAGCTACTAAACTTAATTACCCTGAAAAATTATCACTAAAATTGTGGTGTACGCGAAAAGAGGCCAGGCCCTAAGATATATAAAATGGCTTGAAAATTTTGAAAAATCTTTTTGTGGAAATGGAAAATTGGAATTTAGGTGTCACGCAAATATCACCCCTCCAAAATGTGTCACTTCACCTTCTGACACCCAAAAAAGTGCATAAAAAAAATACACAAAACCCCCCCCCCCCCCAAACACCCCCCCCCCCCCCCCCCCTCTCAGGCCTTAAATGCGTGGCCGCAAATCCGAGACCACGCATACGCGCATCCGACACCTGCTTTGCGGCGTGACGGTGCCGCAAAACCCCCCTATCTTTATGGCAGGCCTCTCCTCAGACCCCGTGACCGTTGGATTATCCTCCCAGCGTTCAGATTCTGACACGTATATAGAACAGACATTGGAAGAGATTGTGACACGTGGCGAGAATCCGAGTGGTGGGCGGTGAAATGCGGCCTCCGCTGGCGCTGGTCACGGGTCACGGATCCCCATAAACGCGGTTTCGGCAGGGTCCATGGACCAGAGCTAACCCGAGATTTAACCGCGGTTAGAGGTCTGACCATGGTGAGGTTAACGGAACGGCCGTCTGACTCCGACAGGCCGACCCTGTGGTTAAAGGCAGGCCTCCGTCCTGGCGTCTAGGGTCAGGGTGACGGCTGTTATTTACCGCAGTTAAACTCTGGGTATTACTTTTTACCGCGGTTAACGTCGGGTTTTTACTTTTTACCGCGGTGAATTTTGGTTTCGTAAAGTTTGGGTTTGGGTTTCCTCTTCTGCTCTCTCTGCTTTTCTTCTCTCTCTCTCTCTGGCGATGGCGATCTCTGCCTGCGGTTTGAGAATTTGCGATCCAGGCTATGGAGGTACTGTATTGGTTTTGCGTGCTAGGGAGGGTGCTTCATTGCTGGATCGTGAAACAGTAGCAAATCTGGCAGAGAAGGGCTTTGAAAATGATCTAAACAGTAATGTTTAGCCTTGAATGTTGATTGTTGAGGAAGAAAGGGCCCTTTTCCTTGCGCAATTCTGACACTGTTGCTGGTTTCTTTGACGTGGATTGAGGGATTTGATTTGGCGTTTTCTTAGGATTTTGCGTTTTGGTTTGGATTGCATAACGCTGTGAGGAGTTTGGTGTGTGAGGTTGGAATGATCGGTGGTTTGGAGGTGTGAATGGTTCTGTCCCGGGGGATCTTTATGGATGGGAGCAGACTAGATGATTTTCTTTGGAAGCGAGTCTTTCCAGAGTAGTTATTTGTTAGATTTCCGCAGTGTTTTAGTGACTTAAAATCGCATTGAGCCATTTCTTGACGTTTGCACAAGCAAATTCCTTTAGACTCAAAGGTCCGGATGAAGGTATGGTGAGTATTTCTACAGGGCATGATAATAGTTGGAGTCCAGTTGCATGACCTTTATCCCGCCTCAGCACTCTTATATGTTTCCTTGCTTTTGCTAATCTACGCTTTGCGCTGCCATTCAGCAAGTAAAATTGGAGATATCAACTTCTCTCATCAAGATCTCACATGCTCAAAATGCGAGAATCTATCAACTACTCGATATTATCTGTTGGTTTAAGGAAATTTTTCAAACAGACTGTGTTTTGATAAAAGCTGGACCGTCAATACAAGAAGGTATCATAAGAGGCAGTGATATTGTGAGTTCAAGGCAAGATGGAAAGGTGGAGGTCGTTTTTCGGGAGTTCAGGTGAAGATTTATGGACCGTGATTGATCGTGCCATCACTATTGCTGCCATTGACTATCCTCAGGAGCTTCGGGTGAGGAGGGACGCCTTTGCAGAAAAGCTTTTTGCTCCTGCTTCGCATTTTTCGACTGCTAACATTGCGGATGGGCCGCGGTTAGATGTTCGAGTAGAGAACTTGTTTGGCCCAAACCTTTGCCCTCTGACTTCCAGCATTGGTGAGAGACCAGCTTTGACAAGATCGGATGGTGGAACGGGAGCTAGTCCAGAGAGTGAAACCAAGGATGTTCTTGAAGGCCAACAAAAGAATCCTGAGATCACTTTCCATGATAGCACTGTTGTGGTCAATTGCAAATCCTTGAAGGAGGAGGAGGTCCTTCCAGAAGAATCAGAGGAGTCCCGTCAAATACGTGAGATCCTTGTAATAAAAGAGCGGATCATGAATCTCGATCAGGTGCGTCTGTCGATGTTATTATTGGCGATGTTCGATAGAAGTGTAACTTAAGGGTATTCTGCGTGCTAGTTATCACCGAAGTGTGTTTGGATTTCCAGAATATGCAAGCGACACTACTTCATTAAATACTCAAGCCCCTTCCTGACTCTGAACAAGCTCTGAACAAGCAACTTCCTGACTCTGAACGATCCAACATGCTAAAAACTCGAAAAAAGGAACAGCTGTAGTGACTTTCTCGGTATAAGTTTCCCGCCGAAGAATTCAGGGATTACAGATATCAAATAGGGTTAAGCGCTCACAGTTTTCTTCCAAAATCCTGTCCTACCAAATGTATGCTTCGTTCTTCGTTCTTTAGCATTGTGCATGTTATGCCCTGAGCTGAAAGCAAAATAGTAAGTTCTAGAATAACAAGGAACACTTAGCGTAGAGGAGGTTAAGAAGTTGTCTGGTTTAGAGCCTGGGAGAATGGGAATTTAAATTCCTAGCTTCTAAGTCTTCATGTGGTCATCAGCTACTTTTAGCCATCAGAGATCGGAGTTGTAGGTTTATATGCTTTACTACACATAAGTTCATAACTCGTATGCATCTCAATCAGGTTATGACAAATTGCACAATCATCTTATAGAATAATAGCGACTTGGCAAAATTTTAGAAGCATTATCATTACAAGCCTACAGAAGGCCAGCAGCTTTCAAGTTATATCTGTCAAATAAGCACTAGTGAGTTCTGACTTTTGTTTTTGATGCCTGTTGAACTTGTTACAGACAGAAGAGACATGCCTTCTTGCATTGAGCATGTTGGAAAATATGAATATCTGCGTGCCTGCTTTGAAGGTGAGCTGCTTTGATACAGCTTTTGGCGTTGTAGCAGTGTAATTGTAATCATCAATCGGTATTGTCTCAATACACCGAGTCTCTATTTGAGATGGCTGAGCATTTGAGGTTCTGTTCTATTATGTTTTGTTTGCAATAGGCAACTGGAATTGGAAAGCCTGTGAATGGGCTCCGGAAGCATTCTTCAAGACGGGTTCGATCCATTGCCAAGCGACTTGTTAGGTACTTTTTGAAGGTTGCTCATGACTAGCACTAAATACATGCTGTCAACATCGTGCAAAACTGTGTGCTTAATATGGATCTAGGGGTTAGAACACTTGATCGATATTCCTGATCCGTTGTGTTTTATCTCCCAGCTTTTGGAAGGATGTTGTTGATGAATGGGTCACGAAGAAAGGGGATGACTTTGCTGCTGCTTTTGTAGGTGAGCTATCCATTATTTGCATGAATTTATCTGAGCTCGTGACTAGACAACTAATAAGTCTGAATCACATGCTTTCATCTGAGATGCATGCACAAGGTAAATGTGACACAATCTGTTCAAACCAACTGCAGATTCTGGCACTTCTGATATCAATGGAAATGAAATTGGAATGATATCACCTTGTGAAAATAATAGAGCTATGCCTGCAAATGGAACAGGAAGCCCAAAGGTATGTCAGATTTTCAAGTAGCACATCATATCTTCTTCAGTATCACAAGGATCATCTAATCTATGAAACATAATTCAGAAACTTTAATAGAAGAAATATTAATGGTGGATTTTTTATGGTTCACAGATATTGGACACCAGGGATCATGACTTATGTAAGGATCTCTCTAAATCTACTCCACACATGTTTTTGTAATTTGCAATTTTTGGAAAAGACTGAAAAGAGGAATGCTGATATTGGTGAAGCTTTTGGTCTTCCAAGTTTTATGAATTGTTTGAGTGGTCTAATACAAGCTTTTGCTACTGATCATCATGGTGATTGGAATGTGTTTCATCTTATAAGGATTGTTCATTTTAACTGAACAGCAGCAGGGTCTTGGCAAATCACCAGCAGTGAACATCGACACATTGTTACAAATCTTTCTGGCGCTAGTCTTGCAGAGGAGAGGCAGCCCCAATCCAATTTTCAAATCTGTAACCCTCATATGAATAGCTACAATTCTGATTTGAAGGTGCATAAGGACAAGTGGGACCATGAGATTAAAGAGAAGCTTGAATGTGCGGGAGGTGGTTCTAAGACAGCTTTAGATTGCATCGGAAATAGCTCCAACAAACTTGATGCAGTCCATCGAAGCAACTTTGCTCATAAACCTCCTGACCCAAGTGACGCAGTTCAAAAGCAGAAACTTTACAAAGCAGGGGCAGACACGGTAACAGTGATTGTAGCCTTGTTACTTTTAATACAATGATTGGAAAAGGACAAAATGCTCATTAGATCATTAGGTTTCTTGGTTCGAGTGACTTGGAGGCTCCCATTTGGTAGTCGTGATGACTAGCTGATGTAGCCAGTTGCAAAATTTTCTTTATTTTGTGGTTGACAGCATATGCATGTTGTGTGTGCAACAGAAGCCTAAGTGTACAGAGAGTTCTCACGAGCTGCATCGGCTTGAAGCTGCAAAACGAAGACTGCATGAAAATTACCAGCAAGCTGAGAAAGGTAGTTTCGTCCACTGGTCAATAATAATTCTTATGAATTTTCTTGGAGGTGAAAACTAATGCATCAGTGCTATGTGATCTGCAGTCAAGAAACAGCGCACCATTCAGGTTGTGGACATGGAAACTGCTCCTACAGGGCCCTCAACTCAACCAAAATATAATTGGACTGGCCATCATGCTAAACCTGGGATCAATACCAAGAAAGCCTGTCCTGCCAATATCAGATAGTTAAATTTTCATTTCCCATTCTTCTTGAAGGGCTGAGATCACCAGTAAAGGTGCTTAGTCTCCGAAAAATAGCTGAGATTTTTAGGTTCATCTTAACATGGATGGTGCTTCAGTTTTATTTTTAGGAGCTCATTTTCCTTGATTTGTGTAAAAATACCTTGCTTGCGAATTGCATGCAAGATTTTGGAGAAATGTACATATGAAAGAATAGGTATCCATGTCCGGCATATGGGTTGCAAAACTGACAAATATTCACCTAATATTACGCTTTATTTTAGTTGCTTCTTGACCTTTTATATATGCCTTGCCCGTTTGGCAACTTTTCTTTCTATCTACTAAATGGTGGGATTATCATATTTTGCCAAAATTGCATGCTGCATGAAATCGAGAGGTATTGCAAATACAGTCACTGTGATGAAGCATTGGAGAATGATAGCAATATGACAACATTACATACTTCATGAGATTGCAAATAGAATTAAGGATGATAACGATATGACAGAATGATGATGAAGACAAGCCGAGTGGAAGCTTAATGTATGCTTAAATTAATCGTCTTGTAGCCAGATTCCTCAACAAGCTATGAAGAGCTACTAGAAAGAAGCGGTCCTATAGAGTCAGAGTTGTTTTGACAAGGAGTTGATAAGGTTATGATGACAAGAATGTCATCACTTCGTAGCAAATTTCAAAGTTTCTAACCAAAGAATCCAATGAAATTGATAAAAACTCAAAGAAAGCTGACAATTACACTCTTCCTTTTCTCACTTTCAAGCTGATGTTGTTACCAAGATAATCTTCAAAGTCTCTAATCAAACAATCCAATAATTCTGAAAACTCAATAAAATTCGTAACCACATGACAGTCTTCTTCCTTTCTCCACTTTTAAGCCCTTCCTTGCGCACCATCAATTTCAAATAGACTTGATCAACATAATAGTAACTACAACGAACATAAAGAGCTTCAAAAAAATTTCCAAAAAACAAAAACCATGTGACGATAAATTATAAATTTATGTAAGCCACCTTGAAACATTAAAAAACATAAAATATAAGATGAGATCTCTTCAAGAGAGTAGAGCACAAGCTTGTTGCTTTTGCTTTGAGCGCAATTCTTCAAATAAATGAGAATATCAACGAAACAATTTCAACAAATGTTTCTATTTCATTCTACACAAAGATAACACAATCAAAAAATTGAATGAAAGATTGAAAGGGAGAGAGTTGATAATGCAAAGCTTTAAAATGTCATAAAATGGTATTGCTTTTATGAAATTATCAATTCTTTGAGACAAACAACATTACCTACTTGACGAGTTGTCAGTCTTCTTTTTGGTCGCTACATATTATATGAAGATAGCTATATGTGAAATATAGGCCTAATCACTTATCGTAAGATTTTTTAATTTAATTATGCTTGATTTCAACCCATACTTAAACCAGCTTTGGATGGTAAGACATTGGAAATGGTGTATATTATTTGGATGTATGACATTTACTTGCATTCCAGATGAGAATATAACAAAGCTGGACACCATGTCCCTCATATGTGTGTTTGTAGAGTATTCTATGAAAGAAAAGGGATACAAGTTATATGATCAATGAGGATGTGATCCTTGATGAGTAAGGTGACACTAATAAGATGAAAGAGCCAAATTAGGTGCAAACACAAGATGTGGATTTTGATGGAAGCCTAATCAAAGGTGAAGATGTGGAGCCACGGGTCAAAGAGGAAGAAGAACACACCAATGAGACCAATATGGTTTCTAAGGACCTTTGGAGATGTGGATATTTTTGATCAAGCAAAATCTAGTCAGCAAGGGATAAAAAGAGCGCTAAGAGAGCAAAAAACTCTCAAGTGGCATTTATCCTAGCCTATATTGACATCTTTTGTTTTGACCAATCAGAAACCAAAGGTTATGGAGAGAGATCACAAATGTGAAAATTTGAAGTTTCTAGGATTTTATAGCAATCACAAAGAAAGAATAGTCAGATTGTACATCAAGGTGATGTCACTAATTCCAATGCTAGTCACCAATGATTGTCACTTTGGCAATTGCTCCACTATCTTATTCATCTTGATCACTCAAACACAAAGATGAGTTCACAACATGTATGCTATTATAATTCAAAGTGTATGGCTTCAATTAGTTGCAAAACACAAGTAGAAACTAGCATTAGATGCAAACATGGGATCTAGGCCCTTGGTCAACCTAAGGCAATTTGTCAAAGTCCTCATCCAAATCTCCAATGTGGAACTACATCCCTCTCAACTTTGTCGATGATCTTACCCAGGTACTCATCATACACCTCATACCCTCTTCTTTGACCATTTATTTTCTTCCATGCAAAAATCACCAAAATAAAATATTCCAATCCTAGATACCTTGGCAAAACCTAGCTCTAAACTATAAAAAAAAAAACAACTCCAAATTGCCTACTCCACAAAAAAGAAAACCACCTAAAAACATATCCTAAAACTCAAGAAAATTCGAAGATTGTGTAGTTTAAAAGGGAAAAAAGAAAAAAGAAAAAAGAAAAAGAGGGGGCTGAGGTCATACTTTAACTTAAGGGCACAAAGTTTGCTCAAAGTCACTTAGGATCATAAAATATCTCTCTTAGTGTGAGAAAGAAATACCTTAAAATCTTATATTTCAAGGTTTCAAGGTATGTGTATTTTGAAAACTACTTATGGGACAATTTCTCATACCCATGTTGAACAACACAAGCTCACTTGAGATCTTTTGAAGACATCTCAATGAGCTAGACATGTATTGGTCACCCTGTCTGTCTATCATGAACCTTTATAAAATGCATGCATGTCAATACCTTGGTAATATCAGGAAAATATAACCTCAATATCGGTACATGTCGTATGACCTTGATCAAGATACAAACAGCACATTGGAATTTGTTTACAAGTCTAGGCTAAGAGCAAAATTGTTCGCTATCCATGTGTGTTGGGCCTTGTAAATAGATTCAATTTAAATAGAATAAATGCAAGGACTCTAGCACCCTACGTGTGTAAGTACAACTAGATGAGCACATAATTGACTTAGTTATATTGCAACTTAGGACTAATAGACTTGGGATCTTAGATTAAATGAAGTTAGGTTGAGGCCTAAAAGTCAAGTTCGAATTTAAAAAGCTAACTTTACCGAGTTGTGAGAGGCATGAAACATGTGAAGGACTCTTTTGCCAAATTGGTAAATGCATGAATCATGTCAGTGCCTCCCTTGTTGATTTAGCACCATAAGTTTAATTTGAAAGGCTTGGATAATGCCTTCCCCAAGAATAAAAAAGCACCCATTGTACTTCCATATTCAAGTTCAATCAAAAGGAGGCAGCCCTGCAAAATTTGCTCAAAACATTTCCTAATTTCTCATGTTTTATGCTCTTTTCATATTTACCTTATTTTATGCCTTCTGTTAATTGTGTGTTCTTTGGTATTTGCTTTCTGTGGGAATCTAAGAGAGATAAAAGTGAGGAAATAATAAATTTTCCTCCCTTGCATTGTAATTTTGTTGAATAGAGTGGCTTAACATATTAGAAAAAATTGAACCTTGCTAATTGGGCTAAAGGAGAGGTAACACTCCTTTGGGAATGATTCCTCGGGTTACAGGAACCAAGCCCACTACAAATATTAGTATAGTTGCTAAAGTTATTTTTTTATCTTGTTAGCATCAATTAAGGGTAGGTTGGGGTTAGCTTGCATTTAGAGCATATTGTTCTGGCATCTTCATGTTAGATTTGCATTGTGGTGCAAGGGGTTGGAATTAGAGTTAGCGGGATGGATGGATGGTTAGTTTTTTTTTGCATGTTTTGATTGTAATGTTTGTTTGCTTGTTAGTTGTGGAAATTATCAGAGAGGGAAGGAGCTTGAATCTCCACTGTAAAGCTTTGAAAAAGTTAAAAAAACAAACAAAAAATCTAAAGTTTTTGCTGAAGTGCTAGAAAGGGGACCTAGAAATGTCATCAAACTGAAAAAAACTTAATATTTCCTTGATCAAACGACCTCCCCACAAACTCAAAATTATTGATAGAACATTCAATAAGGAGGGCTAAGGTCAGCTCCTATCCTTTTGTCAAAACCATCCACAAAATACCATAAAATTCTAAAAAACATTCGTAAAAAAATCAAAGAAACTTGCAGTGGCACATAATTGGTCAACCAACCTTTGTGCACCTCCATATTGTCCTTTTAGGTTTTTTCTGAGGACGATGAATGTTCTTTACCGGTTTTGATAGCCCTAAAAAGGTTCTTTTCATCTAAACTTGAGTTATAACATATTGAACTCTCATAAAAAATCCATAGTAGCTTCACCAATAACTCTCTCCGAGACTTTTGTCACCATATTTTATTGTTTATGACTGCAACAAAGATTGCAAAGATTAGTGCATGCAATGTGTTGTTGGGTTGAACCAACATCTGTTGGCTATGTGTCCCGGCTTGTGACAGTGATCACAGGAAGAAGATTGTTGGTTGTCATTGCTTCTGCTCGAAGACTTCGTATTCGCCTTGTTGAATCTGGGCTTGTTCTTGTTCTTCTTTTTTTCTTTTGTAAAAAAAAAAAACTTCTCCTGATCACTGCTTCATTCTCCTTCATCTCTCATCAGTCTCTCATCAGTGACAAGGCTGACAACTCGCTCAAACGTCATGTCTAGTAAGCTCGGAATGAGCATTCTCAGCGGTTGATAGGACGCATGTAGAGATGAAAGTACATCAGCTGCTGTGGTGCTGGGACCTGGTGCTTTGTCCAGATGCAGCGAGTTGAGCGAAGATCGTTCTGATCTTTTCAACATGCCGATCCAACTGGTTGCCATCCCATCGTATAGAATGCAACTAATTGTGAAGGTGCATAACCGAAGCTGCAGTCCTCACTTCGTACTTGTGTTTTAATCTTTCTCATGCTTCATGGCTACTCTCACAGTCTTCAATCTACATGAGTATTTCTTCGTTTATGGATGAAACGATGATTGCCAATGCACGCTCATCCTTTCTGATCCATTCAGCTCTCCTTGGGTCTTCCTCTAGAGGTTGCTCTTCTGTGAGTACGGTCATCGACTAGATGCCTTCACCCTTCAGAAGCGTTTTTGATTTTGAACTTCCATATTCTGTAGCTTGCGCCATCAAGATTGATTGCTATTCTTGTCTGGATTGTTGTAGCCATATTGTGTTGTCTTAGAGAATCACTGCTTTGATACCATGTAGATTTTCTGTTTATCTATGTAGAGTTTATGTTTATCTTTTGCAGAAATTTGATTGTCTGCATAGGATCCTAAGCAAGCGACTATAGGTCACAAACCATGAAGCATTCTATGATACCACATATTTGTATATTTATTCAAAAAAGGCAATTTATACTTAGAAAGGAGGATATGCGCTAGACAACTATATATTTTAAAGAGGCCTATATCATTTTTTGGATATAATTGTTTAAGGACCTGCTTTTTACTTAAAGACATGACCTCCTAGAATGCAACGAGGTGCTAAAGCAAGAAGATTCTTATCCAATCACACATGCAAAGAATCAAGTGTCAGATATGAAATTTGGAGAGAAATTGTTCAAGTCACACGAACATTGGAAGGAAGTAATTGAGTGGAAAAGGGACAAGTGTGGACCAACTTAGACAAACTCATAGGTGTTATCAGGAAAGAAAACCTATCATCAGAAGATATGAGGACTTTGCAAAATCATTGCACCACATTTTTTAAATCTGTACATGATTGTTGGGAAAAAGAAAACGTTACTCATTAATGTTTTTTGAAATTCCAAAAATTCCTCCTCTGTAGGCAAAGTTTTTTCATAGGCTTTAGATTTTTCAATCATGGCCTCCAAGGCCTCATTGCCAGATTTCCAATTGCCATCTTTATCATAATCTATCTCACTTTCAAGGTCATCATATGAGTAATCAACAATGTCAGAAAATTCTGATAAATTTTGAGCAAAAATTGAGAGGATTTCATCCTCTCTCAAATTCAATACATCTTCTATATCATTAAATGAAATATAACATTCATAATTTATAAGATATAAAGGAACATCGAGTAGAGTTAAATGATTAACAAAAGATGCAGATGAAAGAGAATCAGAGAGGATTATAGAATGAGGGAGAGTTTTTTGATAATCTAAAGCTATAGAAGCTTTTACTTCAACCCCTATATTAGTATCTGCATCATTTACATCAATTGGAGCAGGTGCAGATGCTTTGATCAATGGAACAGTTGAAGATTCAACAGACTCATCATCTGGAATTTCAGCAGATATGTAGAAGACAAAAGCCATTCCTTTGATTAGAAGGCGACATATTCTCTTGTGATATCATAGTATATATTTCTTTTGAAATGGTCATGCAGGTTAGAGTACTTTCTATTGTGTTTATGCTTAGAGGATGGTTGGGAATGTACAAGGTCCTGAAAATGAACGAAACAAAAATTATCTATATCCAAAACAGGAGTACTAATAATCTGAGAAAAATTATCAAGATAAGAAATTAAATTATAACAATTCTCATAAACTAGCTTATTGATATCGAAGGGAGCAAAAAAAATACTAGCAAAATACTCTAATTTGTCAAATGGAATGTCACTGGCATTAAAAAAATCCATAAGTTTGTCATCTGAGGCCATGGAGGAACTAGCCATATAGAATCCGATATCGGTTCAACGCGACAGATAAATATCGGTAGAGGAATAAAGCAAAGTGCGCGCGCTGATCCGATATGGTAAGGCCGAGAATGAAATTTTCCAAAAAGCACTCGTCGGAAGTGGCTGATATCGATTCAGTGCGCCTAAATGAATACGAGCATGCACAGCAAGGCATGGCGCGTCGATTCAATATTGCGAGAATGAAAAAAAAAACAAGAAGGCTAAAGAGTTCAGAATAAAAGATCACGGAATCGAAATATGGAAAGTGGTGCACATATTTATAGCCAATTCCTGTTGATCACAACCATACATTTGTCAAATAACGAATTGAGATTTACAGCCTATATTTTTCCACCAATCAGAATGAGACAAATTGCACCTACGCTGAAATACATTAACTAGTCTATCACTAGATTCAACAAATCATCATTAGCCCTGACCCTAGAATTTGTACCTGCACCGGAATACATTAGATAGACAATCACTAGCCTCCTAGAATAATCATTAAAAAAATTATAAACAAATGATTAATGGATATCATTGAAAGCCATGTACGAGGAGAATTATTACAATCTCTCTCGCCCTATTTAAGTTTGTCAAAGATGATTGGTGATCACAATCATTATGTTTTGCTCATAATGGGAAGGCGTATGCAGGGCGCTACTTCCCTGATGTTTTGAATTTGTAGGGCGTAGCCATCTGGTTTGCCAAATGCTTTTCATATAGTTCTTGCTTTTGATTATTCATTGTTGACAATGAGCTTAAGTTCTACCTGAGGCCCAAGCAAATGAAGTTAAAAGCTCTCCTTCACCATGCGCAAAAATGGTGCTGACAGATGATATCTTGCAAATAGTGCTAAGCAAGCTTGATACACAGGCTGACAAGGATGCATATGGCCTGGTGTGTAAATGTTGGCTGTTTTTGCAAAACATGAAAAGAAAACAGATGGGGGTGCGTGCAGGCCTAATTATGCCAGAGCGTCTTGTTGCTCGCTTTACGAGACTGGTGCATTCAGACTTTGCCCAATATTTGTTGAGATTATTTTATCCTTTCTACCATCGCTGCCAATTTTCAACATTTGCAACGAATCAACCTTAAGAACTTATTACTTGGAAGGCAGGTTCAAATGGAGCGTGTTACACTGACATATCCTTTCTGTAGATGAAGCCCATACATCTTGTAAATTAGGTCTAGGTTTAGGTTAATGTTTAGGGCTAGGTCAGATTAGGATTTAGGGTTAGGGCACTTCTTCTTCTTTTTTAACGAAAACTTCAGAATGCAAGAACTAAAATTTTTTTACAAAGAAGCAAAACTTCAAGAATGAAAGGTTGAAGTGCTTCTTCCCCAAATTCTCTACTCAAACTAGAATTTGACCTCTTCCACAAGATTTGTCATATCTCCCTCAATTTTCAACCAAATTGGCTACAAATTGGCTCAGATTCAAGCTAAGAGTGAGATCTACAATCCTACAGAATTATAGTCAAAGATTTTGGCCATAAATATAGCCAAAATGGGAGAAAACAGACTGCAAAAAACTACAACTAGCTAAAATTGGAAAGAAAACACTAAAATGGCCATAACTTGGTCATTATAGCTCCAAATCAAAAACTCTCAGTACCTCCAAAAAGCTAAAAGAAAGATCTACTGATTTACAACAAGAAACGACACAAAAAAAATGAAAAATTAAATGGTCAAAATTGAATCAGAACTTGCTGAAAATTGAAAAATCAAGAAAAACTCTACCAAACTTAGCAAAATCCACCAAATCTGATCTAATGCTCTGATACCAAAATTGTCATGTGCCAACCTAAGCATTCAAACATCTAATCCATTCATTAAACATCAAATCACAATGGAAATGCAAGAAATCAATAAACTACTCAAAAATCAAGAAGATAGCTAAAAGTAGCAAAACTTTACCAAATTAGGCAAAGTAAGGTATCTTTGTTCATGATTATTGATCATTCACAAGATAGGACCTGATTCTAGAGAATGATCATAGCTCTCATGTGATTTTAGGTAGATGAACCACTTTCTTCATCAAGAAAGCTCTCCAAGAGAAGCTCCAAGATCTCATAAAACTCAAAATTACAAAATGAACAATGGCCCCCAAATTTAGCACGACCTCAGCTATTTATAGTGGTCATTTGTGCCTCTACTATAAGTTTGGGGTCTTATTTGGCTAATTTGGGCCTTAGAACCATTATTACAAATCCGCTATTCACAATATAGCGAGATTGTTTGAGCCACCTTATTAACTATCCTAATGACTAACTCTATTCTACTTTAGCTCCACGGCCATATTTGGCGATTCATTAGTAAGCACATGGGCTAATTACATGCAGCACATGACATGATTTGTAGTCATGTGTCTAAGATCTTGTAAGCTTCCGCATAAGAAAATTTAAAGAAACAAATACGTTCACGATACAAACCAAACCCGTTCGTGGCATGGTATCAGAGCATACAGGTTATCACTATTGATATCTAAGCAGTGATTTTCTAGACAACACAATATGGCTACAACGATCCAAACAAGAGTGGCAATCAGTCTTGATGGCACAAACTATAGGATATGGATATTCAAAATCAAAACACTTCTGAATGACGAAGGCATCTGGTCGGTGACCGAACTCTCAGAGGTGTAGCCTCCAAAGAGAGACCCGAGGAGAGCTGAGTGGATCAGAAAGGATGAGCGTGCAATGACAATCATCATTTTGTCCATCAACAAAGATCTACTCATGCATATTGAAGACTACGAAAGCAGTCATGCAACATGGGAAAGATTAAAACAGAAGTACGAAGTGAGGAATGCAGCTTCAGTGATGCATCTTCACAATCAGCTACAATCCATACGATGGGATGACAACTAGTTAGACCAGCACATTGAGAAGATCAAAACGGTCTTTGCTCAACTCGTTGCATCAGGACATGAGCACCATGTATCTCTACCTACGTCCTATCAGCCGTTGAGGATGCTCATGCTGAGTCTACCAGATATGACATTTGACAAAGCAATCAGTCTTGTCGCTGATGAGAGACTGATGAGGGATGAAGGAGAAGGAAGTAGTGATCAAGAGAAAGCCCTCTTCATGAAAGGAAGGAAGAAAACAAGAACAAACCCAGATTCGACAAGACACAGTCCTCAAATCAACAATCTTCTTCCTGTGATCACTGTCACAAACCAGGCCATACAGCCAATAAATACTGGTTCAATCAGCAATACCTTGCATGCACTGCAAGAAGAAGGAGCACTCTGCATAGGATTGTAGATTCAACCAAAAAGAAAGAACAAGGTTGAGAAAGCAAATGTTGCAGAGTCATCCAAAGATGCAGATAGAGGTGATGAAGCCTTCACAATACTTGATGAAGCTTCAACGAGCTACACTGAACAAGACTATGATGTAGTCATTGATTCGAGAGCAACATCACACATCACCTGCAATAAGAAAATATTGATCGACTTTAGAGAACTCAAAAATAATAGAGCAGTGATTCTAGGTGATGGGAGTAGACACGATGTCAAAGACATCGGGACTCTATAGCTGCGAACACTGTCAGATCAAGCATAGCTGCCAGGAGCACTCTACGTGCCTTCATTGAGAAAAGATCTACTATCAGTCTCCAAGATGACAGATCTTGGAATTTGAGTTTTGTTCGATGGCAATACATGCTGCATGATCGAGAAAACTACAAACAAATTGTTGATGGTTGGATGCAGAGAAGGAAACCTTTACCAAGCCAAGATAATCACCAACTATGATACAGGAGAATGTATCAGCTGAACATGAGGAGCCTGTATGATATGTGTAAAAAAGACATAGTCACAAGTCTAAAGATATCAAGACATGATATTGAGTTCGCGAAGCCTGTCAGAAAGGCAAAGAGCATCAGAATCTATTCACATATGAGGGAAGAAGAGCCAAAGAAGTTCTTGAGCTCGTCCACTCAGACGTATGCGGATCAATGAAAATGGATTCGCTCTCAAGATCGAGGTATTTCCTAACATTCAGAGATCATTACAACCGGATGACTACGATCTACTATCTAAAGAAAAAATCTGGAGTGTTTGATTTCTTCAAGAAGTTCGTGGCATTCGCAGAGCGACACACCTCAAAAAAAATTCAGATCATCAGGTGTGTACAAGAGCAAAGAATTTTCAAAATTCTATCAAGAACAAGGGATCGAACATCAGTTCACTCATGCATACACACCAGAATATAATGGTGTAGCGGAAATTAGAAACATGACGCTAGTCTAAGGATCTAGATGCATGATGGCACAAGCTCGATTGCTAAGTCAATTCTGGGCTGAGGCAATAGCTGCAATAGTACACCTGCAGAACAGATCAACAACGACACCGCTAAAAAATAAGATACCGTACGAGATGTGGACAAGTAGAAAGTCTGATCTATCATACGTACGTGTGTTTGGATGTGCAACATACAAGCACATTCCAAAAGAAAAGAGAAACAAGCTTGATGATAAATCAGAGCAAACGATCATGGTCGGGTACTTGAACGGATCACAAGTGTACAGACTCTACAACCCAACCAGAAAGAAGGTTGTTTCGAGTAGAGATGTGGAGTTTGATGAGTCCACATTTTCTGGACTAAAAGATGAAAGAGACCATGAGATCTTCACACTGCTGCCAATTCAAGAGAGAGATCGAGGACATACGTCAAATCAGAATGTTGAGCCACAGACTCCAAAGCAGTAGGAAATAGAAGATCAATCCCACGAACAAGAAACGTTTGAACAGCGACGAAACGAACCCAGAAGGTCAACAAGACAAAGAAGACCTCTAGACCATTACGTTGACGATCTTAAGTGGAGTGAAGACACGCAATTTGAGTACTGCAGCTTCATTGAAGAGCCAACAACATATCAAAAAGTTGTCCATAGTCCAGAGGGAGAATTATGGAAGCAGGCAATGTCCGAAGAGAGCGAGTCAATGAGGCGAAACAAGACATGGATGCTAGAGCCACTGCCAGAAAACAAAAATATCGGCGACTACAAGTGGGTGTACAAGAAGAAAATGAAATCAGATGACATCGTTGGCCGTTACAAAGCAAGGCTTGTCGCGAATGGCTACACACAAAGGTATGGTGTTGATTATTTCGACACATATTCGTCGATGGTCAAGATGACAAGCATACGACTACTCCTTGCATACACCACACAACACAATCTGAAAACTCACCAGATTGATGTGAAAACAACCTTTCTCCACGGAGATTTAGAAGAAGAAACCTTCATGAAGCAGCCTGAGGGATTTGAAGACCCCGACAATCGACAATATGTCTATCGGTTGCAGAGATGCATTTATGGTCTAAACCAGGTACAAGAAGTTTGATAGTCTTCTGAAGTCCGTAGATTTTAATCCTACACAACCAGATTGTAATGTCTACATAAAAAGAGTAGGAAAAGATTTTGTGATATTGACTATTTTCGTGGATGATGCCCTTATGATAGGAAATTCCTTGATGTTGATCAAAGACACGAAGAGTCAGATTTTTGAAAATTATGAAATCACAGATCTAGGAGAAACAATAAAATGCCTCGGGCTGGATATCAGAAGAGATCGAATAGAAGACGAAATGCACTTGAGTCAGTCATAATATGCCAAAAAGGTGCTTAAGCAATATCACGTGATGGATTGCAAAGAAAAGACCACACCAATGATAGCTGGAGCCAAGCTGACGAAGCATGATTGTCCAAAAACAGAAGAAGAAGAATAGAAGATGGTAGGTATACCCTACCAAAACCTAATCGGTAGTCTGATGTATCTTACAATTTGTACCAGACTCGATTTAGCTTTCTCTGTTTACGCCTTAAGCCAATTCTCCTCCCACCTTGGCCAGACACATTGGCAAATGGCAAAACGAATCCTACAATATCTGATGGGTACCCAAAATATGGGATTAACCTACAGAGCAGAAAATGAAAAAAAAGGAATCAACCAGAAAATCTACCTCCAGGTTTTGTTTCTATTTGGCAGGGGGACTAATGTTGTGGAACTCAAGGAAGCATAAATCAGGCATACTTTCTTCGACTGAGGCAGAGTACATCGCAACATGTCAAGATTCAAAAGAAGTATGGATCAGATTATTACTTCATGACTTACATCACACTTAGCTCAATGCTACCACCATTCTGTGTGACGAATTGAGTTGTATTTCACTATCACTAAATCCCAGATTTCATGGAAAATCCAAGCACATAGAAATACAGTATCATTTCATTCGGGAGAAAGTTTTCTAAAGTTAAGTGATCTTTCAATACTGCTCCCCAACAGAAATGGTCGCAGACATCTTCACCAAAGCGCTTCCCAGGATCAAGCACCAGAAATTCTTCAACATGCTGAATCTAACGAAGATACTAAGACTCCAACCGTGACCTTAAGGGGGACTATTGGAAATTAAGCCCACAGTTGCCTCCTTGGTGAACGAATAATTTCTATTTCATGATTCTTCTTGCACGTTTATTGATCTTTGATCAAGGGTTAGGTCAAATCTATTTTGGATTCAAAGTCTTCTCATCTTATACCTGCAGGAATCACAAACTCAGACATCCAATTTATTTGAAGAACGTCTACAATGAGCTTCGGCTGATCTCCAGCAAAGGGTAACCAATCCTGTCATAATTTCAAGTTCAGATGTTAAGTTCAATTACCTGAAGTCATTGAAGACTTGGCCATCTTCAAGGACTTCCACGAAATTAACATTTAGAACAAGTTTGCAGAAATGAACTATGTTCGCCATAGTGTCACGATAGTCTGCAGAAACGAACTATGTTCACGACAGTTTCACAAAAGTTTCGTGAAACTACCATAATTCAATAGTTCAAACTATTTTGTGAAATGTTCGTGAAATGTTTGCAACAGTTTTGCGACAACTTGCAACAGGTCAAAAGTTTTACTTGTGCAGTTCAAAAGTTCAACTGTTTTTAAACACCTTCATCTTTTTCGCATTTTCTCGAGAAATACGAAGAGAGAGAAAATTCCCAAAGGTCATCTATTTTCATGAGTTAAACTATTTTAAAGACACCTTCGCCTCTTAAGGGCACCTTCACCTTTTTAAGGGCACCTTCGCCTTTTTCGCAAAATCCCAAAGAGAGAGAGACAAAGCCGAAGGTCGTCTACTTTGAATGAGGGACGTTCCCAGCCACTTCCCAAATTTGCAAAGTGAGAGAAAGCCACTTTCCCTAAAAAGCGAAGTGAGAGAATTTGCAATGCCCTCGTCCACGTTAACATTCTCTATGGGTTGGCAATATACATTATGTACAGTTGTCATAGAAGCCATATACTTCCCTAATTAGGTGACAATCATTTATTGTAGTTAATACATGGAAATGCAATCTATAAATAGATCCTCTTAGCACAAATTACACGAGACGCTCCGTCTATGAGAGATATTTTTGAGCCTCCCAGCTACGACGTCATTCTGGTTGTAACTGCCATTGTTATGCTTCAGTGTAATATAACAACAATACGCTTTTTATCTGTGCATAGCATAGATGAATGCTTATTGTGATTTGAATGCACTTTGTTGCTATTTGTTCGCGCTTGTTTACTCACTCTGATCAAAACACAAACGTCTACAACTCCTCAGTTTCTGATCAGACGATGGCTGTCTTTGACGCCAGAGGGACTCGCGATATCATACTGGTCTTTCAATCTATTTTAGAACTATACTTCTCATTGAATCCATTTTTTCAGTAATACCACACACACCATCTCTAATTTCTTTGGTGGACTTTACTCGTTTTTGAGTTCTTTCATCCGAGGCCTGGAGAACTTGCTTGAGGCCATATAATGCCTTGTGCAATTTACATACTAAATGCTCTTGGCTTGAAGGACGTAACCTTCTGGTTTATAAATGAATATGTCTTCCTGTATATATCCATGAAGGATCGATGTCTGGACGTCCATCTGGTGAGTGCCCATATCGTCTACAACAGCTATAGCCAGCAAGGTGCGAATAGATTGATATTTTACCACTGGACTGAAGGTGTCAGTGTAATCTATTCCATAAACTTGTTCAAATCCTTCAACCACTAATCGAGCTTTCCATTTGGATATTGATCCATCTGGCTTAAGCTTTAACTTGAAGATCCATACCGACAGGAGGATTAACAAAACTCCAGGTTTTGTTTTTCAAGGATACAATGGCAAGTGCTTTGCCATCCTTTGCTTTCCATGCTAAGAGCAATTCAGGTTCTGCCGGTTTGGCTATTGAACCATTTACGTATCCCCATAGCTCTTTCTCAATTAATATCATCCTCATCTTGAACTTCCACATGTGGAAATCATCTCCGTTGAACTTGTTGATCATACGGATCTCTGAGGTTGAACCTTACATTAAAATCGAAGAACATAGATTGAACACAAACAAAATGAACCAGCTCTTATGAAATAAGAACATATTAAGTTCTATTTTAAATCCTAGACTCTAGTAAGCCTAGGCTTTGATACCAAACTTGTTGGTGGTGTTGTTGAGATTATAAGCTCTAACGAATACCAACAGATTAAAACAATAATGAAAGAATAGTAATAACTGTGTTAATAGGATCGTGGATTACATAGATAACGGAGATTACAAGCTATTTTGTTGTTAGATTATCAGTGTAGGAGTCTTAGACTGCCATGAAAGAGAGATTGTAGAAACAATTAGGTCTCTGAGACAGCCATGCAATCCTCTAATGCTGATAACCTGATATGAAGAGAATGTAGAAATAACTTAGGCGTTTGAGACATCCATACATTTTCTTATAATGATGTTTGCGTAAGATGGAGTGAGAGTTAGTTTCATTCAACAAGAATGTAAAAATGTAGAACGGTAGCGAATCCGTATAATAATGTTGTGAAACAACAATCAGACCACAATACAATTGCGCTGATAAGCGTGTGGTCCTACTCACAGACTCAAATCAATTGCTAAAGTTCTGAATATCTCTCTCTCTATATATATATATAATCACAAACTCTGAGGAATCAGCTACCAGAAGACCCATCCTGGTCGTTTGATCTCTGCTTGAGTATCCTTTTTTTGGATCTCTATCTTCTTTCAATCGCTCATTTACTTATATAGCAGCTAGAAGATCTTGTGCTATCTTAACTTTACAATTACAAGATAGTTAACAACTATTAAACTGATCAATAGACCAGTTTATTATTGCAGCGTGAAGACGGAATGGTCTCTGTACTCAGGATCCCTTGTAAATCTGCAGGCGGTCGTCGTGACACTCTACGAAGGCAACTGTCGCCCATGTGGAATTCCATGTAAATCTGCAGAGTGTCATCTTTTTCGCATTTTTTGCAAACAATGTTGCATTTTTGGAAGTGATTGAAATGGACTAAAACCTTCAGTGAACACTTTGTCGTCTTTTTCACAAAACTTTTAGTGCTCAGAAAAGCTCAAAAGTGACAAGGGCGACAATGTCAGTTTTTTTGCCTATGTAAAATTGCGAGAAAAAATGCAATGTCGCATTTTTTGCACTTTTTGACTGTCAAAAATTGTGAGCAAAAATGCAGATTGTTGCGACAAACAATTTAAATATGCAGACTGTTAAAAAACAGTTCATTTTCTGCAAACTTTATTTGAGAGTAAAATTGAGAGAGGGAAGGAGGACATTTAGGATGAGTAGGAATAGGATTAAACTCCAACACACAGGTGTCCTTTTGGTTGTATGCAACAAGATCTAGTTGGATCTAGTGGTATCAAAGCAAGGCTTTGCATCAATCCGAAGGTTGAGTTGCTTCTTGTTTTTTCCTAGCTTTTTGGTATTTCCTCTTTGCTTTGTACTTCCAGGTGGTGGAATTGACCTGCAAGTAAGTGGCTTCTCTGAATCTGATTTGATTTCAACCTATTGATCATGATTATGGACTTTCTCCATAGGATTTGATGAGATTCAATGGATTTTTGATGGTTTTTTGTGATTTTTCACCTAGAATTCAAAAAATTTGCTTGGAATTTATCATGACTAATGATCTAGTACATTTTCCAGATTGTACTTGCTATTTTATAGTCATTATTGATTGGCTCTAATGATTGCATGGCATGTTTGTGGTCAAAGAGAGTGATTTTTGGTCTAAATCTAGTGATTTTGGGCTAGAAATGGGCTATGTGAGCCATGATTGTTTGAAATAAGAACTTTTGGTGCTTGCATGTAATTCATTTACAAAGATTTGGGTTTGATTGCACTTGATTGTGGATTTCATCCACAAAATTGGTCAAAAAAATGGTTTTTGGACTAATTTTGGGGATTTTCACAAAATTCTTGGCCATTACTTTGCGTGCACATTTTCAAAGGTGTAATGATGTTGTAGTAAGGCTTTCATAAAATTTGGTTAGGATTGGACACCATTAAGAGTCTCAAAAAAGTCAAAAAATAGTGTATTTTTGAGCATGAATAACTCTCAAATGGTGGTCTGAACCTATTTGATCTTTTTGCAAGCTGAAAGATATGATGGATTGACTCTGATTTGAGCCATCATGCACCCAATTTGGTGGTAGGCCGAGTGTCAACTTTCTAAGAACCTTTGGATGCACATGCTATGTCAACATTACTCTTGATGATAGGACCAAGGAGGATCCATCTTCAAGAAGAGGTATTTTTGTTGGATATAGTGAGGTGAGTAAAGCCTACAAGGTTTACATTCCTTCTACTAACAAAGTGATTGTTGGTAGAGATGTCATTTTTGATGAGGGAAACATTCCAATGGTGTCTTCAATCATGATTGATGGTAAAGTGGATGGATCTAACATTCTTGATGTTGATGAGAAGGATCTTCCTTTGGATGGTGGTGATGATGGACCTTCATCAAAAGACAAGTACCTTCAAGGCTCACATATGATCAAAAGGGTAAGCAAGTAGTTTCTGGAAATTATGTTGTTTTTCTAACCTCTTTGGATGAGCCTACAAATGTAGATCAAGCAAGGAAAGAAGAGGAGTGGATCCAAGCAATGGATCTTAAGTATCGATCTCTTATGAAGAGTGGAATATCTTTTGGAAGATCTTCTTGTGTACATGGAGCTATGCAAGTGGATGGATGTTATCTTGCTGTAAAATCAAGTATTGGATCTGGAAAACAAATTCTGGTCAGTGACTTTTTATGATCAAGTTGAAGATCAAGAAGTTGATCTCAAAGCGCTTCAACTAGTCAAAAGGGAAGTTGGCAATTTGGAGCTAGTCAAGAGCATCAAAGGAGAGGTAATTGGAAAACATATTAGGTTTTTACGGCATATTGAAGACTCAAATAAGGTCAAAGGAGCAGCAATGAAGTGTTTTTTCAGTTTAATTTACTTGTTCTATCTCATGTTTGAGCAACTTCATGTGGATGTGTGCAAATTGTCAAGATATGGTAAAACTAGCTACATTGATGAGCATTGTTTTGATGTTGGATTTGTACTAGAGTTCTTGGCTGGTTTTGCTGATGGAAATGAAGCTATTGGAGGCTCATTATGTCACTCATTCATGGTCAAGTCATCAAGGCTTGATGGCATCTTATGGCAAGATGGAGATGGAGGCTCATTCATGGAGTATCATGGTGGATACAAGGCAACAAAGGACAAAGAAGGAGGAGACATGCAAGCAAATGTTGATCACTCACATTTATTGTTTGTTTGATGTATTTTTCCAGAGAGTTCAGAGTTGGAAGCATGGCGGAATCATTTCATTTACATTCTATTTGATTCTTCATGTTCTAGTCACATTTTGACATGTAAAATTGATGTAAAAAATAGTGAAGCATCCCAAGTGGACACGATTCTCTATATCAATTATGGTTGTTTCTATTTTGAGCATTACATGATCATTGAAAGAAGATCATTCTTATGATGGATCAAAGTTCTATTGTCAAAAACTATGCTAGGAGCAAGCATATTGAGATACAATATCATTTTGTGAGAGAGCGAGTCATTGCAAAGGAGGTGGAGCTTCAACATGTGTCTTCAAGGGAATGTGTAGCTGATATTATCACCAAAGCATTGGGAAAATACTTGTTCATGAAGCATAGGACTTCACTTGGAGTATTATCAAAGTCTATGCTAAAACTAGTTGAAGAGGGAGTGTGAAAGATTCAACTAGTTTCATCAAATTTTGCAATATTTTCATATTTGGCATATTGAGGCCAAAACTTGTTTTAGACTTAGAGGTTGACTTTTAAAAGTTCGTTAGTCTTAATTTCATTTGAATAGACACTTTCTGAAAGTGTGGAAAAGTTAGAATGCGAGTTTGAGCAGATTCAATTTGAATAGTTGGGTGCATTGAATCTAGACCCAAAATTAGTAGCGTTAGCATTTTGGTGGGAAAGCCAAGTAGCCAAATAGGGTTTGGACCTGCTATAAAAGGATGTAACTCATGGAGAGTCTTCAAAATGAGCTCAAAATTCAGTTGAAAAAAGGGAGCATTACTGGAATCAGAGACTATCCATTGGTGCACTATCTTGGTGATTGCTTGCAATTCTATGTGTAGAATGATCTATATTTGTTATTTTGGGATCCACACGTGTGAAATACAGTAGCTTGCTGGGTTTGTACAGACAGCAATAGTACATAATCATTTCATTCAAGTTTGATCAAGTTCTATTGGTGTTTGCATCTCAATTTGTGTGTAGATGCTGATTTTTCTACATTGGTGAGAATGGTAGTGTATTTCTCTTTCTAACCAAAGATCATTCAAGTAGATTGGATCTTAAGGATCTGAAATCTTTCACAATTCTGTGCCGGATGGTTGAAGCACTTGATCTTTGATCTATCCTTCTTTTTGCCACTTGAAGAAGCATCCACTTGATCTTGCCCTTTAGACCACTTGCTTTTGGTTTTGCCCTTGAATTTGCCCTTTGTGAATATAGCATCCTCTTGAAGTGTCGATGTAGATCCACCTCTTGCTTGAAGCCTATATTCCTCATTGATCAAGATCTCTTGAAGATCCATCAAACTTGGCAAATTCTTTTGAATAGCAATACTTTGAACAATGTTAGCATGAGCATCCAACAAGCCATTAAGAATCACTTGAATAAGCTCTCCTTCCTTAATGCTTTCATCTATGCAAGTTAACTCATCATTCAATGCTTTCATTCTCAAAACAAAAGTACTTGGACTTTCTTCATTCTTTTGCAAACAAGAAAAGATTTGCCTTCTTAGAGTCAACACTCTAGAAGTAGACTTGGATTCATAAAGCTTCTTCAATGAATTCCAAGCTTCCAAAGATGATGTGCACTTACCAACTTCTTGAGAAGTTCATTGGTAACATTCATCTTTATCATGTGTAGAGCCTTCTTGGCCCTCTTGTCATACCTCAATTGATCTTGGTGTGTTGCTGGTCTCTCCTCCAAACCTACAACAATATCCAAAACATCATTCATCTCAAGAAGTGACTCCATCCTCACTTTCCATAATGAATAGTTACTTGAGGTAAGCCTATCATTGGCTTCCAACATGACTCCAATTGAGGTTGCCATGTAGCAATGACCTGATCTTCTCTTTCAACCTGCTTCAATGCACAAAGCACTCCTTTGAACAACAACAAATGCTTTCAAAAGAAATCACCAAGATTTTAAACTATCTCACAGATTCTCTTCTAGCACTTATCCAAGCAAATCAACACATAGAATCATGAAATCTTGATCAACCTATGATCTATCCTCAATCTAATGACTTTTGCCACTTCCTAAGATTGAAACACACTCAAATGAAGTCCATCAACCTCACTATCTAGATATCCAATCAAAAATTAGGGTTTTGACAAAATCACAAAAAATTGACTATTCCAAATCTACATGCAAATGCTGAAAATTTGATATGCAATCTATAAGCCACCACTTAGGCTGAACCAATGATCCAAAAATCGGCCAAATCCAGCATGTGAATTCAAAAAACGGAATTGAACAAGTATATTGACCTATTTAGTGTTTTGATCTACAAAAGATCCAATCTACAAAAGCAAAAAATCCGATTTTGGTGTAGAATCCTCTCTAGCATGCTCTAGACTTGATATCTTCACCAAATCATTGATAGATCTGATTTCCTCCTTCATAACCTGAAACACAAGCTCTGATACCATGTGAAAGATTTCAGATCCTTAAGATCCAATCTACTTGAATGATCTTTGGTTAGAAAGAGAAATACACTACCAATTTCACCAATGTAGAAAAAATCAGCATCTTCACACAATTTGAGATGCAAACACTAATAGAACTTGATCAAACTTGAATGAAATGATTATGTACTGTTGCTGTCCGTACAAAACCAGCAAGCTACTGTATTTCACACGTGTGGATCCAAAAATAGCAAATATAGATCATTCTACACATAGAATTGCAAGCAATCACCAAGATAGTGCACCAATGGATAGTAGAACCCAAGAGAACCATGTATAAGCATGAAATGAGATAGAGAAAAGAGAAGATGACTCTCTCCACGAGTTACATCCTTTTATAGCAGGTCCAAACCCTATTTGGCCACTTGGCTTTCCCACCAAAATGCTAACCCTACCAATTTTGGGTCTAGATTCAATGTACCCAACTTATTCAAATTGAATCTACTCAAACTCGCATTCTATCTTTCCCACACTTTCAAAAAGTGTTTATTCAAATGAAATTTATACTAATGAACTTTGAAAAGTCAAACTCTAAGTCTAAAACAAGTTTTGGCCTCAATATGACAAATATGGAAATATTGCAAAATGTGATGAAACTAGTTGAATCTTTTACATGAAATTTGTTTACACGCACCTCTTGGGTGGAAGGTGTGTAAAATTAGCAATTTTTTTTACATGGACCTTCAGGTTGTTGAAAGATGCATGTAAAATTTTTTGGCATATAATTTTTTCGCCCCAAAGATTTTGTTAAGTGAGGTGCCTCAGTTCCTTCATAACAAATCAAAAACTAATTTTACAACACTTGAATTTTTTGCCAAAATATAAAGCAAGCTTTTCAACCAACCCAAAAATGGACAAAATTTACCATGCATGATCCATTTCAAGGGTTGAAAATGACACCCTTTAGATTTTTAGGCCAAAAATGAGGACTCATAGCTATGCCAAACCATAGGTAATGGTGGTCCTAAACTCAATCTAGACTCTACACTTATTCAGATTTGAATTATCACACATTATGGACAATTCCACTATAATTATTTTATATGAAAAGGGCATAAAAGAAAACAAAACAAGAGAGGGCATATACACAAAGCCCCAAAATATGTCCTTGGTGTGAATCCACCCTCAAAGAGAACAATTGTAGATTATTACATGCTTAAAGATCTCAACCAAATGGCAAATGCTATCATTGTGTGCAAAATTCAAATTCTTCATCACCATTCATATTCCCCATCACCACCACCACCACCATGCTTGGAATGATTGAATGGGCTTATTATGATTGTTATTGTTCTTAGTTGAATGGGCTTATGATTATTCTTATTCTTGGAATGAATGGGCTGATTGTCATTATTTTTCTTAGTTAAATGGGCTTCTTATTATTCTTATGCTTGGATTGAATGGGTTGTTGCAATCTGACAAAATGTGTTGAATGGGCTTCTTATTATTCTTATGTTTGGATTGAATGGGTTGTTGCAATCTGACAAAATGCACTCGAGAGGGTTTTGGGTTTCTAGATCCCCCCAGAAAACTCTAATCCTTTGTCAGAGGTGCATGCTACTTCTCAAACCCACCTCAGAGAAGGCTTTTATTGAAGCATTGAATGACAGAAACAGGTTGGTGCATGATGCAGCAGCAGCAGCAGCAGGGGGAGCTCATGGAGAGCAGCTTGAAGCCATAGAACCATCAACATTTCGGAGATCTAATAAGCAGCTGCCTGCAAGGGTAGATCAAGGGCTTCATGGCAGCAGTGTGAACATATTGTATGAAAAGGGAAGGCAGGACATTTTGGATCATTGCAAAAGCGGTGATAGAGTGAGCCTTGAGGAGGTTAGAAGCCCAGTAGAGGTGGTATGTTCAATTTTAGGGGAACGCAAATGGGGGCTGGATGTCGAAACGGAGCTGAAAAGATTGGATTTGGTGGTGACAACCCATTTGGTGAGCCAAGTTTTGTCTTGCCTGGAAGATGCTGATTTAGCTTTGAGCTTTTTCAAATGGGCTGGGCAGCAGAGACGGTATCAGCACACCTCCATAGTTTACAGGGCTTTGATAGAATTGCTGGGAAAAGTAGGGAAATATGAGCTGATTGACGAGATATTGAGGGATGTTTACAGAGCAGGCAGTGAAAAGAGCTTGGAATTTCTGAATACAGTTGTGAGAATGTATGGTAAAGCTGGCATGGTGGAGGACGCTCTGAATGCATTCAATCAACTGGTAAGACGCTGCACTCCTGACACTTTTGCTTACAATTGTTTGTTGGAAGTGGTTTTAGTTGCCGCACGTTATCAGGATGCCCGTCAAATTCTTGAAGAAATGCGTAGTGAAGGTTGCTTTCCTGATGATACGACTTTCAGAGTGCTGATGGGGAGCATTAATGATGCCAGAATCCCAGATCAGGCTCTCAGTCTTTTCAGAGCATTGGTGAGCAAGGGATTTACGCCCACTTATAAGATAAATAGACCTCTAATCGCCACACTCTGCAAGGCAGGGACTGGAAGTGAGGTCTATGAACTGTTTGAGCAACTAACAGAGAAGGGTTTTCACCGAAATGTTGTTACTTGCAACTCTTTCCTTGCAGAGTTTAGCAAACTAGGAAAACTTCGTGAAGCATACAAATTTTTTTCAAGAATGAGAGAAGAGGGGCACGATCCTGACCTCGTTAGCTATAGAATTCTCGTGCTTGGCTTGAGTGATTCAGCTCAATTTGATGCGGTCTTCAAACTTTTTAAAGAGATGAGAGGCAAATATGTAGTGGATGTAAAAACCTGCAATATTGTCCTGCGTAATCTGTGCAAGGCAAAGAGAGCAGATGATGCCTGGGCAATTGTTCATGATATGATGAAAAATGGCCCTTTCCCTGACATTGTTACATGCAATACCCTTCTTGATGCTCTCTGTAAGGGACGCAATGTAGATGGTGCAAAGAAATACTTTGATGGAATGGTGAAAAGCTTTTACAAGGCAGACACATTTTCATACACCATTCTTATCAATGGACTTTGCAGGGATGGCAAGATAGAAGAAGCCCACACTTTTCTGCAGAGAGGATTGAAGCAAGGAGGCCTTCCTAATGATGTCCTGTATACCTCTCTTATTTCTGCTCTTTCCAAGACAAATAAACTTGATGATGCCCAGTCATTATTTGAAAGGATGCTCAGAAATGGGTGTACTCCTAATGTTATTACATATAATGCACTGATTGGGGGATACGTCAAGGAAGGAAACCTGGAAAAGGCTTTCAGACTCTATAAAAGAATGGATGACAGTGGGTGTTTTCCTGATGTATTGACATTCACATCTCTTATTGGTGGGTTTTGCAAGAAAGGCCAGATAGAAGAGGCTTTTACACTTTTTGGAAAAATGCGGAATAGGAATTGCTCTCCCAATAGAATAACGTACAATTTGCTGATTGATGGGTTTTGCAAAGCTGAGCAAGTGGATGCAGCTCAGAAGCTGATCGATGATATGATAACAAGTGGTTGTTTACCGGATGTTATTACTTTCACCACCGTGATTGCTGCTCTTTGCAAACGTAAAAGAGTTCAAGAAGCTTGCAACTTGTTTGAAGATATGCTGAAAAAGCAATGCAAGCCAAATTTCATAACATATAGCACCCTTATTCATACGTTAAAGAAATCAGGGAAATTCAAACAAGCTGAGCAAGTTTTACAGAAAATGTTGGAGATTGGCCTCGCTTTGAGTTAGTCTTGTTTTACTTTTTCCTTGAAGTTGAGTATGAGCAGTTTTTAGGCTAATGAATCTGAATTGTCCATTCATGTGAAGAATTGTCAGGTGTTTATTTATTTACTGCTTGTCTTCTTTAAGTAATTTCTTGGCTAGAATCTGCTTTTGCTGGTGTAACGTCGTTTTATAAACTCACTCTCTCTCTCTCTCTCTCTCACACACACACACACACACACACACACACACACACTTTCCCTAGCAGAGAAGTGACCCATTTTCCATTGCATAAAGAATTCCCTTTAAGGTGTATGGAAGCAAACATCAAGCTCTTTAAAAAGTGCTAAAATGGTTCAAAGTTAAAGAGAATCATACATGGGTGGTGGAGGATAGAAGTGATGTAGAAGTATAGATGTCTACATATGAGGATTTTTGTGCAAGCTCGACAATGAACTTGCTAGTGTAGTGATAAGGACTCTTCAATATGCTAGCATAGTGGTTGTGGATGGAGTTGATTGCTTAGACTAGAAAAGGAGGGAGGGGACGAGAGAGTAATAGGGAGGAACATTGTCTATGTTTGATGAGATAATGAAGAATATTCTGTGTTTGATCCTCCCTACCTCCAAGTCCACCTCCTACCCTAGTGGAGTTAGGAGGTATGCTTCTTAAAGCAACTTATCATTATGTTGTTGAGCAGACACTATTGATGAAAGGGCCGTTGGATCAGTGTCCATTCAGGCAATTACGGGACAGTTCATTTACTTTTAAGAATAGGTCCCTTAGGTAGACTCTTGACTATTTAAGCATGCTAAAAACATGAGAGGGAATCATTCTTGGCGCAAACTTCTAAAAGAAGTTTGGACTTGAGCAGGTTAAGAGTTGATGAACTATACTAAATCTTCCTTATGGTTGAGCATTTATCCTGTAGAAAACAAGTGCCTGAAAATCAGACTTAGAGGAGGATTAGAGGTTGTCGGCTTGAAGGTTGCTCTAGGAATCGAGAGTTTATTAGTGGGTGGTTAATGGTGAGTCCTTTATAGAGCTCGTACTTGTACTCAGGTGAAATAGGGGCTACAGCCTTAGCATGGAAAACAAAGAGGCCCTGTGAGTTGGCCCCTTCTCGTCTAATTTGGCCCCTCCAATAGAGGCCCAATTACGTGGACAAAATTATTGGTCATTTGTGCAAGGGTGTATGAGTAAACACATGAACAGGGCGCCAAATAGCCTCCTTTATAGGCCTTCAATCCCACTTGCCAATTATTGTATCTAGCAGCGTTGCATAGTACACTAGATCCTTGCCTAAATATAGCAAGTGAATAGGAACGAAACAACTTTGGATTGGTGGATAAATGAACATCACTTGGCTCATCATCCCCACAAGCAGCGCACAACAAGTAACATTGAATACATTGCAAGCCTTCTTATTAGAAGTAAGTCGTGGTTGGTATGTGATAATCCTAAGTTTTCATAGTATTTGAAATGGACCATAGTAGTGTGGAGACATATTATTGTTTGGGAATGATTTGAAACAAAGTGATGGTGTCACGTGTGCAAGGTGTAAGCACAACCATCTAATGTGGCTTTCACGGAACTCCGCATACTTTTAGTGCCTATTTGTTGTAGCGTTATACTTGTTATTGTGTACATGCAAGTGATCGCTAACTTGATGGTTGAATTTTTTAGCACTAGACATTAAGGAAAACAACATGATTGCTATTTTCTCCAATGATAAAGGAATATGAACCTATTGGATGCTTCCCTTTTGGCAATGTAGCGAGCTCCCATGTGTCATTCTTCACAATGTAGTCATACTCCTCTTGCATGGTTTGTTGCCATACCTTTTCCTTAACGACTTCGTGAAAGAATTGTGGCTCGTTTGCTTCCAAAATTGTGGAAAGAAGGCAAAGTTAATCTCTTGTCTCTCATGAGACCTAAGCGATCTTCTGGCACCCCAGTCACTACTCCCTCCTTCCAATATATGTCCGTCTTTGATTGTTTCCCGATACCACCTAGATAGCTTCTTCCTAATGGAAGGCGATGTTGATGGTGACCATGTATCCCATGATATTTTCCTAGTCTTTTACTTCTGTCCAATTTCACCTTTGCTTGGCCAAACTGAGGTCTTGAACTAGCATGTTTAGGCTTCTGTTGTTGCACTTGTTTTAGAGCCTCATAGGACTCTAGACTAGGCTCCTTGTCCATGGAATCAATCAAGGGTAGGACTTAGTAGCTCCATCTTTCTCTCGCTCCTGTACTTTGGGTGAATGCTCTTCGTCAAAGATGACGTCTAGACTTAGGATCTTCTCTCTGTTTTCGAGATAATGCAACAAAAAGGCTTTCTCACCTTCGCTATACCCAAGTAAGATACAGTTCATGGATTTTGCATCAAGTCTCTTTCGCAAGTCCTTAGGTATGTGTGCGTATGTTGTGCACCCAAATACTAGAAAGCTGCCCACCTTGGGCTCGTTGCCACTATACTCTTCTTTAGGCGTGATTCCATTCAACCTCTTTGGTTGGGCTTCTATTCAATAGAAAATCAATAGTTGCTACTGCTTTTGTATGTGGAGTGGCAAACTGTCTCTTTCATCCCACATGCTTTGCAAAGGTCTTTGACCTCATCAAAAATGTACTCACCACTTGCATCTAACCTAAGAGTCTTTAGCTACTTTCCTGTGTGATTCTCCACCAAAGCTTTTCACTATTTAATTTTTGAATGCTTTAGATTTTTTTCTAAGAAAAATAGACCCACACCTTTTGTGAGAAGTCATCGACAAAGGTCATTCAAGAATCTCTTGCAGCAAATGGCAGATGTCGGATCGATTAAGATGCAATTATGACATTGCTATCGAGCTTGCCTTCTACGTATGAAAACTGGGTGATGATCATTATGACACACTCAGATTTAACTCTCACCAGAGTTATCACTATGTTGTTGTAGGAAGACAATCGAAGAAGTCAAGACACCTCTATATGTCAACAAAAGCTCAAAACGACAAAAGAAGAAAAGCTCTAAACAACCCGCATTGAATCAGAAGCCGCCACAAAGTCAAGAACAATTATCGGATCCACAGTCGAATAAGAAGATATTTTGTAAGGATTGCTTACACACTAATCATGAGATCTAGGATTGCAGGATATTGAAAGCAAAGAATGCTAACAAGCATCTAGATCGAATGTAGTCACAGTATCATCTCAATCTCCCACATAGAAGGAGCGCTTATGGTTAGAGATCAAAAGGTGCAAGTTGATAATTCTTGGTTTCTGGATTTTGGAGCTACTCAACATATGACCAGTCATCGTGAGCATTTTCACTCATATACACCTTACAGTACAAAGAAATTTTTGTACCTCCCTCCCGCCCCCTTCCACTTGGCTGTCTCCCCGACTAGCCAGCAAAGCAGTATAGGCCATGCAAGCGCCCAGGTGGCCATGCTGCCTCCAGCTGGTCAACAACTGTGCTGGCAGCTGGTCGCACAACTGCCAACATGACAGCTCTCCTCAATGCACCGCTGCGCAGACGTGTGCTTGGCTGCATGGACCCGCGGCCTGCCTCGCAGACCTGCAGCCCACCTCGTAGACCCACGCCTGGTCGCGCAGACTTGCGGCCCCATTGCTCTGGGCAGCCCTGCGACAACAAAAATGCGCTACTGCTGCGCACCCTATACTACACTTGGACAACCTTTTTTATCGAATATGAAAAGCCATTGTCTTCTCCAAGATTGACTTTCTCAGGCTACCACCAAATTCACATCGTTAGGAGTATAAAATGCATTTCTTACTTCTTCTAGTCTTTACAAATTTTGTGCTCTACACATTGGACTCACTAATGGTCTCGCCACTTTTCAAAATGTCATATACAGTTCATTGAAACCTTTATTTTGTTGGAAGAAGGAAGGAGGATACGATAGTAATAGACTGGAAGTCGAAAGACAAACTATCGGGCTTTGCAGAATAATCCTTCTTCTAATGTTTGACTACGCCTATCAAAAAAGAACAAAGCTATAGCGACAATCATCACGTTCGTACTTTTAGTAACTAACTTTGAAATCATTAGTACTAAAGTGATTTCGTAAACAAACAATTACAAAGTGTATAAAATATTGCAGTATCAAAACACTCGACAATTCAGACTAATCAATAAGAGATTTAACATTTACAAACAACTTCAACGAAGCTTGCATACATTCCAACATAATATTGAAAGCAATAAAAAAGTATGATTGATTCAGTAAGAAGCAAGTACAAAACAATAGTGGATGAAGCCGCGTACTCTAAACTATCTCTGAGTAACTGATAATTCTGTCTGATGCACTTCCACTAATAAGCATTGCTAACAAAATTCAAAGTAGAAACTCTGTCATTTGATTCTAAATATCTTCTAATGATCAGCTATTTATACTAATGAGTTATGCCTCTTAGGTCGCAATTGGAGCTTAGTCACAATGCTCTTGCAGATTGCTTCAAGCCATAAAGTGCTTTATGGAGTTTGCATACATGACTATTTTTGCCTTCAATAATGTAACCTTCGGGCTATATTATGTAGATATCTTCTTCAATAATTCCATTCGGATAAGCTGTTTGTACATCCATCTGATGTATCTCCAGATCGGCTGCAACAACATATGACTGTAGAAGTTTGATTGAAGAATGCTTTAACTACCAGACTGAAAGTCTCAGTATAGTCGACATCCTGTAGCTTTTCTTCGATCAATGCTTCCAAACGCCTTGTATTTGATTTGGATATCCATTTGCAATCAATTACATTTATGTTGGTAGGCAATTCGACAATAGTCCAAGTCTGATTTTTGATAAGAGATGAATATTCTCTATCCATGGCTTCCCTCCATAGATCGGAATCAGGCAGCCTTAGTGCTTTTTCGACATAGTCGGCTCTCGAATGAGATAAGCAGCGGATTCTTCGATATACCTTGTAGGTGGCCTGCGCTCTCTTGTTGATCTTCTGGGAGATAAGCGAGGTTGATCGTTTTGTTGCTGCTGAGCTGCAACATCTTTTGATTCGTTGTTAATAAGTTGTTCGTCTGGTGTAGATGAGCTTGGACCTTCAATAGGATCAGTTGAGTCGGGAACATAAGTGTTCGATGCTTCGAGAGTGTCCGACAATTCGACCGTATGAGCTTTGCCCTTTCCTTTGAGGTCGATAAACTCATCTTCGATAAAGACGATATTGGGTCGGTACTGTTACGGTCTCGTAACACTCCTTCCCCCTTAAGAACTGTCTTGGTCCTCTAAGACAAAATCTGGATATAACTGTCGAATTATACCGCCTCTTTCCCAAGTGGCATTCTCAACTGACTGATCATTCCACTTGATTAGATATTCTTGATATAGGGTATGACGAGTCTGCGTCTCCCTAACATTGAGAACACTTTCTGGCTCATGTGGAAGTTGCTGAGAATCCTCGAGGGGAAATAGAACACTGTCCCTGACTAGATTATCTGATCTAGTTAAAGCCCTTCGTAACCGACTGACATGGAAAACTTGATGGCTAGCACCATACAAATAATGCCGCCAAGTCTTAAGGGCATGAATAATAGAAAAAAGTTCCTCCTCATAAACACTATATTTGGTTTGAACGGGCTCGAGATTTTTACTTTCGAACGCTACTGGTCGTTTGTTTTGGTTCAACACCGCACCACAAAAGACTGATTTGGGTCTACGACTTTCAATATTGGTGCTGTAACCAAGGTTGCTTTGAGAGCATCAAAACACTTCTGTTGCTTTGGTCCCCAAACGAACTCTTTTCCCTTCCCCTTAAGAAGATTTGTCATAGGAATTGCTATCTGAGCATAATCCTTGACAAATCGTCTGTAATATCTTGAAAGTCCAAGAAAGACCTGAAGATCTATTATACTGTTTGGTCTAGGCCAACTGAATATGGCTTTGACCTTATTTGGATCCATTTAATCCCATCTTTGGAAATAATATGGCCCAAATATGCTATTTCTTCGGTAAAAAACTCACATTTAGGTTTCTTTGTGAATAGCTTATGCTTTCTGAGCAAACAGAACACCTTTCTGAGGTGAGCCAAATGGTCTTTCTTAGTCTTACTGTACACTAAGATATCATCTAGAAACTTTCTGATAGTCATCATTTTTGTCCTTTTCTTCTCCGTTAAAGATTGGTGGTTTCAGATCTTCAAATAAACTGGGGTTTATTCTGGTATCTCCCAAAGGGGTAGGAGCTGCGGGAGGTACAAGTAACGGAGTTACAATAGGTAGTGAAACTGAAGCTGAAACTGGGGTAAAAATTTGAGTAGGAGGTACTAAATTAGCAAATAGGCTTTTAAGTTTGCAAATGATTTATTCTGTTTCGTTTGCATGCCGTTTAAAGTCTGTTTTAAATTAGTGACCTCAGTTTCTAATTTTTGAGACTGTTCTTTAGAAACAAAATCATCTTCATTAAAAGTCTCAAATTCCTCATCAGCATCCATTGCTACTTTTCTCTCTTGAAAACGAAGAGCTTCCTCTTCGAGCTCATCAATGGCATTTCTTGGGGAAATTGGAGTTTCCTCGGGAGTCATCATGTCGAAGTTCGAAGAAAGTAGTAAACGTTAAACAAATCAAAAGGAAAAAGAGGGAAAAAAAGACTTAGCTCTTAGTGAGCCCCTCTCGTCAATGGAAAATCAAAGAACACCCCTCAGCCTGCAAACGGTTGTGGACTTTACAGGTTTAATTCTTGGCTTTTAGCTTGCTGGAAAATATCTAATCCGCATGCAAGGACTTCAGGCGGTTGCTATTCTTTCGCTCCAAGGTAACTTTGTTGGAACAGGAACCTCGAAGATGTGTGTATCAAAACTTATTTTGATTGGAAAAATAACGCCTTCCACTGAAATTTATTGCATAGGATGATTGCCAATTTGTATGTTGGCAATAGGAAGGCAAAAAAGACAGATTTCAAATGCTGAAAAACAGGCTGAAAAACTCGCTGGTTCTTTTTTTTGACAGAGAACAGCAATTATTTCTTCTGCAAAAGCGCTGGACAGAAATGAATAAAGCGCGCCAAATCCGCCTACTGAGAGTGCGCTGGTTAACTGAAAAGTGTGCCTTCATGCACCCCAGAAAATATCTGCAAACATTTCGTTGGGAAAGAAGACAAAATGCGCTGACAAATCAGAGATTTTAGCACTGAAAAATCCGTCAATGGGCACTGAAAAACCCTGCTAAAAGTGCGCTGGAAGTCCCACAGATCCAGGAATGGTGCTAAAAGTGCGCTGGAAGTCCCACACCAAAACACTGAAAATTGCCCTCTTTGAATGCGCTGGAATCCCTCTGAAACGTGCTCCAAAATCTGGTTGGAAAACACCCACAAAGATGTGTAATGAGCGCTGGAACAGCAGTAGAGAGGGTGCCCAATCCTCTTGAAAATTCTCTTCTCTTTCAAGCTGAAAAATCCTACCTTATGGGCGCTCAAAAATCGGATCCAATCTTCCTCTCCAAGCTCGCTGATAGAAAAGAGATCACCTATGGAAGACGTAGAGGATGCCACTACCACAATGTAGGCAAAGATCGTCTGATCCACCCAGCCAATGCACTCTCTTATAGAATGCCCCTCCTAGCCCAGTGTGAGTTTGCATGGAAACGGTAGGTGGGAGCTACTGCCAACACCCACTGTTCCTGCTGCATGCACTAGATTATTGTTGCATGTGGGGTCCCAGTCCATTAGTGATGAATTGCATGGCCCCAGATTGTCATGCATGCGGCAGTCAATCTTGTAGCAGACGAAAGATTGATGAGAGATGAAGGAGAAACAAATGGAGAACATGAGAGGGCCCTTTTCCTGCAAGTGCGCACGTCACACAGCAAGCTTTTGCTAGCAACCAACACTAGCAAATCCCTAGCGTGTCTTAAGAAATGAAGTTAGGTTTTCAATCCTCTACTGAGAATCATCATGTGTGACCATCCTTTCCACCTAATAAAGTACTCAAGGATAATGCGATCCCCGAGCCATCTTTCCCTCTAATCCAATACTACCTCAGGTTCTAGAGGAACATTGGATGAAAGGTCCTCAACTGCCCTTGGCTCTCATCTGGATTCTATACTAACTATAAAAGAGTCGAGAGTCGAGACTGAAGTTGTAAAGGCTCACCGAGAACTAACCTGACATGGTATTTACTACCTACTGAATAAGCTACAATTTGCCACAGTCTAGAAATCAGACTCAATACCCAACCATATTGGAAATCCATGCTCACTCCCAAGTCTGGGAGTTTGCACCAGTATCTAGACACTAACTGTGGCATCCTCTACCATTAAGGTCCCAGTCCACTAAGGTCCCAGTCCACTAGGCAAATGCCTTGCCTGATCTGAATGATTACTTAATGAAATACAAAACCCTAAAACTGGTTTGAACAGTTTGATTTGAACCTGCCAAACCAATTTGAATGTAGTTCGTACCATCGAATCGGCCGGTTCGAACTGGCAGTTCGAACCGGGCATCTAAACATTCGATCTTAATAACATAGTTATTCTTACTAGTCCTTGAAAAGACCCTAGAAGAATTCATGGAAATGCTTGCCCACCTCTTATTAGAAATTTCAAATGGGTGCAACAATTCACATGCTCTCAAGCATTCAACTTTATTATGTTGACATTTTCTTTTTATCTAGAATATAGTCCTGTAGCATGGTTTTCATCTTTGGCTAGTAGAAATTCCTTTGTATTAATAGGTTTGGGCTATGCCAAGATGACCTATACTTGGAGAATCATAACATTTATACATGATTTGTCACCTAATACTATCATTCTTCGGCACAGACTTTTCTATCTTGGAACAACACTGTCCTTTGCAGAGTCAGACCATAGGGTAGTTTTGTCGGAAACACATCTTTAAGCATACAAGAGAAAGTAGTAACATTTGTTGTTATTGCCTTCTACTTTACCCCCATCAGAAGGAATTCTTAATGGAGTACAAATCTCAGGACTAAGATGTCATATACTTTTATGAGCAGAATTTATTACATGGTTTTTATAGTACATATTTAAAGAACAAGATTTACCTTAAAGCCAGTCATAGTTTAGAGTTGGTCCTTTCCACATTTCTTGGTTTGATGCCTGCACCTGAAGTGTTTGGATTCAATCTTTTGAAGACCTTCAAGGTGCTAGTTCTAGACAATGGGCCAACAACAGGGTGCAAGTCAAGACTCAAATCTGTAGTATCACGTAGCACCTGTCTATTATTTTTCCCATAAGAGATCATTGTAGATTTTATATAGCCGCAAGCATTAAACAGGGGCACATCCCACGAGGTTGATAAGTTAGATTCCTTAGGGTTAAGTCTAAGGTGTTGCTCCTCCCCTCAACATGTGGTAAAGTCTACTCTTAATATGTTTGTGTTCTCGCATCAACTATTGTTTATACTTTCTGTGTGTGTTGTGAGGGTAGTAGCATACTTAGTATTAGAGCAAGTGCTGGATCTTGTGCCTTTCTGTTGGATTTGCATGGGAAATGATTGCTTGTAAGAGACTCATTTTTCACAAGTGAGACGGAGAGAGAAAGTGCCTTTGTACTGTACTTATGGTGGCATGCATGGAGGGGGGTTTCATGTGGTACGTAAGGATGTGCCATGTATTGTGTAGTGTGAATTCTTCATATATTTGGGAAGTGTGAATAAAAACCATAAACTAGCTAAAAGTGTGTCCTGGAAAGTGCAGTCCTCTACACTTGTGAGAGATGTATAGTAAAGAGCTAGAAAGGCCAAGAGTTGCACATTTTCTGAAATTTCTAATTGCAAGGTGGATCAAATTCAGGGGTTAGACTTCCAGGCGGGGAGGTGAATGAATATGGTTCAAAGAGTCAGCAAGCAGGGGGGCGGAGGGGGACAATAAGTGTTCTCACATGTTTTTCATTGATATATAGCCTACATGTGTGAACAACAACCTTTATTGTAGTTTGAGAAGCCCTAGAGCCAAGAATGAATGATTTAAGGTATTTAGGCAGGCTATACAGGGTACCAATTGAAAATAGAAGAGTGACTAGGCAGTCCTGGTTAGTATCAGATTTGTTTTAGGTTGGTGATTATCAGGTGAGAAACTTGTGTTTGCAAAGCCATACCAATTTGGTATCACCAACGGTACAACGAAGACAGGATTCACAGCTGAGACACTGTCATATGTGACGATTACAGATACAGATAGAAGAATCTCAGGGGTTTCAGTTGTTTGGACAGCTATTCCATATCCTGGGAGGTTCAGCAACAGGCTACAAATTGTACCCGGCCAGCACACACCCCATATGAGATTGTTGAAGTAGGTTGAACAAACACAGAATCAGACTAGCAGGTTAGCACATGTGAATATGTCAATTCGCAAATTGGCCAAACCAAAAGCGAATCAACAACAATAGAAAGTCGGCAGGATAGACAGCTTTTGCGGGGTGGTAATAGGGACATATGACAGTGCTGCCAAAAAAGTACAGGTCTGAGACATGCAAAAGCAGGAGGCAAAAAGTGCAGCATATTTCAGGTGGCAGTAGAAGTCACGATGGACCATTTGTTAGATGATGCCAGAAAAGTTATAGTACAGTGTCTTGAAGAGTTCAAAAAGCTTTAAATCTAACAGTGTGGAGAGTGTGTTTGGGCCATGACCATTAGGAAAGGCCTGAGGCCTGGGCCTTCCCTCCGTAAGGCCTAAGTGTGAATTGTAGCTTCCACAACCTGAACCTTTGGTCACAATTGCCACCTGAACTTTCTGCCATAACTGCTTTGTGCTACATGTCTATCAGACAATGACTGTTGAACAGATCTTCTTTCATCATGCAACAAGGCAGAAGAATATTTTGCCATTAAAAATACTAAATTTGTGCCCTAGCAATTTGGAAAAAGGCAACATATATGTAGTTGCTTAAGGCTTGAATATGACAAGTAGTGATAAGTATAGAAGTCCACATAACAAGTAGTTACACTTATTAACTAGCCAGTGGTCACAACTTAATACACCATAGGCAAGAGTGTGCAATAAGTAAAATAAAAAGGACTTAAATGGCTCGCCAAAGGACAATCAAACATTTTGTAAGGTAATGTTGAGAATGAGCAAATGCCAAATACATTGTCCTTGAGTACCCTTGCTAGTACCCTTTAGTGGAAGAACACTGAAAGCCTAGAAATCATTGGTACCCTACCACAAAACACTGATGTTAAAAAAAAGTTGGATTCTTGAGATTTGGCCAAAGAAAGAATTTAAGGGACCAAGTATGAACTTTTATTGGAGAATTTTCTAGTCCAAGTATCTTAGTAACCACTTATCTTCTCATCAAGTTAGTATTGACACAATCAAACCATCCATTGAGGGTTCAATAGCCAATGACACCATCTATTCTATGCAAGTAAAGCCACATGTCTGAGTCTGAATAGACAATGATGTGTAAAGATAAAATCTATTCTAAGCTTCTCAAATTTCCACTTTAGGTATTTATTTCTCCATACATGGCTCAAAAGAGTATGTATCACAAAAACTAATTATATATTTTTATTATGTGTGGATTGGCCCCCTCTAGGTGCATAAGAAGCTCATTTGACCTACCATTACTCCAATCTATCATATAGGAAGAAAGTCCTAGATTTCAAGATTTTAACCTCTTGTCATCCAATTAACATTCTTTGTTCCAAGAAAGAAAAAATTTGAAAAGAGTATTATTCAAATATTTCATCATAAACAATTGGACTTATCGAATTCCCTAAATTACAGGATTAATAGTTGCTAGGAGTCAAGGAAAACCCATGCAAAATTAATGGGGTTGCAAATAAGTACTTATGAACATTCATACTAAAGTTCAAAACATGCTGAAATTTCTTGTATCAGGTGTCTTGGAATCCAGGATAGCCTAGGTAAGATATTCATGCTAATAGCTTCCTAGGGCCAACCAAACAATGTGTTACAATAGGGGATTACAAAGGACTGATTAAAAGAAACGAAAGAATATGTTTAAACAGGCACAACCCCAAAAGTACGAATTGAGGACAACCTTGTCGGTCATGCACCTCCACAATTAGCTACAGAGCTTACGATGGGATGGAAATGAACTGGATTAACATGTAGAGAAGATCAAAATGATCTTCGCTCAGCTCTCTACATCTGAACTGATGTACTTCATGAAATCACTACCCTCATCTTACCAGCTGCTAAGAATGCTCATTTTAACTTTCCTTGAGATGACATTCGAGAGAGCAATCAATCTCGTAGCGTACGAAAGATTGATGAGAGATGAAGGAGAATCAAACGATGACCAGGAGAAGGCCCTTTTTGTAAGGGGAAAGAATCAAAACAAAAATAAGCCCAAGATCGAGAAGACTCAAACGAAGTCTTCAATGAAGGGTAACTACAACAAAGAAACTTCTACCTGTGATCACTAATGATCACTGTCACAAGTCAGGACACACATCAGATAGATGCTGGTTTAATTTGACAATACCTTGCACACACTGCAAGAAAAAGGGACATTCAGCATATGAATGCAATTGCCCGTATTCACCCCATCACCACCTCTCTGATCTATTCATAACTTGATCTTAGAGATAATCCATAGCCACTATAATATATCTGGCATGTGTACTTTGAGCGGTTGGATGAATAAAGTTCATGGAATCAAGACCCCGTTTTTCAAATGGTGCTTGTGATAGAATTTAGTGTACTAGTTTATGATTCACTTTTGTTGGCCTGCGTGCCCTCTAGCACACATCACATCTTTGAGTGTAGGCCTTAGTGTCCTTGTGGATGGTAGGCCATCAATAGGCAGATTGGAAGTTTTTTTTATTATTGTAATATCTATTGCGAAGTGCCCTCTGGCCCATAGCTTGTGTGACATGGACACGATATTGATTGGTTTTAAGTGATATGATACATCTTCTGATGATATTATCCACCTCTTGTCGATATAATTGGCCGATAGTATTTAATAAAGTCGAGCTTTGAGAACAAGCCTTTTTTTTGCGCTTTGGATAAGGATCAATTAGGTTGGCCATGCATCGAATATCCAACTATGTCCACAACGCAATCTAGTATGGCATCCACATAAAACAAAGTTGCATCCAGTAATTCATCATCAATTGGAAGATCCTGCTAAGTTGATTCGATTCTAGACACATGATCTGCCATATAATATTGCTTGCCCTTGCACACTACCATGCGAAAGTTAGACTCCAATAATAAACATCGAGTGATTCGCTTTGTGTTTCAGGTTTTGTTGAGTGGGTACAACAAGGGTTGATGATCATTGTAGAATGCTACATTTGTCTATTAGGTAATGGCGAAACTTTTTTTTACCATAAACACCATTGCCAAGGCTTCTTGCTGATAATTCATTGAATAATTGATTTGAACATCATTAAGTTGTCAACTCTGAGTCATATAAGAAAGCCTTTCTTGTGCTTGCTTGGATGGGTTAAAACTACTCCTATAGCATACTTTGATGCATTTGTATGCACATGAAATTTAATTGTCCAATTGGAAGGCCATAAGATAGGTCTAGATATCAGTGCAGCTTTTAGCTTCTTGAATGCTTGTAAGATTTCCTTTGTCCAATGTGGATCAATTGTCAACTTGTAAATAGGACATGCCAAATCAGCAAAGAATAGAATGAAAATTCTATAGTTATGTCCCATAAACACATAAACCTCACGAATCATTTCAGGTGGTGGAAGATCCATAATGACTCGTATCTTAGATAGATCGGTGGCATCCCATGTCTAGATACCATATCATAAAGGCCTAAGATTAGACCGTGTGTCACCCAAATATGACATTTTTATGGGTTTATACTTGAAATTTGTGACACAATGCTAGGACCTCTGCAAGATGTGAGAGGTGTTTATCACCGCACTCGTGTACACAAATATCACGAGATTTTGTAAGTACTCCTTGAATGCCCTTTGCATAACTCTTTGGAAGTTGCTCCAGGCATTATAGAGTTTGAATTACATTACTTATAAGCTTAAGTTTTCCATTTAGTGAGAAATGCAATCTTATGTTGATCTTCTTGCACAATCTTTAAGTCCTAGTTGTAACCATTGAATTGGTCAAGTCATCCAATGTATAACTTTTAAAGTTTTTCAACAATGACGTCGTGCTCTGACTTTTTGTTGGATTCTTTTTTCAAAAGATTTATCTTGGCTCCATTGGTTAGCGATGATCCCCTACTATTCTCTTTGGCCCTAGATGATGAAGTGAAAGCCCAATTTGAAGCAATTTGAGCAGGTATATCGACAATCATCCATTTTTCTCGTACATCTTTTGATGTTGCCACATATCCTTTTCATGTTAGCTTCATGATCTATGATGCCTACATCCATAGAGAAAATTGTTGGAATACGCTCAGAACTGAAAAGAATCCAAATTACTAGATTCTTGTATGGAATACCTTCCATCTGCATTACTTTCCAAGATCCAAATCCAATTTCAAAACAGAGTTGGTTCCATAAATGGATTATCAATCTTGCCACTACTTTTCCCTTAGAATCCTCGAATTCTCGAAATTCTAATTCACATTGGGGAAAAGGAAATCAAATTCCCAGAGGCAATCTTCTTAAATAATTCCCAATTTTATTTTCACTTGCAATTAGTTATACTTCAGGAATTGAATGTAAATTAAAAAATTGGATCCTTGAAGACCAGCAATCATCTACATATCAGACTTCCACTCTTTTTTCCCCTTCCAAAAATGGTTCAGGTTAACAAAACCCCAGATTTGTACTAGGAAAAAGTTCAATTTGGTATCGCTAACTTTAGCACTATCACTCTGATAGTTTTGATTTGTTCCTTAAGTGCCGCATTTAATCCCTGGCAAATCCTCTTATAGACCAGCATAAAACTGTTCTACTAGATTTACATTATTCTTGGTCCTTATTGATCCCCAGAACAAGAAATGCTTCATAATTGACAGATTCTCAAAATCTTCAACTAAAAGTGAAGGGTACAGTGATCTTAACAATCGACTGATTTCAACTCAGTAAGATCATTTACTTTATAAGTCATTTCTATTTGATCAATAACCAAAGAATTGGAACAAATCGAAAACGTCCATGGTTTCTTCAAATTTTACGTAAACTGGGATTTTCATGTTCCATTCAATATGGACCTAAACTGTGAAAATCGACCAAACATCGACTTGACAGTCTCACAATTACCATCTCATATTGGAAGGATTCTGAAACATCCATCATGCATCCTACATGACATGCAATGATTTAAAAAAAATCAATTTTTACGTAAATTGCCAAGAAACTGGGAAATTAGCACTGAGATTCACAAAATCAGTTCGAAATGGATCAATTGTGAAAATCGATTAAAATGATCAATTTATCAAATTCACAGGCATTGTCAAATATCAAAACTCGACATGCACTGATTTTTTTTCGGAAAAACGGAAAAAATCCCTTAAAAGCTATTTCTCTATTAGTTTTTAACCTCTACTTTTTAGAAATTTCTTATTTACGAGACAATTGAATTGAGATTCATATAATTTCTTCCAGTGTAGAACTAGGTTTTGAAGGACTATTTAAGTTATATGAATTCATGTAGCTTCCATTTTAGGTTTGTGAATATAGCTCATAATCAATTGATGTTTTCATTCGATTAAATGGAATTTAGACTTTCTGAGCCCAAATTATTATCTCTATTTGATAGTTGATTATTGAGAGTAATGTTTCTATCACTCGGGATAAGATATTTTATGATTTTAAGGAAAAAGTCCAGTTTGTAATAGTACTGAATACTTATTATTGACTTTTTCGAATCTTTGATATCTTATACGTTGTCTCCAGGGAACTTTTTAATCGAAATTGTGAAATTTCTTTTAAAAGGGGGAGAAGAAAATGATAGGAATCAGACTTTCATGGGATCAACTGAAGGAACTTTGTTGTCTCCTGCCATCCGAATTGCCGATACCCGGTATGGAGTCCTCTCTCCTTAGACGCTCTGAGTGCTATTTCTTCTAGTAAAAGACGCTATCCCATAGCTTCACCGGATTGTGCATTCCTGCATCACCTGGACACTCTGATACCAAGTTGAAATTCTTTTAGAATCTAGTGCAGCATGCAGACCACATCAATCAATCACCATAGCCACTCCTCACAAGCTCTCAAAGATGGCACAGAAATAGTTATCAGATTACAGGAAAAGATTGTACATATAGAATATTCACAAACTGCATGAAAAGGCAGGTCTCCTAAAATTGGCCTACTACCCAACATGGCCAAATTCGATTGACAAACTCAGGACATGTCCCTGAGTATAGAAAGTACTGTATATCACTCTATACAGGCTAATTTTTCCTATGTGTGGCTACTCGGCTAACCCAAGTAGCCGGCTACGGGATCAGTGCCCGATCAATATATCCTAACGGATCACGTCCCAATCACAACCATATATAGTAAATCAAATAAACTGTACACTAATTATATCATCACATTTAGAGCTTATACTAATGAATCAGATTAGAACTGATTTCTAACTGTATGGCGAGTACTTCTGGATTTTTTAGATGGTGTTTGTGATAAATCAAGGAATGTCCATAATTGGATGGTTGTTCTTCATATCATTGTATGGAATTGGCTTGAATAGGCTGATATGAGGGGCAATCATTAATAGGATGCATAACTCTACAATGCTGGCACCAAATGTTTTGTCATCTATAATACCTGAGCAAGGGGTAGCTGACAAGGCATATTACTTTGGATAGATGTCAAAGTATCTCAAAGCTCCTCTAATCCATCGTGGAAGGCCTACTAAAAACCAGATGATCCTCACCATAATTTTAAGATGACTTTAACGGGTGCAAAGGTCATTTAGAAGGCCATTCTCCATTACATAAAAATTCTTCCACATCACATGTTGAGGCAAGTGCACCTTATTATAGCACAATGCCTAGCGCTTTGTTTTTCTTTGTATTCTAGAAACATCTTTAGAGGTAGAATTACATATTCTAAGTTTAGAGGCAAACGTTGTTGTGAGCCTTTCCACAACTTTCATGTGGACAACCTTTTATAGAACGCATACCACATGAAAATTTCAACAGAATGTCTATGTAGTCAGCTTATAATGTCAGGATGCCACATGGCCCATGCATGATTCACATTGGACCAACCAATAAATTTTGCATGTGTGGTAGCCCGACACTAGATGTCCACATACACATTGCATCCACAAGTATTTGAATTTATGACAAAAATCCATAGAGTATGAAAGTCTTGTGAATGTTTACATATGTTAGAATGAAGTACTTATCTGAACTCACAACTCTTCATAATGGCCTTCAAAACTTATGTGATAAGTGTAACTAAAGAAGAAGAATGATGAACTTTTTTTGAGATTTAGATGAAATGTGAAAAGTTGTTGTGGTGAAAATTTATTTTTCTAAGTCCATTTAATAAAAAACAGGCTTATATTAATGGCAAAATAAAAAGTTCTTGGAAGTGTCCTAGAGCATGATAAGCATTATGTCAAGTTGCTTGATGTTACTATTGGTCACACATATAGTTACTATTGGTCATAGATATAGTAAATCAAAATGACAAATCCTTGAAGATGAATTAGAAGTGGAAATAGCTTTCATGCTTAATAAATGCTTAGAGGAACTATGATATCGTATTTGAAGGCACGATTTCAAAATACAATAAAGTTGTCACTAAGAGAGTGTGTTGGAAATAACACATGTATTTAACTTTGGATGTAAATGAACGTGGTCCAATAATGAGTAGTAATGTAATAAATAGGCCAAAGTGATAAATTGATACTCATAATATGAAAATCACTATGAGGTGAGGAGCATCAAGAATGTCTCTCTAGGATAAGTGTATTCCTCATATGGATTGAGAGTGTAGGCATGGCCTACCCGCATCCAATGACTACACAAATTCATCCATCCATATTCACAAAGTATTTAGATTGTTGGATGAGGCTCGTGCACCCTCAAGTCTAGTTGAGGAATAAGCTTCTCTCTCTCTCTCTCTCTCTCTCTCTCTCTCTCTCACACACACACACACACACACACACACACACACACACACACAAACAACTATTGCTTTTGTAGTGTTCATTATGAGAATCTTAATTCTTATTATGTTGTGTAATGAATTGCTTCCGCTTTTATGATTGTTAAAAGAATGTACACCCTAAAAATCAACAAAGACTTATGGCTCAATCTTGTGTGCCTCATTTTCTCACTTTTTTTTGACATCAATGCACAGCAACATACCTAAATCATATGGGTATTAATAAGGGGACTCCAACACATGCTTATCCTATTTTTAAGTAATGCATGTTATAAGCATGTCACACACAAAACATGCTTATCATAATGCTATACTTGTACCTTATATTTAGGACCCTTGACATCTTGCTTAGTTAAGTTCTATTTAATTTTGACCAGCCTTGCTCTCTAATAAGTGGCTTGTTAAGGCCTCATTTTCTTCTCCTCAAGGTTGGAGTCAATAGACTCTAGTGGGACTCACAATCATGACATACAAAAAAGCATTTTGACACATCTCACAAACTCGTTGACCACTTGAACAAAAAGTCTTGCCTTGCACTCGAGTTGGACAAGGATACACATGCTCAACCTAAAAGCTATATCTAGTTAATTTCAACAACTAAATACAGACTCAAGATGAAACTGAGATAATTTAATTTCTCGGTCAAAAATGAAAGAATAAGGCAAATATAGTTAATGAACTTGGATACTCTAGAAAGTCTAGAAGTTTGGTAGATGCAAAGCCACTTAAGGTACTTTGGATTGGTTTGTTTTATTCATCTTGGTTTCCAAGCCGGGCTAGAACTTGGGATCACAAAAACTTTGGATGCCAAGCTAACCAACTAAGTCATCCCTATTGGATGAATACTTGGTTTGTTTAAAGACAAAAGATAGTAAACATGATCATATTCCTAGTTGAGTGATGTAGAACAGTCATGGCCCAACAAATTTGAAGAATTGGATGACATCTCCAAGGAGTTGTTTTTCTGTAGCTCTTCATAAGACATACCCTTTAATAATATCTTATAGAGGGAGAGTTGACATATGCCATCTATCCAACACCCTCAGCCAATGGTCTATTTTGTGAGGCAGCAATAATTGTATTGTGCACTAACATCATTAAGGACAATATTCACACTGTACTACATCCACATTGTAGGGTGAGCCATTTTTATAGCCGCATGCTCCTCAATGTCCACTTCCAATGCAAGACCGACGCTTGGGATGGGGTCTTGATTTCCAAGATGACATCATTATCTAGCTTGGCTTTAAAAAACTCACTTTCCACGCGTAGTCCATAGTCAAGCTTAGGTCGTCCTTGTCACAAGTAACACCCCCATCCAAGTGGACTACTAACTAGACTACGATCGAGGACAAATGTTGAGCTCTTAGACCCACGAAGTTCTGGTGATCAATACATCACTCTTATCCACCTAGACTAGGGCCGAGGACAAATGTTGAGCTCTTAGACCCACAAAGTTCGGGTGATCAAGATGTTTGGTGGCCTGTTAGGTTCAGGCCCTTTTAGCTCAAGTGCTCAAGTGGGCTCATACATACTTTCTCCTGGGAACTTAGCTTCTTGTAGGCCACAAGCGTCTCATCATTAGGCCTAGGGGCCAGGGCCCTGCCCCCTGTGGTCGACGTCTCCTGCTCTGACATCATCCGTGCCCTAAACCATCCATCAACACTCAAAGAGCTGTCCACCGTCCACTCTACTCTCTCTCTCTCTCTCTCTCTCTCTCTCTCTCTCTCTCTCGGGATCTCGATCTCCGGTCTCTTGGATTATCCAGTCTGGAGTCGCGAATCTACGAGAATTCATTCACCGTTCACGTTCTGGAGAATTATCGAGTCTGGAGTCGGGAATCTGCGAGAATTACCAGCATTTCGCCGTTAGCCGCTGATTGCAGGGAAAGAAATGATTCCAATTGCGATACTTGTGATCTCGGACAACACTCGTCAACAGCAGTTACATAGGGAATTTTTATAAGTTCTACCTCCGTCAGCAGGGTCCGTTTCGACTGTGCTGGTATGTAATTATTCCAAATTCCCCGTTACCGCCGACCGCGCAGTCGCCGCACCCAGTCCAAGGTCTAAAGTCCAAGATTCTATACAACTGTGGGGCATGAAGAATTTGGAGATGAGACACTTACCTACGGCATGATTGTGTAGAGCTAGAGGTTTGTGCGTAATTTGCACGCTCAGATGATACAATATAATGGCTGAAGGTTGTCTTCTGTTGCTAGATAATTTCGTTGGGAAGGCTATGATCTATCGGATATCCGTTTACTTTATCTAGGCTCCAGCTCAAACGAACTCGCAGCTTGCAAGAAAAGTGAGGGAACATTCTTAACTTCTTCTTCCGGAATGTGAGGCCCAGCTGTATAGGATATCCAATAAGTTTTTCGGCCTCTCTAGAGTCTTGTTCAGAATACGGGTGAATGATGAATTATGATTAGATTCGGTGGCTCCTGCAAGTGCAAACTTGATCAGACAGAAGTCATGGTTTCTGGTTTATGTAATGTAGACAGTTAAGGTTGAAGCAGCAAGCGACTAAGATGCAAAAGCAAATTAAATTACTTGCTTCAGATCAAGTTGCTGGATTATCGCCCGGTAAAGTTAAGACATGAGCAGTCATGGTTTCTGGGTTCTTGTTAATGTAGACAGTTGAGATCGAAGCAGCAAGCTACTAAGATGCAAAAGCAAACTTGCTTCAGATCCAGCTGTTGATGGATCATTCCACGGTGTACGTTGCAGTACGTCGCTTTTTCAAAAGTTAATGGCAGGTCAGCCAGTTCCTGGCATCTGGCTATGGCCAGGGTAGCCTTACGTCCATGTGATCCGGCTTCTATCTCTCTTTTAAATTCTCACCTCTAGCGTTGATTTTGCAGAAAATCTTATTGCCAAGTTCCCCCACTGGTCAGCTAAATGCAGTCCCAGCTTTCGGCAGGCTTTCTAGAGTACTTGTTTAAGTGGCCATGGTTTGATGTAAATTTGTGTGCCGCTTAATTACGGAGCGCTCAACTGTCAGCTTCTGAGAACTACTTTGTACAGCTCTTGACACTTATACATCTGGATATGTGTTGTGTGTCTTTCTAAATAAGTTATTAGACGGGAAAGCTCAAATTAGACTTTACTAGATAGTCTTGCATAGTGTATTAAACGTCTGCATGGTTCGTTATTACTCCTCTACACAATTTGATGATTGATTTGTTAAGGTATAGTGACCTGCTAATGATCGTCTACCAATTATCAGATACAGCGTCTCTTTCTACCGCCAATAGCGTCTTGCACTACCCCTAATTTTACGATTTAAGTGTCCGGCAGCCGGCTCAAGCCTCAGACAGAAACGAACTGTAAAAGCTTGTTAGTCGAATGCCAAAGGGTGACTATTGATCAGCGTGTGTTCTCTAGAATTTTCCCGCACAAGTTTGTCAAAATTGGAGTATCTTACGTTTGAAGTTTCTAAGATCTCCAACAGAATTTAGATGCTGTCTTGTGCTAGTCTAATTAAAACATTTTAGAAATGTAGGCCTCGTACGCAGATGCTTCCTGGAACCTATTTGTCTCTATTGTAGGCTTTACGGAAATAATTACATACACACTTATATTACCTGCCGAATCATCTATCAATTGCATTTCAGAAGCCCACAGAGGTCTTGACTTTCCGTCTTTGTGTTGACAACTGTTAATGACAATTATATTATGCCTTTATCACTGTCGCTTCCTTTGACCTTGAACAGTTGTTTTACATATGTTCCTTTTGTTACATAACAGGCCTCTCCTCCTAGTTTATATTCAAAAGGGTTTAGTAGAATGAATAGCTATCATCCTTGCAAATTATTTGATACTGTTCAAGCTCTTGTTTCACTTGCCTTTCCGACTCATTCTGAGAACTTTTTATCTCTTTATAATATCACAAGCATTTCGGTTAATCGATTAGATATTTTCTAGGTGGCTGATTCTTGAGTTTAAGTTTGTTGATAGTTTTGATAATTTCTATCGTGATAGATTTTGCTAAGCCTTTTTGGCGCACAAGGTCTTCCTTCTAAATATGTCATATTGCAATATCGGATTCGACTTTCCAAATTACAATGTCCAAAATATATCAAATTTCCAGGTAAGCTCCTCAATCTGGTGGTTTACAGTCATCTCTAGATGATTTAGAGTTGATATATTGGTGTTAAATTAAAACTTGTTGCAATCCATTTGAAAGCTCCTCAAACTCGTCATGTTTTACATTGGAATATTCCTAGCCTATAGAGTGATATTGAAGGTGTTGAATCGAGTTTTGTAACTCGATGTTGCTTTTTTTAGGTAGTTCAATGAAAATGCTTTATAATGACGGGCTGTTCTGAATTTTCTTGGATTATTTATGCAAGATATATGTGCAAGCATAGTGCAAAAATTTGCTTTCCTTTTGTGATTTTGTGAGCAAACATGTTTGTTTCATAATTCTCAAACACAATAATATCCTGGAGGCTGGGTGGGAGTAAGTGGTAGCTCGATTCGAAACATTTTAAACCTTTCAAAAACTGATAAGGTTCAAGGTTGTACTGTAAATAAACATAAGAGTTGCAACGTTTCGCTTAATTCGTAGATGATGAGTCTTGTGCGTTTGGTCTTTATCTTGTTTGCCGATAGACTAAAGAGGCAGACTGCAACGTTGTTCAGCCCGTAGGGTTTAAAAGTACAGCTTTAAATATTATTGGCATATTCTAATTTCGTGAAGAAAATCTTCCTTCGAAAGATGAAATATCTCATGATTTTTAACAGACACGGTAGTATTGTTGCAGTCCTGCTAATTGGCACCTTGATGTGACAATATTACCAGGTTATAAATTAATATGCTTGTAAGTTCTGATCTGTCATTTGGACAACATGAGGTGAGGACGTTCTGTCCTAGTTAAGATTGTTTCGCCATGGACCATGATTCACGATTCACTATCCCATAGTTCCTATATCCTGATTCCTAGGATGTCAGAGACTGGAGCTCCATATTTTAATGTTAGTGTTATGTTTGCTTTTTGTTCTCTGTTTTGTTCCTTATGTTTTGCATTGGATGCCCGAGTCAGTGAAATTTGGCAAGGAATGAGTAGTAACGCTTACGTTTCTATCAGCTTGTAATTTGTAATAAAAGCCTGAATATTTCTAGTTAATCCTGTAAAAGCATACCGAGTCAAGATGTCCGAATAGAGGACAAAATGACATGGCAAAGGGATAATCATGATAGAAATCAAACGATCGACAGCTGAAGAAAACAAATTGCTATAGAAAATCCAGATGGTCGGCATACCAACAATGCAAGGAGACAAGAAGGTGGTATTGATCAACGTCATTATGGGCATAATCGGGCTAAGCAAATCATTTGTCATGATACAAAGTTTGAGAAAAGCGAGTCTGAATATGACTGCAATATGTTGCCTCAGAGATTCCTCTGCAGATTGATTCCGGAATTACGTTGTTCTGGACAGCAGTTCACCGAGGGACAAAGAGAATGGTTTCTGACAGTGGTGACACGAAGGGATAAGGAATGGCTCTCCTCCATAGCAATCCCACCATTAGAAGCTCCTCCACGATGAAATTTCACGTTTTCCGTCAAAAACAAATCGGTCATTTTTCTAAATTTAGGAACGATCCAGAATCCAAGATTGTTCAAGAAACTATGTTTCATTTGCAATCCGTGGATTCCCTATCAATTTTTGCAAATAAGTTTTGAGTTCAAAATCACCCTTGAATGTTTTCGAATATAAATGAAAATCCATTCCACCGTGAAAATATCCTCTCCATTAAACTTACCTCCCCCGCTGAACTATAAAAGTCCATGATCATACATAATAAAGAATTTTCATCAACCATCGGCCATAAGTATTGTACAAAATAATGCTACCGTTATATATCCGGTCTTGTACGAAGCATGGGAAAATCTCCCACATTGAGTACAAAACATGTTTTGCTAATTCTGAAATTTTCTCCAAATGAGATAAATAAATACGTCAAGGCATAGATACGTACATTAAAGGAAAAGCATTTCAAATCAAATTTTTCTCTTAGAAAGAACTTCGTTAAAAAATAAGCTTCAAGATGTTGGTTGTTTTCAGAAGTTTCGATTGTTATAGCATGGTTATACTAGGGTGTAATTGAATGTTCCACTTAGAAATTCTACTGTACACGTCCGCACGCTAGCTAAATCTTAGTGCGTTGATTCCTTGAAAGCTGCGTAAAAGCTGGGGCTGCTGGGCAAATCATTGCAGTGTGGAAGGCCACATCGATTGTTTAAGTTTCCACAGATAAGTTCCAGAAGTGACTTGCTACGTTCTTTACTGTGTTCATAACGACGCAGAGTTCAGAACGTAGAAGCTTAAATTCGTTCAATACGTGAATCTTTGGCTTAGTCTCTGCTGCTTCTTTAGTTAGCCCTTCATTGACCTGATCATGCTTCAGAGTTCTGACGTAGTTTCTTGATCATAGAATGAAACAGATCACACAAGCCCTACTTAAATCTATAATGCCGTTTCTCGATTGTGGTCCGAGTCCGGTTCATCTCGCGTCCTGGAGTATCGAATGTCCAATACTTATAATTTGAGTCTGTGCCGTTCACAGTCTATTGCGGTCTGAGTGCTTTTTAGCTTGGTTAGCGATCTCGAGCTATAACAACTTTAAACATTTTGAGGACAACTATGTAGCATGGACCGCCAAGATTCTGGAGTGCGAGTAATCAAGCTTTCTTACCTTTTATGTGATTGGTGGTTACCTTAAAAATCTCCTTTTTAGTTTCTGTAAAGAGAAGAGTCGGTCTTTTCAATATTAACCCACAAATAATACCTGCTTGCATTGTGAAATTAAGGTTGAGCCTTTTCCTTGAAGAAGGCTATTTGGCGATGTCACAAAAACCAGATGATCAGGCTACAATTTATGTATTATTGAGTATTATAAATTACATGCGGGAAGCTGGGAGTCGGGACCTTAACCCTCAAAAACCACAGCAAATGCGAGCACTGACATCTTCTCACCTCTTGCTGCTAAGAATTTTGAAGTTCGACTCCAATAGATTGCTCCAAGGATAAATGAGCAGACAAATATAGTCCCCCCTAGTATGAGAAAGCTGTAGAAATGAGGAAAATCAATCTAAAGTGATGATTCTGAGTACAAAATATTCAGGTCAGTACATTAAACACTGTCTAGAATTTGGCTCTGAAACTTCACTGCTACAGTTGTTGGATGAGAGATAAATATCAGACTATTTCTAGATCTGAGCTTTGTTAATCTATAATATGTAAATATATGTATATACTTATTAATTTCTGCAGAAGTCAGTTCATAATATTCTGCAAAATCATGATCGATACTAAATTTTTAGAAATTATCTAAACTGATTATCGGCATCTGCTTCTCTGACATTCCTCAACTAGAAGTACAAATTTTCGCTTGTAAAAAGTTCTGTCCAGCAACTCGCTGCATTGGAATATGCAATCTCGTAGTATTGGATAGCCTTTCACTTGATTAATTTTCAATCGCGCTTGCGTAAAACTTAATTTAGTGTTTACACGTACTCAATCCAGTTGTACAATTACTGTCCAGATTTTCTAATATTTATTTTGGAACTTACTTATGGCTTAATGATTTCAGGATCTATCTCCCCAGATATCATATTGTCAGTCAATTTCTCCGATTGAGAGCTGTCAGGGCAAGACCGCCAGTTTTGCCTGGCTCCCTGTATGCCAACTCAGAAGCTCACCAAAAGATATGCTGGGTTCCATAGCTGGCATGCAGGGAGCTATGCAGGATCCGACTTTTGAGCTCACTACTCTGGCTTCTTTTAACATGTGAATGCTGTTGACTGTATTGGAATTTGGATTTGGAAATCGGGAGGTTTTCCTCTGTATTAGTGTCATCTGCCTGAGAAACAAGGAAAAGAGACGCTGCACTGCTCTGAAAACCGCCAGTCTGACCGCCTGTCTGAGACTGCAACAGGCAGCTTTCTCAAAAAAAATCTATTCCTTAAATAGATCGAAGGGTGTTAACTTTGGGAAAATTGGCATTTGTTTTGTTATGTAGAAAAGTTTATGTAGGGGGAATGGTCTTTTTAGTGGGATTTCACCAGATGAAACTAAAATTATGGCAAGATCTGTAGGCCCAGTAATGATTAAACTACTTATGAACCAAGTGTACAGGTCACTTTTTACGAGGTTGCAATGTGCTCTCCCAAAAAAAAATTGACATAAAAGGTGTTATGTGATGTCCCAAATTTTCCATGAACATTTCATGAGGTGAAATTTTACTTTTGAAAAGTTATATGGACTTCAAGAATTGTAATGTGTTACATGTAGCTTCCACAAATGATAATACTTCACATTCTATTTTTGTATTTTTTAACTCAATGCGAACATGAACCTTTTTAAGTCTAACAAAAATATTTAGAGGATTAGGTTTGTATGTAGGATTAATTGGTCTCAAATTAAATAATCTATGATGTGATCCTATGTATTATGACACGCATGCAAGGTTTCACAGGAAAAAAACGATATTAAATTTTTAGAGAATTTAGGTATTGCCGAATGGTCTTTTTAGTGACCTTTGCACCAAATTCAACGACCATGGATTGGTCTTGAGCCATAATTGAATGGTCGTTGGACCGGGTGCAAAATTGAGCAAATTTTTCCTAAGCGTAAAGGATTGTCTTGGCATTTTACATTATGACCAAAGATGTTTTTATTGTTCCATAGATTTTGACTTTTTTCGAAGTGCAATGTGTTGATCCATATTCTTACAAAACTTTTATGAGTGATAAATTGCTTTTGAAAACTTTTATGTACTAAGTCTTCAAGATTTCCTAATGTGTTGCATGTCACTTTCACAAATGAGAATCTAGTTTATATATTTTTTTGCGATCCATTTAAATAAAATAACTCACACACAAAGCTAAAACCATAATTTTCATAGAAATGAAAGTCTTTGCATAAGTCAATCCCCTTCAAACATATGAAGTAAAATGCCAAGACAATCCTTACTATAGGGGACAATCCTCAAGAATTTTTCAGTCTCAAATTAGATAATCTATGATGTCATGATGACATATATCAAAAAGTCAAGGTTTGAGAAAACTTTTACGAATTTAGTATGGAGGGCTTTGGTTCAGACGTTTCAACTGTGAAAATTTACATTACATTTCTAATGTCATAGAGTGTAGCTAATATGTGTTGGATTTATTTCCTCTACTCCCCTAAATTCTATGTTAATATGCTTCCATTCATGCTGTTGTATTTTACTTGTGTTGTCCCACAGTCTACATATTTACACGTAAAATAAGACAGGTGAAAAAGACGACAGTTGCAACAGTCTGCATTTTCACTCACTATTTATGACAGGTGAAAAATGCGACAGTTGCACAGTCTACATATTTACAAGTAAATTTGAATAGGCAAAAAATGTGAAAAATGCGACATTGCGTTTTTACATGCATTTTATGATAGGTGAAAAATGCGAAAAATGCGACACGACATTTTTACACAAACTTCATGACAGGCAAAAAATGCGACACTACATTTTTTACACGCAATTTAGGAAAGGCGACACTTGCGACAATTGCCTTTAAAAGGGCACAGATTGCCTTTAGGTAAGGACAAGGCCAAAGGCCAAAGGGTGTCGCAATTTTCGCATTTTCACGAACGTTAATTTTGGCGAAGCCCGACGTCGCAGCCTCCTCATGCTCGTTCTATGCACTGTGTGCGATCAGATTTGACAACAACAGCAGTCACCCACGATCTCCTACAGACGGCACAACCACTTTTGTTCCTTCTTCATTTGCACACCTGTAAAATTTATGTGTATAGTGAATACCATCTCGGTATTTCAGACATAAGCTCAAAACAAGCGTCGCATAAGCAAGATAAGTGATATATCAGTAAGCTTGATTTTGTAACATGTGAGACAGACTTAGTAGATGCTTTCACGCATTGATTCTTTCTTTCAGACAAATTGTCAGTAATAGGTTCATAACCTTTACAGATTGTAGTTAGCGTTGTGAGTACGCGGTTTCGCCCGCTATTGTCTTGTGCTCACTTGCATTATTGACTTGTATATTTTGTTATACTTAATCTGATTACAACTCTGTCTGTTTCTGCATCAGATTTGTGTCAATACTGCAATGCTATTCTATGTTCTGTCAAGCCATCTGATTGATTTGTCTGGTTGTCTGCTCATCGCTTCCGCTACCATCGCGCATTAAAAGCTTTAAAATTATCATATTCTTATGTTCGCCTACTAAGTCACTAGTAGTGCACGCATCGAGAGAAAGCCGAATTTTCTCCAACGTGGTATCAGAGTGATATGTTACTATTCTCTGATTATTTAGAGCTTTAATATCAGAAACCATCTGATTTCTCAAGCAGTTTTATGTCAGAGCTATTTCTATAGCCTGATAAGCTTCCCACAGAATTTGATCCTACTAGCCGATAGGATAACTATTTTCTCGTTTTGTAATTTAGCGCCAGATTTTCATACTTAAGTCACTAATAGTTATTCCTATCACCTAGATTAATCTTCCACATGGATTCCCAAGGGAAATCCAGTCCTATCATGAACAAGCTTAATGGAGCCAATTACCATCTGTAGAAATTTAAGATGAGAACCGTGCTAATGGCTAAGGAATTGTACAACGTTGTTACAGGTGTAGAGGGAATACCCGAAGCTGACGATGCATCAATCTCCAGATAGAAGCTGAAGGATGGCAAAGCATTTGCGCTGATCATCCTCAACATTTCGGATACTCAGATCGACCATGTGTCCGAAGCTCAGACATCTAAGGAAGTCTGGGACATCTTGAGCACATTATACGAAGTGCGAGATATAACTATCAAGCTACATCTCAAGAAGAAATTTTACTCTCTCAAGATGGCAAATGGTGATTCCTTGCAAAATCACATCAACCAGTTCAAGAACCTACTAAAGCAAATGGCTGTTGTCGGATTTGTCATAGACGATCAAGACGCAGTAATACAACTGTTTACAAGCTTGCCAAGCTCATACGACAGCCATCACGACACATCCAGAGTTGATTCTTTCAAGAGTCGTTACAATGTTGTTGCAGGAAGACACGCGGAGGAACGAAGCCTCCAGTTCCTCAGCTAATTCTCATGCCTTGTACACTAACAGAGGTCAGACTAAGCAGAAGAAGAAGAAAGGCCCGAAGCAATCAAAGCAAGACCAGAAACCAACACAGCACAAAGAACAGTCAAAATCGCAGACTAAGAAGAAGCTGTTCTGCAGATACTACAAGAGAAACAACCACGAGATTTAAGACTGTCGGATACTACAAGCAAAGAACAACAACAAGGGACAGTCAAATCAAGTGGCCAATGCAGTTACAGAAACTCCATAGCCTAGTCAAGAAACAGATTATGATGCCTTCATGACCAGCCATCAAGGAGCATCCAACGAATAAAAACAAATTGACTTATAAACACCTTTTTGAGGTTTTGAGGTCAAACAGACTGAATCCATGGTGAAATGAAAATGTATCTTGAAGGCCAATTTTGAAAAAAATAATATCCATCCGAAAAAAATAAATAATTTGGTATGTGAAAGACTAATGAAAGTGAGGTAGTCTTAGTTTGAATGTGAAGGGGGACACAAAAGTGGGTTGATTAAAATTCATAAACAATTTTCAAATTTGAAATGTACTTGGGCATTAAATGAGGCCTGCAAGTCTATGTCCCACCTAGAGCCCTAGCTGTTGTCCTATTGGAACCAAGGCAATGAATATGCTAGTTTTGCTCTACAAAGTACCTACAAAAGTCTATGGATGATGGGACCTATATTTAGCCCTTAACTCTTGCTCACCCTATGTGGTAACCCAAGGTAAAAGTGCCACGTAGGATTGATTAACACTAAACTAATTATGATTAACAAACCTGTTTAGGCAAGGAAGAGGCCCTTTTTGAGTCCAAAAAGGGCCCTAATGCTTGATTGGATACACTTCATCTGATAACACTTACAAGCTATGCGACCCCAATACCCAACAAATCTTGTTCAGTCAGGACACAGTCTTTATCGAGGATCAGTTCATCGACATCAAAGGCAAAGACATTGTTCTAGGAGAACCTTCAACGTCTGCCATTGACACGTCTATTCGAGCTTCAGGCTCAAGCATGTCCATCGTCGATCCACTATACGACAACGAGTCAGACCACACATGTGGGATCAGAGGGATGATCAGTACCACGAGCTCCCACTTTTTGTATATATAGAGCCACATTTGGCCATAAGCAACACCAATCTTGGTTCTGGAGGCAATTCTTGTCAATTTCATCATCTGTCTTGATTTTTCTTGATAGTTTTTGAGTTCCTATCATATTTTACTTTGATTTTAGGCTGGAGTTCGTACTCTAACAAGTTTGTGTAGATTGATAGATCAATTGTATCTAACATCCAATCACTCTTGTGGATAATTTTAGGATCCATTATTGGTCCAATTTTGTAGATTTTCACATGGTATCAGAGCCAAGTACAAGAGAATTTATGAAGATTTGATGGGGTTGATCCAAAACTAAGCCCGAATTAGCAAGTTTTTGGAAACTAGCTAATTTTGATGTGGCGAGTTGGATAGGATAGGTATACTCAAAATTTATGGACAAAAACTTGTTGTGGGCTGCAGGGGTACTTTTCACACGTGCTAAAATGTACAGTACCAGTTTTGGAACCTTATGTTTCAGTTTGATGCTAAATCTCCCAAATTAGCAAGTTTGTGGAAACTAGCTAATTTTGAGGTAGAGAGTTTGAATTGATAGCTAGATTCAATTTTTTTGAACCAAAACTTGTTGTAGGCTGTAGGTGTACCTTACACACGTGTGGGGCCATACAAAACCTATTTTGGTTGAGAAAATTCAAATTGATGCATAATTTGACTCATACACCCAAATTTAGAGATTTTTAGTGCAAATTCAAGCTTTTTTTTATAGAGATTCTATTCCTATGATTTGTTCTTGTATTAGATCATCCAAATAATTGATTTTGAAGCTTGATTCAGGTGCATTAAATGTGTTTCTCTGATTTTTTGAGTACATGTCAAAGTTGAGAGAGATATTGCCAAAAATCATAGATTAAGGAGTGATATGCAAGGTGAGAGGTTGAAATCCATTGTACCATCACTCTAGATTTGTTCAACAGTGATAGGGTCAAGTTTAGAAGCATCAATTTGCTAGAAAACATCTTTGGATCTGTCCTCCAAGTGAAACCTTTGAGAGTTTCTAGTGCATATATAGCATCCATGCAAAATCTTTTGTAGAATTTGACATAGATTGGCTTCAATTGAGAGTTCTAGAAAAGAGATTGAGATCCAAGTCACATTGTTCAACCCTACTCAATTTGTTTGAGTGCTTGTGAGGTTTGAAAAGAGTCATTAGGGTGTCTATGGAAAATGTGTAGAGAGAAATCCAATTCTTGTTGGATGAGAAATGTGTTGATCCTCTGAAACCAAGCTCTGGCAGATTGTTTCAAGCCGTAAAGTGTCTTACGGAGTTTATAGACATGATTCTTCATACCTTTCAAAATATATCCTTTGGGCTGGATCATGTAGATGTCTTCTTCTATAACTCCATTCAGATAAGCACATCAAGTTGATGCACTTCAATGTTGGCTACTACAACATACGATAGGAGGGCTCGAATTGATGAATGCTTGATTACTGGACTGAAAGTCTCACTGTAGTCAACGTTGGGGATCTGAGTGAATCCTCATGTTACCAGTCTTGCCTTCCTTTGATCAATTGCTCCATTGGCATCGTACTTGATCTTAAAGATCCATTTGCAATCGATGATATTGCAACCAGCAGGAGCTTCAACTAATGACCATGTTTGGTTCTTGATTAGAGAGGAATACTCTATGTCCATGGCTTCTCTCCAGATATCAGAGTCTGGTTGCTAAGTGTGTTGTAGAGCTACCTTTACAAGCTTTACTTCTGGTGCCACTGGCGCCAGGCCCCGGCGCCAGCAGCGCCCCTGTTGCTCCCGGTGCCACTGTGACCAGAATCCAGCCGACGCCAAGTTCCTATGGCTGAAAATCTTTGATCGGTTCTAGAGGAGTCCAGAGAGCTCAGATCGATGTGCAATCACCTCACACGATCTAGGCATGATTAAAGGAAGCCTGGGGATCAATAAAATCTAGAGAGAGAAAATGACTTTCTAGAAAGAGAAAATCCTAGAGAGAGAGAAATGTGCTTTACCAGCTTGGGTAGAGTGCATGGTATGAGGGGGGGTGCCGAATCACACCAATACTATAGGGGAGTGTGGGTTGCGACTCAGGGCGAGCTCCAACCAAGTCTTAGTCTCCCTTGCTAGAATGTTGTCATGGCTCTCGCCTTGGCATGCTAGCGCCCCGGAGACTAGGGTCGGTCACACACTTGAAATGTAACCTTCTCAGATTTATCAATAAAGTGGGATTTTTCTCAAACTGACTCTGATTACCTTCTGGGTTTCAGTGTTTGGTAAAAGCGCTAGTTGTAAGGCCGCTTTCAAAATTTTTAAGTTGGCACATAGCTGAGGGTCGTATCCCGAGACGCCAGCGGTATGCCGTCGGGACCATTCGGTCTGTGGCGCCAGCGGTATGCTGTCAGGACCATTTGGTCCAGGAATTAGTTGTCTCCATATATGTCATGGCTTGTGGTTCTGAGTGTTCCTTGCATGAACGTGAATGGGTTAAGCTCTTGGGGAACGAGCTCTAACCTGTTAGCTGAGTTGGATGGCTTGCTTGGGTGGAAGTTACCTGTTTATGGTTGTCCAGTCTGGCGTGGTGCCAGGTTGGCTTCCAGCTTTCAGTTGGTTAAGTCTGATGTAAGTCAGACCGCTTGCTTGGAATGGATGTTACTCGTTTGTAACGAACCTTCGAGTTGGGTAAGTTTGATGTATGTCGGGCGGCTTGCTTGGAGGGAAGTCACCCACATCGGGACCCCCGATCTGGCATGGCACCAGGTTGGATCTCAATGTTGGTTTCGGAACCTCAAGTTGGTTAAGTCTGATCGTTGTTGGCGAGCTGGCTGCTTGTATGTCAAGTGGGTTTGGATGGCAAGAGTTGAAGGCTGGGAAGCTAAGTCGTGGTTCCTGGCTCCCTTTGGGATGCCTGCGCTACATGTGGTATCAAAGCCGACTGACCGGTCAGCTATGCGGATCTCACAGAAATGGCCACTGTTTGGGGTTCATCAAGACAACCGTTGTGCAAGGTGCTGCTCACAGTGTAAGCACGGGTGCGTCCACGGTCCGGGTGGTTGGCAGAACGTGGGACTTGATGAGTCAAAGTGCTGCCCTCGAGGTATAAGCACGGTCAGTTCTCGCGGTTCGGGCCTGGCGCTGTCTGCACGTAGGACGGATGAGGCAAAGTGCTGCCTAGGTAGGTGAAAGCACGGTCTGTACCTTGTGGGGTGCGGGACGACATATTCGAATTGTACGGGTTAACCATTGATATGGAGATGCTGCTCGAATTTGGGTGTAAAGCACGGGTGGTTAGCTGTCGGTGCGGGATAGTTGCCGATCGTTTAGTTATAAGGGCTACCGACCAAAAAGTGGTGGGGTGTGACTGAGGCAATGTGCTGCTTAATGGTGAAAGCACGGATAGTTGGAGGGGTGTCCTATGTGGGTTGATTCTGTGATCGATTTGTATGGGCGCAGCCAGGCAAAGGTTCGTTGGCAGGACCATCTCAAAGGGGGACCTTGTCTTTGTTACTTGTTAGTAAGCCTACCTGAGTGTCTTACTTGTACGTATTCGTGGTGAGTCTTAGTACTCGTGCTTTGTCTGGTTTGCATGATTGCTTGTGATACAAGGAGCTGATGGCTCGAGAAGGAACCTTTCTTTTGAAGGCTGATACCATCAAACAAAGAGGACTACAGAATCTGCGGGGCAGATTTGCAGTTCAAGTACTCACACGTGAACGACAACGAAACGACTCAATGTTTGCAAAGGATGGATGGCTAGCTTGTTTCTTGGGTTAGTTTCATTTGCGACAATGCCCACCAAGACGCAAGCAGGAAGCCAAAAGTTGGAAAGGGCAATTTTAGGGGAGATCTTCTATGGAGCAGTTGGTCTTCATTTTGGGACGGCCACCTTCGGAACTGAAACTCACTGAGCATGGGTGATATCTAGTATCAGTTGGGTTTTTTCGCAAAGGGGAAAGACTAGGATCCTCTTCAGAGATTGGCAACAAGTTGGATCGAGCCATAATCCTAGCAGATGGGAAGCAAAGTGTTGGAAAGGCTTTTTGTCCAAAGAACTCTACTCTAAGTCCGATCAGCTGATTTTATAAGTGGAGGGGAACTATCACACACACCTCTCTCTTGGGGCAAATTTTAAATGAAAGTTGATCAAAACGGGGGCAAATCCAAGGTGACCTAGCCATACTCACACGAGGAGCCTGGCGAACTTTGGACCTAATGATGAGGAAACACATGAGTACGCTGGCTTGTGTTACGTGTAAGGCAGCTGATCAATGAAGGAACTATGAAAGTTGAGTCTTGCATGAGAGACTTGGTATTTCGAACGGACACTAAGGGATAGTTCGCGTTGAGATCGGACTAGTGCAAACTTTGGGTGCATGTGTCTGATTCAAAGAGAGCTACTTGAAGCCAAGCTCGAGGTACACTTCTTGTTTTGACTGTGAGGCAACTGACCAGTGATGGAATTGTGAAAGTCAAGTTTTGCGCGACGGACATGGTGCTTCAAACAAACACGAAGAGATAGTTCGGATGCGGATCAAACTGGTGCGACCCTTTGGCTTTCCATGAGGTCAATGGTTACATTTGGGCTGATTCAAAGAGCTACTTCAAGCTAAGTGAGAGGTACATTGCGGAGTACTCAATCTTTGCCTACCTTAAAGAGCCAAGATGGAAAAGTATCAAGATCAGGCTGGGACAAGGAGAGAAACCAAGGTGCAGAAGCAACAAGGCACGGAGTGGACCACAAAGTGGGCAATCAAACGATAAATCCTTTGGCTCAGGGAGCCTTGATACCTATGCGGAACTGATCAAATCTGGAGCTCAAAGAGCTCAACACAAAGTGCATCAAGGACAAATCAGGAGCTCAAAGGAGTTCCAAAGTCGAAAGTCAGAAGCGACAGGGGCGAACATTTCAAAGAAAGGCCTCTGTCACCAATTAATAAGGTTCTTGGATTTTACGAAAGCGATATCAAATCTACGCTTTTTCCAGACAAAGTGATATTTTCAAGTTATGTAATTTTTCAGTACAAAGAGCTGAGCCTCCGACTTGTGGTGTGCCAGCTTCAATGTTAATAAAAAGTGGCCAGTAAATTGAGTACTGTGCCAAGTAGCTTAAATGTATAGTTATTTTAATTTGGAGACACCTTTACTTTAATCTGACATCTGATGAGGACATCAGATTTTATAAAGGTGGGGTGGATGTTGTAAAGCTACCTTTACAAGCTTTACTTCCGACGCCACTGGTGCCAGCTATGTCCCCGGCGCCGGCGCCGCTCCCCGCGCCACTGTGACCAGAATCCAGCCGGCGCCAAGTTCCTATGGCTGAAAATCTTTGATCGGTTCTAGCGGAGTCCAAAGAGCTCAGATCGATGTGCAATCACCTCACACGATCTAGGCATGATTAAAGGAAGCCTGGAGATCAATAAAATCTAGAGAGAGAAAATGACTTTCTAGAAAGAGAAAATCCTAGAGAGAGAAAATGTGCTTTACCAGCTTGAGTAGAGTTCTTGGTATGAGGGGGGGTGCCGAATCACACCAATACTATAGGGGAGTGCGAGTTGCGACTCAGGGCGAGCTCCAACCAAGTCTCAGCCTCCCTTGCTGGAATGTTGTCATGGCTCTCGCCTTGGCATGCTTGCGCCCCGGAAACTAGGGTCGGTCACACACTTGAAATGTAACCTTCTCAGATTTATCAATAAAGTGGGATTTTTCTCAAACTGACTCTGATTACCTTCTGGGTTTCAGTGTTCGGTAAAAGCGCCAGTTGTAAGGCCACTTTCAAAATTTTTAAGTTGGCACATAGCTGAGGGTCGTATCCCGGGATGCCAGCGGTATGCCGTCGGGACCATTCGGTCTGTGGCGCCAGCAGTATGCTGTCGAGACCATTTGGTCCAGAAACTGGTTGTCTCCATATCTGTCGCGGCTTGTGGTTCTGAGTATTCCTTGCATGAACATGAATGGGTTAAGCTCTTGGGGAATGGGCTCTAACTTGTTGGCTGAGTTGGATGGCTTGCTTGGGTGGAAGTTACTTGTTTATGGCTGTCCAATCTGGCGTGGCGCCAGCTTGGATTCCAGCGCTCGTGACAAAGCTTTCAGTTGGTTAAGTATGATGTAAGTCAGACCGCTTGCTTGGAATGGATGTTACTCATTTGTAACGAAGCTTCTAGTTGGTTAAGTTTGATGTATGTTGGGCGGCTTGCTTGGAGGGAAGTCACCCACATCGGGACCCCCGATCTGGCATGGCGCCAGGTTGGATCTCAATGTTGGTTTCGGAACTTTAAGTTGGTTAAGTCTGATCGTTGTTGGCGAGTTGGCTGCTTGTATGTCAAGTGGGTTTGGATGGCAAGAGTTGAAGGCTGGGAAGCTAAGTCGTGGTTCTCGGCTCCCTTTGGGATGCCTGCGCTACAAAGTGCCTCTTCGATTGTTGTCAGTTCTTGTTGTTAAAATTAAGCAATTTTCACATGGTTTTTGATGTATTTTGACATCTATGTGGATCCACACGTGTGAGGACCTGTCCACACGTGTGAAATGACACTTGTAATATTCAGATCCATTTTGATTAGCTTTCATTTGAGTCTAATATGACATCTCCTAAATGATAGGAGTTAGGTCCTAGATTGTAGGAATCTAGAAGGTCAACACAAACCACCAATGGATGATGTGGCAAACTTGATAGATCTTATCCAAAGTGGATATGGATGAGCACAATGAGCTGTCCCACACGTGCTGGATGCATCTTAGAGAGAGAGTATTGTGGTTTTGTACTTGATCCATGATGGATCCATTATTGAGAATTTGATGAGAAATCTTGGTTTGTGAAGCAATCTTTGTGTTTTGACCTCTTAAGAACTTTCTTTGTGGATGAATGCTTAGTAAATGATAAGTAAACTATTTCTCTGTTATCAGGCTGTATAGTAGCTGTACTTCACACGTGTGAAGTCGTGGATCATCATTTTTTATTGTTCTTGCTTGGAATCACAAAGATTGTCAAGTAGAAGCTAGATTTGGAAGCTAGTCTTGATATAGATCAAGATCCCAAGCTACCAATCACTCTTTGTGATCATTTGTAGATCAAAATCAGTCCTTAAACTCTGAGATTTGACACTTGTATCAAAAGATAGACAGACTTAGGAGTATACCTTGTGGGCTGTGTGCGCATTCGGTTTGATCTTCTTGTAGGAATTGACTGATGAACCATTCCTGGGACTTGTTGTTGCATGCAACACAGTAACACAGACAGAAAGCACTCTCCACTCCAAGCTCACATAGCAACTGTATTTCTCAAAACCAAAATACACTATACATATATTTTTTCACTATGGCAACCCATGCATGGCCCAAGTTGTTGTTGATGGGACACGTGTCCCGTCGACTCACCTCGTGGCGAGGCCAACTACTGCTTATTCACTGATAGGACCCACAGTACAATAACACAATAGTTCTACTTTAATTCTAACTATTTTTACATGACAATACCATGAAATTGTCCCTTGAAATGGACGATAAAAACAAGTGAACAATTTTTTTTCTGATAAAGTTTTATATTATAGCTAGCTTAAATTGTGAAGATCTCACTTTGGTTACAAATTCGAATGCTTTGGGAATAATATAATATTTAAACTGTGCTTGTTCATAAAGCCTCTGGAAAAGTTGAACTAGATTTTTTCTTTTTGAATTGTGTCCACCATGATTTGTAGCTCAATGAAATGCTATTGTTTTTGCCAATGTGACTGTTCCATGCTTATGTGATGAGCAGCTACGTAGGCTCCCATAAATCTTGAAATAGAAAATAGTGTTCACCAAGGAGAAAATTGTGGACTTAATTTTCAACAGTCCCCCTTAAGGTCACGGTTGGTGCCTTTGTGTCTTCGTCAGGTTTAGCATGCTGAAAAACTTTTGATGCTTGATCTTGTGAAGCGCTTTGGTGAATATGTCTGCAAGCATTTCTGTTGTGGAGCAGTATTGAAGAGTCACTTGTCTTGAGAAAACCTTTTTCCGAATGAAATGATACTGGATTTCTATGTGTTTAGACTTGCCATGAAATCTGGGATTCAGAGACAGTGAGATACAACTCAAATTATCACACAGAATGGTAGCTGGATGAAACTGAGTGTCATGTAAGTCGAGAAGTAATAGCCTGATCCATATAGCTTCTTTTGAAGCTTGACATGTTGCGATGTACTCTGCTTTGGTTGAAGAAAGCGTGACTGATTTCTGCTTTCTTGAGTAGCCTCATAGGACGAGTGGGTCGATAGTTATTCCATCATAACAAAAATGTGATCTAGACTCCATTGAATGTACTTCATCACTCTCTTTAATGCTTTTCAATATGAGATCCTAGGATTAGACATGTATTGACTTAACGTGCTAACAATGTATGCTAGATTTGGTCTGGTGCATAACATGGCATACATTAAAGGTCCTATAAGTGAATGATAAGGGTACTTCACTAAGTCGAGTACTTTACTTTGGGAATTAGTACAAGAAGGTTTAGTCAATACTATGCTTGGATCCATTGGTGTGTCAATCAGTTTGCAGTCATACATATGAAAATTTTCATACAGGAAAGCACAACACCCTACAAGGATCTTCCAACAGATATTAACATTGTAGAAGAAAATGAAAATCCATACAATCAATTGTACAAATTGGTATCTATATTCAATAAAAGATCACCCGAATTTGGGGATTTTGTACATCTGTTCAAATGATTTTGTTTCTGTATGTCTATATCTCTATAATTATATTTCTATATGTTTATATGTTTATCTATTCAGCTTGGGTATTTGTTGAAATATTGGAAAAATCTATGTAATGTTGTAAGTAGGGGTCCTAAAAATGCCAAAGATGAATTGAGCTCTTTTGGCTTAGTAAAGACTCATCTCAGAATAAAATATTCAAGGTAGGTAGAAGTAGAAACTCGAGCTACCATAGGAATTGCCATTTGTACTTTACATGCCACATTTAATGCATGAAAATACTAGGTGGAACAATTAGACATATTGAGGTGGCTTGAATAAGTCTAGATAGCTTGAGAGGTGGATTCATAACTCCAATTCAACTCAAAGTAGGAGGAGAGTCCATGGATCTATATATATGTGATGTACTCTCATTGAGATGATGATGATTTTTGTGTGTAATGCAAATTCAGAGACTGAGCTCTTTTTGCTCTCTCTCTCTCTCTCTACTCAAGTTTGTACATTCATATTCTCTCTCTAGCCGAGTTGAGACACTTATTGTACTTAGTTTCATATTTTGTTGATAGATCTTGCTTGTAACACAATAATATTTCTTGTACGATCGATTTTCCTATTGTCAATCAATGCTAGTTTGATCTTTATGGTATTATTGGGCTTAGGAGATCAAAAGTACATGTGTAGGGCATCCCACACGTGTGAATTTATCATGGTATCAAAGCCTACCTAAGATTTACAAGCAAATCTAATCAAAAAGTTTGCAAATTTGATCAGATTTCAAGCTAGGAATTGTCTAGATTCTACTTTCTAGCTAGTTTGCAGTTTCCAGGTGATTTTGAGCCTCAAACCACTTTGATCGGTCCAGATCAGGTACTGTATGGAATTTTAGGTGCAGGCATGTGTGAAATCCGCCCATTTTCAGTTTGGTGGTTCTCTCTCACCTTAGATCCAAATTTCATGCAATTTGGCCTACTAGAAAGCTAGAAATGTGTAGAATTTGATGCAATTCGAATCATGACAGTTGGATAAGCCAATCAAAATTTATAAGCTTTTGAATAGGTGTAGGTAGGGTGCCTAGACCTGTGGCAAATCTTGAGTACATGTCATTTATTGCTTGAATGATAACAAAAATCACTCAGAAGTTGACCAATCTCATCTATATGTGATTTAGGCAAAATTTAGAGGATCTAGGAAAATTATTTCATACAAATAGAGTGTATTTGGGTCAATTTGACATTTTTGGAGTATTTCACACGTGTGAAATTCAGAGAACCATAACTTTTGTCTTTCTTAATATCTTTATCATACTATGAAGCTTTCTCCATACATCAACTTTCAATAATCTTGATTTGCCGATCACTCCTAAGTCTTCAGTGGCAGCAACAATTTCTTTCCAAATTGAGTGCTAAATTTTTGAATCCTTACAAGTATGGTTTGATAGGAATCGACGTGCTTTTGCTCCTCTGATGCTTGGCTTAGTTGGCATATTACCTAACTTTCCTGAAAGCTTTTTATCTTTTTGTATTTTGGCATGTCCCTTATGCAGTTCTGCTTTTGATAAAACATCTTCTAATCGACAAATAGCTTCCTTTGCAGCTGATGCTGGCTTACTATTCCATGCAAAAACTATATGAAGATAAATGAGCTTTTCTATTATCCTAACTTCTGCATGAAGAGTGCAAACATGCACATTTTTCAAGGGAATAGGCAATACTGGCTTCCAGTTTGGATCTGCATTTTCTCTAGTAATTCCTGTACTTCTAGTTACATCTTTTGTCATTTTCATGCAGTATAAACAAGGATGTTTAGATGTAGCACCGTGAGAGACATTATACATCCATTTCAGTGTTTTTAAATCATCTGCTAAGTGCCATTCAACTTGGAAGTCTCCAACTCCTGAAACTCTGATAAATCCTCCTTCCATATGGTCCTTGATAATTCGAGGGTAAGATAACCTAGAGAATATCCATGATAATATATAGTGGTTCTCCTTCAGTACCCGTCCAATGCATAAAACCAATTTAGTTAAATATGAATTATGAACTAGGGTACGGAATTAAACTTAATTAATAAATAAAATAATTACCTGAAAAGCTGCCAACCACCATATATCATTTTCGGACTGTACACTAAATTTGAAATCTCCTTGTTCCACTATTTGTGATAGTGCACCATTCATGAGATATACTAACTCTCTCTATCTTCTTCCCTTTCACAATCTCTGACTCATCTAACTTAAGTACTATGATTATTTTACCATTCACCTTTTCTAAGGTTATATCATAAAATGTGACATGTATGTTAACAAGTGATTTAGATCAACAAAGAAGTTGTTTGATGAATTATATGACATGGATCTTCCATCAGTTTCATACACTTCCTCTATATGAAATGGGGTACCAATGATTTTATGCATATTTAAGTTCAATGTATTCCTCTCTGTCTTCAAGTGAAATGACCTAGGGATAGGGACTTTTCTAATTTGAACTTGCTTAAAGGCATCCCTAATATGTTGAAATATTGTTGAATATGCTTCTCTGCTAATACCAGCAAAATCACAGGCACCTTGAACTATAGTTTTATCTGAATGTCTAACATCAAAGACTCTGCAATTTTCTGAATGTCTAACATCAAAGACTCTGCAATTTTGGACTTTACATTGGAACTCCCATTGTTCATCATGATACACTCAGTGGATTTGCTTGTCAATATGGAGCCCAACGACATTCCAATTGATGCATTGTCCTTTACATTCTGATGAGATACTAATGCGTATCTGCAAAAAAAAACTAGATAGTTAGGAGAACAACATAGTAGCAGAAATAAAACCATATGTCACTAATCAAGTTACAAAAAAATCAGAGTATGCTTACTTGAATGTTCAAATTCTTCTATTTTGATAACCTCCTTTTGAAAGGGTCTGAATATCCTTGCGACTTTCTCGCTTTTGCTTCTTAGTCCTAGCCTCCTTCTTCTTAGCCTCTTCCACATCCTTCAGTAATTGCAAGTTTTTTATACGAATAGATTGTGAGATTGCTTGCATTCGATCTAGTTCTGATTTGATATCGAACGCTATCTTTTGTAATGAATCATTATTTTTCTATAATGATTCATTATTCTTCTGTAATGATTCATTATTTCTTTTAAGTTGTTCATTGTCTAAAGACTTTTGGACATGACAATCTCTTTTTTGATAAAAAGAGGATATGCGTATCAACTCACATTCTAAAAAGTGATTTTTTTTCATTGAAAACTGATTTCCATAGTTTTGCAATCTCTCACAATATCCTAATAATATATTATGCCCATTGCATATCCATATTACTAGATTAGTTATTGAAGAGAATGTGGAATGAGTCAATGTGCTAGGATCTTGAGGATACAATGCTCTGTCAGTCCACAAATCCAAGTTCGTTTTCCCTCCTGCCCTATAACGGGAACAATCAGCAGCAGATATTGGAACTCCTTTGCCTCTTCATCTCTGTATGGGTGCCAAATCATTAGGAATATCCAAATGTAGATGATACGATATCGTCATCAAATAAAGCAAGACAAAACAAAACAGTACAAAACAAAACAAAGTACTTATCTTTAATTATATTATATACTCTGTCCCTCATATTTTCAGTCCGATGTGGAGATGGCGTTCATAATCTCATAATCTTAGTCCGATGTGGATATGGCGCTCATATTTTCAGTCCGATTTGGAGATGGCGCTCAAATTTTCATTCCAGTGGAGATATGCTTTTTTCCCTGATTTGAATTTGTGGATGGCGGTCATATTTTGAAATTTTGACAAGTTAAATTGTGAACAACTTAGAATTGTCAACTGTGACTGTAGACACTATGGTTAGATCATTGGGAGTTGGGGTGGCCCCGGGAGTGGTGGGGACAAGCAAATAAGCAATTTTGTTTTTTTTATTTTGCTATTTTTCTTCATTCTACATGGCATTCCTTCAAGGGTCTTTTTTATATTGAGAACTCCTCTAATGGAGGGTATTAATATACCCATAGGTGGCAGGCCCACAATTGGTCTCGAATAGCGTGTCCCACTAGAGATCAATAAGCCTTCAACCCGTAAGTTGATTATAATTATGAGGAGTTTGGGGCCCTCATGTGCATATGGTCATAATTAATGGTTGGAGACCTAAATTCATGATGGTGGGTTTCATGGGTCTATCAGTGACTCTATAGGGGAATTGGATGATGTGGCCCTGGTAGACTGGAGAGGTGTCCAATGAGATGTCAGAGTGCACTACTAGTGGTGCATGGGCCTTGGAGGGTATAAGTATACCTCACTAGTACCCATTGGGCTCTCACTAGTATATGCTTGATTGTGGGGCTAGTAGGTACATGGTGCTCTCACTAGTACCCATTGGGCTCTCACTAGTGTATGCTTGATTGTGGTGCTAGTAGGTACATGCTGCTGGTATGACTCCTCTATCCCTTGTGAATGATTGATTCATAGCTTGGGGGCTAAATCCGTAAGATCTAGGTTTGGTTGGGTTGGTTTCTCCACCATCTGATTCCCTTGTGTTGCTTCGTTGCGGCTTGCTTGGCTAGTGCATCCTAGGTTGGGGCTTTATATTGGTATCAGAGCCAAGGCTGAGCGGATTTGCCATCGATAAGTGCTCAAATTGAGTCCAAGAATATCGAGAGGGATCTTCGTGATGGGATCTTGATTTATTTTTAATTCTTGAAGCAAAAGTGGCGGGTGATCCATGTTCTCTTCTCAAATCATGTGGTTTCAAGAGGATATTGATTGTATGGTAGATGTGCTACCGAAAGATGCAATCAATTTGATAAAGTACGCTCTTGAATGATGATTTTGATTCACTTGTGATATTAAGTTTTTGCAATTAGTTTTGCTAATTGCTTTTTGACTTTAAGCCAAATTCCTTTATGAAGCTGAAATTTTGTGCTTTCGAGAAGCAAATTTCTTGAGTACTTATAGTAAAGCAATCTAAATCCGTTTTTTGTTATGGTAGAGGAGTGGAATGCTGGCTTTATTTGGAACAAGTTTTTTAAGGTTCCCTTTAGAATTTGTCAATTTAATTGATGGTTTCCGATAAGAATGACTTCCGGTTTGTTATGGCCATTAAACCAGCTGTTTTTATTGGCATAACAAAGGAGTCATTTCCAACATGGTTTCGTTTAAACTTTTGGTAAAATTGCTAGCATAATTTCAAGTTAAAATCACTGCTTTTTGCAGATCCGTAAGGTGATTTAAGAACCTGAAATTGCTGGAGGCTTAAAGCTTTGAAGAATGGTGTGATAATGGAAACACGGTGTGAGGAAATGGCTTTAATTGCTGGATGGCTGAAAACGGAATAATAGCGATTTTTTTCAAAACTATTAATGGTTTCAGCATAAAACTTAAGCCACCTTCTTCTGAGGCACGGCTTTCATGCTTTCTTCAAAAGCTTTGTTTTCATCATCTGCACTGACGCCTCCATAAGAGAGACAAGTACAGACCTGTTAGGGGCTGTCAGAAACGTCCAGAACTTTTTATAGGCACGATTTTGCAACACGTTTCTGCTTGACAGGTCTGTTTAGAGAAGTTATGGAGGAGAAACCTTCTGTGCACAGTGTAGATGGTAGGTTTAATAAAAAAAACCAAGACACGTTTTTGCTTTCCTAAAAATGTGTAAACCTGATAATGCATCAATTGAAAAGCAGCCTGTATTCTGGAGGAGTTAATGGTTGTGGAGAAAAGCAAAAACATATACAAAAAGTTGATGTTAACTCCTCTGTGCGCGATCTGGCCGCTCCCTTCCATCACCTGTTGGAGCGCGAAGAGCGAGCAATCTCGCCGCTCCCTTCACCTGCAAAGTGCTCTCTCTCTCTCTCTCTCTCTCTCTCTCTCTCTCTCTCTCTCCGATGATACCTCGCGACCTCTCTCTCTCAGTTGCCTGTGGCTGTGAGCGGGGTAATAGGTTTCTTTTTGGAGGGAAAATGGGGGGGGGGTTCTGTTTTAAAAAGTTTCCGTAACTTTCTGAATTTGCATGCATGATCATGGATGGGAGGGAGAGTGTAACATTGTATGTATTTATGTTAAGGGACCTTACAACATTATTGGGTTTCCCTATCATTGAGACGATTTAGCAATGATAAGCAATGGTTAGATGACAATTTTTGCTGGTGATGGTTATGGTTACATGCTTTTGCCAATCCGATTACATGTTTGTAGGCATTTCAAGCATTTTATTAACGGCAAGTTTTTTTGTTTTTGCTTAATAAACACTTGACTACCTGGTACAAAATTGTTTTTATAGAGATTGGGCTAGTAATAAAAGTTTTCATAATTGGGAAAGTTTTCACTTCTCCCGAGTTTATAATAGGGTTGAAAAGGAGCCGTTTTGATTCAAAGAAGTTAATTTACACGTTTTGTAAAGCCATTTTTTTGGAACTTTGATCAAGCATTAAAAGCCGGAATAATTAAGACTCGTTGCAACTGTCACATTGGCAGTTTGGACACGAACATTTATGTCCAAAGGATTTTTTTTAACAAAGATGCTACCCTTTGACCACCGAAGTTGGTTCATAAAAGGGCATTTAAGGCTAAAATTGCTAGAGACCCAAAGCTTATAAACTCGTAAGAGAAATTTTTAGTTAAAAGTAGAAATTATTGTTTATCAAAAGGGAAACCAATGTGAAATGCAATATAACACTCTATATCAAATGATTCTGAAGCGGCGTAAGGCCGATGTGCAAAACTCGTTCGAAAATTTGATTTTGAGTTTTGGCATAGCTAGTAATGCAATCAAGTTTTTTCTGTTCTTTTAGGACCAAGGAATTTGATAAAGAAAGATTCAATTACAAATCTTGAAGGTTGAATAGTGGTTTTATGCACTTTCAATTCAACCCGTCACAGAGCAATCTTAATTGAAATATCTTAATCAAATTTGTTCTTAATTGATTATTCTCACTCATTCTTCCCCATTTCTAAATGATTCACTCAAGGCATGACCTGAAATCCTTTTAGTGACCATAGAGATTATGAAAAGGGGAGGAAGAAAACATGAGTTGAAATTTGTTTTTTGAAGTTGGAATTTGTGCCAATTCCCAAGAACTTCATATACTATTGATTCCAAAAATTGATTTTTGGACGGTTAGATTAGGTAGTGGAGGGTTTTCCTAGAGGAAAAACATGTGGTATGGGACACAAACAATTCCAAAGGGGAGATCTAAAACTAACTGAATCCAATTGACCATAGTACGGCCATAAATCTAAATGATGCCAAGTACTATGGGTCATAAAAGGGTGTTTTATCGAAAATTTGAGATATTGGTCATAGCCCCTTATAGATATCTCAAATTTACAAAACTGAAAACCCGGCAAGCTATTTCTCTATACTAAAAATATATTCGTGATTTTCTTAACATTTATAAACCCGATTTCATGTAATTCCTTGTGTCAGAAATCGATATCTCGACCTGAATTGCGATCAATTTGAAGGTGGGTGTCCAAAATCGAAGTCTGTAACGAGATACCTGCAGCGAAAACTTAACAATGGACAATTGTGGATCGGAAGTGTGTCAGCGTAGCAGCAAGAAGAACAAGATGAATACAATTTGTAATAGTGCGCAAAATGAATAAGTAGTTTTGTGGACAAAATTGCACTATTTGATTAATCAGAAATAGAGAGTACATGAGCATGAAGCTGTGCGCTAGTTTGAGAGGCACAAGAATGGAGCTTCAGAGGCTTGATCGTTGCTAACTGGATGGTAGGAATAGAATTTGTCCAGATTGATCAGATTGATTAATAAATTAAAAGGCGCAGACTTTATTCTAAATTTACTTGACTAGTTCAGTGATTAGTACTTTTCATCTAGTTAATTAATTAGAGCTGCCTTGTAGTAAATAGCCGTCATAGTAAAAAAGAAGATCTATGTATAAGCAGGTGGTCTGTTAGTATAATCTATGTACAAGTAGGTAGACTGTCAGTGTTCTCCGTGAAGTCATCTGCTGACAGTACATGGATCAACTTTTCTCCATATCGAATCTGATCTGACTTGGTGAGGAAGTCGAGTTAGTCGAATAAGTGCAGTAAGTCGAGTGTCGATGGAGTCAAGTTGTCGATGGAGTCGATTGAGTAGAGTTGTTGATGGAGTTAATGGAGTCGATGGTCGGTTAAGTCAATGATGTCGATTGTCGATGAAGTCGATTGTTGAGTAATGATTGAATGTCGATTAAGTCAATGAAGTTTATTGACAGAGTCAATGGAGTCGAAATTCGACAAATGTTTTTGGATACTCATTACCAAGTGAATTTAGTCCTAAGCATTAAAATCCAACACTCCCCTTAATGTGGATCCTCAAAAACTTGGATCTTCAGATTTAGCATGTTGTTAAATCTGATATGATGATTCTTTGATAATGCTTTGGTGAAGTAATCTGCTGCCATAAAATTTGTCCTGCAGTAAACCAATGATACTTCCTTGCTCTGCACTCTTTCTCTAAGGTAGTGATACCTGATTTTGATATGTTTGCTTCGAGAGTGAAATCTCGAATTTAGAGATAGTGCAATTGTGTGTAGGGTGTGTATAATAGTCGATGAGCAGCCCTTCGCCTGTCAAAAGGGCTAGAACACAAAGATAGGTCCCTAACTATACTTGGTTGCTAATTTAGTTGCACACTAACTCTACTTTAACACCAACCTATCTTAACACTACTTCCACTAACTCTAATGACATGCATTCATCTTGATAGAGGGTGCAAAGAGAGAGAGAGAGAGAGAGAGAGAGAGAGAGAGAGAGAGAGAGAGAGAGAGAGAGAGAGAGAGAGAGAGAGAGAGAGAGAGAGAGAGAGAGAGAGAGAGAGAGAGAGAGAGAGAGAGAGAAGAGATATGGAGGTTAGCTCGAATGCTCAATGCATGCTTATGGAAAAACCTTAACTATCACAAAGCAAGAACAATGGAAACTAAAACAATAAGCAAATCACAACAAGAGTATAAGCAAAATTGATTAGCAATTGAGGATGCTTGAGCTCACAAAATAGTATAGTCTCCTCCTCTCTATTAAGCATGGAAAATGATTACAAATAGTGTCTTTTTATCTTTGGGGTGGCCCTTGCCCCTTTCTTCTTATTGGCTACTTGCAAGAAGGTGGGATTGAAATCCACACCCTTCACAAGAAGCACAAACAATTCTATGGTGTAGGAGGAAACACATCCGACCTACTACCATTTGACTTTGACTAGTTTACAAAACTTAGAAACTTAAGTTTAAGCTTAACTTTGGCCTTTTAATATTATTTTTAATTACAAGGCCCAAAGTCAAGTTATGTCCAAAATTATTTATTTACAAGTGCTCATTGGGCCATGGGCTTACCCACGCAGGATGCCATGACCCTCACAATATTTCCAATTAATAAATTTATTTACATGGTAATACCCTCAACAGAGTGTTCGACCTGAAGTATTGTCGGTCCCTCGGCACTATGGAGCTTAGTAGAGTGCCCATTTTGCACATCGTTGTTGGATGAGGTAGCCGGTAACTTCCCTCATGAAGTCTGATCGCTTCGTACTCTTCTTGTCCTTAGGAGTGAAGAAGGACTTATGTGCGCCAGTTAACCAAAATTAGTCGATCTAGGTTTGGAATCTGCTCGTCGAGGAGGGCCGCTCTATAGTACACTTGAGCTACTGGTAGGGCGAATGTTGCGGTCGCGCGGACTGTGGGGTCGGGACACGTGATATATTTCTTTGTAGATGAGAGTCCTTTTGGCATCTACATCTGTCTTCCAACTGTACTCTGAAGAGATGACCGGCCAATTCATATTATTGAGTGTGATTTGATCCAGAGGGGTGCCACACATCATGCATTTATGAGGAAATGCGCATTGACCTTTAGTTGTCGTGGACTTGTCACATAGGCCTTGATGGTCGCATGGTCTCTCTCAAATAGTTGTTGGCGCCACTCTGGTTGTGGTTGCAGTGCTGGGAGGGATTTTAGCTCGTTGTCCTTGATTTTTGGGCGAAAAAGGATAGTTGCCAGCCGTCACGTGAGGACTTGTGGGGATGCTTGGCTAAGAATTCATTGATCTTATCCTCCACGGACTTGGGTTGGCAAAAGGCGCGGTTGGTAGAGACTAGCAGAGATTGATCTCAAGCCTTGAGATGTGGAGGTGGTTGGGATTGCTGCTCCATGTGCCTCTGGCATGCCTTGAGAGGGCTCTTTATCTGTGCCAGTTCTTGTAAGGTGATCTGTTGAAGTTAGTCTGGTATTTGTTGAAGGCTTCGCGGTAGACCTTCACCTACTGCATGAGTAGAATCGACGAAAAGACCTTCAAAAAAGAAGAAAAAGATGTTAAAAATGGAGACAAAGGCTTTAAAAACTGAAGAAGGTGAAATTTGTGAGAACAAAGGTGGAAAAAATGGCAATGAGCATGTAACAGGTGGCTATGAGGGCCGATGAAGGTGTGTGAGAGTTTTTGTCACAATCAGAGAATGTTGAAAATTTAGTGTAAATTTGGCAGAGCTTCATTGAATGAAGTGCAAATGACTCAAATTATGTTCTTATATAGATGAGAATTTGAGTGCGTATTAGAAGAAGTACAATTTCCCCAGTTCAGTTCCAACCAAATTTTGTAGGGACTTTCTTCCCATAATTCTAAGGCCTCAAGTCTGCAAACGCTCAGAAGGTGTTTTGGATGCCCTGCAAAGGTTCTGCTTAGGTTCACCAGCTATGCGAAGGCTGAACTCTCGCAAGAAGTGAACTCTCGCATAACATGCTCTGTATATCATATTTATATAATATGACCATGTAGATAGGTCAATTTCACTGCCTTGAGTCCAAAAATGTTGTCTATGAAGGTTGGTTTGAAGGTTTTGATGCCCTACGAAGGTTCCTTAGATACAACTTCTCTGAACCTTGGCAAACACTCAATTTTGACTGATTTTCACAGGTAAATTTCATAGAGATTTTTGTGGGTCCATCTAGGTCATATCTGACTATGGAAGCTTCTACAAAGGTTCTTTTGAAGATTTGGTTGCTGATCCATCAATTTAAGTGATTTTCACCAATAAATTTTTGGTACTTTTTCTGGGGATCTGTGCTTCAGATCTACATTTTTTGAGGCTAAGTAGTTTCTAATGATAATTTGCTACTCTTTTAATCCCATCTGGATCTAGATCCTACTTGGATCCTGTTGGATCTTGTCTGATCTGTCCAGATCTTGTCCGATCTGGCTGAATCTTGATCAATTTTGTTTGATCTGGCTAGATCTACTTAGATCTAACTTATTTTCATTAGATTTGGTTGTGTTGACTCTTGTGATGGATGATATGTTCCGTGTATGCGTTGCTGGTCATTCTCAAGCTGAATCTGTCCGACTGGATTGAAGAAGATAACCAGGAGCAGCGGTTGTCGCTGCATACCAACAGCAAAATGATTGATATTTGTAGTATAAACAGGTATCGTTCCTACTAGAGAGCAATAAAAGGGTTAATATTGTCATGATTAGTGCAAAACAGAGAATAACCAAAAATGGATGGACTGAAATATAAATGTTTGCAATTTGGTCAAATTTGGTGGAGATGAATTCTCCTCCTCCATCAGTACATAAAGCTTTGATCTTCCTCTAAGTCTGGTTTTTAGTAGATGCCTTGAACTGTTTGAAGAATTTGAAAGCTTCGGATTTGTTCTTCAAGAAATAGGTGACAATTCGTTGAGAGAAATCATCAGAGATGAATTAGAAGATGGATCCATTCTGGTGTAGTGTGCAAGATCGTTGGTAGAAACAATAATATTGAAATACTATTGCCTGCGCACTTGTTGAGATGATATCTTGGTAGAAACAAGACTAATAACCTGCAATACAAATACAGTAATACTGAACCATCCGCTTTGATACCATGTCGTAAAAATGAGTGTTATCAGAAATGAGCTTTGATACCATGTCGGAAATTGAGAGGTTATCAGAGAAGTGCAGCTAATATCGGAACAGTAGAGAACTGATCGAAACATAACTATGATATCGGATTGATAATGGTAGTATAGTATCGAAAGTAGAACAACGGATGGTGCATGGATTGGAAGTGTAGCAGTTACCAGCAAAGATGATCAAGAAGAAAAATAGTAGTTATGCGCAATAGAACGAAACAGTAGTGAGACAAGAACTTGCACTTTGATTGATAAGGAAAAATGAGTACAAGAGCGTGAAGCAGTGCGAGAGAGAAAGCGCAAAGATTGCTTCAACTGATAATCATTGATCTTCCTTAGAATTACTTAGCAACTAAGTTACTTAACTAGAATATAGCCTACTGAGCATGTTAGATCTCCTAACGCTATACATTGATGATTGCATGTCAGTGCTCAGTGCATTGGGATCATAAAATCTAACTACTTAATTCACTGCAGCCGTTATGCATTAGATGGTTGTCTTCTCTTAACTATAAGTGTATGTACAAGTCAGGTGGACTGTCAAAGATGTACTTGAAGTTGTCTGACATTTCATGGATTGATTATTCTCCTGATGAGGAAGTCGATATGTCGGGCACTTTGATGTGTTTGGTACCTCAATATGTTAGGCACTTCAATGTGTCGGGTACTTCGAGAACTTCGATATGTCGGTTATCTTGATGTCTCGGGATCTTCGATGGAGATTATCTTTGATTATATACATATATATACATGGTGAAGTCAAAGTTGATAAGTCGACTTCGAATGGGTTTTTCAGGATGCTCATTACTTGATGGACTTGGTCTTGAGCATTGAAATCCAACAACTATGCCTCAGAATGCTTCAAGAGGAATCAAGCACAAGGACAAGCAAACATCAGCCAAGAGGAGAAAGAGAGTTCACATGAGGACTCACTAATGATGTCAAGTTTTTATTCATCAAGCTTCAAGGGGGAAGATCCATGGTGGATAGATAGTGGGGCAAGTTTCCACATGACAAGTAAAAGAGAGTACTTTTAAACTCTTTTGTCTTATGAAGGACCTATCAAGTCTATTTTTACAGCCAATGATGATGTTAGTAAGATAGAAGTTGTAGGTTCTATCCTCTTATTCTTAGGATCTTCAAGAAAGATCAATGTTGAAGGAGTCTTGTACATTCCTAGCATCACTAAGAATCTACTGAGTGTTGGAAAAATGGTTGATAATGGTTTTTTGTGTGGAATTCACTTCTAATGATTGTTACACAAAGAAGAAAGACAAAGTTATTGCTAAAGGCACTAGACTTGGAAAACTTTACAAGTTAGATGTCTTTGTTGACACCAATGTTGTGATGCTAGCCGAGAAGGACAAATTGTCAAACTTTGATCTTTGGCACAAAAGGCTTGGACACATCAATCCAAGTTCTATGGAGGATATGTGCAAGGAGGAGCTTGCTTTAGGGCTTCCAAGGTCCTTAGCAAAGGAGGAAAAAGTTTGTGAAGCATGTGCACTATCCAAGGCACATAAGAAGGCCTTTCCAAGTTCTATCACAAAAGCATCTCATCCTCTTGAGCTAATACATTTGGATGTTCACTTTGCTAGCTCTAAGTCAAATGGTGGAGCTTCAACATTTGTATCATTCATAGATGATTTTTCAAGATATTTTTGGGTTTTCTTACTTTCTTCCAAAGCTCAAGTGTTTAAAACCTTTGTCAAGTTCAAAACTTTTGTTAAGAAGCATCATAATCAAAGCATAGAGATCTTTAGGAGTGATAATGGAGGTGAGTATATCTCCAACGTATTCAAAGATTTTTGTGAGGAAGAGGAAATCAAGAAGGAGCTATCTTATCCCTACACCCCTCAACAAATGGGGTGGCCGAGAGGAGGAATAGAAACTTATGTAAATGTTCCAAAGCCTTGAGATTAGATGCATGCTTGCCAAAGTCATTTTGGGGTGAATCACTCACTTGTGCCAATTATTTGATCAATAGAGTTTCATGTAAATCTATTGATGTACTCCTTTTGAAGTTTTATATGGAGGAAAGCCTAACCTCAAACACTTTAAAGTTTTTGGATGCACTTTTATGTGCATGGACCTTTGGAGACAAGGACAAAGGAAGATCCGTCATCAACAAAGGCGATCATGCTTGGATATGGCAACACAAGTAAGGGATACAAGTATATCTTCCATCCTTGGACAAGTTTGTGGTGTCTAGAGATGTAATCTTTGATGAATACAAGATGCACAAACTTTATGATGGCTCAACCATCTCAACCATCAAGAGGATAGTGGCCGAGAATCAAGATGATCTTGATTTTGCAGAGGATCCTAAGGAGGAGCTTGAACCAAGTCAACCTCCTGAAGATCATTAAGGGTAAGAGTGGAGCCAACAAGGCTCACATATCAAGGAAAGGGACAACAAGACGAGGGTAGTCCATCTACCTCTTTTTCTATTATGTCAAGTTTTTATGAGCCTTCAAATATAGAAGATGCTTTGAGTTCAAAAGAAAAGTACCAAGCTATGCTAGATGAGTATAATGCTTTGATGGATAATAGTACTTGGATCCTTGTTGATAGACCATCTAAGAATATGATAGGATGTAAGTGGTTGTTCAAACTCAAGTTAAATTTAGATGGAAGCATAAGCAAGCAAAGGCAAGGCTAGTTTCCAGGGGATATGCCCAAGAGAAGGGCATAGATTATGAGGAGATTTTTGCACATGTGGCCAAGATGGTCACATTAAGGTTGATTCTTGCTCTTGCCTCTCATTTGGATGGATGCTTTGTCAAATGGATGTGTCAAATGCCTTTCTTAATGGATTCTTGGAAGAAGACATCTTTATGGGAGCAGCCCTAAGGATTCATCAACTTGGGTTGGAGGACAAAGTTTGTCATCTACAAAGGAGCATCTATGGCTTGAAGCCACGCTTCTAGGTCTTGGAATTCAAGACTACATCATTATCTTGTTTCAATTGGTTTCTCTCAAAGTGAATATTATCATGTCTTATATCTTAAGTTTGATGATCATGGTGGTGTACTTTTGGTAATCTATGTTGATGACATCATCCTTACTGGTGATAGTATTGTTGGAATCGAGAGAGTCAAGGAAGATCTTTTCCTAGAGTTCAAAATGGTAAATCTAGGAGATCTTCATTATATTTTGGGAATAGAGGTCATTAGAGGGCCTGATTTTATCTTTATTAGTCAAACAAATTATTCTCAAAGTTTGCTAAAGAAGTTTAAGATGCAAGATTGCAAGTATGTAGAAACTCCTATGGAGCAAGATGTAAAAGTGTCTAAAAAAGATGATGAAAGATCCTTCATGGACATCAATTTATATAGACAACTTATAGGCTCCTTAATGTGGATTACTATATAGACAACTTATAGGCTCCTTAATGTGGATAACTATTACTAGGCCTGATTTTAGCTTTAGTGTGTGGTCAATTTATGTAAGATTCGTTGAACATTCATTGGAAGAAAGCTAAAAGAATCTTGAGGTATATCTCGGGTACACTAGATCTTGGTATACTTTGTGGAGGAGATTTAATTGAGTTGCATGCCTATAATGATTTAGATTTTGCAGGTGACAAGAGAAATATAAGTTCAACAAGTGCATATGCAATTTTCATAGGTGATGGAGTAGTTTTTTGGCTATCAAAGAAGCAAGAAACAATCTCACTCTCTTCAACTGAGGCCCAGTACCAGACACTTACTTCAACAACTAAGGAGGTGCTTTGGATCAAGAGACTATTAGTGGAGCTAAAGATTATGAATCCAAAGGATGTACCAATCATCCATAATGACAACATCTCAACTCAACATGTTGCATCAAATTCAACTTTCCATGCAAGGTCCAAACAAATAGAAATTTGTCCTCACTTTGTGAGGGAAAAGGTGCAAGCAAGGGAGATATCTTTGGAACATGTATCAAGTAGTGAGTGTGTGGCTGATATACTCACTAAACCCCTTCAAAGAGTAGCATTCATAAAGTTAAGATCATCTCTTGGAGTGATTAGTAGATCTATGTTAGATCCAAACTAGATGTTAGGAGGAGTGTTAAAAATGCACAAGCTAGTTTGGACCAATTTTGGTCATATGACTTGTAATTGGCAATTTGGCCATGTTGTGGAATGTCACACTTGCCAAATAGCTTAGGATTATTTTCAAAAACTTTATTTCTCATAATACATTGTGATGACACCTTTGGAATGACGCCAAAATGTACATAGATAGGCTAGAGAAAAAGTCTAAAAATAGCAATTTTCACATTGTTTTTGGATCTCAAGATCTTGACCCCTAGTTAGGGTGGATCAAGTGACCTATTAGGTTAGATGTTAGGGCTAGGCCATGATGAATTTAGATAAGTCCTAAAGTGCTCACATCCGAGCTACTTATGTGTAAATATGTGATGGTCTATATCTGATAAGAGTATTATGAAGATACCTCTGCCGAGTAATGTATATCATCCATATTGCTCTGTCTCGATGAATTTGTATTCCTAGACAGTAGTGAGCTTTGCCAAGATCGGTCATGTCGAATTCAGAAGACAACATTTGTTTAGCAATGTGCGCTCTCAGTTTGATCTTCTTGGAGGTCACGTCAGCTGATGATTCATTTCTTGGTCAAGTTGTTGCGGAGTAACGACAATATCTTCCTCTGATTCGTTGTCGGATAGTTGATCAATTGTCAACATGATGGAGCCTGAGACTTGAATTGTCGTGTTGGTGGCAGATGTCGAAGGTTTGCATGGAACTTTACCTTTGCCTTTGAAGTCGATGAACTGATCCTCGATAAAAATATTATCCCTGCTGAATAAAATCTGATGGGTATCAGGGTCGTACAACTTGTAGGTGTTGTCGGAGAAAGTGTAATCGATCAAGATGGTCTTTAGGCTTTGAAAGTCAAATTTCTTCATTGTCTCTTTCGAGATCTGTGCGTAGGCGATGCCACCGAATACTCGTAGGTTCTTCATTGAAGGCTTAGATCCTATCCAAACCTCATGGGGTGTTTTGCCTGAGAGGGCCTTAGTCGAACATCTATTCTGGATGTAAGCTACAGTGGAAAGAACTTCAGCCCATAAGCTCTTTGGCAATGATGCGTGTGCCAGCATACATTTGGCTGACTAGGCCAGGGTACGATTATTCCTCCTGGATAAGCCGTTAGACTGAGACAAATATGGAGTAATAAACTGTTATTCAATGCCTTGGCTTTGGCAGTGTTCCTCAAATTTAGTAGAGATATACTCTCCACCATTGTCGGACCTTAAGGCTTTGATCTTCTTAGTTTCTTTTTCTGCATGCTCTTTGAAGATTTTGAAGCGATTGAAAGCTTTGGATTTCTTCTTGATGAAGTACACCATCGTCCTTTTGGAAAATTCATCAATAGAAGTGATATAATACTTTGCATCCTTCAATAAAAGATTATGCATTGGGACACAAATGTTTGTATGTACAATATCTAACAATCCTCTAGCAAAATGTTGATGGCTTGATCTAAAAGGTTTCCTAGCCTGTTTACTGACTATACTATCTAGACATGTAATTCGACTTTCCTATCTGGATAGTCAAGATCAAGTACAATAGACTGCTTAGATATGTGCTATACAGAATAAAATTCAAGTGATCAAGTCTATAATGCCAAAGTAAACTTTTATCGATCTATACAAAAGTATTGAGAGCTTGATTAGAGGCAAAAAAAAAAATAAATTTATTTGTACAAGTATCCATGTCTCTTTTCGAGTGCTAGATCTTACTTATCCTACCGACTACTTTGCATTGATCTGATTCAATTCTATTTTGTGTCTTGAATTCTGCTAACAGAGAGCAGATTTGTAGAAAGATTTGGTACATGAAGGATACTTGAGAGTAGTTTGGATTGATCATTTGAAAAGCTTAATCATGTTGTACCTTCACCTTTGATAGCTTGTGTGCTATTGTCACCTCGGTGAACAAACTTCCTGGTACTGTAAGGCGTATAGGATTTAAAACAACTGATATGGCTAGTCATATGCTGAGTGACTATGGAATGAAGAAACCAGGAGCTGTCGTCTGGTGCTTCTTGATGGATTTTCATGAATGCATCGAGATCTGCTTCTTGATTCGGTTGAGATGCTTCTATAGTTGCATTTGCATATGATTCGATTAACCTTTGTTGTTGTTCTTAGCTTGAAGGATACGACAAATTTAAATCTCATGGTTGATTCGTTTGTAGTATATCTACAGAACAACTTCTTCCTTGTCGGTGGCTTTGATTGCTCTTGACAATTCATCGGCTTCTGTGGCTTTGAGTCTCTCTTCTTTTGCTTGCTCAAATTCTTGTTGGTGTATAAGGCGTGAGAGTCGACAATAGAGACATTGAAAGGTTCGTTCCTTCTTGTCTCTTCATGTAGCAGCATCGTAATGACTTGTGATAGAGTCAGCTCTAAGTGTGTGGTTATCATACAATATTGGCAAGCTTGAAAGCGGTGTCAATATTGTGTCTTGATCATCTATGACAGATCCGACAGCGGCCATTTGCTATAGCAGGTTCTTGAACTGGTTGATTTGATTCTGTAGGGAATCACCATTTATCATCTTGAGGGAGAAGAATTTTCTCTTGAGATGTAGCTTGGAAGCTACGTCGTGCACTTGGACAAGGTGCTCAAGATGTCCTAGAATTCCTTGGAGATCTGAGCTTCAGACACATGGTTGATTTGTGTGTCTAAGATGTTGAGCATGATCAGCGCGAAAGCTTTACCATCCTTCAACTTCCATCAGGAGATTGCAGCGTCGTCTACTTTGGGTCTTGCCTCTGCACTTGTGACAACATCATACATCTCCTTAGCCATAAGCATAGTTTTTATCTTAAATTTTCACAGATGATAGCTGGATTCATCAAGCTTGTCCATGATGGGACTGGCTTTCCCTTGGTGATAGTGATAATTATCAATGACTGAAGAATAAGAATCTAATGCAGTTTACAGAACAAGAAAACAATTATCCAATTGGATGATAGAACCAGGTCCTGTGGGAAGCTTATCAAGCTATAACGATGGCTTTGATACCATGTTGAGGAATGGTAAGAATCCGTGAGGATTTGGATTGGTCGATGAACAATCGGATCATAATGATCCTACTACTGCGCGAAGGCAGTGGTCGACTGAGTCTCTCGGTCGTGCACTATTACAATGGTAGGCGAGCACAAAATAGAGCTTAATTGCGTTTATGCAGAAGAGGAAGAGCAAACAATCAGAAAAATCAATTAGAGAGTCAGACAGAAAGCGAAAAGCATGCAATGTTGACAAAAAATCTGAATGCAAAACCAGACAGTAATTTATTCAGATTGAATGTATAGAAATACAAGTCAGATGATGTTGGTGAGCACAAAACAATAGCGGACAAAACCATGTGCTCACAAAGCTAACTACAATCTATAACAACTATGAGATTATTTTGACAATCAGTCTGAAAGAAGAATCAATACTTGAAAGCATCTATTATGTCATTCTTTGATAAGCTGTCATCTTGGCGTCTATGAGCGTTCGATCGTATGTGAAATCAACCTATCTCGTCTGGTTAACTAACATTGGCATGGAGCCATTGCATCGTTTGGAAATGATCGTGGCAGCTATTGTCATTGTCCAAGTAGTTGCATAGTACAGGAAGTGGGCGTGAGAAGGCTTCAACTATTCGGAGTCGAGCGTGTCATTGCCGATAGTCAATGGAGTCGAGATAGTTGTTGGTCCTCGACGATAGTCGGTTGAGTTGATAAGTCGGGCTTCCCTGATAAGTCGGCCAACTCCGACAAGTCGGGTAACTTTGACAAGTCAGACTTGCATGTCTTCGATAATAGAGTATTTTTGCAGACTGTGCGACAATGCGTGTAAAACTGCAACAATATGGATGGAACTAGATTAACATGGGATTTAGGAGAGTGGAGGAATAAATCCAACATAATGAACCTAACAGATTGAGTTTGGTACAATCTAAAGCCTCCTACCAAACGATCGAATAGTCAAGAAACAACAAAAGCAACCAGCTCAACACATTCATTTCAAGATCAAGCAATTCAAGTATATGATGTGCATCTCCATAAACTTTCAATTTTAAAAATATTTTTAATCAAAATCAACTACAACTACGTCGAAGTAAAAATATATGATTTTATGTATAATCAATCATGGATTATGTTGTCTAATACACCAGAATCGTAATCATAAAACAAATCTTATCAATTTGTTGTAACTTTAAGATGTCTACTCAAAACTTACAACAAACTGATATCAAAATTGTAGTATTGACACAGAGTAAAAACATGACATGACAAGGCCTTTGTGGTACAATACCACATTGTTCTTGTTTTAAGAAGCATTATAAATTTGTCATGACTTTTCGACTTAAAATTGGCACACGTTGTTGATTGTTAAATGACAGCTTTGTGATAAGAAGATTTCCCACCACTATTTTTGTAGATGCTCATTTTATAGATGTTTAGACATGCAGATTCGTATAGAAGTGAATCTGAGGCACAATTACCATTAATATGGCTATTATGCATTGTCTTATTGACGACTTTGAGGCATGCGCCTGTGATGACCTCCAAACTCTCTGCACCTTGCGTGAGAGCGTGAGCACGACGAGTCTTATGCATTGCATTATTGATGAGATTGAGGCATGCGGTCGGCCTCATACGACCTCCAAGCTCTCCACACAGCACAAACAAGTCTTATTCATTGCATTATCAAGAAGTTTGAGGCACGAGGTTGGCCTCATACTATGTCCACTCCACACCAACACAAACAAGTATGTATTGCATTAGCAAGTGCATGAGGCTTGCCTCTGACAACCACCACCTCAGTGTCTCCACAGTGGAGTATAGCAATGTGAAACTTCCCTCACCCTCCAACCACCACTGTACTCCACACTAGAGTATAGCAATGTGAAACTTCCCTCAATGGAGTATAACAATGTGAAACTTCCGTGACTTGAGGATCTCAAATTATGGCAAGCAACTACCACAACAATGTTGCACAATCCCGTGACATGGGACTTCCAACAACCAAAAATTAGGTATTTTCATCTTCCCTCCCTCACTCTCTCCCTCCCTCCCTCTCTCCCTCCTACTTTCACTTCATTTTAGTCTAGCTATATCGAGAGAGAGAGAGAGAGAGAGAGAGAGAGAGAGAGCGAGAGAGAGAGAGAGAGATTTGTTTCATGTGAAGCATCCGATCGAGGTTGCTGCTAGGTTTGGGCTGAGGAATCTGCATTTGGGTTCGTAAATGAAGGCAGAGATTGATGCTCAACAGGTCGCAAGGGGATGCGAGATATGATGCTGGTGTTAAAGTATGCGGAAGGTGAGTCGGGTAATCATCTCTCATGAGGCATTTCTGGAGGCTTTTTTCTGGCAATGGCAATGTGCCTTTGAGTTGCTCAGATTTGATCGTCCATTGTTTGCTTGCTTCGATCAACTGCAAATTTCTGTGTGTGTCTTGCAGGTAGGTGCCGAGCTTTTGGCCATTTTGAGTATAGCATTAGCAAGGCGAAGAATGTACGATGAAGAAGCTGCAATTACAGAGTCTTTGATGGGATCGCCCAAAGGGAAAGAGGAGGCTGAAGAGGAGGACGACAGAGTAGGCGAGAACACATTTAATGCGTTAGGCAGCCAGCATGGAATGGCACAAAATAGCACTACAGCAAACTGGAAGGATCCCTCACATGTAATTGTTGATTTTGACACGGAAGTCGCAGATCCTCAGACATCAAGCAATCAACGGGTTGGAAGCGATGAAATTGATTTTTCAACTGAAAGCAGTAGAGCAAGCAAATTTCTCAAAGAAGAGGCTGCTTTGCTTCTTACTTCAAGGCAGGCCAAGCCCAGACTTTCTGCATTGCCTAACCTTGCACTGCCCCTTTCACCTTGCTTAGACATTTCTGAAACAAGTGGTACATTTTCCAAACAAGAAGATGAAAATGAAGACAAAGATGGCTCTGGTGATGGTGGTCCAGGTAGCAGTGGCCATAGCTCCCCCAAGTCTCCATCCACTTTAGAGGATTTACTGCCTTGGTCCACCAAAACCAGGCCTAAGGCTCGCCTCCAGGAGCCACCAGCCATTTCACCGGCAGTGAAGGAGCAGATCTCTCGATCCCTTAGCAGAAGGAAGAATTCCATAACTGCTCTGGCCACAGAAAGTCCAGGTCCTCCATGCTTGACTCATAGAAATAAATCTCTCACAAATTCTCTGTCCAATACAAGCTCATCCAGCCCAGGTGCTAATAAAGCCACCCTTTTTTCTATGCCTCGTGGCGTGAAGCCGTCAGCAAATGGTCTTGTTGCAGAGGAAGAACAAGATCCTCTAGATGAGGATTTTATTCCGGAGTACAAGAAGTTCAAGAAGCGAGAAAATAAGTACTGCATCTGGGCAGAATGGTTTGGAGTCTTTCTTCTTTCAATGTTATTGATTTGCTCAGTGACAATCAAGAAAGTCAAAGGAATCACATGGCTTGGTCTAAATCTGTGGAGATGGCAGGTTCTTGTTTTTGTTGTGTTCTCTGGACGTTTGATCTCTGACTGGGTTGTTAAGGTTAGTCCTGGTATTTCTTTCTATTTGAGCTAGCACACACATATGCACACAGCACACACATACACAGACATGCACATGCGCCTGGGTGCACAGTGCACACACAACTCAGAAACCAGACCCATCCGGAATGTAATGTACGTTCCAGAACGTACTGGTCCAAAACGTGTAAAAAATGACTTCAAAAAGTACCTAAAAATGTTCTAGACATTGCCTAAAATTAGTACATAAAAAAGAAATGAGCCGACTTCTATGAGTACTATGACTCATGAGCACTATTCGTATGGATGGAGGGTGTAGTTCAGCTTCCAAAGATCTCTCTCTATGAGAGCCATCCTCACTTTAATCTGCCAAGTATGAAAGTTCTGACCATTGAACTTTTCAACGGTGAATCTCTTCTTTGCTAAAGCCATGACAGAGACAGGTCCCAAAGCTTGCAAGACATCAAGCAATTTCTGGGAAGAGCATGCCACTACGTCTTGTGGACTGTGGTCAGAATGCGGCAGGCTCTGCTTCAGGGCGTGTGTCAGATCGTCAGGGTTTGCATCAGGGAGAAAAACGCAGCTCTGATACCGTGTCAGTTTCTACGTAGCAGCAGCAGAAGAGAGAGAAGAGAGAGGAGAGAGATCGCTTAACAAAGATTTCTTATTAACCCTTTACAATGAGAGAGACAATGGTTCACTAACCGTTACATTATGGAACAACACAGTCACATAAAATAGATGCTACTTTATCCTATAGATCAAAGCACCTATTATGCTTATGTGGCAAGGGTGCACCACAATAAGCGGTCAACACATGCACGTGGGTGGGCTATTTTCTTAAGATGGTATTAGAGCCAGTGAGGGCTTTCTTCATTTGTGGTTGCTTGAGTGGGAGTGTTGCCAGTCAGTTTGTGAGCAAGCAATGCATTCTCCCCCCCAGATAAGGCATGTTGGTTAGTCTCCATATCGCATAAGATGGTGCCCTTGGTTCTGGGGAGCTGGGATCCCACACACAGCCCCTACATGTACATGGCTAGTGGGTCATTTTCCCAACAATTTATAACGCAAAAAAGTATCTGAAAATGATGAGGAACAGAGCACAGTGATCTGGCAGCATCAAGACAACCTTTGATGACATGGGCAAGAGTGAAAAGGGTTTGGAATTTCATGTTACACCCTGAACCAACTGCAGCCTATCCAATCCGCAGTGATCACCCTCATTAAGGGATGTAATAGCTATGATAGTAATGGGTAGAGGTTATTTTGAGAAGAATCAGTTTTTTTTCCACAGCAAATCTTGTAGAAAAAAATTGTCAATAGGAAAACATATTGCTCATTTGTCGAGGACTTGAAAGCAAAATTCACAAATGATGTGCTATTCACAAATCTATCTATCTCATATTTCTTCACCTGAACTTTTCATAACTTGTAAGGAATAAGATATTGACTCATATTTTCATTTTTAAGATCAGAAAATTTCACCCAAAGGTTTTATTGCTTCCTGCTGATGGGGAACAGATGATCTGCAGTTGTTAAGGGAGCAGGATCGTAGATACAGCACTTACTGCAAAGAAGATAATATGTTAGTACTAGCATTTTTGGATAAGAAACTGTACAATGATTCTTAGCCAGATAGGTGGTTGTAGTCACATCCTTGAATGATTGGATAAATAGAAGATTTTTGCATCTGTATGTATAGTATATTTATTGTTGAAAATAATAAATGGTATATTTTCATGTTTGACAGCCTAATACTTCAATCAATCCGAAACAAAAAAGGATTAGGAATGAACAAACTTTTACCCGTGTTTGAACTAAAAAGCTTGGTAGACAGTTTGGTCTTCTCATCTTTGAAATTTGTATCGTACAGTTACAGTACTTTAATGGTTGCCAGCTCCACAAAAAGTATCCCATTTAGTCTTGTTTACATACATACTAGATGTTAACTTATGATTTTTGAAGATCGCACCTGAAGTAATTCTAGAAAATACTTCTCTCACAGGCTCTTGTGTTTTGGGTTGTGTAAAGCTTTTTGTGGCTTTGATAGAGAACCATTGCCTTCTGAAAAAGAGGGTTCTATATTTTGTATATGGGCTGAGGAGAGCTGTGAAGAACTGTATTTGGCTAGCTTTGGTACTTGGAGTCTGGGAAGTGATATTTGAGGGGCGGGAAAAGACAACAGCAATTTCCTTAGTCACAAGGGTATCTATCAAAACCAGATCCATATCAAACTTCAAAGAGCATTCTCTCAGAAGGGAACTAAATACAAGAGCTGCTCCTCTAGGCATTCTAATCTTGTCTGTCCGATGTTGTAGGTGCTATGGTGCTGTTTTACTATATCTATTGCGTGGATGCTGAAGGTACTTGCTGTTAAGGCCGCGGCGAGTGGTTTCCATCGCGCAGCTTATTTTGATAGAATCCAAGACTGTCTATTTAATCAGTTCTTACTAGAAACCCTCTCAGCTCCGCCGACTATGGCTAAGGTCTGTGATAGTGCAGAATCTCAATCTGCAGATTTTGAAGAGACAGTAACTCTCAGTGGAGTAAACAGATCACACTCGAATTCTTCAAAAGCTACTCCTAACACAGCTGCTAGATGTGCTATTTCCACCGATGATGAAATCCAAAAAGCAACGCGAGAGCAACCCAGAAGTATGCAGGGGGATTTTGCTAGTCACAAGCAACATTCAAGGGGTAAAGTCAATCAAATTTTGCATGGAGCTATTCAGGGACGGCACAGACAAGCGCAGGCTGGCGTTCTTGCAAAGCGAGCATGTTTAACAGATGGTAAGCATGAGCTAAACGCAGATCCCAAAAGACTACAAGGCTCAGAAAACAGCCCCAATAAAGCACGCAATCTGGAAAGCTCAAACCAGGCAGGAGGAAGATGGCCATCCGGCGGTTTCGATAAACCCACTTTGGGCGTCGACGAACATACACTGAAACCAGCATCGCATACGTCTGGGAACACCGAGAATAGAATCACACCTCGGCAAGCCTCTGAAACGATGGCAGCAAATGAATCCTTTGAAGCAGCACAGCAACAGCAAACACCTACCCAAAGGCGTATGAGTGCCTCTATTGGGCCACTCATTGCCCTGAGCTCAAACCCCATAGAGCAGGACAAATTGCAGCAGCTGACATCGGAGGTGAGTTTGAATAGACAGTAGCAATAATGTGGTGTTTGTAGCAGGTTGTTTGCGAACTTTAACTTACCCAAGATCAATGCTCCATCGGAATCTGCTGGCTGTGAGATGGAGAATTTTGGTTTGTGAAGGGTTACCTCAGTGTTTTGGAACAGAAACTTTCTACACATTCCTTTGGTCCTGTAATTGAGATCAAAGCTGCATAAGAGCTCTTTAGATTTATATTCATGCTAGTTTTTGAGTAGCCTTCTGCTTATTCTGCTGCAATGGTAGCGTAGTGGGGCACAAACCCATTCTTGCTTGTTCTAGTTCTTATATCAAGTCTTCTTATGTCTTGCTAGGCAGCTTTCAGGGGAATCACTCATTTTCATCTCATGTCCCATGTAGTCTAAATTGCTGTGAAGATGCATGGAAGATTCAAACTTCCTAGCAATTGATGGATGCATTAAACTGGTCTTTGCAGACTGTTTCAGCATGGACGCTCAAAAGGCTAATCAAGGTGATTAGGCATACCAATATAGCTACGTACACATCAATGTTTGCTCATGAGAAAGGTGACTGGGAAATTGATAGCGAAGTTCGGGCAAAAGCTGCAGCTAAACAGGTTTTGCCCCAAGCCAACTCATTTGAAAAGAGCAATTTTTTGCAATGATAAGCCGTCTCTAATTCTATTCTCTGTCTTTCGGAGCTTTTCCTGATCAAAGGAACCTCTAGAGTAGTCTAAGGTAGTAGGTGACAGACCTTTGGAGAGATGGGGTATTGACTACATGAGGATGATACCAGCCTCACAAAGTTACAATCATATACTTGCTGCTCCTGACTATGGAACAAAATGGGTGGAAGCCAAGGATTTATGACACAACATTGTGGACAGTACAGCTGAATATATCTTGGAAAACACCATCACAAGTTTTTGATATGCATCAGAAATTGTTTCAGATTAGGATACCAAACTCATTGATTCAATGTTGAGTAGATACTTCCATTGCTCTACACAAAATCTCTTCACCTTATTATCCTAGAGCTCATGTTTAAGCTGAATCTACAAATAAATACTGAAAAAAATACTAGCAATTTGGCACCGCTGTATAAAGTTATCAAAATTGATGCTGGGAAAATGCCATTTCAAACGAAAGGCTATAAGTTGTAAAGGTTAGAAGAATAATGACTGGATGTTTTATGCAAGCAATGGATCTCTAAGCAGTGCCAACAACGGTGGCACAATCACCATGTTCATCCCCGAGGTATTGCGCCAGAAGATTTAAGGCCATACTATTTTAAAAGCACTAGTTTGATGGTTTAAGGTAAAGATCAAGGTCGGAAAGGTCTGCACAATGTATGCGGATCCTATGATAATGATGTCGCCTTAAATGACCCAGATAAGAAGATGGCATAAGAATGGTCAAGCAAAGAGAATCCTACAAAGTCATAAGAATCAACTGACTGTACTATGTACTTAACAAATATCGATTACAAAGATATCCTCAGAGATTTGTCAATGTCAAAGAGAGTTGTTAAAAAGCACAGAATCGGTCAAGGGACATAAATATAAGAGCAAGTCATGCACTATAAGTCAATCAACCTCCAATGGAACTCTCCACGTTCCTCGTAGATAGTGTACCATTCATTATCTATATGGCAATGGGGAGAGAAAGTATCATTAAGTAGATCAAGGATCACTGAATAATCAATTAGGAGATGAACTTGACTATTGCATCAATAATAGCTCAATAACATAAGCCTTGTCCAAGAGCATAGGAAAGTCATAGAAAGCCTCTTTGGTTTCGTAAGGAAGAGTAGTGACCAGAATTTAGAAGCACACAATATGTCGACATGTGGGTAACATAGAGAGAATGCTTTCATTGTGACATTGATATTTGAACCTACTACTGTCTAGGATAATGGCAGGAATTTTATCAATTTCAATAAAATGACAATAAACTTGGGCAACTGAAAAGGAATAAAGCTAGTGACGTACTACAATCTAGGATACTAGTTAGACTAGCAGATTGCTAATGCCTAGAGTTTAGGGCTTTTCTACTTGTGTTAGGAATTCTTGACGACCATTATGAAGCAACGCATTTTGGGGTTGGTCGCTCCTGTGTGTGTGTGTGTTATGTGAATGGTGAGATGTGAATGGTGAAAGCTCTTGTTTGAGTGTTTAATGCAGGTTATGATTGTGCACAGTGATAGACATTGTCGCTCAAACCTTCATTTGGTATCAAAGCCTTGTTTAGCTAGAACTGCCTTGAAGAAAGGTGCAGATTGAGGTAAGATAGTCCCTCTAGTGGAGCATGAAGGAGAGAGCAAAAAGCAGCCCAAAAATCATCCGTATAGCTCATTTGGGAGCTACTCTATTTGCAGTGTGTGAAGGCTCTATAGAGAGCTAGTCGGTGTTAGGAAGTATTTGTACGACCAAGCAAAGTGAAAATTGGACAAAAGTTTCTCCACTTGAGAACTTTTCAATTATTTGTGATATTTGATGGTTTTTGGAGAGAAACTAAGGTAGAATCCTCATTTCTTGGCCAAATTCAATGATACAACTTGCCAAAGAGTCTATAAAGGTGGCCTTAACTTCTATGGAAAATAGAGAAAATTAGTCATTTCTTTGATTTCTAGTTTTTGGAAGTCGTTTCAAAAAGCAATAAAGGAAATACTCAAAGAAAACATTGCTTGAAAGCTTTGTGGAGGACGAATTAGATGCTTGGGGGACCACTTAGGAGGATCCATCACATCCAATCTATGTTGCATCCTCTTCAGGAACCTTGCATTCCGGGTGCGTTTCGGATCGAGAGTTCCGGAATTCTGCAGCTTTCCGGATCGGAACGCTGCAATTTTATTTTATTTCTTTTTGAGATTTTTTTGGAAGCATGTGTTGGGAGTGGGGAAAAACACGTAGGCCTATAAAAAAAATTCCAAGCACATTGTAAATTTGCAAAACAGATTAACTATTAACTGACAATTGTAAGTGCCTGCGAGTTACTACACTAAGTGACAACTACTACAGACTACCAACTGAACCAAGCAATTGGTCTTTAACATGCTGCGTACCAAGAGTTAAAACTAAAACTTGAAAGGCAATCACATAGTGCGTACTACAGTGCTAAAAATGGCGACTGATCCACATTCCACACATGCCTCATGAGAATGATCACGATATTTGATGTCATAAACGATAAAGCTCTGATATATACAGTGAGTGGGCCAATGGCCAAATGTGACAAGCGAGATTTGACCTCCAACCCCGACAACATGTGTTAGAGCCTTTACTCCCTGTCCCGGTTATTTACAGTTTTCAGAGACACATGGACATTTTGTAATTATTGTAATTACTGAAATGGTTGAGTCACCGGCTTGTGGTGACCTTTGTAAGTAAATTGTAAATAAATTGGGACACTTGGTCTAGTGTATGAGTGACACATGTCAGCCTACTCACTTGCCTATGTGTCAGAGTCCTGCCAAGTGGCAAGTGTCGACTGTGCATGGAATTGGCCATGTGTTGAAGTTAGGAAGGGTTAGGGTTAAGGGGTGCTTGAGAATTGTGCATAAGTGAGCCTAGAGAGAGGCATTCCTCATTACAATCTATCCAGGAAAGGTTGGGAGGAGACAAGGCAACTAGCTCCACCATGTATTTATGTGCTCTGATGTTTGTACATGAAAGAAAATCGACAGGGATCGAGATTGCTGATTGTTGTGCATGGGATAAGCTAGGTTTTAAGTCAAGTTTCAGATCGGGAATCTGACAACATTCCATACCAGTGCCAAGGCTCTCAGCCGTCTACCACCTCAGGCTAGCACTCATCCTGGTTGTGCACAAGTTTTACAACTAGGAAGAGCTGCCCTCCAAGCTTTGGGTTGATGTCCACCAATGCTTCCAAAGAGCCCTCCAAGGTACCTCTCCTCCAATGTCCCTAAGATCCTTCCAATGTAGACAATCAAAATGGGCTCAAGAATTCAGCACCCAACCATTGCTAGCCCTCTTGCTCCACCACAATCAATCACATAACTACCATCACAAACACAAGCATACTCAAGATCCCACTCCCATCTAAGTCCCATACCAAAGATGGAGATCCTCACTAGAGTAAGCTAGCAAAAAATGCTCTCTACACTCTAGCCTTCCACTAGTGAATAGAAATTCACAAGTGTTGGCATCTTTTGGTATAACTATGTTGGAATCTTGTAGGGAATATGCATAGAATCATGCAACAATGAAAGAGATAGATAGAGGCCATGTGATGAAATAACACAAAATGATAACAATTATAGTAGTAATAGTAGCTATATTTAGATTGTTATAATCACCAATATCAATAATTGGCTGTTGCAGATTTTCTACAATATGGCAAGGCCAGGACAAAAATATTTGATGCTAAAAGACTTCATCTATTTTTTGTCAGAGGATAAAGCAACTAGAGCTTTTGCATTGTTTGAAACAACAGAGAATGGGAGGATTACAAAGAAAGCTCTCATGAAGTGGGTGGTTAGCGTTTACAAAGAGAGACGAGCTCTTGCTTTGACTCTTAATGACAACAAGACTGTTGTTGCTAAGCTCCATCGCGTCCTTGATGTGGTACTTGAAGCATTTGTTTTTTTAGGTTAAATATTTGTTACTTTTGTACAAAAATATGTAAGAATGATGTTTTAACTTCTATTAGTTGCTTGAAGTTGATGACTTATCCCAATGACAACAATATTTAACCTTTGCAAGTTTATTTTTTGTGCCATTGATGAATTATCCTAATCAAGTTGATCTTAATTGTGTCATAGAAAATAAATGTTCAATCGAATAGAACCTTCAACAAACGATTTGGGAAGTGAGAGCAACCATGCATACATCCAACCAAAGCTGAATTGAGCTTCATGTGACAACAATAAAATTCAACTATGCAGGGTACAAGAAAAATTAGATAAAGCCTTAATACTAACCTTACTACCTATAGGAAAACATTCCAACATGTGGGGTAATTTGGCCATTTTAAGGGAGGGTGCAAAATGTGTAAAATGGTGAAAGGAATTCCACAAATGGTTTTCTAAGAAATTTATTTAGCTCCATTAAATCTTTTGAAAGTTCAAAGTCGTCACTTGAAGTGTGTTCAATGTCGACATTCAAAATGTAATCAAAGATACAACATGTTGAATAAGAAGCTATTTATCACCTTGGGAATATCCTTTGACATTGGTGTGAGTGCCTCATTTGCGTTTGCTTCAATAATGCATAATAGACCGTCAAAATCAAAGTAGGACAAGAGCCTAGATATTGGCAGCTTGTAGCAACAATGGAAGTGTAAAGAAAGTAGAACTAGAAGTAATAATTGTAGGGCTTGATCGTATCGAAGGCAAAAAATATTTCTCTTGGCCAAACATAAAACCTATTGATGAGATTTGGCAAGCGGAGAGGAACAATTTAAGCCCATTACCTTGATGATCAGGCATGGCATTTTCATTTCATGCTCTAGTTTTGCAGCTTCCTTCTTATTGCTTCTAGCCAAGACAATGTTCAAAAGTTTCTTGTTCGACGAGATGATGGATGTAGTTCAATGTCTAGGGAATAAGCCTTACCTTGTAACTAGTGTTGTCTAATTGAAAGCCATTCGTAGAACTTTCTCTTCAAGTTAGAAAGGTCCAGAAGTAAAACTTCAAGTAAAAGCCAAAATGTTCAAAATCCTTTGTAGAGTATTTGTCATGAAATATGCTTTGGAAGGTTAAAGCCTCTTTACACTTTTCAATCAAAGGCAATCAAGTTGGATGTTACAATGAAATGAGTCTCTTCTTTTGGAAAGCAAGGATACCCTTCAAATTTTAGATAGAGCATCACAATAGTAACATTAATTATACATGGAAAAATATGTGAGAGAAAAACCTAGAAGTTTGAAGTGGATAGGCTCTTAACTTTCCCAAGGGAAAAAAAGACATAGGTCAAAAAATCTACAATTTTTTGCCCAATAGGCTTTTTACAGTGAGTAATAGGGAAGGCTTTGATGGCAAAAGAATTTTTTTATTTGAGTACCCAAGCCACAAGGTAGAATCTCAAGATAGCTATGGTTAGATAGCTCAAAGGCTTGAGATCTACAACATTATAGCGAAATGGTCGTCACAATCTTGCTATATACTATTCAAGAATCTTAGCATCCATCATCTCTAAAAGCAAGTAAGAGAGCTCCAAAAATTTATCCCCATACTTAAATACTATATTTGTTTGCTACAAGGTATGAAACAAGTCCTATTAAGGAAGCCACTAGGGATCAATCATGGAATTCATGATATGTTGTTCAAATGTTGGCAATATGTCACTCATTCTCACCTTGGGAACACGCTTGCCACCATGTAGTAGCATGTGCATCCAAATGCAACATCGTCAATTCCATCTTTTAACATTACATTTCAAATTAGGCCAAAAGTATGTCTCTAACTTGGCCAACTCATTTTCTAGCTCATTTTGATTGCACGAATGGAAATAAATGGCTAGATGTAATTTCCCTTTGAAATCTTGTGCAAATGAGGCTACAGAACTCTTAGAATGTGCAACGAGGGCAGGAACAAAAAGACCATGTGACGTATGTAGGTGATGTGGGTACTAGTGTCTATGGTGATTGCACTTGTCATGTTGCCATGCATTGAAGGATGGTGTTTTGAGCTCATGAACAATAGAGGAAAGGGTGGTCATTAGAGAAGAAAGAGTGGTCTCTGAGTTCAATTATAAGATGTTTGCTTCATGATCACACTCGTTAGGTCTGACTTCCTTAGTATCTAAGCACATAGTGGGACCCATGTGAGCTGAACTGTTTCAAAAGGATGGGTTATGATGAAAAACCACTTAGTCATAGTCTATTTGAGGCTACATAGAGTATCTCCAAGATCATCTATTTTATGTGGATCCACTACTTGATGATTCTCAGGTTGTTCTAGATGCAGTAGTTGATCAGGGCATTTGTCTAGAGCCATATTGTGAGGGTGAGATAGTGATAGTATCACACATTGAGAGAGATACACACGAGGTCGATTCCGTATCACTTAGTGTGATACATAGGTTGCTATTGATGCTGATTCATAGATACAGATACAGATTGCTGCTGATATGATGCTTGATGCTAATGTTGCATGCTTTGATGCTGATGTTGATGATGTTGCATGCTTCGATGCTCTAAGAGGAAACCTATCCTAACGTTTAGGAATTCCTTCTTATGTCAATTCCATATACCAATCCTCAAATACCTTTGTTCACTCTCAACTACATTCTGTTTTTCCATTTTCTACTGCAATAAGTTATGAGTCTAAACACATCTATAACTATGAGTCGCGAGATTGAAGACTTGACAACATATTGTAGTGAGGTATCATTGGATTTGACATTAGTCAAATGTAATAACCTGGACATGTGAATATGCTATTTTGAAGTACACCTTGGTCCTCTATATGTTGTTTAAAACCATGGAGATTCTCTTGTAGACTCTCTTGAAGGGGATAGCATGGTACATTTTTATCGAGACAATAGGCTGGACACAAATTCTCTAATTGCAAAGAAAATGTAGAGTTCATTGAATCATAGCTTGAAGATTGTTGATAAAGCATATTCACTTTGTTAAAAATCAGCCACTATACCAAGAATATTCAGGAATCCTCATACATTGTCATGGCTCTTCTAAACAAGAAATTAAGGTCTCTCAAACTCTTTATTGAAGCACTTAACCACAAAGGGTAGTTAACACTGGAAATGGCTTTTCTAGGTCTCTCAAACTCTTCATTAAAGCACTTAACTACAAAGGGTAGTTAACACTAGAAATGTATCTTCTTATCCATAGCAATTGCTATCGTTTTTTGGAGTAATTGAGCAAATTGTCCTAATTACAAAGGTCAAGGCTGGACTCCAACTATAGCTATTTCTTGTGACAAAGACCAATTCATGTGAAAATATAAAGGAGCATGAGGCAATGATACGAAACTTGTCTAGCATATGAGAGATTAAGTAAAACTATTTCAGATTTGTCTTAACAGTAAGAACATTAACTAAGAATAATCCATTGGAACATACAAAGAAACATCAGTGTAGTTCACTTATACATCATAAAATCTTTAGGTTTTCTTTCTAATTTCTTGTATTAACTTATGCTAGTTGATTGAATCTTTTGCAGGTCTTAGCAGTCGTTCTATTTATTGCTTCACTTTTGATTCTCGGAGTGGACACATCAAAGTTGCTTGTATTCTTTTCTTCTATATTCATCCCCTCCGTTTTTATCTTTGGGAATGCAGCAAAGACAACCTTTGAAGCTTTAATATTCCTCTTCATAATACATCCTTTTGATGTGGGAGATCGAATTTCTGTTGACGGCCAAACAATGCTAGTCGAGGTCAGTTGGTTATTACCAATTTGCAACATTCCAAATTCAAATGTTTGTTTCATGTTCTAAGGTTTTTGTGTTAGTTGTTATGCTTTTGTTCTAAAGCTTTTTGGAATTCAGAACCTTCTAAATCTAACTAGCATATAAGTTTTTAAATTCTTGAGAATATGTCTTAAGAGTTGTAATATGAGGCATAATGTTTTATAAAGAGAAATTTGAGTTCTTTACTTACAATCTACCATAAGGTAACAACTTTATTTTTTTAACAAATGACTAAAATTGTTACACAATATATGCTAAGAAACTCTCTTGAAAAATGTATATATCTCATTCTCACTTGTTCTAGCCATAGGAGTTGATTGTGACTCAATAACTTCCATCAAAGTTACAAGTCTAAGGATTATAAGTGATAACTTATCGGATGACAAAATGCCCAACGTTCAATATTGATGCAAACATTATATTCCCTCCTAGATATGGGAAGCCCTCGTTTGAAGTACCTCAATTTGAGACTCTAGCTAACCGACCTTTATCAGAGTACATGATCTCAGCTATTTTGCACTATGAACTTCCCACACTCGGAATATGGATATACAAGCAATACAACTCCTAGTAAACAGAATCTCCACCCCATCATCATTTATACCCTCTTTTTCTTGATGGTTATCTATTACATTTTCATATCCTACATGAAGTATTTACTAGCATGGATATTTTTCTTTTGGTATGAATATTCCTAGATCAATCAATTTTCATTAAACACAAAAAAGGAAGAGGACTTTGGAGACTTGCAACTCAAAGTTGTTGATTTGTTTTTTAGTATCAACATCATCTCAAAGGAGGGGTGCAATCTTCAACCAAAAAGTCCTAGACCATAAACTTCATCATGCATAACACGAACCAACAAATGCTATGTGTTCCAAAGTAGGTGACATGCACAAGTGTACATTGACCTTACCTTTCATCCATTCGTACAAAGACCAATGTACTAAGTTTCTATCACTTGTCTAAAGTTGAAGGGCAAACTTAGCCAGGATGAAGGCTACTAGCAATTAAAGTATCTACTTCCTCATAGAAGAACGTAGATATTTAGATTTAGCACTTCAACTTGCTCAAAATAAAACTAAAAAGCATAGCAAAATGTTCCACTAGAAATAGAAACCACCAAAAAGGAAGAAGGCTTTGAAGACCGAAAATCACTAAATAACATATGGGGGCCAAATATAGGATGGAGTGACCAGAGAACCCTTTGAGATTGTTGACCATTGAAATGGAGAGTTTCAAATCAACTATAAGAGGCATATTGGCGACTGGGTGAGCAAACAACAATAAAGAATAAGATATTCTTGTTAAAGTTCTCTAATGGAATGAAAATAAACTTTGCTCTTTGATATAGGTATTGCAACCCCTCTAGAGAAGGCCCTTACATGACTGCTTCTCCATGGTATTTGCTTAAGTTTAGACACAAGAGAACAACTTGGAATGAGCATAGACTAGCTCATTGCCCCACCATGATTGTCAAATGATCTTTGCCATTGTCTCTCAAACCTTCCACACTTAGTTGAAGCCTCCAGAGAGCCATTTTCTGTTTTGTGAGGTTTTTAGAGAAGAACTAGTTCCTTTCGTTTTGAATTCAAATTTTAACCTTTCCTTAGGTCTCTTTTTCCAAATTAGGTTTACCTAGTTGCCCCCCTCTAATTTTGGTTGTGTTAGACTTTTTTGATGGACAGACTTTGACCAATCAATAGTCAAGGTCTAATATGCCTTCCTCCCTCTAAAACTCATCATCCTCAATGAGGGAATCAAGGTGACCACAAAGAATCCACCGACTCCCAACCATCTTTCTAACGTCACCCTTTTCATGCTATCAGTTATCCAAGAATCATTCAGTTTCTCACTAGAGGTTCTATCTTTTCCTATAAGTTTCTTGATCTATGGTCTACAGGATCTGCCTTCTCCAAAATGACCAAATAATGCACATGGTAATCCCCATCCTATAAGAAATGTTTTCTTTCTCTATTCACATGATAAACTAGATGAACCTTGACTGAACTAGGGAGTATGCAATCTTAAGACACTTTTCCAAACTTTTGCAAACTTACAAAGTCCACAAAAGTAGGGTGGCAACTGTGGACACGTGACAATACATAAGGGTTGTGGAGTCTCTAGAAATTTGAAATAAAAGCTCATCCTCTTCTTGAAATTCCAAGGACCTCTGCTAACTAGCATAACCATTATCCTTGTTTTAGGTTTTCCCATGTTTTCCCTGGCAAGAAGCAACAATTTGTGCATATCCGCTAGATATTCCTTTGTACTCTCTAGGTTATGGTTGCAAGCCCCACTAAAATTGGAGCATGTGGCTCAAAACCATATATGACAAGTAATGGACCCATACAAATCCCTAAATTTCTATTACTATCATGAAAAGACTCCAAAAATGAGACATGCTTTTCTCATCTACTCCATCTCTTAGGAGTAAAAGCAAAAGCATTTCCTTAGACACTTGGCCACCCATTTAGTTTTCCCACTCAACTTCAAGTTGACCCCAGTACTCATTGCCAATCTTGTTTCCAACAATTCAAAGGTAACACCCCAAAAGTTACTAGTAGACTAGGGGTTTTTGTAACTCACAACTACCCATTGGAAATTGAAGGAATTTTTTATAAATTCATTCACAAACTCATATTCCTTGATCTTAGTCTTTGTAGGAATGAAACGTTCCATCTTAGTGAATAAATCACCACCACAAGGCATCATGCCACCTCTTGGTCTTTTGTAGAAAATTAATAAGGTTTGAAGTACTCCTCTTCAACTCCCCAATGGTTTCTTCAATGGGTTCAACATTCTAGTTGGCTTGCCTTTAGCATCCTTTGTAGCTTTGATAGTTGAGACACTTTGTACAACACTTCTACACTTCTTGAACGTAGTTTAAGGGTGGTTCTTTGAAAACTCGAATGCCTTGCGCTATTATGCATCATGGCATTCATACAAGATGCCCTTCTAAAGCAAGCATTCACAAGCACAAATCTTTTACTTGTACAAAGTAGGTAAGATATTGTTGTAGCTTATTGTCCTCACTTTCCTCAGAGGCACCTTGAGAATATCCATCCTCTACATTCTGTGTTAGCACAAAATGAGTCACTTTAGAACCTTTTACGAGTCATCTGCCCTCATCTTACTCCAAGTCCAGAGCTTGGTTGCATACTCAAATACTAGATAATTTTCCTAACTAGGTCAAGAAAGTCACTCCTTACCACTAGACATGACCATACACATTCATGATATGTAAACCACAACCTTCTTGTGGATGCCAAGTTTAGACTTGATTTGTGTATGGATTTATTAAATAAACTCTACCCACAGAGCTTTCCAACATTATAAGTAATACATGTAAAGAAGTGGTTGAATCTTTCATTTGTTCCAACCTTAATGTTGTTGCATTTGAAAAAGAGGAAGTTTTTTAAGCTAGAACATTTTGTTGTAAAAGGAAATGTTAACATTCAAGGTTCTACATTAAGGTGCTTTTCATCATATATCCTTAACATTGTGTGCATATTTTGCAGGAAATGAATGTTCTTAACACCACCTTTCTTAGGTACCTCTGAACTATCCTATAATTTTACAACATATTAGAGTACTTAACATTCTAACAACAAATTAAAGTTTTTGGGCCTATAAAAGGTACTTTTATATAACTAAAGCTAGATGTTAATCAGTGTTTAAGTTAGTTTGACTTCACACACTCTTGAGCACTACTTTCATGATTAATGATGTCATAGCTCTTGGTATTTCTTATGACTGATGGAGTTGATGGTCCAAGATTGTGTGTGTGCAGATGATTAGAAGAGTGCATGCCTTGTTTTTATGTTTCAATATTCTCCTAGGCTTTATGTTTATATGATTTAATTAGTTATCCCATTTTTAGACATCAGGAAATTCCATATGAGCTTCTACAGAGACATATGAAGTTTGTATGGATCTATTGTCTAGAAAGAGTTCACATGCCATTTTGTGACATCATTGGCCTTTAGCTAGGTTTGTCACTATATAAAGGCTTTTAGAAATTGTGCTTTATAGGTCATAAAGGCAAAAGAATTGGTTCTAGAGATCCTCTTCGCTTATTCTTGTTTCTAAAATCTATATATAACACCCTTGTTGACAATATTTGGTGGAAAACTATGGAACTTTGGCAAATAAATTTTTTTTAGAAGAGTGTTTTTTGTTGAAGTATAAAACAAATTTTTGTTGCAAACATAGGAATAGAGGAATATGTCTTAAGAAGATCTACTGGATGCAATTGTTGCCACTTTTGATTGACATTACAATCACTCAAATAAAAGACTATTGTTGGGTCCCAAAAATATGGTGTTGATTGAAAGCCCTAGTTAAATCAATAGTGAGTTCTCAAAGGCCATAAATGAGCTGATGGGCTTCTTTCTACATAGTTTCTTGTTCAAAAAATTGCACAATCTAGCAAAACTCAAATAGCTTAGAGTAGGCTATTTTCTCCTTGAGTAGATCTATTATTTCATGTGTTTTTATTAGAGATTCTAATACATTTCACCAATCAATTCTCATCTTTTTCAATTCTATCTATGTTTTGTGTTATTTTGGTTGTAACTTGGTAATAAAGCACTTGGAATGGAAAACTTAGCTGCCAATAATTTCAAGTAGCAATTATGCTTTCCTAGTTGAATTTTTTGGTTCTTTGACTTCGTATGCATGCCTTTGAAATTTGAATCAAAAGAGAAACTAAATTCAAGCTGGACCTTGGAGAGATAAAGTTATGGACTCGGCTCATTACATTTGCCCCATCCATTCTTTTATTCTTTATTATGCATAAGCAGGTTTATGGGCCCCTTTTTATTCATGTACTGGCCTTGGGCCCTATTTGGTCACATTTTTAGGACTTGGTCATATTGAGGGCGCACTATTTTCCCTCCAAATCTTCTTCCTCTCTCTAATTTTGAATTCCTACTTTAGGGTTCATTGGTGGGGTCTATATAGGGCAGCATTGTAGTCTTTTATTCAGCTGATGATATCGATCTCTCTCTTAGTTTCCTTAATGTCTCTCTTTCATGCTTTCTAGGGTTAAGTCTTGCTTATGTGATGCTTTCATAGCTTAGCTCTAGATCAATTGTGGCTTCATTCATAACTTGGTATCAGAGCACTTTCCACACCACTTTTTTTTTTTTCAGATTTAGTAGAGGCTGTCGCGCCCTACTAACCCATCACTTTCATTGAGTTTTTCATTAGATTTCCATCATTTCCAGATTCGGTAGAGGTTGGCCAGCTCCCTACTACCTTGTCACTTTCGTTGATTTTTTCCACCGATTTGCTGCCCATTTCGTGGATTGACTAGAGGCTGTCCAGCGCCCTACTTCATCACCATTTTCAGCGGTTTTTTTCCATTTTTTATCAGGTTATGTGCGGATTTTTGTAGCTGCTGCCCAGCACCCTACTACCTTGCCATCTTCGACGGATTTCTCCACCAATTTACTGTCCATTTTGCTGATTGTTTGGAGGCTGTCCACAGCGCTCTCGGTTTTTCCATCATTTTGCAGGACATTTGTGGATCTTACTAGCTGCTGCCCAGCGCCCTGCTTCCTCATCCTTTTCAGCGATTTTTTCAGCTTATTTGCAGCTTGTTTGGGTGGTCGCAGCCCACACAGCAATTATTCCTCAGCATTTTGGGCGCCCTACTGTGGCTGTTTTTTTTGCTTATTTCGGTGGCTGGTTGGCACCTATATTGGCTACATCATCTTCAGCTTTTCACCTATTTTGTTGGCACTACCGTTGGACGAAGGATCGGCACCCACCCAGGTACCTTGCTTTTTCGCTTTCCTTGCACTTACTTTTGCGCTATCCCAAAAACCCAGCTTTTTGCTTCTTTTCCAGCACCCTCTTACCTCTTCACTTTTGCCAATTTGTTGTCCAAATTTTTTTTAGCCCACTAACTCCTTTCTCTTGCCCTACCCCCCAGCTTCCTACGTTTTTTTCGATTATTTGTTTTGAGCTTTCCATTTCCCTTTCCTCATTAAGATCTGTTGTTCGTATTCTCACTTGGCTTAACTTTCTACCTATGGCTGTTGTTTTGTTATTTCCATTCCATTTTGTAGTTTGTGTTTTTCATCACGTTTTTTATTTTGTCTTTTGTTATTTGTTATTAGTTTCCGTTCCATTTGTGTTTTGATTCCATAGTTCATTTTCATTTCATGATGGTCCTATTGTATACTCACTAGCTTATTTTGCTGATAGCCGTCTAGATGAGTATGCGGTTCTTCTAGATGCATATTTAGGCCAGAGCTTATCAGTTGATGCTTTTGTTATTATGCCTACGTATGTTGTTCCATTTGTGGATCATATTATTCTAGATGCGGGGCCAGCGTATATTGCTTTAGTGGATACAGGCAGTACACATTCATTTATTAGCAGTTACATTTCCACCAGGATTCTTGCTACATCTATTCCTGCTTCCCAGCCTCTCAGTGTTGAGGTTGCTAGTTCCCATTCTTTTCTCAGTTCTCAGATATTTCAAGGCTTGGATTATCGCGTTGGTGACTTTTCTGGTCAGGCAAATTTCTACATCATTCCTCTATAGCACTATGACATTATTTTTGGTGGAGACTGGTCCTCTTCACTTGGTACTGTTGTTGTGGATCTCTCTCAGCAGACACTTTCCTTTACTCATGCTAGTCAGCATCATTCACTTGTTGGTATTGATTCCCAAGGTGACTATCACACCGGAAAGCAGTTTATGCATAGCCTGCCAAAGGCTCAGTATGTCACTCTTCTTTCCATTCAGAGTGCATCAATTGCTGCTTCACTTTCACCATCCGTGGGTCCTCTTCCTCAGGTTGATGCTTCTCCGGATTTACAGGTTGTTGTTGCGTGCCTTGCGCCTATATGCCTTGAGAATTTAGTGGTCATTCCTGGTTTCATTGATATTGAGGCCGTATACCTTGGTGGTGTTTCTACTATTGCTTTTGTGCATATCTCAGATAGCCCTCGTGTTTCGGTGGTTGGTGCAGTATCTTCTCCATTGGTCTCTATATCTCCATCTCTTGAGTCCGTTATGACTGATGTTCCTGCTGATTTCTCTGGGGTTCTTCATGGGTCCACGATTGATGGTTCCCTCGTTATTGGTGATCAGGTTGTATCTTCTTTCGCTTTACTCCATGGATCTCTGCTTGAGGTTTGTGATCTGCCTCATGATATTTCTACGGTTCCTTACATGATTCATCCGCCTATGGCCCTTATCGTTACGCATTTTCCATCCGTGGATATTTGCCAGATGGTCACTATTACTTATCTAGGGTATTTATATGCTGGGATCTTTCTAGATGAGTATACAAGTATCCTTCAGTCTCCTTGTGTTTCTACGTATAGGTTTGTTGCAGTCGATGCCGATGGTATACACTTTTGGGCTTTATATGCATTAGAGGTTTTTCATGCGACTGATTCCTTTTTACCTCTTGATATCTGGCATTCCTGATTATTACGTATCGCCCCGCTTGGATTTCATTTGGACCTGTTGCTCATACTTCTGCTTCATTTTCAGCTACTGATCGCCTATGGTGCAGATATCTCTATGATTATGTATGTGGGTTTCTATCTGTTCCTTGGATTGTTGCTCATTTTCAGGCTTGGCATATCCTGATAGCTTGGGTTATTGCCTCCGTTCCAGCTATTGTTTGTTCGGATGATCTTCAGGTTCCCAGTCATTTCAAGTTGCTCCATATCGCTTGGTCTCTGATGCTGAGTTGCCACTTTGTTCTAGTGTTCCGGGACCATCAGAGTACCTTGAGAGAGTTTCTTCTCCTCTCTTGGATAGTTTTTGGGGATGTTGCCGCCACATACTTCAGTGTTTCTCATATGTGCTTTGATACTCATTCCCAGCTACACGTGGATATTACTCCGATGCTTGCTACTGATGCTGCGGATCCTGTTCCTCGTTCCAATGCATTTTTCTATTCCTCACTTGTGCACCTGGTGTGTACTTTGGGATTACACTTGCGGCCTGTTCCGATGGGTCATCCGATTCTCCATCTGTTTTTGCTGCATCCTATGATGGATTGGTATGTACATATGAGGTCTTTCTGGATGAGTATTTCGGCTACAGTTTTTCAGTTGGGGCCTCTACTATTTCTAGATTTGTTGCTACTGTTTTCATGCATCGTGTCTTTTTAGATGATGCATTGCTTTCTTGGACCTTATGGAGCTTTTGGCATGCTGCTCTTCTCGTGATATGGGCCTTGAGGGTACCGTGTGCCATTGCTACTTTTCATTCATGGGCCTTATGGATACCTTGGGCTTTTGACTATGCTGGTGCACACCATGTTTCTTGGCATATCGCTTGGTTTTCCATGCTATTACAGTGTGCCTGTCATCCTGCTTATGTTCCTACTCCGGTGCTGGTCTTCCGATGCTGCTATCTTTTTTTGGGGCACCTATATCACTGAGTTTGCACATATGGTTGATGGTTACGTGTATGATGCGGATACGCGATGAGTGTCCATCTCTTTTCCAGTTTCCTTAATGGCTTCCCATTGCTGATGCAGTTCTACCTTCTCGGGCTTTTTGGATACCTTGGTATGATGTCCCTATCTTTTGGGCTGCTCCTCTATTATCTTGGGCATTACGGATACCTAGGCATTCCTGGTTGCTGCTTGATCTTCTTCTGGTTACTTGGCATTCCTGGTTGTTCCATATTGCTTGGTTTCACACGATGTTGATCTTGAGCTGTTCCCTTTCGTACCAGCTGCCATTCACCAGGTTTGCCTTCAACATAGTCGGCACCGTCGGCAGGTTCAGTTTTTGGTACAATGGGATTTAATCCTATTCACATGGGAGCCTATTGATGTTTATTATCATACACCATTATTGGCAGATCAGGCTCTAGCCCTCTTGGCCTTGGTTATTTCATCTACCACGGATATCGTTGCAGATGTTCCCTCTACCTCATGATTCAGCTAGCCATGACTATTTCATTTTTGCATCTACATCACATTATTGTAGTAGTTTCTTAGTACTTGCTTGACATTTGTATGCTACTTGTGGGGTATTTGTTGTGACGACTTATGTCCTCTCCATCAGTATTTCCATTAGTTCATCCTTTTTTAGTATTTAGCGTACTTATTTGAGATAGTCATTATGCAAGCTTGCTAGCCGGTGGAGGGCTTTGTTTTTCTGCAGGGGAGAGTTATGGACTCGGCTCATTACATTTGCCGCGTCTATGCATAAGCAGGCCTATGGGCCCTTTTTATTCATGTACTGGCCTTGGGCCCTATTTGGTCACATTTTTAGGACTTGCTCATATTGATTTGGAGTGGGGGTCCTCCTATTGGTGGGGGCACTATTTTCCCTCCAAATCTTCTGCCTCCCTCTATTTTTGAATTCCTACTTTAGGGTTCATTGGTGGGGTATATATAGGGCAGCATTGTAGTCTTTTATTCAGCTGATGATATTGATCTCTCTCTTTAGTCTCCTTAAGCTCTCTCTTTCATGCTTTCTAGGGTTAAGTCTTGCTTATGTGATGCTTTCGTAGCTTAGCTCTAGATCAATTGTGGCTTCATTCGTAACTGATAATGCGTTTTCCATCTTGCCTCGGGGAGGGCCGAAGGCCCCCTCTGTTTCGTACAAAATTACTAGCCTCAAGGTCTTGGGTCCTTGGCTTCCATCCACAGTGAATGACAAAAGAATATCAATCGAAGAATAATAAAGCCTTTCAACATGCCATTGAAGGAGAGGGTTTGTAGAACCACATATACAGAGAATTCTTGTACAAGATTTGCCTCTCTCACAGTTTCCTACAATGAGGATCCTCCTACTGAGCTTGTCTAATCTCAGCAATTAGGTCATTTTCAATGAACACAAAAGACTTCTAATACAGTATACGACAACCACGGTTTTCGGCACCTTTCTTACCGAATTTCCATATGGAATTCCTGCTTCAACTCAGCCCGATCAGGCTCGTGCTCTTGCGCTGCACTGTTCAATTCCAAGATGCTCCTACTACTATTACCATTTGATGTTGATACCATTGCTCTTGTTTTTGTTCCTCAATGCTGCTTTTTCGACATCCCCACATTGAGGGCAATGTTTCTCGATGGGTGGAGTAATATACTTATCTCAATTTACTCACCTCACATACTATTGTTACCATACACAGCTCTTTTATTCATTGTTGGCCTCGAGCCCTTTTTATTCATCTACAGGCCTAAAAGCCTTTCTTATGCATTTATATTTAGGATTGGCCATGTGCCCTACTTTTATTAGCTAAGCATTTGGAGTGAGGGCCTTTAGGAGGGCGCATTAGTTTCCCTCCACAAGTCCTGCCCCTATGTACATTCATTTTTCAGCTTATTGATTTGGTATTTCTTGGGCTCTTAGTGGGAAAACTCTTGCCTTTGTTACTGCTTCAAGGTTTTAGCCATTATTGATATGTGATGCTCTTTATCATCCTTTATGCAACATTGCTAGAATATTTCATGTATTGTAAATCTATGCTTTATTGATACAAAAATCTGTGATTTAGTTCATAACTTTAGTAGAACAACAACCTCAACATTAATGGACTTCCCCAACTCCTTGCGTTTGAATCCAAATTTCTAGGCCATCAAGAGAGAGAGAGAGAGAGAGAGAGAGAAGAAGAAGAAGAAGAAATTGTATTAATGTCTGGTAGCTCTGAAGGCTCGTGTAGATCTGGCAGGAGGTGGTGGCTGAGCACGTTGGGCCTTCGCCCTCACTGGTATGACTGCCTCATCATCTGATAGATCTTTGTGCTCCCGCTTTTGAAAGAAGCGAGTAATGAGATGTTGGCCAGAATTGATATCGGCCACGTATCTCATAGTATGTAGGGCATGTGAAGATAAAATGGAACTCATCCTCCACTACACCCAATGTGCATACCTGACATATCTGACACTTTCTCAAAATGCCTCAATATCTGCCTGTATCAATAGCAAGCTGATCGGAGCCCAAAAGAAAGAGGAAGAGATAGATATAAAGGTCTAATAAAAAGTCCCAAACTGTCTCTGCGTAGGATATGTGCGTCATAAAAGGTAAGCTTGACTCTCTCCTAATCAGGACGATCCCATACTATGTGACAGTATCAACGATACAGCTGCTGTCTGATAAATGTATGAGTTCCCTGTGGGAGATCCAGCATCGAGAAGCCCCATGACTGAAAGAAAGCCACTACATCAACATACCAAGAAGATCTAGCCTGCTGTCCAGCTATAGTCTGAGAAGAAGTAAGCGCTGCCATCACGTATCTGTGAGTATCCATGGTCTCAAGTCGATGTAGAAAGGTAACAATCTGAAACAGAGCCTCTACCACCATGGGGAGTGAGGCGAACTCCATGGAGAGAGAGAGAGAGAGAGAGAGAGAGAGAGAGAGAGAGAGAGAGAGAGAGAGAGAGAGAGAGAATGAGATGGTCTATTGTTGAAAGTTTTGGCCTGGATCCAGCATCGGAGAGTGCTCTCCATTACAAATGAAACATGACCATACCGTGATTTAGTTCATAACTTAGTAGAACAACAACCTCAACATTAATGGACTTCCCCACGTCCTTGCCTTTGAATCCAAATTTCTAGGCCATCAATAGGACTGAAGAGAGAGAGAGAGAGAGAGAGAGAGAGAGAGAGAGAGAGAGAGAGAGAGAGAATGAAAGAATGAGATGGTCCAGCATGGGGGAGTGCTCTCCATCACAAATGAAACATGACCATACCATAATCAGCCATTATTTGCTAACTTTTATGGTTCTAAAGTTGTTGGGATCTTGATTGTCCCTTCCTCTGAAAATCAGAATGATTTTGTTCAGTCACCAAGTTGCTGGAAACCTTGAGATTATATCTTTATTTAACAGGATCTTAACAATCTCTGCTAGATGATTTCTACCGCATCTGATCATCTCCTCTAATAACCCATACATGTCTCATGCCCTTCCATTTGCCAGCTTGCTGTAAGTAGTTGTAACCTTTCCCATTTTGATACCTGCAATTTTTGCTACTGTCAATTCTTTCCATAGAGGTTTCTTGCATGTGTGACCGTATCCTCTCATTTAACTTCTCTATGATGAGCTTCAGTGTGAAGTTTCTTCCAAACTGTGCTTGAATCGGACATTTATTCTATAAAGAGGAAGGAGAGAGAGAGAGAGAGAGAGAGAGAGAGAGAGAGAGAGAGAGAGAGAGAGAGAGAGAGAGAGAGAGATTTTCATACTCCTTTTAGAAAAACTAAAGTTATTTGTTTTTCTGTTTGCTGCAGTGGATCAAATGAAAAGATTTACTATCCAAACTCTGTACTTGCTAATAAGGCAATATCAAATTTTTATCGCAGCCCTGATCAATGTGATGGTATAGAGTTTCAAGTCCATGTCAGCACATCTATAGAGAAGCTTGGGGCCCTTAAGGAGAGAATGCAAAGCTACATTGAAAGCCTCCCACAGTTCTGGTACCCTGATTTTGGAATAATCTGCAAGGATATTGAAGACCATAACAAGATGAAAATGGGGCTTTGGATGCAGCACCACCTCAATTTTCAGGTCTGAATTTTATTTCTGTTAGGATTGGATCAGCAAGTAGGTTAATGAAATGTTTGAGTAAATGACAAAATTCACCAATGTAGATATAAGGCACAATATGACACCATTTGTAGATAACAAAGACACTCAGCACATTTACTCTGCTCAGATGTTGGTAACAAGATTTGGCACAATCTTTTGCAATGTCAATCTAATATGTTGGTGTATGTGATATTCGAAGACTTGTACTGTTGGAAAGAGGTGCTTTTGCCTTTAAGCACAATATTTTCTGAAGTAAAATGAGCACTAGTTCTGAGCATCAATAGTTTCACTGATTTTGTTATGATGCACGAACTAGGAGGCGGGTGAGAGATATCAAAGGAGGAGTAACTTGCTTCTGTACATGAAACAACAGCTAGAAGATCTAGGCATCGGCTATCAACTTCCCAAGCAGGAAATCATAGTGAGAGGGCTTCCATTGCATATAATGTCGAGTTCAAAACAATGGCTACTGTAGGATCACCTGCAGCTACTTCAATCTATTGGAAAACTACTGGGGGAGTAACTTAAGATATGTTAGTTCCTTAGTTGGTAAGTTGGAGTTTCTTATCAGCATTTTGTATAGAGCAGACAGCTAAAGGTTTTTTGACACGGGCAGAGATGCATATATGGTGCAATTTTTGTCCACTTACACATGATCCAATTCAGGAAAAGAAGTGAATTGTCATCTCTACAGATGCAGAATCCCCAAGTGGATCATTCAAATATCAAATCTCCTCTCTCTCTCTCTCTCTCTCTCTCTCTCTCTCTCTCTCTCTCTCTCATTCATTTACATCCATGCAAGAACAGCAAAGAGGTTGGGAATTGCCAGTTCCATGTCAACATTGTTTCATCATAATGTGCCCCCTTATTAACAAAATTGATGCTTGTGTAACAGCATTTCAATTCTTTTTTTTTTTTGTTTGGGGTCCAATAATTTGGAGAGCAGAGATTTTTTTTGTGTCAATATAGGTTGCCTCGCAAACCTGTTAGCTGGTACCTTTTATTTTGAGGAAATACTATAAAAAAAATCAAATTGCAGGGGTGTAAGTTATCATCCATACAATTGCACGTCCCCTGTATTCTTTTGAAATATCTACCTTAGGGAGAGAGAGAGAGAGAGAGAGAGAGAGAGAGAGAGAGAGAGAGAATATGATGTAGTCATGAGGATAAGAGTACAACATAAGAGTCTCACTTCGTTATATTAATGCACATAGAATTCTAGTGACGGGTTCTCTCGATGAAGCTCACAACTCGGAAAAACATAAAAGTTTACAAAACATAAAAAAGCACAATAAACGTCAAAATGTGGCCAAAATTGGCTCAAAGATTGCAACTAAGCATGGAAACCATCGAGAGGTCGACGTTGTAGGAATTAGTCGTACATACACATTGGAGCTCCTACGATGCCTCACATAGTGGGGCTACTTTCTGTAGTCATCAACCCTTGCATTATGTTATTCAACCGAAAAAGAGGCTACTTACTGTCAAACTAATTTTTGAAAATTGAAAAGTTATCTACACACATGAGAGTCCAAAGATTGTCCACTGTCATCATCAAATTAAGCATAGTCATTAGTATTGGAAGGGGGGCAAATTTTTGTGATATTAAACTTTGCAAATAAATTCTTTTGAAAAAATTTAAGCAAATATTGGCGTTTAGTGTTTTCATTATTGCCAATTTGTTGTTGTGACTGTTGTGAATTGTTCAATATGTTACATTTTTTTACACAAGAAAACTCAAATTTTGACTAAATCTTCTTCATTGGTTCTTGTAGATTGTTAATGAGTAGCTAATTTTTCTAACATGGGGACCGCAAATTAATTGCCAAGAATATTAATTTTCGTCCTTCCATCTCTCAAATTTAATGGTGGTTCCATGGAGTTCTTTATGATTTGTGTCTCTCTCTCAACTCACATTATTGCTATTTTTCATCCTAAAACTTAAAAACCTTAAAAGCATCTCTCTCTCTCTCTCTCTCTCTCTCTCTCTCTCTCTCTCTCTCTCTCTCTCTCTCTCTCTCTCTCTCTCTCTCTCTCTCTCACACACACACACTTCTAAGTGTAGTATCTACCAAAATATTGACACCCATCACTATGCATGCATGAGTATCCACCTACTTTCTACATGTGGCAAATTTTCAACTGCAAATGTACAAAGATACTTGCATGTGTCCATTACAATTGTTGCTTGCCTTGCATGTCATGTGAAAATTGTCAACATTTCCTAGCTAGTTTGAGGCCTAAATTGGCAATTTTTGTACATAGTTTTGGATCTACCATTTCACACGTGTGAAAAAGGCCTAGACACTTTCATTTTAGTATATATTTCATGTTGAAGAAGTCTCAAACTTCAGGACCTTCGAAATGACACCAAAATCATTTTATTTGGACATACAGGCCAAACTTGGCTATTTTAGGCTACTGATGCCCTAAATTTGGGTCCTAAGTTCTAGAGAGAGGAGAGAGAGAGAGTCATCTCTCTCACCTATATTAGGCCGAAAATTGTGGAGAACAGGTTGGAGAAACTTATTGTATTGTTGATGTGGAAAAAGTACAAAAAGGACCAAGAGTGAATCCTAATCTGATCCTCAAGAGAGATTGGATGTTAGATTCACTTGATCTATCAATCTACATAAGATTAAGATCAATCTAGATCAACTCTAGACATAAAATCCAAACAAGAACAATCATTTATTGAAGGTAAATGTACTTGCTGGTTTCACACGTGTGAAACTCTGTCAGGGTACGGACTCCAACCTGAAAATTAAGTACACATTGATAGAACCTCAAAACAATCAAAACAAATGTAGACAAATGGAGATAATCACTCAAAATTGCTTCCAAAACCAAGATTGGTGTCTCACAATGATTATGGCCAAATGTGGCTCTATATATACAATAAGTGGGAGCTCGTAGTACTGATCATCCCTCTGATCCCACATGTGTGAAGGTGCTTTGTCATATGATGATTCATCATGCAAAACTGACACTTGGACAAAACCTTCTATTTTGAGCACTTTTGGTCCATTTTCCTTCTATATGGAGATTTACTTGGAAATCTTCTAGAATTCAAAATTCGCCTACTTCAGCTTATTCCACACGTGTGAGCTGTCCTCCACACATGGGATATGACACCTAACCAAAATATTTGGCTCATGCAATCAATAGATTGATGCCATGTGTCATATATCTAGAAAACTAGTTTTTGGCCTTTTTAGCTAGTAGAACTTGAATTAAATCATATGTACAACCTATATGATTATGGTACATGACAAGTACACTATTTTCACACGTGGGAACAGGATCCACACGTGTGTGTTTATCTATATACAAGATTTTTGGCCTCTACCAAGCTTATTTTTGCATTTTTCACAGTTGAGAGAGATCAATAGATCATTGTCACAATTTCTTCCTCCATTGAGAGCATTGCTTTGTGTATTGTCTTCAAGCTTTTGTGTATGATCTTAAGAGGTTTCCAAAAGTGGTAGGTTATTGTTGTAGGGTTGGTATGCTGTGGTTTTTGGCTACCATCAGTACCTTTTATTAGCTTCTTTTGTCTCTTGAATGCTTTGTCAAGTTCATGTGTATCAAAGGTAGCATTAGGATACTTTACCATTTTTAGCTTTTGTAGCTTGTTGTGCAAAGATCTTAGGCAAGTATTTTGGGAGTTTGGATCCATTCAAGATCCACTTTTTTCACATGGTATCAGAGCTAGTTGGCTATTATTTTTAGTAAGCTTTCCATTTATGGTGATATTTGGATGTTTGATCAAGTTCTAGCATGATTATGCATTGCACTGTTGATCAAATCTTACTAGCCTTTGTTTTGTGAGTTGAACTTGTGGATCAAAAGCATATTTCAGGTCTATTGAAGATCAGAGACTGAGAAGAAGCTATTTTGGATCAGATCATAACACCTAATCATTTGTTGATTGTGAGGCTTGTGCATATTCAATACTAACAATGTTCTGTTCAATGTATTGTTGACACTCTCCACTTCTGTGGATGAACACTCTCCTTTGTGGATGAATACTCTCCTTAAGTGGATGAACCTTCTCCTTAAGTGGATGACAAATACTCTTTGGGTGATTTTGTATTTCTCCAAAAGGCTGAGCAAAGCTCCCACTTGGATAAAAGATCCCCTTTTGGGTGAACAGATTGTCAACAATCTTTTGCATAAATTTTGGCGTACTTTGTTGAGCATGTAAGTAACCCTCCTTATTCAAAGAGACTTGCCAAGTGTGTTTGACTTTCAAGAAATCTTAGTGGCTAAAGAACATAGGTTGCAATCAAAGCTTGATGGTGCATCCTTGCAAGGTGGAGGTGAAGAGGCTTTTTTCACAAAAGGCAAAGTCAAAGGCAAAGGTAAAGGCAAAGGTAAATGGTCCAAAGGTGGTAGCTTGGATCATGATGATCACTCTTCCTCCTCCTCTTCTACTTCTTTTAGAAAGAAAGATAAGTCAAAGTTCAAGTGCTTTTATTGTGGGATAAAAGGTCATTTTGCAAATGAATGTCATAAGAAGCAAAGTAATGAAGGTAGCAAGCAAAACAACTTTTGTACTTCTAATGAGGATCTAGATTCTTGTGATTCTCTCATGATGTGTTCTTCAAGTCTAATGTCAAGTAGAAGTGACAAGGATTCATGGTTCTTCCTATGTAGCAAAGGCTAGTAGGAGACCTGCAACAATGTTCTTCGAGCATATTTTGTAAAGAGGTCAATAGAGTGAAAGATTTTGCTTCTATCTTTTGTATTTCAGTTTGAATCTCTACTATTGTTCTTTGATTCTAGGACCTGAACATCTACTTTCTCACAATCTTTGATTATTGCTTTTGCCTTGATTAGATCGGTCGATGCTGTGAGTTTGAACTTATCGAATCGGCTTTGGAATCTTGCCAATGAAACCCGATAAGTCTCAACCTTTTTGAACAAGTAACTGGTCTCCTCCGGTAAGACAGGATGATTAGGCACTTATGTTTGAATATAAGTATTGCATTCAAGAGTGGTCGCATCCAATTTACCTTGAAGCCTTATGCGATCTTGCACAGCCATGTTCAATTGCTCCTGAAATAGCAATACTTGTTGTTTGGCATCTTGGACAGCTTGATCCACTTGATCCTGCATGGTAGTTAGTGTATTCTACAGAGTTGCCACATAGTCTTCTAGAGGTTCGGTTGATTGTTGAGCTTTCTTCATCTCTGCCTCGGACTTTGCCTCATGTTGTTTGGCAACCTTGAGCTCACGATCCAGCTGGATGACCTTCTGGCTGAGCAAAGTATTCTTTGAGCCCAATTCAGCTATGCGCTGATCCATTTCTTTTTTCTTATCCATCATAGACTAGATCACGCGCCCAAGGTTAGAGACTAAACCAAGTGCATCACCAGAATCCACTTGTGTTGGGGTTGTAGCAGTAGCAACAGTAGGAACAGGAGTTGCAGGTGATGTGCTTGTTTGGCAGTGATGTCTTGCCAATAATTCTTCCTCTTCAAAGGTATCTAGTTCTTCATATCCATCAAGCACCATTGTGTCAAACTACTTCGGTGATTTGACCACATGGATGACCATGATGGTATCTGGTGCCTAATCTATTTAATCTTGATGATCAACCTGAAAAGATGAGTCAAAAATTGTAGAACTATCATGGAATTGTCCGAATCCTCTTCCAAGGGATTGGGGTTCAAAGGGTCCAAGGCTCTAGGGCATCACAAAAGTTTCATTTGCACCCAAGGGATTAGATTCATCAAACAAATCCATGAGTGCCTACGTGTTCGGTGTTATATCTCGCGTTTGTGTGGGTGAGGCGACTTGGGCAGCTGTGATTGAAATTGTGGATCCGACGGTCACAGACTAACCCTGTGAGGAAGCAGAGGCTAAGAAAGAATCAGTGGATGGAGGAATGGAAAGTGCAGAGCAAGTGGCATCAGGGGGTGGAAGCGCAACTGATGTTGGTTGCCTAGTATAGTGACGTGATGCGGGAGGTGATCAAGAATGACGACTTCGTTGCATACACATCGGTGACTAGATGCTTGTCCAGAAGATTCGGCAGGTTCGACATCTTTGTAGGCGGTCAAGACTAACTCTGGCACAAAACCATGGATCTTATTAACTAAGTAAAAAGCAAAAATGGTGGACAAAAGAGCACCGACGGCAAATTGTTGCTTGGTGTTAGCCTTGATGGCTCTCTTCAGTTCACCAAAAACTGTTTTAAACTAGTTGTATGGCTCCAACGGTTTCTTATCCAATTTATAGTTCGACTCAAATATGCGGTGCAAGATTTGTGAGGAAATGCACTCCTTCCTGAGGTTTCCAACCATCAAGAAGTTGTTCAGGAGTTGCGCGGCCACATGGATGGTGGGATCTCGGATGGACTCTAGGAGATAGCTATCATTGGTCCAGTATAGCTCATTGGTCATGTCAATAAAGGGTTTAATGACATTCTTGGCATGCTTATGGTTCGGAGAGGGCTGAGTGCCAGAAAATATCCCTATGGTCAAGGGTGGCTTCAGTAACACGCACCTTGTGGGTAGCCCCCTGGTAAGTAATGTAGAACTGTTGTCGATTGTAGTATAGGGGTCCGTTCACTAGGAGCCGCCCGTGCACACCTGCATAGCAAGAGAGAGAGAAGGGAGATAGAGAGAGGTAGACAGAGGAGATAGAAAGAGTGATGAGAGAGAGAGTGTAGAGAGAGGAGAGAGGAGCGAGAGCGAGAGAGAGAGAGAGAGAGAGAGAGAGAGAGAGAGAGAGAGAGAGAGAGAGAGAGAGAGAGAGAGGGAGAGAGAGAGGGAGAAGAGCTCACCAAGGATGGTTGGGGCTATGGGGGCTCGAGCGCCTACCCATAGCTATGCACCAATCACCCTTGAGAGAGAGAGAGAGAGAGAGAGAGAGAGAGAGAGAGAGAGAGAGAGAGAGAGAGAGAGAGAGAGAGAGAGAGAGAGAGAGAGAGAGAGAGAGAGAGAGAGAGAGAGAGAGCTTTATTGAGAAGAAATGAAGATGTGTACAATGGAAAATGGCCTCCTTATATAGGAGGGCCATCTTGGCTCTCATTGGCCTATTTACAATGGCATCCTAGCCCTTCAAACTAAATGAACTTCAATCTAATGGCTCATTAGGAAAAGGGCCAAACTCACATGATTCATGTGAGTTTGAGAGATTCCCTTTTAACTTAGAACCTTATGAACTTGACTTTGGAAATTTTTAATTAATTTATTCTACTAAGGCCCAAAGTCCTTTTATTCAAGTTCTATTTATCTGATTTGCATGGTCACTGGGTTAGTCTTATACACGCAGGAACCCGGTGCCCTCACACTTATTCTTCTAACTGTACACTGTACTGTGGCGGGGCCCACTAGGTAAGGCTTGGCCAACAGTATTTCAAGTGGTGGGACCCACTTGTTTATTATTGTGCAGGAAATACCCACAACAAGGTCCACGGCCCAAAGTAGTGTCGGTCCCTCGACACTAGGCTGCAACTGTCATGAAGGGACACTGTTGTCGGTTCTTTTATTGATGGGACATGGGTGCTTCAGGAAAAGCATGGATAACGCTTACGTAAGACTTGAGGCTTTATTGGATGATGGCGATCAGCAAGAACTTGGACTTGCAAGATTTTCAATAATACCCATAAGGGTCTAGTGGCCATTCCGGATAACCTTGTTCATTGACAATTGGGTAGTCGAGGTATGCCATTGGAGGATCCCAAGATAAATCTTGCTGACATAATGGATCCTCATAGATCGGCGCAACTGGTCCCAATGTCATGGACTCCCCCAAATCATAATGTGGATATGACGTGCTTTCTTGATGCTCTTGTCTGTCCAGGTATTTGAAGTATGCATCAACCTGACGACTTTCCTCAACAGTCAATATCATAGATTTAGGACAAGGCTTTGTCATTGTAGGTTCTGGTTCTTGCTGTACAATTGGTCGTTTTGGGCTTGGATTCCCTGGATTTGGCCATCTAAGCAATGTGATGTCCTGATGTAGCTTTGTGGTGGCAAGATGTTGAGTGGAACATTCCGAATTTGGTTGGATCTTGCTTATGATTGGCGTTGAAATCAGAGGAAAATCTCCCACCTTAGTCTTTCCTTTCTCAATGGACTGCTCTCTTGAAGGTGGTACAGATGGATTGTTGCGATGACTGGTAATCAGTTTGCCTTCAAGTTGCTTGGTTGACGTGAGGCCCCTTTGTAATTCATCCACCAGAATTTGTGGCAACATTTGTTTATTGAGGCCTGGTAAAATCTGCTGGATTGCATCTGTTGCCAATTTCTTGACTTCTTCCGCTATCCCTGGTTGGATATATTTTACCCATTCTGTCTTTTGTGGTGTTGGAGGTTCACATGTGGCCGTGTCAACTTGTCTTAGGATCTTTCTCTCATTCCTTCCATCCGCATATGCTTCGTAACTAGGTGGCACTAGAAGTTTGTGTTTGTAGTGCAGCTTCTCGGTTGGTGGATTTGCATGGTCATATGTAGGTTGCCGATTCAAGCAGGTAGGAGTCATAACAAGTTTTCTTGGATCTCTTAGTGGACAATCACGATATGGGTGATTGATGCCGCTTTGTTCACACCAAGGATAAAAGGAGGACAGATCATTTCGGTGTGGACATTCTGATCTACGATGTTTACCTCCACATCTGAGAGGAGAGGGCAGCGAGTAGGGAAGGGAAGTGGAGGAGAGGGAAGAGAGTGGAGCGAGCAGGGAGGCGAGCAGGGAGGTGAGCAGGGAGCTGAAGGCAAGGGTGGGAAGGGAGGTAGGCAAGGCAACGGGAGGTGAAGGAGGGAGGAGCGGAGCTGTAGACAGGGAGGTGAAGGAGGTGGAGCGAGCAGGGAGGCGAGCAGGGAGGTGAGCAGGGAGGGGGGAAGGGAGCGATGAGCAGCAACATACAACAGCATCAGCGTGCAGTAGAGGGGAAGAGGGAGGGAGCGAAGGAATAGGGAGGAGCAGGTAGCGAGAAGGGGGAGGGAGTGGAGCTATGGGAGGGGGCAAGGACAAGCTAGGGAGGGAGGGATCGAGTGAGAAGGGGGAGGGAATAGCAGGGAAGGGAGGTGGAGCGAGCGAGAAGCAAGGAGCAAGAAGGGGGAGCAGCAAGCGAGGGAGAGAGGAAGCGAACAAGAAGGGGGCGAGGGGGAGAGGGAGCGAGCGAGAAGGGGGAGGGAAGAGCAAGGAGCGAGAAGGGGGAGTTAAGAGAGAGATTTGTATTTTTTTTTAAACAAGCAAAACTGAGATTACAGTTATACGAAACAAAAAACACTTTTTAAACAAGGGAAGTTTTTTTTTTTTTTTTTTTTTTTTTTTTTTTCAGAAAAACGTGAACTAAAGTCGTAACAATGGGCAATCTGGAAAAACCTTAATCAAAATTAATTATACAATATGTAACTTATGAGATTAAAAACAAAAACTAATCCTTTGATAGCTTGGTTTTTTTTTCATGGAAATGGAAGATTCCAGAGAATAGGAAAAAGAGGAGGTGAGGGGTAGGAAGTAGAAAAGAGTGGAGAGAGGAGTGAAGAAAAAGAGAATTTGAAAGGCAGCTATGCGGTGAGCAACATTGGCGCTCCCCGGCAACTGCGCCACTGTTGTCAATTGTAGTATAGGGGTCCGTCCACTGGGAGCCGCCCATGCACACCTGCATAGCAAGAGAGAGAGGAGGGAGATAGAGAAAGGAGATAGAGAGAGGTAGAGAGAGGAGATAGAAGGAGTGATGAGAGAGAGAGAGAGAGAGAGAGAGAGAGAGAGAGAGAGAGAGAGAGAGAGAGAGAGAGAGAGAGAGAGAGAGAGAAGGAGAGAGCTTTATTGAGAAGAAATGAAGATGTGTACAATGGAAAATGGCCTCCTTATATAGTTGAGGAGGGAGGGCCATCTTGGCTTTCATTGGCCTATTTACAATGGCATCCTAGCCCTTCAAACCAAATGAACTTCAATCTAATGGTTCATTAGGAAAAGGGCCAAACTCACATGATTCATGTGAGTTTGAGAGATCCTCTTTTTGATAAATTTTACAGTTTTTAGGACAATAATGATTGTACTTTACAATCATAGAGAGTTATTGGTTGCTTAATCAATGAATCTATCAAGTTCTACACATTAGATCTTGATCTAGATTCACTACACTTGGATTTAAGCAAGAGCAATGGATCAACACATCATTTTTTAGTGAGAGCGGCTTCACACGTGTGGAGTACTGTCCACTGTACGGCCTGCACCTGAAACAACAAGTACAATGATACTAGATAGCAATCATGCATAAAAATCACAAGACAAATGACTAGAAATCTCACAAAAGTGTAGAGTGCAAAAGTCTCATCAATTTTCTTAGCAAAATGATGATCCTTTTATGGATCAAGTACATCCATGAGTCTGGTACAGTCCAGCAGGCCTTCACACGTGTGAAGAGTGCCACATCACTCATATCTATCCATTTGATCCATCCTTGATCCTTATCCAATAGTTGACCTTCTAGAATATGACTAAAATCCAAAAAGCTAGTCTCCTAGAATATAGGAATATTCCCTACAAAATAGGATCTAAGGAAAATGGTCAACTCTTATCTTCTAGTACTCTATACACACATGTGAACATCCACTTGCCATGTGGGAGCATTTACTCATGCACATGCAAGGAAAAGCTAATTTGTAGGTGACTAGTCAACTTGACTAAAAACTAGTCATTTCATGTTCACACTAACTAGAATGATACAAAATCAATTTGGATATATACAAACATGAAAAGTACATCCTTTCACACATGGGAACATGCTCCACACGTGTGAAATCATATCATCAACATATTCTAATGTTTGATCAATATTTACATGAACCAATGTCAAGTGAGAAGTGACAATTTTCAACACTCCTCCTCACTTCTAACTTGGCAAATCTAGTGTACATCTATCTACAATTCCAAGAGCATATCTTAACTTAAAAAATGGATCTTTGGACAATGGTTTGGTTAAGATATCAGCTATGCATTCGGATGATGGTACATGATGTAGTTGCACTTCCTTGGATTGTACCTTCTCCCTCACAAAGTGGTGAGCTATCTCAATATGCTTTGTTCTAGCATGGAAGATAGGATTTGAAGCAATTTGTTGAGAAGCTTGATTGTCACAAAATATGTAAGGGATCTCCTCGGCCTCTAGCACATGTAGTTCCATCAAGAGTCTTCTTAGCCATAAGAGCTCTTTGGTTGTTGAAGTCAATGCCTTGTACTCGGCTTCACAAGAAGATAGTGAGATTGTATCTTGCTTTTTGGAAAGCCAAGATATCACTCCTCCACAAAGAAATGTTGCAAATGCACTAATGGACTTCCTATCCATCTTGTCACCTGCAAAATCTGAATCCGAGTAGGCTCTCAAGTGCAAGTTAGATCCTTCATAAAGTATACCAAAAAATATAGTACTAGAAACATATCTAAGTACTCTCTTGGCACTTTTCCAATGATGAATTAAAGGAGCTTGCATACTTTGACTCAACTTGCTTACACAAAAACTTAAGTCAGGTCTAGTGATGGTTAAATAGATTAGAGAGCCTATAAGCTTCCTAAAGAGAGTGATGTCCTCAAAGGATGCTTCATCACCTTCATTAGTTGCTTTCACAACATGCTCCATAGGGGTGTCAATCCCCTTACAATCTTTCATACCAAATCTTTCAAGAATGGAAGTAGCATACTTAGATTGACTTATGAAAGTACAATTGCTACTTCTAGACACTTCTATCCCAAGTATAAACTTTAGGAAGCCTAGATCTACCATCTTGAACTCACTAGATAAGTCAACTTTTACTTTGCCTATGCCATCATCATCATTTCCTGTCATAATGATGTCATCAACATAAAGAACCAAAATGATGATCTTTCCTTCATTACATTTGAAATATAAAGAAGGTTCATAAGCACTTAGTACAAAGCCAAGGGAATAGAGAAAATCATGCAACCTAGAGTACCAAGCTCTAGGTGCTTGCTTCAAGCCATATAGGCTCTTCCTTAAGTAGCACACCTTTTGCTCCTCACCAATCTTGATGAAGCCCTCGGGTTGCATCATGTAGATTTCCTCTTCTAAGAAGCCATTCAAGAAGGCATTTGTCACATCCATTTGGTAGAGATCCCATTTGAACAAAGTAGCAATGCAAATGATTAATCTAATAGTTACAAGCTTAGCTACAGGTGCAAATGTTTCTTCATAATCCAATCCTTTTATTTGAAGAAATCCCTTAGCAACAAGCCTAGCTTTGTATTTACTAATAGATCCATCTTGATTGTACTTAATTCTATAAATCCACTTACATGAAAGTGGTTTCTTTCCTCTTGGAAGATTTACAAGATTCCAAGTATGATTTTCTTCTAATGCATCATACTCTACTTGCATTGCATCTCTCCAAACTTTAGATTTACATGCTTCTTCAAAAGATGATGGTTCTTCAATCAATGTAGCTAAAAAAGAGTAAGAGGTAGAAGATGTAGAGCCTTCCTTTTGCTTTCCCTTGTCCACATAGGTAAGCCTTGAGGGCTCGGCCTTGCTCCTTGATGATCTTCTTGGCCCCTTTTGACTTGGATCCAAATCTCCATCCTCGGGTTTGTCATGATCCTCCTCGGGTTTGTCAAGATCCTCCTCGGATTTGTCAAGATCTTCAATGCACAATGGGTTAGATCCATTTGACAAGCTCTTAGCAAATTGTGACTCATCAAAAAGTACATCCTTGCTTACCTTTACTTTCTTGGATGTAGGATCATATATCCTATATCCCTTGCTATTTTCTCCATAGCCAACAAAGATTCCTTTGAAGGAGGTAGCATCTTCTTTCCTTCTAGTCTCCAAAGGAATGTGTACATAACAAGTACATCCAAAGATCTTAAAATATTTTACATTGGGTTTCTTATCAAACAAGGCTTGATAAGGTGAGATCCCATCTATAGCACTACTAGGAAGTCTATTACACAAATAATTAGCACATGTTATGGCTTCTCCCCAAAATGAGATGGGAAGTGATGCATCAAGCCTCAAGGACTTTGCACACTCACATAGACTCCTATTTTTCCTCTCGACCACCCCATTTTGTTGAGGGGTGTAGGAACAAGTGTATTGTAACTTAATACCATTGATCTCACAAAAGTCTTTCATTTTATTGGAGGTGTACTCTCCTCCATTATCACATCTTAGTGCTTTGATAGAAGTACTAAGTTGTTTCTCTACTAGAGACTTGAACTTAATGAAAGCTTCATAAACAAGATTTTTCTTTGATAGTAACTCAATCCATGTGAATCTAGTACAATCATCTATAAAAGTTACATACATCAAGGCACCTCCATTACTTGCATGTGAAAAACTATGTACATCAGAATGTATGAGATCCAAGGGAGAGAGAGATCTTGATGAAGATTTCTTGTAAGAAGATTTGTGTGACTTTGCAAGGCCACATGCCTCACACATTTTTCCACACTTCTTGAAAGCTCTTGGTAGGCCGAGAGCTAGTTCCTTGCTTGCCATTGACTCCATAGATTGAAGATTAGGATGGCCTAATCTCTTATGCCAAAGCTCCACTTGAGTTAGCTCCTCCCTAGCCAAGTTCACACTTTCACTTGCAACATTAGCATCCAACTTGAAAAGTCTACCTTGCTTAATGCCACTAGCTATGCACTTATCATTTTTCAAGATGGAACAAACTCCATTCTTGAAATGTACATCTAGTCCATTGTCCATTAATTGTCCTACACTAAGCAAGTTTCTTGAAATGGTAGGAACATACAAAACATTATCTAGATCTATCCTTTTAGATGTGCCTAAACAAAGAGGTATAGATCCTATGCCATCTATCTTGCATGCTTGATCACTAGCAGTGTATATTGACTTCTTAGAGTCATTACAAGATAGAAGAGTAGAAAAATAATGCTTGTTAAAGGACATGTGGGAACTAGCCCCACTATCTATCCACCATGTGTCTTGACTTGAAGTTGGTGTAGATGCAACCATTAAGGATGTGTTGAATCCATCCTCATATTCTTCCTCTTGAGCAATGTTCCCTTGATCTCCTTTGGCTTGTTGATTCTTCTTCAAGTAGCATTCTGAGGCAAAGTGTCCTTTCTTTCCACAAAAGAAACACTTTAGTTTTGCCTTGTTCTTCACTTTGCCTTTGGAGGTAGATCCTCCATTCTTCATCTCGGCCTCCTTGCCTTGATTTTTCTTGAATGGATTTTGCTTTTTCTTGCCTTTAGATGTAAAGTTAGCTTTCTCCTCTCCTCCATTAAGTGACATGCTATCCATTCTTGTCTTGAGGTGTAGAAGCCTACTCTCCTCGGCCACAAGAACATTGTGCAACTTTTCAATGGATGGAAGAGAGTCTTGAATGGCAAATGATTGGACTAAGTTGGTAAACTCATCACTTAGACCATTCAAAATGATTTGTACTAGTTCTTGATCTTGGATCTTCTCTCCTATTGCACTTAACTCCTTGTTAAGAGATTTGATCCTAAGAACATACTCTTGTCCACTCTCTCCACTTCCTTTCATGCTTTGGAAAACTTGATTTCTTAGCATGAGGATTTTTGAAGTATTGTTGGATTCATAAATGCTCTTTAATGAATCCCAAGCCTCTTTGGATGAGGTACAAGAAGACACCTCTTTCAAGAGGTCATTGCATACATTTAACTTTATGCAATGTAGAGCTAATCTTGCTCTCTTCTTGTATTTGGCTTGTTCTTGGGGAGTTTGAGGCTCTTCCTCTACTCCTTGAACTATGTCATATAGATCATGGATCACTAGGAGTGATTCCATTCTCACTTTCCAAATGGAATAATTTGTGGAAGTGAGTCTCTCACTTGGTTCCATCAAATATCCACCCATGGATGACATTTTAGAATGAATGCTCTTTTGAAAATCACAAAGATTTTTGAATTTTAAAAGATCTATGAAGTGGCCTAAAGCTTACTAGAATGCCTATAGGCTTGTCTCTATCAAACTAACACACAAGCTTGAATGATACTCAAAGATCTTACCAAAAATTTCTAGCTTTCACTCTCACAAAAAAAATTGCTTTACACTTTTCTTAGAGATTTCACTTCAACTAAGGATCTGAACAAATCAGCCTCTTAGATCTGATCTTAGACTCTAAAAAGAAATGCTTCAATGATCCAAAACACTATTTGGTCATAGGCATTAGTTAGAATGAATCTAGATCAATACTATGCTTCAAAAAGCACCAAAAATGAACTAGTATTGTGATTTTGGGACCAAAAAACACAAAGTAACTTGAATTGAAAGTTGCTGTACGGTTTCACACGTGTGAAAAGTACATACACAGCCTCCAAGTCGTTTTGATCCAAATGATTACAAGCTATCACTCTAGAAGAACTCGCCCTCACTAGTATTGGCCAAAAAACAAATTTTGCCAATGATCTTTACAAGATTTATGATTCAATGATCACTCTCTTACTTAGCTCTGATACCATGATAAATTTTACAGTTTTTAGGACAATAATGATTGTACTTTACAATCATAGAGAGTTATTGGTTGCTTAATCAATGAATCTATCAAGTTCTACACATTAGATCTTGATCTAGATTCACTACACTTGGATTTAAGCAAGAGCAATGGATCAACACATCATTTTTTAGTGAGAGCGGCTTCACACGTGTGGAGTACTGTCCACTGTACGGCCTGCACCTGAAACAACAAGTACAATGATACTAGATAGCAATCATGCATAAAAATCACAAGACAAATGACTAGAAATCTCACAAAAGTGTAGAGTGCAAAAGTCTCATCAATTTTCTTAGCAAAATGATGATCCTTTTATGGATCAAGTACATCCATGAGTCTGGTACAGTCCAGCAGGCCTTCACACGTGTGAAGAGTGCCACATCACTCATATCTATCCATTTGATCCATCCTTGATCCTTATCCAATAGTTGACCTTCTAGAATATGACTAAAATCCAAAAAGCTAGTCTCCTAGAATATAGGAATATTCCCTACAAAATAGGATCTAAGGAAAATGGTCAACTCTTATCTTCTAGTACTCTATACACACATGTGAACATCCACTTGCCATGTGGGAGCATTTACTCATGCACATGCAAGGAAAAGCTAATTTGTAGGTGACTAGTCAACTTGACTAAAAACTAGTCATTTCATGTTCACACTAACTAGAATGATACAAAATCAATTTGGATATATACAAACATGAAAAGTACATCCTTTCACACATGGGAACATGCTCCACACGTGTGAAATCATATCATCAACATATTCTAATGTTTGATCAATATTTACATGAACCAATGTCAAGTGAGAAGTGACAATTTTCAACACTTTTAACCTAGAACCTTATGAACTTGACTTTGGGCTTTTTAATTAATTTATTCTACTAAGGCCCGAAGTCCTTTTATTCAATTCTATTTATCTGATTTGCATGGTCACTGGGTTAGTCTTATACACGCAGGAACCCGGTGCCCTCGCACTTATTCTTCTAACTGTACACTGTACTGTGGTGGGGCCCACTAGATAAGGCTTGGCCAACAGTATTTTAAGTGGTGGGACCCACTTGCTCATTATTGTGCAGGAAATACCCACAACAAGAACTTAGATTTTTCCTCAAACCCAGTGCTAAAGGCCATTGTGATAAACTCCATATTGATTTTTCCAGAAAAGACGCACTCATGAATCCCCATTGTTGTGAGCAAAGGCCCAGCAAGGTTCATCCATTGAGTCACCTTGTTTGTGCTAGGAAGCATCATGATGTCCATCTTGGACGAAACACCACGATGAACGACATATTGCGGGGACTGTTAAGTATCAGTAGAAGACATCATGAGGGGGGGAAAGTACTGAGAATAGGAGTGCAAGAGTGTATCAGAAGGCTGGAAAGAAGTTTCGAAAAGTTCGAAGGTCTGAAGTGATCTAACAAAGGTCCTTAGTATCTGTCGAAGGTTCATCACCTAAAAGCATCCTTCGCCTAGGTATTCTAGATGATCAAAAATTTTAGAAATTGAACCTATGTCCAACCTAATTTTGGCATTCCGAATCCGTCTGCCAAGTCGGCGAAGCTTAATAATGATTGTAAGGTGCTCGGTGAAGGTTCCCAAAATGGCAATGTGCTGAACTTCAAAAAAGGTAGTAACTCAGCTAGAGAACCTTATCCCAACTCAGTATGGGTAAATATGAGGTGGATGTGTGATCTGGCAATGCGCCGAAGGTTTCCAAAATTGTATGTGCAAAAAATGACTCAAAAAGTGATTTTCTAATGCATTTTTCCATAAAAGGTAGTTCTTGAAAATATTTTCCTTCAACTTTTCTAATCTGATGACCTTTTTGACTTTTGCTCATCATTCTTTTTTCTTTTTTTTTCTGTCTTTTTCCAAAGTAAAATCAATCAAGTAGTGAAAAACAAAAAAGTGTAAAACAACCAAAGTAAATCTGACAAGGTGTTGGATCATTCTGGTTGAACTGGCTGATCTAGCTGCCAAAACTTGTGTAGTCGGCTGCTATTCACCAGAGTATCAAATCGTTTGCCATCCAAGTGTTCTAAAATAACTGCTCCTTAGTTCAATATCTCTTTGACTTTGTACGGTCCTTCACTTGTAAACTTCAATTTGTCTTTGATCAGTTTTGTCTTATACATTAGTGCTAGATCTCCTTCCCTCAGATCTTTTTTGTGTAATATGAGCTTTCTCTGCTTCTAATGCATGAATTGTCATCAATCTGTCTCACAAAGTTTTTGTAAAGCCTCATGATGCATTTGTAAGGATTTTGCATCATCCAATTGTTCCATTGTCGCTATGCGTAAGGATGATATGAGGAACAAAATCGGCATAACTGCATATTGAACAGAGACCAGCTGGAATGGTTTTTGATTTGTACTAGCTTTGTAAGCTGTTATGAAATCCCATAATGCCGGATGCAATTTGTGTTCCCAATCAAAATGAATTACTTCCACCGTTTTGGTCATAATGTTGAAGAGAATCTTTTTGAAAGATTTAGCTTGGCCATTACCCCTCGGATAATACGGAGTACTAAACCGATGAATAATGAAAAAGTCTTCCAACAGACACTTTATCATTTCATTTGAAAAGCGTGTTCCTCGATCACTAACGATCTCGATAGGACATCCAAACCTAACAATAATGTATTCATAAAGGAACTTAGCCATAGATTTCACATCTGCAATTCGAACGACTTTTGCTTCAACCCACTTGGTCATATAATCAGTTGCTACTATGATGTATCTAGCTTGAGATCCTCTTGCTGCAAGATGAATAGGACCAATATATTCAAGGCCCCATTTCTCAAATGGTGCTTGCGATAGAACCAGATGCAAGTGTTCATAATTTTGTTTCGTAAGACGCCATGCACATTGACAAACATCGCATGACTGAATTTAATTTTTTGTATCTTTATGAAGTGTAGACCACCAACATCCTGATTGTAAAAGTTTGCAATTAGTGATATCTGTTGAAAAATGTCCTCCACCCATTCCATCATGGGAAAACATGATAAGTTCAGGTACTTCATGCGGCAAAACACATCTTCGCAAAATATCATCCATTCCTCAACGATACAATTGGCCCGCAATCAATTGATAAGGTTGTGCCTTATGGATCAATTGTCCCTTTTGTACTTTTGTCAAGGAGTCATTGGGTTGGCCTAGCATCAGATATTTTATTGTGTTGTTGAATAATTCTTTTCTGGATTTGTAAGATGTCTGCTTGCAAATCTAAGGGGATAATCTTTCTTGTATTCACCTGGCTGTGTCAAAATTGATCCAATTGCATATTTTGATGCATCAGTATGAACATAAACCTCAATTGTCCAAATTGGAGCTCGTAGTATTGGTGTAGAAGGTAAAGCTTTCTTCAAATTTTCTTATTCTTCCAACACCTCAACAGTCCAGATTGGTACAATAGTCAGCTTGTATATAGGTCTTGCTAGATCTGCAAAGTATAAAATAAATATTCAATAGTAATTGGTATGTCCCATAAATACATAGACTCCTCGAATTGATCCTGGTGGCGGTAACTCGACGATGACTTTGATCTTGGAATAATCCGTAGCAATGCCATATCTTGATATCACATGTCCAAGGACAACTCCATGAGTAGTCCAAATTTGACACTTTTCTAGATTTAAGGAGATTTGGTATTTGCGACAACGTTCAAACACTTTTTCCGAACGATCCAAGTGGTCTGTAACAGCACTATGGACTCCGAGATAATCCAAGTAGACTTCAATAAATTTCTGCAAGTAGTCTTTGAAGGCGAACTGCGTGACTCTTTGAAATGAACTAGGTGCATTACAAGTCCAAATGGCATAACTTTATAAACATAAGTTGTTCATTCTGTTGCAAAAGTTGTCTTATGGTGATCCGCAGGTGCGATTTTGACTTGGTTGTATCCGCTAAATCCATCCAAAAAACTATAGGCTTTCACTCCAGCAAGTCGGTCCATTATGCTTTCAGTGAAGGCTAACGACAAGTGATCCTTTAACGTCACCTTATTCAAGGCTTTGAGATTCACACAAATTTGTAGCTTTTCACTCTTCTTAGAAACGATGACAATTGGCAAAACCCATTCAGTATGTTCGATTTCGTAAATAACCGGCTTCAAGTCACCTGTGTAGCTCTTTCTTTATTTGGGTTACAACGATAAAATATTGTGACCTTTGGAACTGCATCAGACATCAAGAGAATTGTATGTTCAATAACCGATGTAGGAATCCCTTTTAGATCCTTGTTTGTCCAGGCAAAACAATCTTGGTACTTGATCAATAGCTTTCTTAATGCTTGAAATTATTCAGAAGTAAGTTGCGCTCCAACTTGATCAATCTTTTCGGGTTCTCCTGGTTCAGCAAGATTCATTGGCTGAGTCCTAGCTGGTCCATCATAAACATCTTTCATTTCTGGCTCTTTCTCTTCTGGTTCACGATGAGCTTTTGGTAACATAATCACAACATCATCCAAAGTATAGTGTTTGAAATGCTCGGGCATATCCTAGAGAGAGAGAGCGAGAGAGAGAGAGAGAGAGAGAGAGAGAGAGAGAGAGAGAGAGAGAGAGAGAGAGAGAGAGAGAGAGAGAGAGAGAGAGAGAGAGAGAGAGAGAGAGAGAGAGAGAGAGAGAGAGAGAGAGAGAGAGAGAGAGAGAGAGAGAGAGAGAGAGAGAGAGAGAGAGAGAGAGAGAGAGAGAGAGAGAGAGAGAGAATGTGTGTGTGTGTGTGCCCACCATCCTATCCACAACATCATAACACACAAGGTGCGACAACATGCAACCAAGTGTGGTATGCATGTTGCCCACCATATTACATAGTTGCTTACCTAACAAAGAACGAGTCTTAATTGGACAACATCTGTAGAAAGGAAATTCATCACTTAAGAATTTGAATACATGTCTTCTCAATGTTTCTTCCTTGAATCCCTTTTCTTTAAAAGAGTTAAGTATCATGTACATTTGCAATGCAACCTCTTTTTCGTTAAAGCAGAAATATAATAAGGGAAACATTTGTGATAAGATAACCTTATATGAAAATGAGGCTGGTCTATTTGCATCTTCATAAATGAACTGTATGGAAGAAAAAGGAAGTTCCTTTCTTTTTGTCATATTTTGTGCTTAACCAGATGTTACTTCCTCAGACTTGGTGGACTTCCCAAGACTCTTGTAATTGGTCTCATCTTGTCTTTCCTGAGGAGTGAATCTAAGATTTTCACACTGTATATCTGCACTTTTACCATGTAAAACTTCACAGTTGACGAGCCCATAACTGCATGGATTTAACTCATCCCTCGGTATCTGACGTTCATGTATTGGTTGCGTAATTTGGTCCATCAACTGTTCAAACTTTACCTCGAGGCATCTTGTCGGTTTGGGTTTTTTGTTCATAGTTTTAAATGATAGTCGGGTTTTGACCGGTTTCTTTCTAACTACAATCCCAGTAGATTGTCTTGATTTTGAAAGAAATAATCTCATACTGCCCTCTAAAGGATCTAGTCCAGTATTAGATGTCTCAGGATGTGTTTGTGTTGTATCTTCTGAACCATGTTTTTGCTCATCAGATATAATCATGTCTTGATGTAAGACTACGTTACACTCATATAACCATGACTCATGTGTATTTACAGGTGTAGGACTGTATGGTTCATGCCTATCTTTACTATACGACCATTCTTCTGGTACATCAATGTGGTTTACAATTAAAGTTGGAACTTGGCTTGGAACATGGTAGAGCGGCTTGGTAGTGTCTCTTCCAGCTAGGTAGTCTAATCATGATTTTGATGATTGAAATATAGGATGTGGATTTTCCACGTTTGATGGTTAGTTTCTAGACATGGGTGAAATTACTTTGGGTAGAGCCCTCAAGACAGTTTTTTCTAAAGGCATTGTAACTGATGGTGCTTCTTTGGGTCTTTTCACTTTTTGTATTCTGAATCCTCTAAACCGGACATGGAGGTAACAAGATTTTTCTAGGATGGGTGCTCCATCTCTAATGGATTTTTGCAAACTCTTTCAAGTTTTTTAGGAAATAAAATGCTTCTTGTTGATAGTTGGGGGACAATTGTGCACCATCTTCTATCACTTGATTTGTAAGAAATTCTCACACAAATCTTTCTAATCTCTTTCACCATAAACATTGTTAATGGGCTATATGATATACTTGCTAAAGTTGCGGGTGCACTCTTCATCGAAAAAATTTCAGCCTTGTTTGGCCTTCCAAGGTCTACTAATTTCTTTGCTTTTTATGCCAATGGCTATTGCATTTTCCATCAAACTGCAAAATATTAGGTGGTTCAGATCTCTTTTCTCTTTCTAACAAAGCTCTTTTGCACTATTAGGTAGTCATGGCTCTACTAAGTTTTGGGTGTTTTATTTGCTACTAGCTTGATCTGCTAGATGCTTGAACTCAACAATCCTTGTAGGATATACGAGTTCCCCCCTCCAAAAAAAAAAAACTATGAATTCTATAAAGGGTCGAATTAAACTATTGAATTTTGATTATTACTTTAATCGTTCTTCAACTGATAGAATATCTAGCTAGGTCTTAGATAGCCATGAAAAGAGTGAAACAATTAGGCGTCTATGACAGTCGTGCACTCTTCGAATCAGATATTCTACGTTAGTCAATGGAATGAGTATCAATTAAGAAAGAAAAAATGAATTAGAGAGCATTCAACAATGTTGGAGGGTTTGCATATCAAGGCAACCCTAATCCTAGTTAGTAAGTGAGACGGACCCTGCGTGTGTAAGTCCAACCCAATAATCACATAGTTATTTGATAATTAGGAAGTTAATAAAAGGACTTTAGGCATTTTTGCGGGACTTTTAATGTCATAGGGCCTAAAAGTCAAGTTAGTGAATAAAGTTGGGGTTCCCACCAAAATTGGTTTAAAATTCAAATTTAAATTGCTTCCCTCCATTTGTTGGAACTTAGGATAGAATTGGACACTATAAATAGTGGCAAACTCGAGTTTGTAAAACTTTTTCTCTCTTCATTTCGATACAAGCAGGTTGGCCCTCTTATAAAATGAAACGTGAATATCCTTGCTCTCTATCTCCTTTCCTCCATCTATCATGCTTTCTTTGTGGTTACTATTATTTGGATTTGATGCTTATTGGATTTTCTATTTCTTATACTTTTTGTGAGAAAGAAAGGGAGAGAGAGAAGGGTAAGTTATCATCATTGTGGATTTAGCGTTAATGGATAGTGTTAATGGATCTTAGAGTTAATTGTGGATCATCAATGCATGCTGGATTTTTTATTTATGTTATCGCTCTCATGGGAACGAACCTCCGCCTGACATCTAATCTCGTCTCCTAACTTGCATTAGACATCTTGTTTTGGCATAAGTAGAGTTAAAATTGCATTTTAAGGTTAAATTGAGAGTGATTTTGCTTGATATGAGTGGATCTTCTTGTTTGAAATCTAATCTGGTTGTTGAGCAGAGGAAGCTATTCAGATCACCATTCTTAAGAGTCATTTGGATCTGAGAAATCAGAGGAGACAACAAAAATCAATCATTTCTACCATATTTGAACAAAAAGGAGACAAAATCATCATCAGATCTGATAAATTTTTATCCTCTTACAGGAAACCTTCGCCGAGTTACAAGAAGCATCGATTTTACTCACAAAACTTTCAGATTGAAGGGCAAAGGTTAATTCCCAGCAGATTTGCAAAAACATCAGAAAAACTTAAGAAAATACCAAAAAATCACCAAAACCCTAAGAAATACAAAAAAAGAACCTTCGTCTGATTCCATGTGCATAGGTGTGATTCAGGTCTATCTACTTTCAGGTTGACAAAGAATAATACCAAAAATAGAAGGCCAAAGTGACTATTCATCTAGTTGTTTGTAACCTTTTGTGAAAAATTTATAACTTTCTACAAAAATATCAGTTCTCTGAGAAGAACCTTCGCCAGAGTCTGTGCCTACTTACATAGACGATTGGGCGAATGACTTTTGTCAAGGCCATCTGCATCTAGGACAAAGCCATCTGCTGTCAGAACATCTGCTGTCAAGGACAAATATGAGAATCGGCTCAAGGAATCTTCAATTCAAGAGGGAGTGTTGGAAAATGAATTTCACTTTTCTTCATCCTTGGATACCTCCACGTGGGACGAATCAGATCTCACAAAGGCTTGAATACCTCCACGGCTGACCAAGCCATCTGACATCAGATGTTTTGCAAGGGGCTTGGTTAGAACATCTGCTGTCATTTCTGCGGTCTTCACATACTCAATCTGAATTTCCTGTTTCTGCATAAGATCTCCAATATGATGGTATTTGAGTGGAATGTGCTTTGTCCTAGAATGGAAGACAGGGTCTTGAGTTATGGAGATTGTGCGGGTATTATCCATATACATGACAGTAGGTTCTGCTTGCTGCTCTCCTAGCTCCTTCAACAGTTATCTCAGCCATGCAATCTTGTTTGTATTCTTTGAAGTAGCTACATATTCTGCTTCGCATGAGGATTGTGCAACAAGAGTCTACTTTTTGCAAACCCAGCTTACTGGCCCTCCACATATCATGAAACATCTGCCAGTGACAGACTTGTTATCATCCTTCGAGCTTGCCCAAGTGGCATCGCTATATGCCTTCAGAGTGAAGTTCATTTGGCTTGGAATAGATAATGCCAAAATCCATGGTCTGCTTGAGATATCGTAAGATTCTCTTAGCTAGCTCCCAATGGTACTTTCTTGGATTGTTAGAAAATTGTGCTAAAGCATAAACAAGAAAGGCCAAATCTGGTTGAGTGCATACAGTCAGGTACATTAGAGCTCCGATCAGATTTCAAAAAGGTATATTACTCATTTCGAATTCTTCATGTTCAGTCCTTGGACAATCTTCTTTAGAAAGTTTTACTCCAAGTGCCATAGGAGTTTTCTTTCCTTTGCATTCTAACATTGAATAGTCTACTAGAATTTTACAGGTATAACTATCCTGAGAAAGTTTTATAGTTCCTGTTGTTTTATTCCTAGCAATTTCTATTCCTAGGAATTTCTTAGCCTCACCAAGGTCTGTTATTTCGAACTCTCGTTCTATAAGATCCTTGGTTTCTTTTATCATCTCTAAGTCATTACCGAACATTAGAGTGTCATCAACAAATACAGCTAAGATTAAGGAACTATCACCTTCAGTCTTAATAAAGACATCATTGTCTGAAACTAATCTTCTAAAACCAATAGAGATTAAAAATTCAGACATTCTCTTATGCCAAGCTCTTGCACTTCTTCAGTTTACAGCACAGATCAGGAACTTCTTGGTTGTGGAAGCCTTCTAGTTGTCTCATGTAGATTTCTTCATCAAGAAATCCATGAAGGAATGCAATCTTGATATCAATATGATGGACAAATAAGGAATGTGAAACAACTAAAGCAAATAGGAGGCGAATGGTAGACTGTTTTACCATAGAGGAGAATGTCTCTTGGTAGTCTACTCCAAATTTTTGATAATACCCCTTGGCTACCAATCTGGCCTTGTATTGCTTAGCACTCCGATCCGACTTCAACTTTAGTTTGTAGACCCATTTGCAGTCCACTATTTTTCTTCTTTTTGGTGGTTGCTCCAATGTCCACGTATCATTTTTATGCATCGAGTCAATTTCCTCCTGCATTGCCTTCTTCCATTTTTCTGATTCCTGACTTGCAATTGCTTTTGAGTAAGTTTTGGATTCTGTTGTCATCGGACATCGGTTCTCATCGTAGCTGTTTGCTACAACTTTCTCAATAGCCTTCTGTCGAATTCTGATAGAGCGTCTTGGCTCAACTAGATTTTTCGGTTGTTCAAATTGTACTGGTAGTTGTGGGAACTGCGGCTCCTGTCGTTCAATCGCTTGTTGATCTTCTTGATTACGTGGCTCTACAGAAGTCTGCTCTCCCTCTTCAGTCCAGTCAGAGATGTAAGAAGTCAGATCAAAGAATTGATAACCAGTCTGGTCGGTAGCTTCCTGGAATGTCTGCTCATCAAACTTGACATCTCTGCTTACTTGCACCTTATTGGTTTCAGGATCATACAACTTGTAGCCAGGTGAATTGATTGCATATTCCATGAATATCATGGGTCTTGATATTTCATCAAGCTTGGACCTCTTTTCCTAAGGCACATGCATGTATGCGCTGCAACCAAACACTTTGATATGTGACATGTTGTGTTTGTCACCAGCCTGCAAACTGATAGTTTTTGCCTCAACTTCAGCTAGCAATTTTAAGGATGCGGAAGCATGTATTATTCTGTAATTGTCACATTTCTCAAGAAAGTGAAAAATGCAAAGTATGCAAAATTTAGTGTATTTTTCACACTTAGGCGCATTTTACCTGTATTGGAAAAAATGCGAAAATGCCGAAGAGAGAGAATGCAAGAATCTCAAAAATATGAAAAACCCAACAAAACTTTTTGCGCTAAGTTCTTGCACATCACAAATCTACAACTAACTTTTGATTGCCAAGTCAATATGATCCATTCATCAAAACAACAGTATATACAAACAATACTATCATTCATGCATACACAATAGAAAAACTGATAGAAAGATCTATTGCTTTATAAATCTCCTTTGGATAAGAGTTTACAGTTTGCCGCTTATCAGCGTGCTAGTTTTTGTTTTTCTATTCTATAGTTGTATCAGCTTCTCTTCTATCTCTCTCTCTCTCTCTCTCTCTCTCTCTCTCTCTCTCTCTCTCTCTCTCTCTCTCTCTCTCTCTCTCTCTCTCTCTCTCTCTCTGCGCTACGTTTGCACAGACTTATATTCTATCTTTTCATCTTCCTCTAAGCTTCTCTTGTAAAACTAATAGCCGCATTTTAGCACCTGATTAGTTACGGTTATCTGATTCTATTGTACTTGCAGATTGCACTTGCGGTCGTCTTTGTGAGATCTGATTTGTCCCACGTGGAGGTATCCAAGGATGAAGGAAAGTGAAGTTCATTTTCCAACATTTGAGAGTTCGGCAAAGATTAAAACTATTAGAATCTCGCAAAAAGTCTATTTTAATCCTCGTATAGTTGGAAAAATCGATTGTTCATCTACAAGAACCTTCGCTAGTTCTACCCTAGTTTTATCTGAGATAGATCTACTGTTTGTGAGATCGCAAAGGTTATTTTATTCAGATTTGTCATAAATAGCCAGATCAGTGATTTTTTAATCCAAAATTGCAGTGAAGAACCTTCGCCGAGTCTATCTTCGTCTAGGAAACATTCGCTTGTACTATTTTTACATTTTGATCTAGTCTCTATCAAAATTTTGAGTCATTCTATTATATTTAGATAGTGATGTTGAAAAATCTCTATTTAGAAGTGTCGATCACCTGATGAAAGATTTTTTTTCAAGAAATCAAAAATCTGATTATTGTCAAGTGATATAAGTTTTACAGATCTGATCTGAGATAGAATTTGATTGAAAAATCTAGATCCAACCTCATTGTCTAATTGAATTGATTCACAATGGACCTCCCACCAGTGATTGTTAGAAGGTCACCTTGGTTAGAGATTCCAAAGTATAATGGATTATCTGATCCTGTCAGATTTCTCAAATCTATTCAAAATCATGTCAAGTATATGGCGAAGTTTTTCCTCAGAATAAACTTAGGCTATTTCTGATGGCCTTAACTGGAGCTACACAAGATTGGTTCTATAATCAAGATGAAATATAATGCGCAGATTGGGAAGTTGTAAAACAAGCCCTCATCACAAAATTTAAACCTCGGAACTTTATGGAAGATCTTTTTTTTCTTTTAGGTAAAATTAAAATGGGAAAGAAGAAGGGTACGAGACTATATTGAACGGGTTAAACACCTCAAATCTGAGTGTGATCTTGATCTAATTGTTGATGAAACTATGATTATGTGGTTTTTAGCAGGTCTACCTAAGAGGATTAGACGCGAGCTGCAACGCCATACTGAATATACGTCTTTACAAAATGCTATGTACGATGCGATACGAAAGGAGGATGAAGATTCTGATGATGAACCAAATATTGGAATGCTGCCATATACACCGGGGCAAACCACTACTACATCCACTACTATTGCATCCATGAATATTAATGCTACTGCGGAATTGATGATCAAGGAGTTCGAGAAACTTGGTCAGAAGCAGCAGATGCAGTTGGATAAGATGCACTCCCAATTCAACGAAAAACTGAAATATCTTGAAGACGTACAAGCTAAGAGTAGCAAAGCAACTGAACAGCTTGTTGGGACTTTTCCTAGTCGGGAAAATATTTGGTGTTCAATTTGTGCGGGAAATCACACCATCATCACTAAAAAAATGAATGTGAGATAGTATCTGTCATCTGTGCAATTCTATGGGATATAAAACAACCTTTTGCTCATTTAATCCTTGGATTATCCAGCAAAGGTATGCTAAGCTTCAATATCGGAAACCGCCTTACACAAAGGGACTTGAAGTCAAGGCTGAACATGACATAGTGGATTAAATAGTTGCAAGAAGAAGAAGCCTTGGAAGTCGCTAAAGCAACAACCGAAGCCAATTCTTCACCTGTGCTACAAATAGGTCCATGAACGGATGTTTGTTGGAAGTATTTCTAGTTTGTACGATGGCTAGATCTACTTACGGATGTAGTATAGGATCGTCCACTTTCTAAGTTTCTACAACAAGCTTCAACGGAAATACGAAAATAATCAACAAAGATGAGAGCACTAAGGCTTACCCAACTAGTGCTCGAAATGGAAATAAAGCTAATTAGAAACAGCAATAAAAATCCTTGCTAAGGCAAACCCAACTAGCAAGGTTGCTAAACTAAGACCTAAATTAACACCCAGAGGGTTTGAAAGATAAATTGCGGCTAACTAATAAATAACAATTAAAGCATGCCACAATAATCCAATGAAAGGAGGCAAGAGGAGGCCCGAGCACCTTCCCTCAAGCTATGCACCTTCCAATGGGAACATACAGAAATAGAATGATAATCTCAAAAGAGATAGCAATTTTAGCATAATCTCAGACTGTTGTTTACAAGGCAAATACCTCTCCTTTTATAGCAAGGAGGGTCTTCCATAAGTATCTACTAACTTATGGGACTAATCTATTTCTAGCCTTTGTAGAACTTCTAACTTAGGATTTAGAACTTCAAAGTTTTTTAACTTAGATAACTTAAGATAAAATATTTCTAATCTTAAGTTTCCTAAGTCTAAGTTCTAAACCTAAGTTTAAACTATTTTATTATTTTTAAGCTTCTACTCATGGGCTTATAAACACAAGTCATGGTGGAAGTTTATTAACAAACACTCACACATGGTCTTACAAAACACATGCCACGGAGTTTTATTTTTCTCTTTTTTTATTTTTCTATGTTAGCACAGATGCTAACATTATCCCCTTCCTTATTGGATTGGTGGTCCCACACCAATCGAAGCCTTTTCGTCCTAAATCTTCTGTGCTTCTTGGAGGCAAGACTATTGCTGTCGGGAGTGGTAGATTGTAGTGTCGATGCCCTCCATCATTTGCCACCGTAGTTTGTTCAGGAAGGGAATGGGTTTGTAATAATGGAACATACCCCTGTAGAAAGTTATGGGTTTTCCAAAGCTCCACCATATCAATGTGTAGGGCGGAAGTTAGTGCAACGCGATAATAGAGCCTTGCTACGCTGATATGGTCATCTTGCGTTCACAGTGGTTTATTGATATCAAGGGTGATTGGGGGTAGCCCTCGATCCCAAAAACCTTTGAGTTCTGCCAGAAATACTACCAGGCCACAATTATCCGCAAAATATCTGACATCGCGATCATGATTGCCATGGTGCTTCTGGTAGAATACTCGATAGTTGGTGACCATGTCTTCGGCTAAGTTGCCGGTATCAATGCCTGTGAGATTGGGCCAAAATATTCTATTCTTGACCTTGGTGGTAGGAAACGGTTCTCGCCTCGCTACTGGATAGTAATAAGGATTTGTGCGCATGTAGGAGAGAGCTTCGATATACCGTGCCATTGAGGTCTTACTTTGTAGGAACAGCTGATGGCACGAGAGAGGTTGTGGATCCAAGAGTTTGACTGCTTTTTTATGTATTTGACTCTGGTCCAAATCTAGAAGTATGTAGCCACCTCGCTCTGTTTCTTCATAGCGGAACGTGCGGCTTGTGCATCTGCTACAACCTCATCTCTTTCGGCTTTGAGGTTATCGAAGGTATGTTGCATGTTGGATACCTTCAGTTGGAGCTGGTTCTGGAGGTGGAGTAACATCTGCTGCTGTTGTTGATTATAATTGGTGAGGTTCTGAATTTGCAGTTGTTGTTGTTTGTTTTCCTCCTCCAGTCTTGTTTTTTTCTTTCTAAAGGTCTGCCATAGTACCATCGTTGAACTGCCGCATAGTATATTGTCCTCCTAGGATGCCAAATAGATTGTATTGGAGCTCATTCACCAACCATACCACTTTTTGGGCTACAAGGGATAACTGCTCCCAAAGACCAATGTCAGGGAGGGTGCGTGTATAGGTAGAATACGACATTGGCTTAAAGGGTAGAAAATCATAAGCAGGGTTAGATGGAGATGGATGAAAGGTAGGTGGAGGTGATTGAGGATTGATGGGTGAAAGAGGTGGGGAGATACTACGTGGCGGAGATGTGTGGATTGGGTTAGTGGTGACGGCAGTTGATGGAAGTGCGGTTAGTAATTGTAATGCAAAATCATCTACGTTGACTGTGGAGTCAAGTAGGATGGACATTTGTATAGGTGAGGGCTTTTGTGGAATTGTGGAAGTGAAGCCTGTGTTGAGATTTAGTGATGGTGTGGAGGTGGCAATAAATGGTGGGGGTGGTGATGGGAGTGTGAGAGCAAGTGAGGGACATGGGGTTATGGAGGTTGCCTGTGTGGACAGAACCACGCTCATAGGATCAGAACCCGAAGTGTATGTCATCACTGAGCTGCCTGTTGCTGCCACTACTGCCTGCTTTGCTGGGCCTGGTGAAGTAAGGTCGCCTACTGCTCTAGGACCTCCTTTGGGACCTGAGAGGGTTTAAGACTCCCTCTAGATTCAGCATACTCAGTCCCAATGCCGCTGGATAGAATGTCGTGAGGGACATCGGCTTCTGTGCTGATCACCTTCTCTTTTTGCTTCTTAGTAGGTGGGGCTGGTGAGACTAGTTCTGTTGTCGGTCATTTTTTTGTGCTTGGATAGAGATCATCCAGTTCCTTGATGGCAGCAGCCGTCCTAGACCCCAACTGTTTGGTGACCAACATGTGGAGGAGATATCCACATTTGGTAGTTGGTTTGTTGGCTTTCAAAGCTCTACACAGCTTCTCTGCTACCTTCTCAGCCCACTTGTAATTTTGAGTGGGATCGTCCATGGTGAGGGTCAAAGAGAAGAGGTCGCTCGGTGGTATGTGATCCATCTTGGCAGTATGCACTTCGACCGTGGTGACGAGGATTTCTGAGGCGGCCCGTGGATTGGGATCTGTGATGAGGCATATGGCGATCCCGTCTTTGGTTTGGACAATGGTTTTGCAGTCCTCTGTCAAAAACTTTGTAAAGTACTTGGCATCATAGCTGGTGCCCCTGCCATGGATTGTCTCTCCGAGATTAGGGAAGCCAATGCTCTGGAGATGCTCAGGAGAGACGTTGATGATTGTATAGCTGCCACTCTTAGATGTAAGCTTAAAAGTTTGGAATTCATCCGAATAGGTAGAGTAGGCCGCTCGGATCAGGCTCTCACTCTACTGGTCATGGAAATGAGTGAGATCAAAGCCAAGGGTTGTGAGGATATTCTTGGCCAGGATGAGTTGCTCAACGTAATTCTTGATGCAAATTTTTCTGAATAAGGCCGAGGGGGTTTACGGCGATGCAAACTGAGCGAGGAATTGCGGGAGGCCATAATAGCAGTGATTTTAGGTTGCTTTGAGAATTTTGAAATTTTTTGGCATGAACTCGAGAGCAGGAATCTAAAATGAATTCGTGGAGAGAAAGATGGAGGTCTATATATAGACTTTTTTGGGCAGGAATTCGCAACTTCACTTAGAAATCATCCTCAGTGTCCACGATTTGGTAATGATGGTCACGAATTTTGAGGCAACGTTCTGAGAGTCGGCGAAAGAGTAAGGGATTTTTTATGCAAAAAGAGAAAAATGGTTTGACAGTGCAAAAATTTGTCTGATCAAAATTCGCAGAGATAACAAAGAAATCATGGGAATTATTTTGAGCTTCAGCAAATTCTCTGCAAATTTTGATAATGGATATCTAATGAGAAAAAACTAACTTTTTTTATTTTTAGAAAATTTTGTCTCTGAGACGGAATTTGTGGAGGCCCAAAATGAATCGTGCACTATAAAAAAGAGGTCAGGCGAATTCTATCTAAGATGGTGTGAGACAATTCTTCTAAAACTAATGGCTTTTGTGGTTTTCTCAGAGAAGACTATTGGTATACCTGATCTGATAGTATCTTGATGGTTTGAACAAGAAAGCATAGCAAAAAATGATCGATCATGCCATGCTTTTTGTCGTCGTTTGTGGACTTGTTGAGCATGGATGCTGATCCGTCGTGTTTCATAGAGTTGCTCCAGATGGAATAACCTGTTTGCTAGATTCTGTTGAGTATCAAGCTCAAGGTTATAGGCCACTCGAAGGGAGGGGATATGAAATTCCACAGGCATAACAGCTTCTTGGCCATATGTTAGCTGGAAAGGGGTTAAGCATGTAGCTCTCTTCGGGGTGGTTCGATAAGCCCAGAGAGCAGCATGGAGTTTGAGTTCCCAATCAGATCGGCTGGATTCGACAATTTTGGTGAGAATTCCACATAGGATTTTATTGGTGGATTCCGCCTGGCCATTGCATCGTGGATAGTATGGAAAACTTTTGCGATGTACCACAAAATTTTTTGAAAGGAGATCTGCTATGACAAAGTTAAGAAAATGTGTACCCCTATCACTGATAAGCTCTAGAGGACATCCGAAACGAATTGTAACCTGTTCATATAGAAATTTTGCGGTAGAACGAGCGTCAGCATTGAGAACAACTCTTGCTTTAGCCCATTTGGTGCAATAGTCCGTGGCTATTATGATGTAATGAGATTGTGTGTGCCGAGCAGCAAGACTAATAGGTCCGACACAATTGGAAAGCTTGATCAGTGGTTACAGGGTGTAAAGGCATGTAGTCGGTCTTTTGAAAGCGTTTTGTGCGTTGGCAGACATTACAGGCCTTAGTGAATTTGTGCATATCCTTGAAGAGTGTTGGCCACCAAAAACCGGCCAAGAGGATTTCTTAGCAGTAGTTTCAGAAGAGAAATGGCTTGCACCAATACCTTCATGAGTGAGAAAAATTACAGAGGGTATTTCACCTTCAGTAAGACATCGTCAGATGATTTCATCTAATCCTTGCTTGTAAAGTTGTCATGCAATTAATGTATAAGGTTTAGTTTTGAGGACCAACGCATGTTGTTTAGGTTTAGAGAAGAAAGGATCCATCTGTCCTGAAGTTAAATATTCTATAATTTTCTTAGCCCATACGGGTGTAGAGTCAACTTGGAAAAGGATTGCATCTGGTAAATCATCGTTGACGTTTGATCAGGGGTAGGAAGGTTAGGGATTCGGGACAAATGGTCTACTAGAAAATGCTGAACTCCCTTATGAACCACGATCCTAAACTCAAATTCTCACAGTAATAGAATCCATCTATTAATACGGCCTGCGGTGCAGGTCTTGTTGATGAGATACAACAGTGCTTGATGATCAGTGAAGAACTCAAAAACTTTTCCTAGAAGATAATGGCGAAACTTCTGAACTGCATATACCATTACCAAGGCTTCACATTCGGTAGTGGTATAATTGATTTCAGCATGTATCAATTGTTGACTAAGAAAACAGATTGGGTAGTCCTTTTTGAATTCTCCCGGTTGGGTGAGCCCTGCTCCAATGGCATACTTGGATGCATCGGTATGCACATGGAATTCTTTAGAATAATCAGGAGCCCGAAGGATGGGTGCATTGGTAAGGGCTTCTTTGAGTTGATTAAATGCGACGCGTTGTTCATCCGTCCATTTGGAAACTACAACTACTTTGTAAATTAAGCGTGCTTTGTTAGCAAAATCGAGAATAAAGCACTGATAGTAGTTGGCATGGCCAAGGAAAGAGTAAGCTTCACGTATCGTACGTGGTTTCAGATGATTTTGAATGATAAGGATCTTTTCTTGGTCAGTGGCAATGCCATTTCGGGAAATAATATGTCCTAACACAATACCATGTGTTACCCAGATCTGGCATTTTTAAGGATTAAGAGAGATGCCGAAGCATTAACATTGGATAAATTTTTTTTGAGCATAGACAGATGCCGTGTTTCTTCTGAATGTGCTCCTAAATCGTCCAAGTAAACCTCTAAGGTATTGCCCATCTGTTGAGAAAAGGCTGCTTGCATAACACGTTGGAAGATGCTAGGAGCATTGCAAAGACCAAAGGGCATGACTTTCCAACAGAAGGTTCCCCATTCTGTGGCAAAAGTGGTTTTATGTTGATCTTCTTCAGCGATTTGGATAATATTGTATCCGCTTAAGCCATCTAAGAAAGAGTAAGCCTCATCTCCTGCTAGATTTTCTAAGATGGATTCTCCGAAAGGTAATGGAAAATGATCACGTTCGGTGACGGCGTTAAGGTTCTTAAAGTCGACACAGATTTAGAGTTTTCCATTTTTCTTGGGAACGATGACAATTGGGGAGACCCACTTAGTATGCTCGATTTCATAGATAAATCCCACATCTAAGAGGCGTTGTAATTCTTCTTTGATCTTGGCCTTATAGATGGGATTGCATCTGTATGGACGACTAGCAGTGGGCCTCGCACCCGGTTAAAGCGAGATATGATACACAGCTACGTGGGGTGAGACACCTTTCATGTCTTTATAGGTCCATGCAAAGACATGTCAGTATTTTTGCAAGAGTTTTTCAAGACGTCTGCATTGTTCACGATTGAGATGAGCTTCGATGTGGACAAGATATTCGTTGGTTTCATTTGCCTCACTCAGAGAAAGATTTATAGTTTGTGCAGGGCCTTCGTAGGGTGAATTACTAGTTGGCTCACGTTGAGCTTGGGGTAATTGGATTGTGACATCCTCGATCGTATAGTCCTTAAAGTATGCAAGAACATCATGGGCTGGAGATTCGAACGGGGCCTTGTCTTTCTCCTGCCAGGATGGTGATTGGGAATGTTCAGGGGCTGGTGTAGGAACAAAGACAGTCTCAGGAACTTCCCTAACAATTGTGAGTTCACCAAGCGGTTGAATTTGAAGTTTCATTTTTTCTTTCATAGTATGACCACGTGGTTGAGGATTTAGTGGTGGAGAGGTGTGTGGATGAGGGACGGTTGGTACATCATGGAGGATCTCGTCATCAATTTGAAAGATGGTCTCCTCCTCACAGAGATCCCATGGATAGTGTGGGCATTTGGGACGGTAGAATTTTGTCTCAGGCTTTTCAATTGCAACCTTGGCAACTGGTTCCACCTTGGAAGCATGTTGTAGATAGGCCCTAAGTGGAAGTGCCTCCATGTAATTGAGGATCTAAAATATCAGAAATGTCCAAATCTTCTAGACAATTTTGAATTTGTAAGACATTCTCGTCATCGATGAATAAATCGTCTGATTTATTAGTAGGTAGCCATGCAACATTTAGTAACTCATCATGGTGTGGAAGGATATCAATAAAATTGATATTGATGGTAGGTGTATCCAGATCTGGTAATTGGTTGTGATCGATCGGGAGTGGAGAGGTACAATTATCCTGATGCTGAGCACAATAATCGACATTCACACAATCAATGGTAGCTAGACTGTGACTCCAGTTTATGATATCAGTACATTTAACATAATGACCTTTTTCGTGGCTGGACTGGTATGGTTCAAATACTGAGTTGGTGGTCGAGGACCCTTCGTTATGGATGCGTGCAGGTTTGAGTTTACCCGTTGAATCAATGATGACAGAACTGTCATGATTTTCAAAAGTGACTCGACCTTTGCTCTAGTCAGGCATTGGTGAGCCACGGACGACCAAGTAGTAATTCATAAGATACTGATGATGCAGCCGAATTTCTTCAGATGGGTGAGGGTAAACTATCGGGGTTGAATCTTCACTCGGAGGAACAGCCTGCGGCTGAGTTTTGCTAAGTGCAAGTGTAGGGGTGTTAGCAACTGTGCTAACATAGAGAAAATAAAATAGAAAGAAATAAAACTTCGTGGCATGTGTTTTGTAAGTCCACATATGAGTATCTGTCAATACACTTCAACCATGGCATGTGTTTTGTAAGCCCATGAGTAGAAGCTTAAAATAATAATAAAATAGCTTAAACTTAGATTCAACACTTAAACCTAGGAAACTTAAGATTAGAAATATTTTATCTTAAGTTTTTCTAAGTTAAGAAACTTTAAAGTTCTAAATCCTAAGTTAGAAGTTCTAGAAAGGCTAGAAACAGATTAGTCCCATAAGTTAGTAGATACTTATGGAAGACCCTCCTTGCCATAAAAGGAGAGGTATTTGCATTGTAAACAACACTCTGAGATGATGCAAAATTGCTCTCTATTGAGATTATCATTCTATTTCTCTGTGTTCCCATTGGAAGGTGCATAGCTTGAGGGAAGGTGCTCGGGCCTCCTCTTGCCTCTTTCATTGGCTTATTGTGGCATGATTTTATTGGTTTATTTAGTTAGTCGCAACTTATCTTTCAAACCCTCTGGGTGTTAATCTAGGTCTTAGTTTAGCAATCTTGCTAGTTGGGTTTGCCTTAGCAATGATTTAAATTGTTGTTTCTAATTAGCTTCATTTCCGTTTCGGACATTAGTTGGGTAAGCCTTAGTGTCTCATCTCTGTTGATTCCTTCCGTATTTCCGTTGAAGCTTGTTGTAGAAACTTAAAAGATGGACGAATCTCTACATCCCTATACTACACCCGTAAGTAGATCAACCACCGCTCACACTAGAAATACTTCCAACATTGGCACCGTTGCTGCTTTTTAGGTATTTTTTTACCTAGCTTCTTCACCTTTTTGTTTTCTTGCTCTATCTATCAACAAACAGCACGAGTCGTCTCTCCAGGTCCTATAGCCTGATATACTGTCAAAATCTCTTGTTTCTCACCCAAATCTTTGTCTTAAAATTCGCCGACTTCACTGAGGCTAGATCTCATCAAGATCAGTCCTCCAGCAGCTCCGCGAATTCTATCTCAGAGATTTTGCCTATTTATTTTCAGAAAGTCACAATTTTTCTCATATTCCCTATCTGCCAGTCAAATCTCTCTGTTAGAATTCGCCATTCAGCCTAAGAAATTGTTGTCAAAGAGTACGATTTCCTTGTCCTAGCCGCAAATTCTGAAAGTACAAATTTTTTTCAAAAAATCTAAAAAAATCACTATTCTGACATTCAAAACTCCCTGTCAGAATTTGCGAGTATTACAGTTCAATTTATCTACCTCTCCACGATTTCTCAACCTGTCCGCAAATTCTATCATGGCCAGAAAGACCAGTTTTCTATCCTACACTATCAATTCTGCAAGCAAACTGCCTTTTTGCCAAGTACAGTACTGACCTGCTCATCTGTATTCTGCATCTACAGTACTGACCTGCTCATCTATATTCTGCATCATGTCTCATGATTGTGTTGAATCTTCTAATCTGGCTCCTCCATGACTAGAACGAAGAATTTCATGTATCGATGCACCAAAGTACGATGAAGAATCTGACCCAGTCCGATTTCTCCAAGACTTTGATAATGCATGCCGTTTTTATGGCGATACCTCTAAAACTGAAAAGCTTCGACTATTTCCTATGGTACTCTATGGAACTGCCAAGGAGTGGTACTTGAATCTCGAAGCTCCTGATATTGCTTCTTGGACCACCCTCAAGGACGCTCTCATCAAGCGTTTCAAACCATCCAAACTGACTCAGAGCCCGTTCATTCAAATTACCCATATCAAGATGCGTTGCGAAGAGTCTGTTCGAAACTACATTGAGCGTTTTAAACATCTCAAAGTAGAATGTGTTGATGAAAATATCACCAAACGTATGGCCATAAAACTGTTCTTAGTTGGATTGTCTAAAAATATCCGCCGTGAACTCTGACCAGTTGACCTTTACGATCAACTTAAAGATGTGATGACCGATGTTATCCGTGAGGAAGACGAAGGTTTCGACGATGACTTTGACCATCGTGAAAAGAAATCTAAGAATCCAAACCATCCTAATCATCCGAAGTGTGACAATATTGCTCAATCTTCTGAACTTCTACATCAAATGGAACCCTGACAGAAAGCTCAACAATCTCATATGGATAAACTCACTACCGATTTCCAAACCGCCATGAAATAGATTGCTGAGAAATCATTTCTAACAAGGGAAAATGTCTGGTGTCCAATCTGCTCACAGCATCACATTGCTAATGAATGCCCTCAACTGCGAAACCATTTTCCAGCAGCCATTAGACCCACCATCTATCGAGCTTACCATCCTTACCCTCCACAACAGCCTGTGCCACGACCAGGGGTTTACCAACCACGACCTACTGCACCAAATCATTACCCATTTCCACGTCAACAGTTTGTCGTTAACCAATCTGCCCTGCAAAACGATGTCCATTATCTTGATCCGAATACCATTGATCTGGCCACCTACTATGTGGAAGACAATACTCAACTACAGTACTCTATTAAAATGGTTGTTTTATATACCTATGATTCTAATGCTCAAACAGTGGATCCCAATGCCCAAGCTTACAATCGAAATTAAGTTGTCTTTGCCGCACATCAACTACCCACAATATGAGGATGTTTTATCTATGCAGATAAACATCCTAGTATTCGCTGCACAGATAAACTTCGCTTTCCTCCAACTTGTGAAAATTGTGGTATTGAACATCACGTAAAGGACTGCCCATCCCGATCTAAACCAATTGCTCCTGTATGTTCAGTGCAAGTAGAAACCTTACCCATCGAAACCCATCCTGCTTGGGCTTTCCTACTGTTTTTCTTTATTTTTTTATTGCTTGCCTGTCTTTTCGACAAAATTTTTGTTGTGCTTTCTTGTTCAAACCAGCAAGATACTACCAACAGTCTTCTCAGAAAACCACAAAAGCCATTAGTTTCAGAAGAATTGTTTCATACCATCTCAGATAGAATTCGCCTGACCCCTTTTTTTATAGTGCATGATTCATTTTTGGCCTCCACAAATTTTGTCTCAGAGAAAAAAAATTTAAAAATAGAAAAAATAGTTTTTCTCATCAGATATCCACTGTCAGAATTTGCAGACAATTCATTGGAGCTCCAAATGATTTCCACGATTTCTCTGCTATCTTTGTGAATTTGGATCAGACAAATTTTTGCACTGTTAGCCATTTTTTTCTCTTTTGGCATAAAAAAATCACTTACCAGAATTCGCGGACCCTCAGAATGTTGTCTCAAAATTTGTGACCATGATTACTAAATCGTGGACATTGAGGACGATTTCTAAGTGAAGGTGTGAATTCCTGCCAAAAAAGGTCTATATATAGACCTCCACTCTTCTCTCCACGAATTCATATTAGATTGCTGCCCTCGAGTTCATGCCAAAAATTTTCAAAATTTTCAAAATTCTCAGAGCAATCTGAAATCATTGCTATCACGGCCTCCCATGATTCCTCGCTCAGTTTACATTGTCGTAAGCCCCCTCGTCCTTATTCAGGAGATATTTTTATGATCTGTATCAAGAATTACGCCGAGCAGCTCACCTTGGCCAAGGATATCCTCACAAGCCTTGGCTTTGATCTAACTCTTTTCTGAGACCAACAGAACGAGAGCTTGATTCGAGCTGCCTACTCCACCTATTCAGATGAATTCCAAACTTTCAAACTTACATCTAAGAGTGGCAGCTATACCATTATCAATGTCTCTCCTGGGGATCTCCAGAGTATTGGCTTCTCTAATCTCGGAGAGACAATCCATGGCAAGGGCACCAACTATGATGCCAAATACTCTACCAAGTTTCTGACAGAGGACGGCAAAACCATTGCCCAAACAAATGATGGGATCGCCATACGCCTCATCATGGATCCCCATCTACGGGCCGCCTCAGAAATCCTTGTCACCATGGTCGAAGTGCATACTGCCAAGATGGATTGCATACCACCGAGTGACCTCTTCTCTTTGACCCTCACCATGGACGAACCCACTCAAAATTACAAGTGGGCTGAGAAGGTGGCAGAGAAACTGTGCGGAGCTTTGAAAGCTTGAAAATCAACTACCAAATGTGGATATCTCCTCCACATGTTGGTCACCAAATAGTTGGGGTCTAGGGTGGCTGCTGCCATCAAGGAGCTGGATGATCTCTATCCAAACACAAAAAAGCGAGCCATCCCCCAACTGACAGCAGAACCAGTCTCACCAGCCCTACCTACTAAGAAGCATAAAGGGAAGGTGATCATCACAGAAGCCGATGTCCCTCACAACCTTCTATCCAGCGACATCGGGGCAAAGTAACTGGAGGAAGCCTTAAACCATCTCAGATTCCAAAGGAAGTCCTAGAGCAGCAAGCGGCCTTATTTCACCAGGCCCAGCAACGCAGACAAGCAGTAGCGACAACAGCAGGTAGCTCAGTGGCGGCAGGCTCTTCGGGCTTTGATCCTATGGGTGTGATTTCGTCCACACACGCAACCTCCTCTCCCTCACTTGCTCTCACATTCCCACCACCACCCCCACCATTTACTGCCACCTCCACACCATCACTAACTCTCAACACGGGCTTCACTTCCATAATTCCACAAAAGCCCTCACCTGTACAAATCTCCATCCTACTTGACTCCACCGTCAACGTAGATGATTTTGCATTACAATTACTAACCGCACTTCCATCAACCGCCGTCACCACTAACCTAATCCACATATCTCCGCCACGCAGCGTCTCCCCACCTCTTTCACCCATCAATCCTCAATCACCTCCACCTGTCTTTCATACATCTCCATCTAACCCTGCTCCTGATTTTCTACCCTTTAACCCAATGTCGTATCCTAACTACATACACACCCTCCCTGACATTGCTCCTTGGGAACAGTTACCTCTTGCAACCCAAAAAGTAGTATGGTTGGTGAATGAGCTCCAATACAAAATATTCGTCACCTTGGGGGGACAATATACTATAAGGCAATTCGATGATAGTGCTATGGCGGACCTTCAGAAAGCAAATGCAAGGCTGGAGGAGGAAAACAAACAACAGTAGCTGTAGATCCAGAACCTCATGAATTATAATAAAAAACAACAACAGATGCTACTCCACCTCCAGAACCAGCTCCAACTGAAGGTATCCAACATGCAGCATACCATCGATAACCTCAAAGCCGAAAGGGATGAGGTTGTAGAGATGCACAAGCCGCACGTTCCGCTATGAAAGAACAATTGGAATTGGTGGACTTCAATGACTTCACACCACCAACTATTCATGAGGGAACTGTCATTTCAGTGGTGGCCTATCAAACGCTGGCCCAAAAGTTGAAAGCCACGATGGAACAGCACTCAAAAATACAACAATCATACCTTGTTTCCGTTGAGGCCCTGAATCAGCACATAGCCACCCTGGAAGAACGCTTAAAGGCCGATGTCCAATTGACACCTTCAGTTCATGCAGAGCATGCCCAATTCCATGATTCGGAGCTCAGATGGTGGAGATGGAGCAGGATTCCAGCAACCTCCTCCTGCAACTCAAGGCTCCTCATTTCAAGGCCAACCCCTGGGGCAAGGAGCTCAAGCACCAACCAATCCGTCAGGCTCTGGGAGTACCAGCTCCCAATATTATCTTTTTTCTTCCACCGCTTCTAACCCTCTCTAGACACCACTAACCTCCCCTTCATTCCACGACAATTTTCTCCTGAGTCACAAAGAATTGCTGAAGCTAACCCCTAGCCTCCTCTCTCTCCTGAACCCGATACACAAATTCAACATGAGATTGCCTCTGAAGCACCAACCATCCGGCACAGAATCACGTCATAGAACCGAACAAGGAGTTGTGCGCCTCTCAGGAGTTTGCCAAGAAGTATCCAACAACAAAAGAACGAGGTGGCTACATATTGTCAGATTTGGACCAGAGTCAAACACATAAAGAAGCAGTCAAACTCTTGGATCCACAACCTCTCTGGCGGCATCAACTCTTCCTGCAGAGTCAGACCTCAATGGCACGGTATATCAAAGCTCCCTCCTACATGTGCACAAATCCTTATTACTATCCAGTAGCGAGGCGAGAACTGTTTCCTGCCACTAAGGTCAAGAATAGAATATTTTGGACCAAGCTCACAAGCATCGATATCGGCAACTTAGCCGAAGACATGGTCACCAACTACCAAGTATTCTACCAGAAGCACCATGGCAATCTTGATCACGACGTCAGATATTTTGCAGATAATTGCGGCCTGGTGGCATTTCTGACAGAACTCAGAGATTTTTGGGATCGAGGGCTACCCCCAATCGCCCTTGACATCAATAAATCCCTGCGAATGCAAGACGACCATATCAGCATGGCAAAGCTCTATTATCGTGATGCACTCACTTCCGTCCTGCACGTTGATATGGTGGAGCTATGGAAAATCCATAACTTTCTACAAGGTATGCTCCATTATTACAAACCCATGCCCTTCCTGAACAAATTATGGTGGCAAATGATGGAGGGCATCGGCACTACAATCTACCACTTCCGACAGGAACAGACTCGCCTCCAAGAAGCACAAACGATCCAAGACAAAAAGGCGTCGTCGATTGGTGTGGGACCACCAATCCACTAAGGAGGGGAATAATGTTAGCAACTGTGCTAAGACGGAGAAAATAAAAACGAAGAAATAAAACTTCGTGGCATGTGTTTTGTAAGTCCACGTGTGAGTATCTATCACTAAACTTCAACCATGGCATGTGGTTTGTAAGCCGATGAGTAGAAGCTTAAAATAATAATAAAATAGCTTAAACTTAGATTTAGAACTTAGACTTACGAAACTTAAGATTAGAAATATTTTATTTTAAGTTTTCCTAAGTTAAGAAACTTTGAAATTCTAAATCCTAAGTTAGAAGTTCTAGAAAGGCTAGAAACAGATTAGTCACATAAGTTAATAGATACTTATGGAAGACCCTCCTTGCCATAAAAGAAGAGGTATTTGCATTGTCAACAACACTTTGAAATTATGCAAAATTGCTCTCTATTGAGATTATCATTCTATTTCTCTGTGTTCCCATTGGAAGGTGGATAGCTTAAGGGAAGGTGCTCGGGCCTCCTCTTGCCTCCTTTCATTGACTTATTGTGGCATGTTTTTATTGGTTTATTTAGTTAGCCACAACTATCTTTCAAACCCTCTGGGTGTTAATCTAGGTTTTAGTTTAGCAATCTTGCTAGTTGGGTTTGCCTTGGCAAGGATTTTTATTGTTGTTTCTAATTAGTTTTATTTCCGTTTCGGACACTAGTTGGGTAAGCCTTAGTGCTCTCATCCCTGTTGATTCCTTCCGTATTTCTGTTGAAGCTTGTTGTAGAAACTTAAAAAGTGGACGAATTTCTACATCCCTATACTACACCCGTAAGTAGATCTAGCCACCACTCACACTAGAAATACTTCCAACAAGGGGCTTGGCGTTGGGTTTGTGCCCGAGTCAAGACCCAAGTAGGATGAGTTTCGATGGGTAAGGTTTCTACTTGCACTGAACAAACAGGAGCAGCAGGCTTAGATCAGGATGGGCACTCCTTTACGTGATGTTCAATATCACAGTTTTCACAAGCTGGAGAAAAAACGGAGTTTATCTGGGCAGCGAATACTAGGATGTTTACCTGCACAAATAAAACATACTCGTATTGCAGGCAGTTGATGTGCGGCAAAGACAACTTGGTTTGGATTGTAAGCTTGGGCATTGGAATCCATTGTTTGAGCATTAGAATCATAGGTATAATAAACAACCGTTTCAGTAGAGTATTGTGGTTGAGTATTGTCTTCCACATAGTAGGTTGCCGGATCGATGGTATTCGGATCAAGATCATGGATAGTGTTTTGTGGGGCAGGTTGGTTAATGACAAACTGTTGATGTGGTGATGGGTATTGATTTGGTGCAGTTGGTCATGGTTGGTAGACCCCTGGTTATGGCACAAGCTGTTGTAGAGGGTAAGGGCGGTAAGCTCAAGAGATGGTGGGTCTGGTGGCTGCTGGAAAATGGTTTCGCAGTTGAGGGCATTCATTAGCAGTGTGATGTTGTAAGCAGATTGCACACCGGACATTTTCCCTTGTTGGAAATGATTTCTCAGCAATTTGTTTCATGGCAGTTTGGAAATCGGTAGTGAGTTTATCCATATGAGATTATTGAGTTTTTTGCCAGGTTTTCATTTGATGTAGAAGTTCAGAAGATTGAGCAATGTTGTCAGACTTCGAGTGATTAGGACGGTCCGGATTCTTAGATTTTTTTTCACGATGGTCAAAGTCATCGTCGGAAGCTTCGTCTTCCTCACGGATAGCATCGGTCATAACATCTTTAAGTTGATCATAAAGGTCAACTGGTTTGAGTTCACGGTGGATGTTTTTAGGCAATCCCACTAAGAACAGTTTTATGGCCATACGTTCGGTGATATGTAATTTGAATGAACGGGCTCTGAGTTAGTTTGGATGGTTTGAAACGCTTAATGAGAGCGTCCTTGAGGGTGGTCCAAGAAGCAAAATCAGGTGCTTCGAGATTCAAGTACCACTCCTTGGCGGTTCCATAGAGTACCATGTGAGAGATTTCAACTAGTTTAGTCTAGTTTATTCATATTTCGGTTAATTGTCAATAAGAGGCCAAAACTCATTTTAGACTTAGAGACAAACTTTTTGAGGTTATATTAGTTCAAAATACATTCAATAAACACTTTTGGAAAGTGTGGGAAAGTTGGTAGTCGAGTTTGAGAGAGATTCAAATTTGAACTTTGGGTACATTGAATCTAGACCCAAAAATAGTAGGGTTTACATTTTGGAGGGAAAGCCAAGTGGCCAAATAGGGTTTGGAAACTCTATAAAAGGATGTAACTCATGGAGAGACACATCTTCTCTCTTCTATCGCTCATTTCATCATTATACATGGTTCTCTTTGGGTTCTACTACTCATTGGTGCACTATCTTGGTGTTATCTTGCAATTCTATGTGTAGAATGATCATTTATTGTTATTTTCGGTTCCACACGTGTGAAATATAGTAGGATACTGTAATTGTACGGACAACAAACATATTTTATGCTTTGGTTCATGTTTGATCAATATCTCTTAGAGTTTGCATCTCATTTTGTATGTAGATGCTGATTTTTCTACATTGGCAGGATTGTTGGTTTGCTCCTTATTGTAACCAAAGATTTGGGACATGGATTGGATCTTGAATGATCTGAAATCCTTCACATACCATAGAAAATAGGTGAAGCTTTTTAGTTTCAAAGATATCTCCATAAAAATGGCATGAATTATCAAAGTCTTGGAGAAATTGGACTGGGTCAGATTCCCCATCGTACTTTGGTGCATCGATACGTGAAATTCTATGTTCTAGTCGTGGAGGAGCTGGATTAGAAGATTCAACACAGTCACGAGACATGATGTAGAATACAGATGACCAGGTCAGTACTATACTTGGCAAAAAGACAGTTTGCTTGCAGAATGGATAGTGTAGGGAAAAAAATTTGGTTTTTCTTGGTCGTGATAGAATTTGCGGACAGGCTGAAAAATCGTGGAGAGGCAGATAAATTGAACTGTAACACTCGCGAATTCTGACAAGGAGTTCTGAGTGTCAAAATAGTGATTTTTTTAGATTTTTTTGAAAAAAATTGTATTGTTAGAATTCGCGGGTAGGACAGGGAAATCGTATTCTCTCAGAATGATTTCTTAGGCTAGATGGTGAATTCTAATAGAGAGGTTTGACTGGCAAATAGGGAATATGGAAAAAATTGTGACTTTCTGACTAATAAACAGGCAAAATCTCTGAGATAGAATGTGCGGAGCTGCTGGAGGACTGATCTTGATGAGATCTAGCCTCAGTGAAGCTGACGAATTCTAGGACAAAGATTTGGGTGAGAAATAAAGAATTTTGACTATATATCAGGCTGTTTTCTCAAAATCTAACCGTGGTCAGAATTCGTGGAGGTGATAAAATGAAAGCTCAAGGTCTGTTAGGGCTGTAGACAGGCTGGCGAATTCTGATTTACCTGGTTGGTTTGGAAAAAGGTCACTTGGGTCACTTCTTTTCAAGAAAATGCCCAAGTTGACTCTTTTGTTGCTTTCCCTCGGCATGATAAGTTGCTTCGCAGCTCATGTAGAACCTGGAGAGAAGACTTGTGTTGTTGTTGATAGATAAAAGATAGACAAACAAGCAAACATACAACATGGAAGCGAGAAAACAAAAAGGAGAAGAAGCTAGGTAAAAAAATACTTAAAAAGCGGCAATGGCGCCAATGTTGGAAGTATTTCTAGTTCGTACGGTGGCTAGATCTACTTACGGATGTAGTATAGGGATGTAGAGGATCATCCACTTTCTAAGTTTCTACAACAAGCTTCAATGAAAATACGAAAATAATCAACAAAGATGAGAGCACTAAGGCTTACCCAACTAGTGCTCGAAACGGAAATAAAGCTAATTAGAAACAACAATAAATATCCTTGCTAAGGCAAATCCAACTAGTAAGGTTGCTAAACTAAGACCTAAATTAACACCCAGAGGGTTTGAAAGATAAATTGCGGCTAACTAATAAATAACAATTAAAGCATGCCACAATAATCCAATGAAAGGAGGCAAGAGGAGGCCCGAGCACCTTCCCTCAAGCTATGCACCTTCCAATGGGAACACAAAAAAATAGAATGATAATCTCAAAAGAGATAGCAATTTTAGCATAATCTCATAGTGCTGTTTACAAGGCAAATACCTCTCCTTTTATGGCAAGGAGGGTCTTCCATAAGTACCTACTAACTTATGGGACTAATCTATTTCTGGCCTTTCTAGAACTTCTAACTTAGGATTTAGAACTTCAAAGTTTCTTAACTTAGGAAAACTTAAGATAAAATATTTCTTATCTTAAGTTTCCTAAGTCTAAGTTCTAAATCTAAGTTTAAGCTATTTTATTATTTTTAAGCTTCTATTCACGGGCTTATAAACACAAGTCATGGCGGAAGTTTATTAACAAACACTCGCACGTGGTCTTACAAAACACATGCCACAGAATTTTATTTTTCTATGTTAGCACAAATACTAACAATGTTAATACTCAGTTGCACCATCATGAAGAACCCTTCAAGATGACTGAACCTGAAGCAGCACAAACGAAAATGATCATGAATATTCTGTCAAGCAAGATGGATATTACATTGGGAGAATTTCTTAAACTAGTGCCTAAAGCAAAAGAAGTATTAACAGAAAGATTAACTCAGGTCAGAACTACCAATCAGTCAGAAACCACTTTTTTGTGCCAAGTTTGAAGAAACAAATGAATGAAGTACCCAATCTCAGGGCAGCCTGGGAAAGTGAGCAACAAAAATCACCTTGCCGATACAACATAGACAGTTTGGTAAAGAAGCAGCCGTGATAGATGGTGGTTTGGGAGTTAATCTGATTTTGACAAAGCTATATGCAAACTGGGGCCATACTAAGATAAAGGCTGCCACTTTTGCTATAAAGCTAGTCGACACTCCGTCCTAAAGGGATGGTTGAAGATATACCTGTCAAAATTGCTGGAGTGCAGTTTTTCATTACTTTTGTAGTAATGGACTTACTTGACACACCAAATGTATATCGTGTCTTATTGGGTCGACCATGGTTACGAGTTGCACAAGTACTTCATAACTGGGGCACTGGGAAAATTACTTTCGAGAATCGTGAGCGTGCAGTCAAAGGTGATCCAATCACTTGGACTATCAAGCCAGTAGTCCAAAAAGGAGATGATGATTCATCAACAATGGATCATACATATGATCGACAAGTAAAGACTCCGGGAGTTCACTATGACTCTCAAACTGATATTGTCAATTGGAACCAAGCTCTTGCAACAGTGGAACCAAGCTCTTGCAACAGTGGATTGTATAGTAGGCCATATGTGTCAACAAGATAATCAATCTGAATTGACCGATATTACTTTACCAGATTGAACTTTTGGATATGCAGATCACTTTTGCATTGAATATGATGAACGTAGCTTGGATATGAACAAATCCAATTCCAGATCCGATTGAAGATGAACTAATTCATGTTAGTCATGCATTGACTTACAATGATCACATGTATCCTACGAAATTTGGAGTTTGAGATATTTCTGATGAACCAACAATAAAACAGCCAAAAACAGTTATATTGAAGGAAGGAAAGCTGCAGGACCAATGACAAAGAGACAAGCAAAGCAACATTACAATACGGTCTTGAAATTAAAAAAATCATCTTAAAAAGTTGATTCTAAGAACATACCACCTTTATTGGATAAAGAAAAAGGAAAGATCAAGGATGATTCTTGAAGTCAGAGTTCTTGCAAGCAATCACCATCAAGGAAGTCGTCACCTTCAGAGAAGAGCACGTCTTCTAGAAAGTCATCACCTCCAAGATCGATTCCTGCCAAAAAAGAGAAATGGAGATACAAGATCATCCTTATGAAAAAGAACAATCAGAAGAAGTCTACTCTCTCTCTCTCTCTCTCTCTCTCATAATAGGCTATGCATGGTTGTTCTTCTAGTGAACACTATTGGTGGACTATTGTCATGGATTGTCAAATACTGATTGTGGGTTGTCAATTCTTGACAACTAATCTATTCAAAAAAAGGAGGAGACACGACTACTATTAAAGTGTTAGTGATTGCAGTCGGACAATAGAGGATTGCTAGGATTTTAGCTCACTTTAATTGCCTACTTGCTACGCAAGAAACATTAGCTAATGGATTGATTTAAGTTGACGCTTGTGTTTGAATAATAATTGGCAAGCTTCCTTGCTTCGTACTTAGGACACCAAACTCGGTAGATTCGAATATTCACTTCAAGTCTGTATCATGCCTTTTCATTATCACTACTCATTATGTAGATTATGCTTGATTACTCAATAACAATCTGAAGTCAATGAAGGATCTAAAATGCATGTTAGCACTAGAGTACATTATTCAGATCCGACCTAGCAGACTGATTTCCATCAGTCAACAAAAAATCGACCCCTCAGCCAATATTCTCAAAGGCTACATAGATGTAGAGTGGGCAATAGACTTCAACACTGGAATATCGCCTTCTGAATCTGTATTTCCATACCATCAAGGCCCAATCTCTCACAGTCAAAAATAGTCCTTAGTAGTATTATCGTCTATAGAATCGGATTTTTCAGCTGTCTCAAATGCTACCAACAAGGAGGCAATTTGGCTAACAAACCTGCTTGCAGTTATTAAATTTTTTCAGTCACATTCAACGTCCATCTATTGTGACAACCAAAACACAAGAGTAACTTCGTTGGTTTACTGCAAGATAAAGTCTATGGCAGCAGATTATTTTTGTCTTTCTAATTATCAAATCTCTATGTAATCATCGGGTTGGACTTACACACGCAAGGCGCCAAATCTCTCTCACTTATTAGCTAGGGTTAGGGTTGCCTTGGGATCCGCAAACCCTCCAACAGTGTGCCCCACCAAAACTAGTGGTGGTCCCACGACACCTCGTGAGAGTTATTCACTTGGGGCTCTGAATGGCCTCTCGTCATACTTTGATAAGATGATATTGCACCTTTTCCATGAATCCCAAGGCTCGCTGTATCGAAGTATTTCTTGTGCGGTAGGAAGCACTTATTCACCCCGACAATCCATTTCGACATGGTCCATGCAATAAATCTTGATTCCCATTGTCCGCCTGGCATCGCAACATGATAGTATAATCTGGCAAGTGGCAATTGATCTTGAACATTGTCGGATGCCATTGGTTTATTTGGATCAAAAGCCAATTGGGAAAGGCAATTATCCCACCTTGTTGCTACAGATGCCAACATTGTCAAATCGTTTGCAAAATGGGCAAATTGCCTAACGGTCGGATCAGGTGAATGTCTATACTCGGCTGCATAAGGCTCTGTTGAAATCAACGGATATCTGCCAATTGTAAATCTGATTAATTATGGGCCAATTTGGAGTATGAATATTGATTTGATCTAAATGAATCCCCAAATCTTTCTGTTTATTGCATCTTGGCATTGGTAAATAATAAGGATCTACCCGTAATTGGCGAGGGTTGACAATGTAACTTCTGATAGAATCCGGAGTCTTTTTAAATACGGTTGCTCTCCATGCCGACTGCTCTCCCAATGTTGGTAGCTTGTCCAACTCTTTGCCCTCCTTTATCTCAGAGGTCTTGAATTTGATTACCCATCTACCCCTCAAGGACATATGAGGATATTGTTGTAAAAATATTTAGATCTAGTCCTCACTGGTGATTGGTTTTTGAAAGAATGGCCTAGGCCTTGACGTTGATGGACCTTCTTCTGTGGCCTGGACGTCTGGTATATCTTGGATTTCTGGCCCGTCCAACCCTGTATCCATGCCTCTTTGATCTTGGTGCTAAGGCGAGAACTGCGGCATCACGGGAACTGGAATCTGAGGGTCGGCTTCCAATACTTGAGCGGCTACCTTTTCGTAATCTTTGATGATTGTTTTTCCCTTTTCCAACTCAGTGGTTGCCGTATGTTTGAGTTTATTAAGTTTTTCTTGAAACTCTACCAATGAAGTGCGATAGGTTTCAACTTTCCTAAATAAATATCTGATTTCGTCCGGTGTGACTGGATGATCAATCACTTGTGTCCGTAGATAAGAATTGCGTTCAAGGGTGGTCGCATTGAATTCACCTTGAAGAGGTTCGCGTTCAAGCTCGACCATATCCAATTGACCAACCAGCAGCAGGACCTATTGTTTAGCGTCTTGGACCGCTTTGTCCACTTGATCTTGTGCTATTGTCAATGAATTATGAAGAGTTGCCACATATTCTTCAAGGCGCTCAGCAGTTTTGTGGCTTTCTTCAGTTCAACTTCAGATTTTGCCTCATGTTGCTTGGAAATCTTGAGCTCACAATTCAACTGAATAACCTTCTGGCTTATCAGTGTATTCTCAGTACCCAGCTTTGATATTCGTTTATCCATGTCTTTTTTTTTACTGAGCATGGTCTGGATCACTCGCGCAAGATTTGAGACTAAACCTATCCTACACCACTTTTACATTCTCAACCAGAGTCTTCTTATCCACGACCGATCGCTCCCCATCCAACACAACAATATTTTGTAGAGAGTCAACATATTGCTACATCGTCTATCACACAAGTTGATTCCGACTACATAGACCCTGCGATGTACTCTATAGAAGATACCAATGTGCCTGCTCATCAAATTTATCCATTTGAACCTTACAAAAATTAGTAGTATTAGATGTGTCTAGGCTCGTCTAGTCTTACTGATTCTTTTGTCATCCACAGATACATAGTTGCTTCCGATCCAAATACAGTTACATCCTATTTAGCAATCACGTAAGGTCTATCTCAAACATCATTCATAGATAAGACCGAGAATGTACCACCTCAGATCTGTGTCTTCATTACGTCTCTATGACCAAGCAATTGATATCATACCTTGGAGCCAAGTTTTGAGCTACTGCTTGATTAATCATGAGTTTTGTGTCTAGATGATAACCCGTATGTTTTATCTGAGTGAAAGTAATCTAAGACATAATTGTCTTATTACATGCTACGTAAATGTTATATGTTATCACTTGTTTTCCTTTTATAACACTATAGCTATGGCCTTGTGCCAAGTTCGATACTGGATTGCAAGAGTTTGGTCTAATAGTGTTATGCAAATCCTTCTATAGAGTTATCTACTACAATTTCTCATTTTTTCTCTTATTTCAAGTTTTGTCCTGTCAACTATGTCGTTTGTTGCTACCTGTTGGTTTGTTCTATTGTCGTATGGTTTGGTGTGTTTTCTTTTGTAGCAGCACTATAGGTGATATTTCATTAGCAATTTTATTCTACCTCTACAGTTGCAGTATCACACGAATTTTCATTGGGATATATCTCTACATCTTTACCAATGATTTCAACAACTTTCAATATGAACAAAAAGAGCAGTCAAGGACTTCAACAACAAATGCTCAATTTGGCAACAAAACGAGCATCTTATCAGACTGCAACCATGATCTAGCAAAAGATCCATCTTCCCAACAAGATGGAATATCCGCGACAACACCAACACCGCCATTCACAAGAAGTAGTTGGTTTTACGTAAGTGCTACAATATCCACGCTTTTCCAATTGCCTCACCATGGCCATCAAATCATCAATAAAGTGGCAACTTGTACTAGAGTGCCATGGATTTGGTACTCGTTGTTGTAGACAAGCTTCTCCTCCTAACTTCTTCCTGCAACAGACTTGCTGTCAATTTCTGGAGAGACAACACAAGAGTATTGATAAGAAGCAACATTAAATTGTCATAGGAGGATGGAAGACTAGCAAGAAGAGACATGGTAGAGTCTTCTTCTGAGATAGGCGAACCTATCACAGCCAGTTAGTTGAGCAACTGTTTGAACTCATTCAGATGGTTGCTTACTGAGGTGCCTCACTCATTTGGAGTGTCAGTACCTTCTTCCTCAAGAAGAGACGAGTAGAAACATCTGAGGTCTCGTAGATGCTTGTAAGTGTATCCCACACTTCTTTGGAGGTGGTGCAGTTGGATACATGAGCGATTTTTCAGGTTCAGGGATACAATGGCAAGAGCCTTGCCATCCTTTGCTTTCCAAGCTAGAAGTTGTTTGAGTTATTCCGGTTTGGCTATGGAACCGTTGACATATCCCCATAACTCTTTCTCGATCAAGATCATCCTCATCTTAAACTTCCACATGTGGAAGTCATCTCCATTGAATTCGTTGATGAGGCGGATATCTGAGGTTGAACCTTCTATTATAATCAGAGATAAAACACAAATTAAATGAATCAACTCTATAGAACCAAAAACGTGTTAAGTTCTATTATAATTCCTAGACTCTAGTAATCCAATAAACTTGTGGCTCTTATACCACTCTGTTGGGGACTGACACCAATCTGTGGGATTGGATGGAATGTGAATTTATTAGCTTTGATACCACTTCGGTTGATGTTTGGATTGATGTCAACTGAAGAAACAAAGAATTCTTGAAAGCAGGATCGTGGATTACTTAGTGAATGGATTTTATGAGCTGTTCTTTATGTTGAATCAGACTATTAGCATAGGAGTCGTAGACTACCGTGAAGAGAGATTGCGAAAAAAAACTAGGCGACTTCATCGACAATCCATCAACCGTCAACTAACTCGACTTACTCATCAAGAAAAAGTCGATCCATATACTATCAGACGACTTCAAAGAAAACACTGACAGTCCACCTACTTCCTACTTACAAAGACGACTACCTACTACAAGGCGGCTCTAGTTAATTAAGTAGATCCAAAAGCACTTATCAATGAACTGTAAGACGTGTAAATAAAGTCTATATCTTTCAATTTGTTTTAGACTGGTAATTTGATTTTCTTATCATCAAGCAAGCAACGATCAAGCCTCTGAAGCTGCATTTTTTGTGCCTCACAGATTAGCGCTCAACTTGACGCTCATGTACTCATTCTTCTGATTAATCAAGAGCGCATTTTGTCCACACTTCTGCTTTGTTCATTTGTGCATTGTTACTGATTATTCATCTTTATTATTGCTGGTAACTGACACACTTCTGATCTGCAACCTTCAGTTGTTAAACTTCCGCTGCTATCCCACGCATTTCCGACATGATATCAAAGATTCTGTTATAACCACAGCTCTACTAATCCAATATCATTCGATACTTCCACAGTATTGACACACTTTTACGACATGGTATTAGAGCTCATTTATGATAACCTACCATTTTGTGACAATAAGGGCTTGGCATGCATGTCTTGTATAGTTGCTTGGTTGTTACGTGAGTTCATAGATTATTGTAATGAAAGTTTACATAGAGATTGTTTTTCATAAGAATAGCTAGTACACTATTTTATGAAAATTAGAAATTATATTTTGTTTGTTTGAATTTTAATTTTTTTTTTGGTACGGCTTTCATGAAAGAGACGATTTTGAGAAATTAACACGCACATTTTATTTTGGATAAAATGCATGTGCTAACTAACATATCAAGTGTTTGATTTTGCTTTATTGTATTTTCTCTCTTTTATCTTTCACTTTAAAATATGGCGATCATCATACGACGGTGGCCTTCAATTTTAGTTTAAATCTATTGTTTTCTTTTGAAAGTTTCTACATAATTGGGCCTTCTTGTATAATTTTGGTGTAGATAGCCAATAACTAAGGTCAAATACCACAAGAGCTTATATTGGAAGTCTATGTGCTATGTGGTGTCCAATGGTTGTTTGCCCACATAAAAACTCCAAGGTAAGGTTTGATTGTTTTTTTTTTTTTTTGGGGGGGGCGGGGCGGTTTTGCCCGAGGGCAGAAGGGCTTGAGGAAGGGGCCCTTCCTCCACGTAATACTATTTATTTTATTTTAATTTTTACTATAAATTTTTTTGCATGCAACTTCTAGAGAGAAGGTGTCAGTAAGCAGAATTTTTACGTGCACCTTTTGATTGATGGAAGGTGCATGTAAATTTTTTTGCCATAAAATATTTTGCCTCCCAAATTCCATCTTGTGAGGTGCCTCCAATTCCTTCACAAATAATCAAAAATCGACTTTACCTGCAGTGTCAATATCTATAGGCTATCCACGATGAAACTTTTGCTCAAAGGTTTGGCAAGCACATGTCATTTTTAATATTTAACATGATTCCAAAATATCTCCCCCCAAAGAAAAAAGAAGCATTTGACATTACATTTAGGGTAAAGTTTTAGGGCAAGGTCTTTAAGTTGTGAGAAAATTGTAAAAGCCTAAGGGTGAGCCCCAAAGTGGGTGTAAAGCCAATGGTTGGGAACATAGAAGCTTGTTCCCTAGAAATGAGGGTTTTTAGGGGCTATTATAGGGGTTTTGGGGGGTGGAGGTCCTAAAAAAAACATAAGAAAACCTATTATATATAGTATGGAACTGTCCGTAGGAATAGTTGTGTTTTAGGAACAAATTTGTTCTCTTCCTGGGAACTATGCTCGAGGATTTTACACCTAGTCTAGGCCCTCTAAGCTCAGTGTAATGCCCTGCCTAGACAAGGTGCCTAGAAGCTCACGATCGTAATGGCCTAGCCCAGTAAGTTCGGAGGTTCTACCAATGGAAAAAATCCATGATGCTCTCAAGCAATACTCGAAGGGATGTAATCCTCGCGACTTTAGAAATTAGCACGGTAGAAAGTCCATCCCCTGTGTGTTTAAGGTTTTAGTCCATGGGGGGGGGGGCGGGGGGGATGGGCGGGGGTGGGGGGCACACGTGTAAAGTGTCAAAATCTCGATAGTGACGTGGAGGTAGCCATCCATATATAAAATGAAGAGAGGTGAAGTGAAGGCAAGCTTTGCCTTCTCCTTTACTCCTGCTATCTCGATAGGATTGTCCCACACCGTTGGATTCGTCATGCACGTTCAGATTGTGCCACCTTTCCTATCGGTAGCCATTGAAAAGTCTCCAAGTGGCAGTCTACCACTTGGCAAGGTAGGATTTGATGTGGGGTGAAACACGTAGTGTCTTCAAACCTCGTCGCTCCTGGTGTAGCGTGTTCATTTTCCCATCACTCTATTGCGTGCTGGGGCTCGTATCTTTGTAAAGGGATATGGCCTAAAGCCCACCACCGTTGGATTTTCTAATAAACGCTCGGATTCTGCCACGTGCACAAAATAAACCGTCGAGATGTGCCCAAGTGGCTGCGTGCCACGTGGCAAACATCCAAGTGGTCGAACCTGATACCGAGCCCCCCTCGCGAAGATCTTCGCCAGAATCATCTTTTTCGTTCTTTTCTTTCATAGTTCATCGTTCGATCTCGACGCTGCCTGCTGTAGTAGCATTGCGAGACGCCTATCCTTCACGCTTGCTTATAAGAGATGCCAATTCTGCATCAAAAATGATGGGAAGTATCCAGAAAAGGGATTGGAAGCTCAATTTTCAGCAATCCTTTCGTTTACAGTTTCTCAAATTTGCATGAAATCTTGTTGTTTTTCCTGTTACGCATCCTGAAACCTGTATTTGCTATCATGAATCGCACAGGATGATTGGGACGGCTTTCCTGTAAGAGCTTCAAGAAATTTATGAAGTTGAAAGCTCTGCAAATCTTTTCGTTAAGAACGCACTTGAATGATGATGTGGTTTGATTTGCTGAAGAGACCGGGGAGCTGAATGAGGATGGACATGGTTAGTGAAATTTGCTGATGATTTGACACGCATGAAGCTTTTGTTTGTTGACAAGGATGTTATCGGAGCGGACACGCTTAGTATTTAGCCCTCCTGGAGTCTGCATGCTGGATGTCATGCCTGCTCTTGTAAAAAATGGCTCGGTTTGTTTTCGGAAGTACGAGGAACGACAGTGGATGAAAGGCCTTGGATTCAGTAACAAAACAAACCTCAAAACCGCAAAAAGGTTGGATTATAGATTTCTCAGAAAGTATCGTGTGCGTTCGCACTCTAGCAAAAGTTCACATGCTTTCTCATCATGTATTAAGAATCAGCTTGATAGAAGGAAAGGTCTAACCGTTTGCAAGCTTTTGGGAAAATTTTCTGATTCACCAACTTCTTCAGATTCCGTTCCTCTCAGTGAAGGAAAAGAGTTGCAGAGTAACACAGGCATGCGGCCCGTGGGTACTTCGTCTACGGAATGTGAGCCATGTACCGATCTTCACCAAACATCAGCAAATGAGAATAATATACTGACAAGTGATATTGATTGTTCTAGCAGAGAGTCTCAAGCAGCTTTCTGGCAGGAAAATGATCTTAGAAAGAGAATCAGTTCAGTCATACGCGTCCTTAGCGGTTCCTCCGTTTCCGAGACGGATGTGTCTTCCGGCATTCCGGTTGAACTCCATAAAGAAAGTAAAGGATTTAAAGACCTAGCATCGAAATTTTTACGATTGCTTGATGGCACAAATCCTTCGCCTCTTGAACCTAGGAGGAGAAAATTGAGGAGCATTTTGCGTAGGATGGAGGAAGAGTTCTTTCAGGTATGAAATAGCAGATTCAAGGAATCAGTGGAAGTTTCAATTTACCGACTCCTAATAGTATCCAGATTTCAGACACAACAAAGTTGCAGAGTGTCTTCACCATTTCTTGTACAAACTGGAACTTGCAACCTTACCTAGGAGGTATAGGCTAGCGATGCAATTGCTGGGTACTTCAGACGTCGAGTTCCTTTACTTGAAGTTAGATTTGTTCCAGACAGTTTTTGTTGACGTTCGCATTCATATCTCTAGTTTGCAGGGCTGTTGGGAACCTATATCTGCATAATTACAGGCACTGGAGCTATTTTGGCTACAGGAATGCAACTTTCAGGTGCCACAGTAAAAATCAATATATCTAGTTATGTTTATGTCGTGTCTGATAACAGTTATAAATTTTTATCAAAAATTCAGTCATTAATAGAGACGAATGTTGGTGAAAGGTTTTTAGGATCAACGATCTAGAAAGTTGTGGTGTTCAGTTCTGAAAACCTGGTTATGGATCCACCAAAGTACTGTTTTCCACTAGTGAAAATGATAATGTTTGCTGCAAAGCATTGATAGAAAACGATCCATTTTTGTTTGTGAAGGAGGTGATATCCACCAAGAAAGTATATTGTGGTTCAGCTGGCTAGCAGGAGTTATTCTGGGCTCAATGATTGGCTCAAACCAAGTACTAGAAAGCCAAGCAAAGGCGGGCCCTAGGAATGTGGTCATTACTGGGAGGTTTGTTTTGACTCCAGATTCCTGTTCTCAAATACCATGAAATTTCACCTTGTTCGACCTTACAGCGTGAACGGTTAAAGGGTATGTGTCATGTGAAAAGTAAGTAGTTAAGGTTTCTCAAACATAATCTACATAAAAACATGAGATTCATATATAATTTGGATGATTCTATGGTTTGTGTGGAAAGTCAGCAATTCGGTTGTGTGCAGAACCAGATTCTAGGTGGAGATCTTGGGGTTCGTGAACGTACCACTTTTAGACTAGCGGACTAGATCATTTGTTAAATAAGACCCAAATATAGTTCTAACTGTCTAATCTACTATGAATGCATTACTCAAGCAGAATGCTACCTATGAATTTGTATGCATCAATTATCTCACAATGCGTGGAGAAACATGGTACTCTTGTTGATGACCTTGAAGTTATTGCTTGTCTTATGTACTGTTCCGCATGAAAGATATCGTGTTTATCTACGTTACTTATTTTCGTCCAAATAAGACACTCACCTTTTTTGGTTCCATCACTGAAATAGAATAAAAGTGGGTCGAGTAAGTCTCTTGAAATATTCCTCTTTGGTATCTAAAAGTTTGATGTTGTGCTTATGATAATGCTTCAATTGCACAGTACCCGTGGATTAGGGAAGGCTTTAGCGCGGGAGTTTCTGCGTGCTGGAGACAATGTAGTAGTTGCTTCTCGCAGGTTGGTCATACTAATACATATTCTGCTTAAGTGGCCCTTGTTTATTATAATTGTTGTTCTAAGATGCTATCAAAATCAAGGTGGTTGTAGTTGGTAGCAGAGAGAGAGAGAGAGAGAGAGAGAGAGAGAGAGAGAGAGAGAGAGAGCAGTTAACTAAACACAAAATTGATTGATTGATTCACGATAGCGGGCAACAGCCCATTACATGAGGAGAGATGGTGTCGGTTCTCGAACAAAACAATATTTGACAACGGCTTATAGCATGGACCAGTGGCCCCTTATTTATCCTATGTGCCACATTTATTTTAACACCAACTTGATTTTAGATCTGTACAGATCAGACTACCATCGCAATGAGATAGAAAACAGCACAGTCATTTCACTCATATAAAATGCTGTTAGTGCTAAACACAGATGATCGATTAAGAGCTCATAACAAACAGGCAGCTCCCACTGAAGCCTATCACACAGTTATAGCCTCCAAGAAGCTCACCACACACAATCTATATGATATAGCGTTTCAGAACAGTCTTTCTCCATGGTCTTGCACGTCATTCTTCTAAATAAATTGTTGTTCTCAATGATTTTCTTCTTAATCAGATCAATCACAGGCTTGTTGCAATCTTTGATTAAGTGACCTGGTTGCTTGCAATAAAAGCATTCACGTTCACATTGCCTAGCACTTTGATTCTTGTTCCAATTCTTTTGTTGAGTACTAGTGGGATGTTGAAACTTTGTGACCATTGCAACCAAAAGTCCCCAAAACTGTACATATAGGCGTTTCTAACCTTGAATAGAAATGAACAAAATATAGATGCATGTTCCGATCCGGATTGCATTCCGGAACGTGATCTGAATCACGATCCGAGATTTCCCATTAGGGTTGCTGCAGATGTAAAAAATTGCAAATTCTTTTGCGATCTGGGCTGGCGATCCGGGTCCCAGATCGCCAGCGTTGCGGAATGCATGTTCTGGAACATGGATGCAGCCTATCGTACATAGTACATGTAGTGATCTAAGCTGATGTAGCGACCTAATAAGGTATAATAAGTATAATGAGTTTTGTAACTAACTTGCGTTACAAGAACACCATGTAGATATACAAGTATTTTCAATGTGATTGAACCCTCACTTCTTGAGTGACGTATTCAGTCATTCTCTCTCTGTATTTCTTGGATACGGTTTTGTTTTTGGCTTTCATTGAATCTTCATAGTAAGATGATTGTTTGAAGCTGTGCTCTGATTTCCAGCAATGGTTATAACAGTTTATTGAGAGAATAATGGCCAGGATTATATGGTACGTAAACCATTTATAGGTTCATTAACTCTGATTCTAACTCTGATTAATCTCAGATATTAATTCTTATTGGCAATTTCAACAAAACGAATTTTACCGTCCCTGTATATGAGTTGTTTTCCTGTATCTTTCGCTTCTTATAAGGCCTCCTTTCTTTCCAGCACTTTTACAAAGGTAACATCTTCATCCAGGAAGATCTTCGTATCTTTCAGTTTATGTCTTTGACACAGTACCTCTCGTCGAGACTCAAACGAAGTGAAGCGTAGAACTAGGGTGCTAGCGTCTTTCTTGGAGTGCCAGACTGAGTCTAAATCTTTGTCATGATGTTGGAGAGTAGTTGCCAAAATATCTTTAGCTTCTTTAAGGGCATCCCAAGAATCCGGGCTGCCTTTGACACAACCATTGAGGGCCTGTTGCTCTTGCGATTGACTCTCAGTAAGTGTAGCAGAAATGAAAGCGATTGGAGCATCTGGTTTACCTGGACCTTTGAGAATATCTGCCCATGATTGGACAGCAGCATGGTGTTGCTCTACTTTGCTCTGGAGCTGTTGGATTGTTGAAGTAGCTACCTGAGAAGGTGTGCATTTTAATGGCTGTAATTCACGCCTGAGGTCTGCAATGGATAGTTCTGTCCGCTCAAGGTGTGCTTACACTGATGAGAACAGTTCATGATTAGAGTTCATTTTCTTCCAGTGGTTGGAGAGAAGTCTGAAGATTCTAATAATCTCTTCACTAAGTCAATGATCATTTAAGAGGTTGATTTTGGAGACGAGGTCAGGGGAAGAGCAGTGATAGACTGTATTGGACAGGATTGAGCTAGGAGAAAGAAGGATAGCTTTGAGGAAGAGGAAAGATGGAGGGGGAGCCAAGGGGGTAGAGGCAGAGGCCGGAGCTGCCTTGGGCAGCGATGCTACCTGCGTAGGCAGCATCTGCCTCCTCCTGGCCATGGTGGATCGTGCGAGAGAGAGATGGAGAGTGGCTAGGGCGCCTCTGTTAGAAATTAACGTTAATTTGCACCCCTAGTGTTGGCTTGGCCAGGCCTGCAAGCTATTTTAGGGGCCATTTCTATTTTTAGTATGTCAAAGTCAAGTTTATTGGTTTTGCATGTAGGAGGGCACACTGGAATAGAACATGATTTTTTTTTTAGAAATTTAATAGGGGTCTTTACCCAAGATAGAGAGCAACTATAGTAACAAGCTTTTTGCTTTATGGCTTTAGCTTTTTGCTTTATGCTTTTAGCTTTTGCTGAGGACTAGAGAAATTATATAAGGAGGGCAGGCATCCCACCTCCATTTATTCCATTGTAGAGAGCTATGCTCATTTTTTGATTAATCTAAGTTCTCTTTAATCTCTCATGTTGATCTTGTTTGGTGTGTGAGTGCTAATATGATTAGTTCCCTCCTATCTTAAATTTGAGCATCAAATTCTAACAGCCTCCTCCTGGCCATGGTGGATCGCGTGAGAGAGAGATGGAGAGCTGCTAGGGAGCTGGCGCCATGAGAGAGAGAGAGAGAGAGAGAGAGAGAGAGAGAGCAGTTTATTAAACACAATTTATCGAATGAATCAAGATGGCGGCAACAGCTTGTAACATTAGGAGAGAGGGTGACATGACATGTTGGTTCCGGAACGATTATCACTTGAAACGACACAAAACAATAAATGACCAACGATTTATAGCGTGGATCAGTGGTCCAGTATTTATCCGACATGGCAGGTTAGCCAGCCACATTTTACCAAAGGTAACATAAACAGATTAGTCATTAGTTGTTGCAGGTGAACACAATTGAGGGAATAAAATTTCCAAACTTCACCAAGTATTCTCTTGTCGTCAGTTAGTTGTGAAGTCACATGCCAAGTCACTGGCTGGTGGCAGATACCAGTTGTATCATATTTCCATTTCTCCTTGCATCCTGTCGTCAATAATTTCCTAGAGGGGAGATTGACTAGGTGAGTGATGTATTTATACTTCTAAGCTCTATTGTGAAAACTGTTGATCCTGTCCTTGACCTTTTCTTTCGTGGAAAGCACAGCCCTGAGTCGGTGAGATCAGCAGTGACAGAACTTCAGGAAGAGCTGAAGAAGAGAAATGGTTCCATGCAACTTAAGGAACAAGAAGATGGAGACTCTTGGTTTGTTAAGGCAGAAAAGGGTAAACTTAAGGTTGTAGGCACAAACTGTGATGTTTCAGACAGTGAACAAGTGCAGGCACTGGGAAGCTTGGCAGTTCGAGAGCTTGGAAGCATTGACATCTGGGTATGACCAATTTTCCATAAGTAGAGGTGTTGAAGCTAAGTGTCAGCTCTCATTGTCATGCTTGATTGAGTTCCAAGTGTTAAGATTTAGTTGTTTGCTTTTAATAAAAAGTGGCCTGTTTAATGTCCATATGAAACAAGAAACTTGTAAAATTTTTGAAGTTTGATCACAAAGGCTGCAGATTGAAAGTAAGTTTTTAGTTTTGTATAAGTAGTCATAGGTTTCTTCTTGTGGTGTATGCTCCAGATTAACAATGCTGGCATGAACAAAGGCTTTAGGCCATTTGTTGAGTTCTCAAATGAAGAAATTGAACAGGTAACTATGCATGTGCTTATAGTTGGCTTCTGCATGATTCATGAACTTCTTTAGGAGAATGCTATTAGAGACGGGCTTATTTGAACTTTAACAATATACCATTGAATTTCAGTCTTATTCTATTATAAAGATAACTTTGTATGCATTTATGATTAAATGGCATGTACAGATTATTTCAACAAACTTGTTAGGATCAATAATATGCACTCGGGAGGCTATCCGGATAATGAAATCGCAGCCTAAGAAAGGCCATATTTTTAATATGGATGGTGCTGGATCAGATGGAGCGAGCACTCCATTGACTGCAGTGTGAGTACTTCAACTTTTCTGGTAAATAATAAAAGGACCTGAAATGGGAACAATTGCACGTTTCAGTGGATAAGTTATTGCAACTAAGGGAAAGAAGTGAATTCTAGAAATACTATAATATCCTGGAGAATTTCAATTTTGAGGTTTATAGATACTGCCTTCTTATGAATATGATAGAAGGGTCTCTGCGTGTCTGGCCCTTGTAGTCCATGGTGACCCTTACACTGGGTGCAGATTTGTTTTAGGAAGTGTTGTGCTTTTGCAGCTATGGGGCAAGTAAAAGTGGCTTGCGGCAGTTTCATGCATCTCTGTTGAAGGAGTGTAGACGTTCTCGAGTTGGAATTCACACAGCATCTCCTGGGATGGTCCTTACTGATTTGCTTCTGAGGTTTGGCCTTATCATTCCTCACTTCCGCACTCAACAAATATCTTGTACTCAAAAGCGTCTTTCTGGTTTTGGTTTTAGAAAAGATCTAAGTTTGACAGGAGCAAAAAGATCATTATTTGGAAATGGATCTGTAGATATCACAATTCTGGGGAGATTGGAAATGCTTGCTTATAGTTTTAACTTTGCTAGCTTAACTAAGGACAGTTGGAATTTGTGGATTGGGTTTCATCTTGAAGAGTACTTAAGGAATTATAGTGAATGTTGGTTTTAATGAAGAAGTGAGTATGAATACTTCAATAAAGAAGAGAGAACGGATAGTTCTAGTGGCTGAAAAAATATGTTTGTTTGTATGATCATATATAGCGGTTCCTCCCTACAAAATAAGAAGGTGTTCAATTTCATATGCGAGCAGCCAGAGACGGTTGCAAGAGCTTTGGTGCCTAAGATGCGAGCAATCAAAGGAACAGGACAAGCTATCAACTACTTAACTCCACCTCGATTAATAATTGCAATTGTTACAGCCTGGCTTCGGCGTGGTCGGTGGTTTGATGAGGAGGTACTTACTTTGCACTAGAAAAATTTCAAATGTATTTAGTGGATCTTCAGAGAAGTTTTCCTTTTATGTTTAAAGTTGTGTTGGAAGCTTAATCTAACTACGTAGCATTTTACATGCATCTTCCTAGTTATTTGATGTGTGTGTGTGTGTGTGGAGAGAGAGAGAGAGAGAGAGAGAGAGAGAGCGCATTTGGACATTCTGGGGGTAACTCAGTTTGTTATGGCCTTAAGCATAGGTTAGATGCTGGGCTCCCAAGTTTCTCTGCAGTTCCCAGGTGCTGTACTTTGTAGTCACTTTTGTATTAGTAGCGGGTATCCTAAGAAACTGAAAGGCTATGCATAGTTCAGGGAGCACCTCGAATAGTTGCTCAGGATCAATTGAGTCTCACCTTTTATTCAGGTTTGAGTAGACATTGGTAGATTAACCGAGGAAGATATACCATGCCTTACACATCTCTTCTAAGAAGGGGTGACTTTGTTAGCCGTAATAAATTTCTTTCAACTTCTGCATGAGAGTCTTCTTTACGTTATCCTCTCTTTGCTGTTATGTGATCAGAAATATATTGTTAGGATAGCATTTTTTGATGTTAATGAACCTGAACTTCATTTAAGAAGTCACAACAACCTGTAAAATCCAGAATCGTGTTTGCTTCTGTAAATTCTCTTGTTGATTGATCAAAGTTCAAAATTGATGCTAGACAAAACTTTCTTTCTTCTTAAAATGCCAGGGGAAAGCAGTCTATGCTGCCGAGGCGGATCGTTTGCGTATGTGGGCAGAGGAACGCCAGAGGTCCCACATCACTGCTGCTATGGAGATGGTACCCAGCAGTGCTTGGGTTTCCCTATTTTCTTCTTCAGTTATATGTGCCTATATTATACTTTCGAGTTCCTCTTCAAGCAACATGCCAGGAACCTAATATTGTAAAAGGCCAAAGAGTCCAATCCACAGAACATAAGCTTCATGGTCTTTTATAGTCACCTACTATCCAACTTTATGAAAACACAAGCAAAAATCATGATTTTAGCTCTTTTTCGATTTTTCCTTCACTATAAAGTGGAAATTTATGACATACAACTCTTTCTCTAGCACATGAAAACCAATTTATAGAATTATAACCATATAATCGATCTGATGTTGCTGGATTTTGGTTCTTACTATCTATTTTGTGTCAAAAAGCATGAAAAACCAAGCAATTTTGACCAAAACATAGCCTAGAATCATAAATCATTGAAAGATCCAGCATGCATCATTAATTTCATCACTAATATGAAAGTACACTTGCTGGAAAATTCAGATCTACATAAGATTTGAGCTACACAACAAAAAGCTCCAAAAAAGTAACACAAATTGGCTTTCTAGGAAAATTCTCCATAAACCACAAAAAAATCAAGAGAGACATGGATCTTAGTAACATGCAATTTGAAATTGGGAAGATCCACCAACTTGCACACTTGTTCCACCACCTGGATGAGAATACTAGTTGATATTCACCAAAATTCCAATGAAAAGCACCACTTCTCCAAGTTTTCCGATCTTCGTTAGCCTTGCTCTGACACCACTATAAGGGAAAGCTCCACAAGATCCTGCTTACAAGACAAACACAATGGAAAACACACAATGGAAAAACCACCCAACCAAGTAGAAGCAACCAATCAAATCTAGAAGCTTCACCCCCAAGTCTGGCAATGCTTGACAATGTATTTGGACGAGTTTGGCCTCCTTATATAGAGCCTAGAACCACCTGCGGACATGGTCATGCAAGGTCCTAACTCTCCTATACATAGATTCATTTAGAATAGAGTCTCTATGCATGGATCCTCTACTCATAGAATAGCTATTGATAACTCTACACATACATACACTGGCCCAAACCTTTTACTAACTCCATTTAGTGTATTCTGGACCTCACAAGGATATTAGTTACTTTGGGGTCACATCTAGTATGACGTGGCATAACTAATAGCTTGTTCCACTGGAGTACCGTGTATCCAAGACTATAGGAGTCATGGACATAACAAGAACATGCTCCACACGTGTGAGATTTACTCATAAACAAGAAAATACAAAATAGCCAGGCTAGATTTTGCTGATTTTTCACACATTTTGACCATGGTCAATTCTCATTTTACATGTCGACGAGTAGATTTTGCTGTTTCACGAGAAGGAATTCATAGTTTTGGTGATGTTATTGCTAATCCTTCGAAATATAATTTTCTTGTCGAAGATCTACCACTCAAGGGGCTATTGCATCACATGCAGCTCAAGAGAAAGAAAAACAATATTATAATAGGGCACGTGCAAAAGGTTATATTCTTTTTGCAATTGAAACTTAATGGATGTCTTCACAAGAAATTTGATGCTTTTTTGTTTACACGTGTAGAGCTTACAATTACACATCAAGATTGCACAACAAGAACATTGTCTATTGTTTTATCCTTTTTTGTCAATGTAATTTAATAGCTTTACAACGTTCAATCATTTTCAATTTTATGAGGTGCAATGGTAGTTTGTCTTGACTACTTCACAACTAACTGCATTAATTAATGCTAGTAATGGATTACCTGCTGATTTTACATAGAATGTGCTAATGCACAAAATTCGCATTTGTCTTTACACAAATCATGCAATTTAAGCAACCACCAACCATGAAGGTGCATGAAGGAAGACCTGTCACAAGCATCCAACATAGAGATTTATATGAGTGCAAATTTTTTTGCTTAGCAGATTGTTGGAGATATAGTTTCCACATCCATATCAATGATAATTTGTCAAATTTTGAGATTGTGGTGCTATATCAACAAAAACTTAATGTGTAATGTAATAGCTATATCATATTTAATCTTATGTCTACAGTGGTGATGGTTAATGAATGGACTTTGAATAATGAATTATAACGTCTAAGTGTTTCAAGTAGTAGAGGTCGATCAAGTTTGTTCCTATCATAACTGCAAAGGACTTGAGCTATTTGAATAAGACATGGTCACTTGTACATACAAATAGTTCATTTTTGAGTTAATTGACAATTTTGGCCAATATAGCTAGTTTTGGCCAAGTCGTGACTAAGTTAGGGGAAATGATGAGAGAGAGAGAGAGAGAGAGAGAGAGAGAGAGAGAGAGAGAGAGAGAGAGAGAGTCATCTCTCTCAGCTATAAATAACAAGTAGGAGACGGAAAAATGGTTAGCCAAAGTTCTTTTGTGATTTGGAGAAATTTTGGTGAAATACTATCGCTCATTTTTTGCTCTTTTCTACATATGTGTAGAGATTGTGTTGTAAGCATGACGTATATGCAATTTGTGAATGGATTAAGTGCATTTATGAGGTTGTAGAAGGTGTTTAGAGAGGTTGAGGTTCAGATCTAAGTATATTGTGGTTCTCTTTTGATTCTATATGCATTTGATTAGTATTTTGATCAATTTAGCAAGCTAGTGAGTGACTAGTCTAACATTTGCTATTGGTGCTATCATTCTTGGCCTAAGATCAATCATTAAAATATCTTTTGATATGACCTTTTCACATGATATCAAAGTAGGTTGGTAGCAAAAAATAGTGAGCTTGATATATGTAGTGGAGATTTGATGGCAATCTTAAATCTATTATGCTTTTATGCATTTGTGATTGAATCATTACGAACATTGCGATGTGAGTGGATCCTCAAGTTCAAGAGTCATTTTCAGGTCAATTGAAACTCAAAAGTTGTAAGTCTATTTTATTTCATTTATCAAAAAAGCTTTTTATTTGTTGGAGAGGTTGGCTATATTCCAACTAATAATTGTCGTTTCTAATTTTTAGTTGACAATCTTCCTTATGGATGAGCTAAGCTCCCCTTATGAATGAATGATCTCATTGTTGTTTTGTGATGTGTATGCAATATAAACTTAGTAAAGTTCATTCTTTGTTCACAGGTCGTACTACAGGCTGAACTCCACACATGTGAAGTTGGATTTGCATGTTTTGATCTTATTCGGATTGCTCTTGATTGAAATTGCCAATCTAGATCAATTTTTGAGTGCTACTTTTGTAATAGTTGGTTAATCAACCAATCAATCACTCTTGAGAATCAGTTAGAGATTCATTTATGGTCCAATTTGCTGTGCTTTCAAAATGGTATCAGAGCCAAGTACAAGAGAATAATTGATGATCAAAACACAATCCAAATTTAGCAAGTTTGAAGGTAGAAAACTAGTTTTGTGTGGGCGAGTCTATATTAAGAGATTGCTTCAAGATTTGAGATCTATATTTGGTAGTGAGCTATAGGTGTACTTTTCACAAGTGTGCGAACCTCTGAACTTGCATTTTATTTCCATCATTCATTAGATTCCAATAATTTTATTACACATTATCTTGATGAGAGTTTTGATGCAAATCAAAGAGGAAGCATAACAAATCAATGGACACAATTTGTGTAGGAATTTGCTAATATGTTCATACATACACTAATCTTAGTTAGAGCTTGCTTTTTGTTTATCTTTTACTATATTTTAAGCTAATGCAATGCCATATCTAAGAGTCTTGTTCATAACTTAGTCTTTCACACACAGTATCTATATTATGAGCAATTTTAACCTTTTGACAATAGGTTTTTTGAGCATCCCAATTACATTACTTGGCCTAACCTCATCATCAAACAAAATTCACCAAGTCTTTTAGATCAACGTAATGTCAAATGCTCTGGTTTCCTTTGTATTCCAAAGACACCTTCGGAAGTAGAATATGCATCCACCTTTTTCTCCTCAAGAATTTGCCATTATTTCTCCAAAAGTTCTCATCTTCTCTCCAAAATGTGCATTCTCTCTCCACCCTCTCATCTGGCTTTACGTAGTGGAAGGCCTGAGGGCCTTGGGCCTTCCGTGCAGGTCGGAGCCCTGCCCTGGCCCTCCTTACACCGGGGCCTTCCATTCCCATATATTTTCCATCTTAAACTTATCTATCACATAACCAAAGAATCTAAGAACTACTTTTGTTTAATACCAAAATATCAAGAGGAGCAAATTACATTGTACTTGAGTAGATGACTTGTAGAATGAAGGAACACAAAGTTGATGCAACTTTTGTGAATCAGGTAATTCAGCTAAAGTAATGGATGCCTTTTGAATATTATGCCGAGTTTTAGACAAATTAAAAAGCAGAAAATATATGTGTCTTATTCAAAGGCAGATTCTGCACCTTTCTTTTTCCTGCCTGTCTGTGCCCATTCGTACGACGTCCGTGCGACTGCCATGAGGCGCATTTGTAGTGGTCAGTCAAAGTCAACCTGCCTATTATGCTTATTATGCTTCGTAATGTACCTGTGAAAAGATTCCAGGTATCCAATTACGCTATGGAAGAGCCGACATGCCAAAAATTTGAGCGAGGCCCCTACAATGTTTTTTTGAAAATCCTTACCGGGCAAAATGGCCAGTGCGCCCGGCTCCTTTCATAAAATAACTAACTCTATGGCTTCAACCTGAAATGCATGCAAAACACCCACTATTGCATGCAAGTAGTGTTCAAACGGAGCTTAGAAATAAAACGAAACTTTGAAGACCAAAATGATAGAAACCTTTAGCTTATACTCTATCCAAAGAGAACGAGATCCAAGCTCTTCAGAGACTGAGGATTAGGTGCTTCGAGATCGATCGCTTTCCAGATTACTAGAGCCAAAAGTATACCATACACAACCATTTACTAAAAACGAGTTAACCATTCAAAACGTTAGACGAAACCATATCTGAACTACTGTTGCTTGAAAAGGCTTCAATAAGAGGCTGATAAAGTCCTTGGAATGGATCGATTGATCCACATACCAGGCTCGTTGACACGGCAGTTGTGTGCGTGAGCCAGGAATAAAATTTTCTAGAATAGTTGTTAAATTTTTCTGTTTGATCCGCTACTAGCACGCCCACAGAAGCAACTCTTTTGAATATTGTCGGTTGGTCAGAAAGTTTGCCGAACCTGTTTGCTGATATGCCTACAAAAATTTCACGTTAGTTTGCAGATAATGCACACAAAAAAAACATGTGTAACTGCTGCAACATGCAACCACTGACAGCCAGGTGCTAATTGCTGCCATGTCAGATAACTCTAAGATGATGCAAAAGTCCTTGTGTAACTGCTGCCTTGTGAGGGGAGTGTCACAGACTCACAGTTAACGTAGCCACGGCCCACAATATAAATTTACCACCGTTTTTTGCTCACACTAGCAATGTACTTTTATGTCACCTGTCATGTGCCATACATCAGATTCCAGAATAAAAGTTAGAAATGCAAGCTGAAAGGCTGACAAAATAACACACTGACTGGCTACCACAGAAGCACGCTAATAGCAACTATTGATCTGCAAAAGATAGGCAACTGCATGTGCTTTCTGATGTGTCAAATCTTTAAGTACTATGTATGAGGCAGCAAAACAAAGGTCTCAGACAGAAGCGTACTGTGTGCCCTTTCCGATCCTCGAACATTGTTGACATGAAACATTTGACTTTGACTTGCAAGACAAATGTATTTCTAGTCTGCCGTAAATTGCTGATATAGACAACAACTAATAGCTAAATTCTCAAAATTGCTGATAGAGTTCTACTGCAACACAATGAAATGGACAGTGGTTTAAAGACATACACTTGATAACTTTTAAATCGAACTTTTAATGCTCAACTAATTCTGAAACCAGGTCTATCTAAAACCTTTTAGATCAGAAAAATAATGCACGCGAATCTGATATTTGTTGGGCAATGTAACAATAATCATAATCGCAATCATATGCTAAGAACTCAAAGCACCCACATGGCCCCTGCCTACAATTGGTCAATTTCAAAAAATTAAGCATCAGGTTCAGTTTTGGAACAAGCATTCAGAAGTAATTTCAGCTCCTACTATCCATTGTTTCCAATTATCTTGAAGCTTTTTGGCTAAACATTAAGAAAAGAAAAGCTTCATTTGCTATGGTTGCTAGCGACCAATGTGGAAGGGCGCATTTTAGGCTCTTGAATGCGATTAAATCTACATGTGTTTGAGGTCCTATTGTAGGCAAGTTAAGGCCTCTTCCCACCAGCCCAGCAATACTTAAGTATGCTACCCGTTAGCTTAACCGAGATAACTCAGGCGCCACAAGCTGTTAACTTTAGTTGTTGCTAGTTAGCCAACCATTAAAAGATAATGGGTGTAGTGCATTTTTAGTGCCAAGATAGTGAGACCTTAGGAGGTCACTTAGCTTAACAGTTGGCTGCAGTTCCATTCTTGGGTTTCCCCCTCTCTAATGCTGATGTTCTTCATTGTTACCAACTTGCTTGGAGGAAAATAAAAGCATCTTTGTTTTTGACGTCCTTATCGGTTTTGTATAGGTTAAGGACTTTGCCTATTTCATATTTTTTGGAGTCCTCCATTCTGTTTTGTTGATGGCCTTTGTGCCATTGTAGATTTCTCTCATAATCAACGTTTCCACTTGGAGCTTGATCATATGCAAGATCCCCCTCTCTTCGTTCCACCTTCGTTCATCCCTTCACCTTCACAACACCCATAAGTACGCTATGTGCCAAAGTACCAGCTTACAACGCCACCCGAGACAACATCAAAAGGATTGGCAAAACATATTAAACACTATTGCGACATCATTGTCGCGCTCCCAGATACCCTCGCCAAGCTTACAAACAGCTCTGCACACTCTATACTGACCATCACCAATGCCATTCAGCCACCTTAATCCAATGCTATAATGCAACAATGGTGCAGTACACCATCCGCCACCCCTGTATAGTCTCTGATTTCTCTTTCATTGAATCCACCACCACCATCGATTACCAACAATTCCAACTAACATTCCCTCATTCGACCTCCAAACTAGCGAAGACCGCACCTTCAACCAGGATGTCCAATACATTGCCCAAGACAATAATCGTATTATGCCTCACCTTGAATATGCATCCCCACCTCACGCCACCTCACCACCCGCTTCTGACACTCCACAAACTGCCGACATCCCTTCCACCTCCACTATTCCATCGCACGATGATGACTCTCGTGGTAGGCCTGCTGATTTCACTAGCAATGGTATCAAAAGATATTTGTAGTACCTGATGTGGAACACCGGGCTCTCTTCATTGCTAAATATCTAGACATCAAGTCCAAAGGTGACTATACACTATCAGGAAAGGTCGAGGAGCTCCTCAAGCTGAAATCGGTTAACCTCATAGCCCTTCTACATCCTCAACTAGAATGGCAGAAGGTAGTTATCACACTCAACCCCAAGCTTTTTAAAGCATATCTCATGGCTCCGGTGGCAATAAGGGCAAATCTAGCAGACCATCCAATGCACAAAAAATGAGCTTGGTCAACATTCAAGAATCCTAGCAACGGGACATATAATTGGCCCAGAATCCACTCTGAAGGAGGTTGGGCCACCGCACTTGATTTCACCAAGGCCTTGAACTGGTTTATGACAAATGCGGCTAACTCTCCAAATCCCGTTGTATTGGAAGTATATTACAATGTGGAGACACTACTTACAATAGCCAAAATCAAGACGAGGTGGGATCTTTGTTTCGTCAAATATTGCTTTGATCCCAACAAGCCATTCTCATCTCCAGCTATTGAGGATTAAATTCTTCTATATTGGACCTACCATTGCCTATCTACCACATCGTTTGTCAATATAGCGAGGTTAAAACGATGGTATACGATGGGATTCATGGGCAACATGCACTCTACTTTTGGCCAAATCCACTCACAATCTCTAACACACAGCTCATTGTGGTCCAAATTTGTCAGGTTAGTCACTACTCACCATAGGCAAAACCGAGATGTTGAAGACCAAAAAGGAAAGAAAATTATGGTAGTTGCATTCCCAAGAGAGCAAGACCTCACCTTCAATTTGTTAGCAAGATGTATGGAGAATGGACTTGTGTGAGAGAAGAGAGAAACACCAAAAGAGATGGAAGTTAGATAGAAACATGAGACACACACACACACACACACACTCACACACCAAATTGGGAGAATTGCTTTTGATTAGCAAGAATGGATCTTCAATACAAAAAAAAATGATCTCCTCTTGTAGTTGAGAGGTAGACCTAATTTCTTACCTCCCTTTACTCCCAAATTCAAATATTTTTTGGAAAAGGATCTTCCATCACTAACTTGACTTTTAGGCCTCTAAACTTATTTACTCACGTAAATAGCCTAAAAGTCTCTTTATTGCTATCTATTTGATCAAATAACAATGTGATCATTGGGTTGGACTTACACATGTTGGCTGCCAATTCTCTCACACTTATTCACTAAGAACTATATAAGATATATACATGGGTTCCTCCAAATCCCCGACACTGATCGAGCAAACTCACTGATGCAGTGATCCAACATAGGGGATTGTAATGTCTCTGTGACTACATTTGCCTTTTGATCTGATTGCTTGTTACTGGTGTTCTCTGCTTCCAATATCATGTAATCATGAATCTCATTATTGGTGCATTTGCAATACTTCTTCTTCGACTGTGGACTTGACAAGTTGGGAGGGAGAGAGAGAAAAGAGGGAGTTGAAGGGTGTCGTATGTTAGAAACGAAAATTAGCTCAAAGGGGTAAGACGAACACGAACGAGAAACGAACTTGAACGAGAAACGAAACACGAACGAGAAATGAACTCGAATAGAAAGTGTTCGTGCGCAGCGAAACGAGCTATACAACTCTCTCCGTAAGCATGAATGTGCCTATCAGAATGAACCAAACGTTAGTGATGGAAATCACGATCATTCTTGATTACACAGCCAAACATTAATAAATGAAGCGCCAGAAGAAGAATTTGTCGTGAATAGCAAGACAAATTATGTGTCGGAATGTTTCGTGAAGAGCTAGACTGTGCTTGACTGATAATTAGTCATGAAAGACAAGACTAAATGTTAGTCGTCTATTACCAAAAAGAGCAACTAGAAAGATGAATAATAAGCATAGATCTAAACGCAGAACAAAGAACTGTATCATATTAAGTATATCAAGTGTACATGTCAATAATGCGGTAGAGCACAAGACAATAGCGGATGAAACCGCGTGCTCTACAAAGCTTATTCAATCTGTAAAGGAATGAAACCTTATTACTGATAATAAAGAATCAATGCAAAGGGCATCTACTTCATCTAACTCTATGATAAGCTTCTGATGCTTCTCTACATACACTCTTCTCTTCTCATCTTATTCGTCAAGACTTAATCATCCAACATTCGACTTCGACAACTTAATTCTCCTGAAAAATCGTATTCAGTATCTATATACATAGTGTTACAGGTGTGCAGATGAAGAAAGTACAAGGTGGATGTGCTGTCTGTAAGAGATTGTGGGTGGCTCCAATCGTTGTCTAGTCTGTTAGTGCAGCTACATGGGGTGAGCGTGAAGAGGGTGTGACGTCTTTTCATCGCTTGTGAGAATTTGCATGTTAATATTCAGACCGCGCGACAATGCGAGTAAATATGCAGCATGAATGGAGGCAGATTAAAAATGGGATTTGGGAGAGTAGAGGAAACAAATCCAACACCGCTCCTTAATCTGGATCCGTGAATGCCTTGACCTTCAGACTAAGTAATGCACAAAATTTGTTGTGTGCATTAACACTTAGTGCTTTCGTGAATATGTTTCCAACCATGTCCTGCATTCTACAGTACGTTAAGCTTACTTCCTTGTCGAGAACCTTGCCTCTGATGTAGTGATATCTGATTTCAATGTGCTTACTCCTAGAGTGAAATCTAGGGTTGGCCGATAAGACAATAGCACTTTGATTATCACAAATTAAAGTTTTAGGGCTATACTAATTCAGATTAACATCTGACAATAAATTCCTCAACCAAAACGCTTCCTTGATAGATTGAGAAGCAGCACTGTATTTTGCTTCTGTAGAAGAAAGTGCGACAGAAGTTTGCTTACAACTGTTCCATGAGATAGGACCGTCGTTGAAGAAAAATGTAAATCCATATGTGGATTTACGATTGTCTACATTTCCTCCCCAGCTTGCATCAGAATAACCGCTGAGCTGATGAAGATTGTTGTTGCTGACATCTCCATAGCAGATGCACCGGTCCATGGTAGCTCAAATATATCTCATGACTCGTATGAGAGCCTTCCAATGGTTAATGCTAGGATTAGCCATATATTGGTTGAGTGAGCTTACAACAAAAGAGATATCTGATCTTGTATAGACCATTGCGTACATGAGAAATCCAAGTATCAATCGATAAGGATACTCTCATTTGCTCCACTTCCTGCTTGGTCTAGGGACATTGGTCCTTTGACAGATGCAGGTCTGGATCCATTGGTGAGTGAGCTAATTTACAATTCATCAAATTGTATCTGTTAAGAATATTGTGAAGATACCTTTGTTGAGTGATGTAAATCAGCTGCTTTGCTCTGTCTCTGTGAATTTGAATTCCCAGATAGAAGTAAGCTTCGCCCAAATCAGTCATGTCAAACTCTGAAAACAACATATGTTTCGAATCCTTGACCATATTGGTATTGTTGCTGAAGAGCAACGTATCATCCACATATAAGGTGATGATAATTAAGGATTGCTACACTGACTTGGAATAGACGTTGCAATCAGCAGTGCTTGGTTTGAATCCTTGTTCAATGAGGAATGTGTTGATCCTCTGAAACCAAGCTCTAGCATACTGTTTCAAGTCGTATAGTGCCTTGTGGAGTTTACAGACATGATTCTTCATCTCTTCCAGAACGTATTCTTCTCGAGATGGATCATGTAGATATCTTCTTGTATAACTCCATTCAGATAGGCTGTTTGTACATCAAGTTGATGCACTTCGAGGTCAGTAGCTGCAGCATAAGACAAGAGCATTCGGATTGACGAATGTTTGACGACTAGACTAAAAGTCTCATTGTAGTCGACATTCGGGATCTGGGTGAATCCTCGTGCTACCAGTCTTGCCTTCCTTCGATCAATTGCTCCGTTGGCATTGTATTTGCTTCGACTAATGACCATGTCTGGTTCTTGATCAGAGAGGAATACTCTCTATCCATAGCTTCTCTCCAGAGATCAGAGTCTGGATGGCTAAGTGCCTCTTCGACTATCGTCGGTTCCTACATCAAGAGACAGACAGACTCAGGAGTATACCTTGTGGGCTGTGTGGGCACTCGGCTTGATCTTCTTGGAAGATTCGACTGATAAACTGCTCCTGCAATTTGTTGCTGGGTAGCAGCAACATCTTCGTCTGATTCCCTGTCTCAAAGTGGGTCGACGATAGACACGCCTGAGCCAGAAACTCAGACTGTCGTGTCAATGGTAGATGATGGAGGTTCTTCTTGAGCAATGTCCTTGCCTTTGAGGTCGACGAACTAATCCTTGATAAATACTGCATCCCGGCTATACAAGATTTGCTGGGTATCAAGATCATACAGCTTATAAGTACTGTCAGACAAAGTATATCCGATCAGGATGGTCTTAGACCTTGGAAGTCCAATTTCTTCCTTGTGTCTTTTGGGATCTGCGCGTAGGCAATGCATCCAAACACTCTTAGGTTCTTCAAAGAAGGCTTAGAGCCTGTCCACACCTCGTGAGGTGTCTTGCCTCAGAGGGCCTTGGTCGAACATTTGTTCTGGATGTAAGCTGCAGTGGAGACAGCTTCGGCCCAGAATTTTTTGGGCAACGATGCATGTGATAGCATACATTTGGCAGATTCAACCAAAGTACGGTTCTTCCTCTCGGCTAAGCCATTAGATTGAGGACTGTAAGGAGTGATGAATTGTTGCTCAATGCCTTGGCTTTGAAAGTACTCCTTAAACTTGATAGAGATATATTCTCCACCGTTGTCTGACTTGAGGGCCTTGATCGTCCTTCTAGTCTCCTTCTCTGCACGCTCCTTGAAGATTCTAAAGCAGTTGAAGGCTTCTAATTTCTTCTTTATGAAATACACCAAAGTCCTTCTGGAAAATTTATCAATAAAGGTTATAAAATACTTGGCATCCTTCAGCGAAGGATTTTTCATCGGGCCACAAATATCTGAATGTACAACATCTAGCAATCCTCTAGCAATGTGCTGATGGCTTGACTTGAATGGTTTTTAAGTCTGTTTACCAACTAGACAGTCTTGACAGACAGGTAACTTGACTTTTTTGCGAGGATAGTCGAGATCAAGAACAATAGATTGTCTAGACATTCATTGTACAGCAGCATGATTTAAATGACCAAGTCTATAATGCCAAACTAAACCTTTATTTGAATGAATAGAAGTACTGAGAGCCTGACCAGAGGTAGAAAAGCAATGACTCAATTTGTACAAGTCCATGTCTCTTTTCGAGTGCTACGATCTTGCCTGTCCTATCAACTAATTTACATTGATCACATTCGAATTCTACTATGTGTCCTAGATCTATGATTCTGCTTACAGAGAGCAGATTCGTAGATAAATTTGGCACATAAAGGACTTTAGAGAGTAGCTTAGACTGATCATTAGCAAAGCTTAATCTTACAGTGCCTTCACCTTTAATAGCTTGTGTGCTATTGTCACCAAGGTGGACATATTTCTGGGTACTGTAAGGTGTATAGGACTCGAAACAGCCAATGAGGCTAGTCATATGCTAAGTGGCTCCGGAATCCAGGAACCAAGAACTGTCGCCAGATGTTCCTTGATGGCTGGTCATGAAGGCATCATGATCCACTTCTTGAATAGACTGTGGAGCTTCTGCAGCTGCATTTGCCACTTGAGTCAACTGCTCCTTGCTGTTGTTCTTCGCTTGAAGTATTCAGCAGTCTTGAATTTAGTGGTTGTTTCGTTTGCAGTATATGCAGAACAACTACTTCTTTGTCTATGGATTCGACTGTTCCTTGCGCTGAGCTAGTTTCTGGTCTGGCTTTGATTGCTTCGGGCCTTTCTTCTCCTTTTGCTTTGTCGTGCTCTTGTTGGTGTACAAGGCGTGAGAATCAGTTGAGGAACTTGAGGCTTCGTTCCTCCGCGTGTCTTCTTGCAACAACATAGTAATGACTCTCCAAAGAGTCAATTCTGGATGAGTCGTGATGATCATCACCCAGCTGTCGTAAGAGCTTGGCAAGCTTGTAAGCAGTTACATCACTGCGTCTTGATCGTCTATGACAGATCTGATAGCGACCATTTGTCTTAGCAGGTTCTTGAATTAATTAATGTGATTCTATAGAGAATCACCATTCGTCATCTTGAGGGAGTAAAATGTCTTTCTAAGATGTAGCTTGGAAGCTATGTCTCGCAGTTCGTATAGTGTGCTCAAGATGTCCCAGACTTCTTTCGATGTTTGAGCCTTGGATACATGGCCGATCTGGGTATCCGCGATGTTGAGGATGATCAGCGTGAAAGCCTTTCCATCCTTCAGCTTCCACTTGGCGATTGCTGCGTCGTCTGCTTTGGGTTTTCCTTCTGTGCCTGTAACAACGTCATACAATTCTTTAGCCATTAGTATAGTTTTCATCTTAAATTTCCACAAATGGTAATTGGCTCCATCAAGCTTTTCTATGATAGGACTGGCTTTCCCTTGGGAATCCATGTGGAAGAATTAGTCTAAGTGATAGGATAAACTATTAGCGACTTAAGTATGAAAATCTGATACTAAAAATAGAGAACAAGAAAACAATTACTCTATCGGCTAGTACAGTCTTGTATTGTGGAAGCTTATCAAGCTATGAAAATAGCTCTAATACCATGTTGGGAGAGAGAGAGAAAAGAGGGAGTCACAAGGGTGTCGTATGCTAGAAACGAAAATTAGCTCAAAGGGGTAAGACGAACACGAACGAGAAAGAACTCGAACGAGAAACGAAACACGAACGAGAAACGAAACACGAACGAGAAACGAACTCGAACAGAAAGTGTTTGTGCACAGTGGAACGAGCTATATGACTCTCTCCGTAAGCATGACTGTGCCTATCAGAATGAACAGAACGTTAGTGATGGAAATCACGGTCATTCTTGATTACACAGCCAAACATTAATAAATGAAACGCCAGAAGAATAATTTGTCGCGAATAGCAAGACAAATTATGTGTCGCGAATGTTTCGCGAAAAGCTAGACTGTGCTCGACTGATAATTAGTCGTGAAAGACAAGACTAAATGTTAATCGTCTATTACTAGAAAGAGCAACGAGAAAGATCAAACAGAATGAATAATAAGCATAACAATATTAACATAGATCTGAACGTAGAACAAAGAACTGTATCAGATTAAGTATATCAAGTATACATGTCAATAATGCGGTAGAGCACAAGACAATAGCGGATGAAACCACGTGCTCTACGAAGCTTATTCAATCTGTAAAGGAATGAAACCTTATTACTGATAATAAAGAATCAATGCACAGGGCATCTACTTTGTCTAACTCTCTGATAAGCTTTTGATGCTTCTCTACATACACTCTTCTCTTCTCATCTTATTCCTCAGGACTTAATCTGTAAGAGATTGTGGGTGGCTCCAATCGTTGTCTAGTCTGTGAGTGCAGCTACATGGGGTGAGCGTGAAGAGGGTGTGACGTCAGCCTTTGCTTTTCGTCTTTTCATCGCTTGTGAGAATTTGCATGTTAATATGCAGACTACGCGACAACGTGAGTAAATATGCAGCATGAATGGAGTCAGATTAAAAATGGGATTTGGGAGAGTAGAGGAAACAAATCCAACAACAATTGCTCTTGACTATGTGCCGACTTATTGTTCGATACAAATTATTTTGAGCCGTTATTCTTCTGACGTTAAGTGCCTTTGTTTACATATAGAGCATCTGGTATTGAATTCAAAGAGTTATCTACACTTCTTCAATTGTCTTCTTGCTGCAACATAGTGATTACTCTAGAGAGTGTCAAATCTAAGTGTGTCATTATGATCATCACCTAATTTCTGTATGTAGGTAGTAAGCTCGATACCAATGCCATGATTGCATCTAGATCTTGATACTTGAACCAATGGCTTCCATCTGCTGCAAGAGATTCTTAAGCTGATTTATGTAATTCTGACGTGAATCACCATTCGACATATTGAGTGAAAAAAAAATTCTTCTAAGATACAACTTAGAAGTCACGTCCCTCACATCATATAGTGCTCTCAAGATTTCCTATACTTCTTTCGAAGTTTGAGCTTCAAATACAAAGCTTTACCATCTTTCAATTTTTATTTTGAGACAACTGTGTCCTCTTCAAGTTTCAATTAAATACTTGTCACAACATTGTGTAGATTTTGAAAAATCTAGTTTGATTGGTTTATATTTTCATGTACATATTTAACTATCACATGTGTGGAGCATGCTCCCACGTGTGGAGGGTAGGCCTAATCATTTTACTTCATTTATGTTGAGTTTAAATAGTCAATAGGCCTCAAACTTGAGATCTAGTGAGATAGTCACATTTGTTGTGAGAAAATCAAATCCAATTTAAACATAATTATTGGATCAAAAAGATCTTGACCAAATTTGGTTGAACATCTAGAATTAGCTACAAGATAGCAATCATCACTTTACACATACTAGAACTTGAAAATGCATGTAGATCTGATCATAAACACTTAGATCTAGTATGGTTTTGTCCCTATTTGTACTATTGAAATTATCAAATTTTAGCTTTTAGATCTAAGTTAATTTGTAGATAACTTGATCCCACATGTGTGGAGCCTGTTCCCATGTAGACGGTAGTCATAAATTCATCTATATTTAATTAGATTGAATTTGTCTTGATTGACTCAAGTGTGAACTTGTAGAAAGCTAGTCATATAGAAAATTGCCACTTGGCATCATTTCTTTGATTGGTTAAGCCTTCCCATGCGAATGAGACATCGTATGCACGTGTGAGAGGCTATTCCCATGTGTGGAAAGATCACTGGCTTATCATAGGAGTTAATCTTGTAAGTTCCTATAAGTTATGAAAATCACCTCAAATCAAGCAAAATCATGGTGAGGCCATGGCACCAAGACAGGAGTCAAAGAGGTGGGGGCTTATAATTTCTCTGCCAGATGCTGGTGTTTTGTCTATCGATTTAGGTGATCTTGGTGCGCCTGAGATTGATATTACCATTGCGGGATGCTTGATCAAAAAAGTGCAATTTGACTCTGGTTCCAGTGTAAATATAATAACAGAAGACACAGCTCATGCTCTGGGGCTGACTGACATTCAACCGACACAGCGAAACATCAAGTTAGCTGATTCGACACGATGAAAACCTGTTGGAGAACTGAAGGATGTCACTGTCTACATTCAAGCCAAACCATTCACAATGAATTTCATTGTTATCAAACCACTCGGTTTGTCATCCTATTCTGTGTTGATTGGACGACCTTGGCTTTATTGATCAAACGCAAGTGTACATTGGAAATCCAGAGAGCTGAGATTTCAGACTGGTGAGACCAATAACCGAGGTAAGCCAGCAGAACAAATCATAGCTTGGAGTCGTGACAAATATGAAGGCGAGACTCCTTTGTTTGACACTAGCTTTACATCAGAAGAATCTTTGTATGACTTGAATATTTTTCCCAATGAATCTGATATTGCAGTGCAGTACTTTGAATGTTATGAGAATGTTGATGACGAACAATTCTTTGATGCCTGCGATGCTGAAGCGGGGGCTTGCATTTATTGGCTGATCTAGATGATGTGACATTCTCCACACATGCCAGACCTTTTGAGTCAGCATACCAGGTTGAAATGTACTTGATCCATATATAGATCATCATTGGGAATATGAAATTTGATGAGAGATCTTGATTTTGAGCCTATACCTTGTTATTTTCACTATTTGTGTTGTGATTTCTTGCATTGAATGCTATCAATAGGTAATGATCTTCAATCTATGCTCATTGTCCATACAGTGACAGAGTTTCACTCGTGTGAGGCCGCTCTTGAGTTGTTCTTGCTAGATAGATGCAATTTTTTATCTAGATTCAAATCTAGATATTAGATTTGAGATTGATCTATCTAATTAGCACCCAACACCTCTTGTGGATCAAGTGTAGATCCAATTAAAGTCCAAAATTGAGTAAATTCAACATGGTATCAGAGCCCAGTACAAGAGGATATGAAAATGATCAATGAACACACCTAGATTTAGAAAGTTTTGAGTGTTTCATCTAATCTTGTGAGGGCGAGCTAGAAGTGATTGTTGCTTTGTTATAGTTGTACAGTATCTCAATTTGCCTTATGGCCTTTACGCTTTCAACATGCATTCCTTTGTACTCTGATGGGTTTTCCCATCTTTGCTAATAAAAACGAGAAGTTTTTTCAGCTAAAAGTGAGTGGTACCATTATTTTTTTGGATCAAATTGAGTTGTGAGTTATAAGTGTACTGTTCACACGTGTAAGTCTGTGCTAGACCTGTCTTACAAGTGCCTAATTTTGAATTTGTCCTATATTTCACATGTACATCCATTTTTCAAGATTTTTAGTGCATTGTCTAGATCTAGCTTCGGAGTTTCCATGTCAATGATTCAATCTTGTAATCATTCATTGATGTGAATGTTTGGAAGCTCATATCAGGCCCAAAAAAATCATTTTTCAGATCTTGATAGGGAGTGGTAAGAAATAGGGAGTTGATTGCCAAAAATATAAGATCTAGGGAGTGATTTGCTAGATTTTGGTAGTGATCTTATTGTACCTTCAACCAAGCCTTGTGCTAGTTGGATTGGGCTAAGACTAGAAGCATCTTGAGAGCTAGACGTGGACTACCTTAGATTGGGCTGAGACTAGAAGCATCTTGAGTGCTAGACGTCTACCTTAGATCATTCCATTGAATGAAATCTTTGTGAATTTCAAGTGCTAAATCATTCATAATGGCATCCATGAATGGATTTTTGCTAGAAGCCAATGAGAGGCTCACATTTACTAATTTTTCCATTTGGAAAGTGATAATGGAATCACTTTTGTTGCTCCTTGATCTCTATGACATTGTTTTAGAAGAGGAAGATGATGTTGGATTATTCTCCTTCTTACCAATCGTCTAATCGATTTTAATCTTCATCCATTGTTAATCCAGTTCTGCGGATTTTCCCATGTTTTTACACAGTCTGTAGAACTATACGGAGTTTACAACAATGTCTCATTTTTTGCCTGTCAGGAATCCCATTGAAAAATGCAGTGTCGCCTATTTCGCATTTTTCGCTTGACATAAATCTCGTGTAAAATCAAAGTGTCATTTTTTTATGTTAAGGAAATGACTCTAGCAAAGTGTGGGGCAACCCTAAATGAGATTTAAGGGCACCTTCTCCTTTTTCGTCTTTTTCATTAAAAATCCCGACAATGTCGCCTGTGGCTGTTTTCGTTCATTTCTACAGAGCTACAGTTTTGGTTCATTTATGCAGACAAAACGTTTACGGCCAACTTCACCGATTATCAGCAATCAATGACAAAGACGAATGGATGCCAACGGATCACCAGCCAACTGGCGATCGCAATTGACGACCTAATTTCTTAGTATAAATAACTGTTCATATTCATGCAGTTTATGATAATCAGAATCATTTGAAAATCAAAATTATCAGAAGCTTTAGAATAGTTAGCTCACTCTCTCTCAAGCTTGTGAGCTTAAACACTCCTAAGCATTCTAGCTCACTTCTTAGAGTTGTTTTAGAGATTGTTATTGCGCTACTGCTTATTAGCATTGCGCATTAATTCAGACTTTCATTTTAGCCACTCAGAGATAGCATAGAGTGCGCAGCTTCGATCCACAACTTATTGTACTCATTTACTTCTGTTTTGTTTTGAATCAATACTATCCTTTATTGCATTTAGCTTAGTCTCAGAATGTATGCGTTTTTTGGAGTTCTTTGCGACTAATTATTTGTCTGATAATTTTTTATGCTTAATTGTTTGGCATAATTACTGTAGTACTACCGATTTCAAAGTTAGTTACTATAAGTTCAAATGTGATTTCTATCACTATTGTCTTGTTTGAAATTGATAGGCATAGTCATGCATTGGAAAGATAAAGATAATTTATTCTGCCATGCACAAAACGTTTTCTCTAGACACACAAATTATTTTCATTCGTTTCTTTTCGAGTTAGACCTATCTTCACGCCACTTTCTGACATGGTATCAAATCGTTTTCACTACTTGATTATCTGATTCCAATATGATATCAGAGCGAAAGCTCTAACACTTGATATCTTTTGCGATATCAAATTGATATCATACTCTTCAATTTTTTTCAACCTTTTAGTATCAAAGAATTGATTTCTTATTGTTGGCATTACCACATCTTAGCGTCATCGATACAATCAACATACTAAGTTCCAGATGGATTCTCAAAGTAAAGTTGGTCTTATCACAGACAAGCTGAATGGATCCAATTATCATTTGTGGAAATTTAAGATGAAGACCTTGCTAATCGCCAGCGAATTATGGGATGTTGTTACAGGTACAGAAGTAAAACTTGAAGACGATGACTTAAAATGAAAATCGAAGGATGGTGAAGCTTTCGCGCTTATCATCCTCAATATATCAGTTACACAGATTGGACACATAGTTGAAGCTAAAACTTCGAGAGACTTTTGGAACATCTTGAACTCACTATATGATGTGAGGGACGTAACTACGAAGTTACGTCTACGAAGAAAATTCTTCACATTCAAAATGTCTGTTGGTGATTCACTTTAGAATCACATTAATTAGTTTAAAAATATCTTGCAATAGATGGTCGTTGTCGGATCAGTCATAGATGATTAAGATGCAATTATGACATTGCTTCCAAGCTTGCCCTCTACACATGAGAATTGGGTGATGATCATATCGACACACTCAGATTTAACTCTTACTAGAGTTATCACTATGTTGCTGCAAGAAGATAATCGAAGAAGTCAAGACACTCCGTCTACTTCCTCCTCTCAGGCTCTATATGTCAACAAAGGCTCTAAACGACAGAAGTATAAAAGCTCCAAGAAGATTGCAACGAATCAGAAACAGAATCAAGGTCAAGAACAATCATCAAATCCACAATCAAAGAAGAAGTTGTTTTGCAGGTATTGCAAGCGCAATAACCATGAGATCAAGGATTGCCAAATTATCCAAGCAAAGAACACAGCCAAGCAACCTAATCAACAAGCAAACACAGTTTCATTATCTCCCCAGGTCGTAGTGGAAGAAGGCGCATTCATGGTCAAAGATTAAAGCACATTTTTGGATGATTCATGGTTTCTGGATTCTAGAGCAACTCAACATATGAGCAATCAATGTGAGATCTTCAACTCCTACACACCTTACAACACGAAAAAATTTGTTCATCTTGGTGACAATAGTACTCACACTACTAAAGGTGAAGGTACTGTAAGATTGTGTTTCCAGCATGATCAATTCAAATTACTATCACAGGTCTTATATGTTCCTAAACTCTCTACAAATCTGTTATCAATGAGTAGAATTACAGATTTAGGTCATAAGGTAGAATTTGAATCTGATCAATGCAAAATTGTTGATAGGAGTAATAAGATCCTTGCACTCGGCAAGAGGCATGGTTATTTATATAGATTGGCACATTGCTATTTTGAGTCTAGTCAAGTCTTGAAAACCTCTGTTCTAGTCAATAAAGCATTATTATGGCATCATCGCTTAGGACACTTGAATCATGCATTTGTTATGAACATGTCCAGACAATCCATGGTTCTTGATCTCGACTATCCTTCTGGTAAGGTCGATCTCCCTGTCTGTCATAGCTGCATCTTTGGAAAGCAGGCTAGGATTCCTTTTAGATCAAACCATGGCCATGCAACAAAAGATCTGTTATCATATAGATATATGTGGACCTATGCAAACTCCTTCATTGCTAGATGCAAAGTATTTCATTACCTTTATTGACAAATTCTCCAGAAGAATAGTTGTTTATTTCATTAAACAGAAATCAGAGGCTTTCATCAAATTCAGACAATTCAAAGAGCATGCTGAGAATCAAACTGGTAAATGAATCAAAGAACTGAGGTCAAATAATGGGGGAGAGTACATCTCCAATGAATTCAAGGACTACTGTCTTAACAACGACATTGAGCAACAATAGATCACTTCCCATTTGCCTCAGTCAAATGGTCTTGCTGAGAGAAAGAACAGAACCTTAGTTGATTTGGCAAAGTGCATGTTATCATATGCGACACTTCCGAAGTGCTTATGGGCTGAAGCTGTTTCAACAACTACCTCTATTCAAAACAGATGTTCTACTAAAGGCCTCTCAAACAAAACACCATTCGAAGTTTAGAAATGTAGTTGATTCCAAATGGATTTTCAAAGTTAAGTACAATGTAGATGGAAGCATCAACAGAAGAAAGGCACGACTAGTAGCCAGAGGTTTTTCTCCGGTATACAACATCGATTACACGGAGACCTTCAGTCCAGTAGTCAAGCATTCTTCTATTCGACTTTTGCTATCATTTGTCGCTGCAGCAGATTTGAAAATACATCAAATGGATGTACAGACAACATTTCTCAATGGAGTTATCGAAGAAGACATTTACATGGTGCAATCCGAAGGTTATATTATCGAGGGTAAGCACAATCATGTTTGTAAACTCCATAAGGCACTTTATGGCTTGAAGCAATATGCTCGAGCATGGTTTCAAAGGACCAATACTTTTCTTATTGATCACGTCTATACACCTAGCTCTTTAGATTCAAACATTTACTTCAAAGTAGTGCATCAATCTTTTATCATTCTCACTTTGTACATGGATGATACATTGTTTTTTAGCAACAGTACCGATCTGATAAAAGAAGCCAAGACAATGGTATCTTCCGAATTCGACATGACTAATTTGGGCGAAGCTCATTTATGCCTTGGTACACAAATCCACAGAGACAAAAAGCTGAAGTTGTTCTACATTACAGAACAGATGTACATCTACAACATGTTAGTCAGATATAATCTAATGAATTGCAAGTTAGCTCTCTCATCAATGGAACCAGGACTCAAATTGTCAAAGGACCAATGTCCCCAAATAGTTTATGAGAAGCAGCAGATGCGTGAGTATCCTTACCATTTTATTATAGGATCTCTTATGTATGCCATGACTTGTACCAGGCTAAACATAACTTTTGTAATCAACTCTCTCAGTCAGTTTATGACTAATCCTAGTATAACACATTGGAAGGCTCTTATCAGAGTCATGAGATATCTTCGAGCTTCTATGGACTTTTGCATTTGTTATGGAGCAGTCGACAATGACAAACTTAATTTTCTCAGTGGTAACACAAATGCAAGTTGGGCAAGAGATGTAGACACTCATATATCTACTTCTGGAGTTACATTCTTCCTCAACAATGGTCTAGTTTTCTAGAACAGTCGTAAGCAATCTTCGATAGCTCTATCTTCCACTGAATCAGAGTATATTGTAGCCTCTCAAGCTACAAAGGAAGCAATTTGGTTGAGATTCCATCAAAATTTGACATGTCAAACTCCGACATATCTAGGTTTCTGACTCTCGGCGTACTACCATATTGAAATTTAAAATGTGACGTTGGAATTCGACACATGAAATTTTTTTGACACCCATGTAGAAGCTGACGTGGACATTCAAAAACGACATTCACATGTAATAACAAAAGATTAGGTGTTGAAATTCGACAGATTTTCACCAGCATCGCAATCTGACACCACTTGCAATTTTTTGACGGACAGAGAGCATTTCAAAATTTGTCGAAAACCATTTGACATCTATTCGACAATTTTTTTTGAATTTTATATTTTGACGAAATCTGATGGATTTTTACCAGTGTCGAATTTCAACATTTCTTGTAGTTTTTCGACGAACAGAGAGCATTTCAAAACTTGTCGGAAAGCATCAACAAATATTTTTGGGTTTTTTGGGTCGACAAATATTGATGTATTTATATGAAATGGATTTCGACGTCCCAAAATACAATAATATTATATATGTATATATGTATGTATATATTTGTGTGTGTGTGTGTGTATATATATATATATATATATATATATATATATATATATATATATTAGAGAGAGAATGTAAGGGTGCTGTTAACCCACCCTACTCTCCCTATGTCACACGTAGACTCTACCTTTGCCTATTCATACATACAATACATATGCACACACATACAAGTCTTTTTTTTACTACACACACATACACATAAACAAACATACACATACACAAGCACAAACATATACACTACACATACACACATGTACAGATACACATATACATATAGATACACATACATACACATATACATATAGATATGCACACATACACACACATATACATGCACACATACACACACATGTACATACACATACATATACATATACATATACATATACACATACACATACACATATACACATACACACATACATGTACACATACACATATACATGTACACATACACATGAACACATACAAGTATACATAACATATACATACATATATACATACAAATATGCATGTACACACATACACATACATATGCATACATACATACATGTACACAAACATACAATACACATACACACATACACATGCACATACATATACACACATACACGTTAGCAACTGTGCTAACAACAAGAAAATAAAAAATAATAAAACTCCGTGGCATGTGTTTTGTAAGACCACGTATGAGTATCTGTCAATAAACTTCAAGCCATGGCATGTGTTTTGTAAGTCCATGAGTAGAAGGTTAAATAATAATAAAATAGCTTAAACTTAGATTTAGAACTTAGACTTCGGAAACTTAAGATTAGAAATATTTTATCTTAAGTTGTCCTAAGTTATCTAAATCCTAAGTTAGAAGTTCTAGAAAGGCTAGGAACATATTAGTCCCATAAGTTAGTAGACACTTATGGAAGACCCTCCTTGCCATAAAAGGAGAGGTATTTGCATTGTAAATAACACTTTTGAGATTAAGCTATCTTGCTCTCTATTTTGGAGAATTATCATTCTATTTCATTTGTGCTCCCTTTGGGAAGGTGCATAGCTTGAGGGAAGGTTCTTGGGCCTCCTCTTGCCTCTTTTTCATCGGTTTTATTGTGGCATGTTCATTATTGCTTATTTGTTTAGTATTAGCCGCAATCTCATTCTATTATCCTTCGGGTGTTAATCTAGGATTAGTCTAGTCACCTTGCTAGTTGGGTAAGCCTTAGCAAGGATTTTTATTGTTGTTACTAATTAGCTTTATTTCCGTATCGGGCATTAGTTGGGTAAGCCTTAGTGCTCTCATTCCTCTCCATATTTCCGTTGAAGCTTATTGTAGAAACTTAAAAAGTGGACAAATCTCTACATCCCTATACTACACCCGTAAGTAGATCTAGCCACCGCATTCACTAGAAAAACTTTCAACATTGGCGCCATTGCCGCTTTTTAAGTATTTTTCTACCTAGCTTCTTCCCCTTTTTTTCTTTTATTTCTTGCTTCTGTGTTGTATGTTTGCTTGTGTGCTTATCTCTATCTACTGACAAACAGCACGCGTCGTCTCTCCAGGTCCTACACGAGTTGCGGAGCAACTTCTCAAACCGGGGGAAGCAACAAAAGAGTCAACTTGGGCATTTTCTTCAAAAGAAGTGACCCAAGTGACCTTTTTCACAACCAAACAAGTATATCAGAATTCGCCAGTCTGTCTGCAGCCCTAACATACCTTGACCTTTCATTTTATCACCTCCACGAATTTTGACCACAGATTTTGAGAAAACAGCCTGTTATACTGTCAAAATCTCTTATTTCTCATCAAAATCTTTGTCCTAGAATTTGTCGACTTCACTAAGGCTAGATCTCATTAAGATCAGTCCTTCAGCAGCTCCGCGAATTCTATCTCACAGATTTTGCCCGTTTACTGACAGAACATCACATTTTTCTCTATATTCCCTATTTGCCAATCAAACCTCTCTGTTAGAATTCGTCATTAAGCCTAAGAATTCGTCCTCACAGAGCACGATTTCCTTTGTACTTTCCGCGAACTCTGAAACACCAAATTTTTTCCAGAAAATCTCAAAAAAATCACTATTCTGACATTCAGAAGACTTGTTCAGAATTCGCGAGTATTACAGTTAGATTTATCTGCCTCTCCACAATTTTTCAGCTCACGAATTCTATAACAATCAAAAAGATCAGTTTTTGTTCTAAACTATCCATTCTGCAAGCAAACTGCCCTTTTTGCATTATCCAAGAACCTCCTTTTATACAACCTTTTCCGTGTACACAATTTGATCCTATCTCACTCCAAATCTAACCCTAACTTTAACCACGACTCTAACTGTAACTTTACCCTGCATTCGAAATGCTAAGTCTAACCCTAACTCTAACTGTACTTGCATCCCAAAACCATAAACATCACTTTAAATCTACTACTACAACACTTTCAAATACACAATGTTCCGAGTGTTCCTCGCCACTCCATCCACATCCGTAAATCGATCATCCTTGTCAATAATCAGCACATGAAGACTTGCTATATTTCGCACTCTTAATAGTGCAACATACAGCTGCCCATGACTAAACATAGACCGAGGCAAATACAATCAATTGTGTCCATAGTTTGCCCACATGCTTTGTTTATTGTCATGGCAAATGTTGTTCTAATAGAAAACTAGACCCTTTGCAATTCAAACAACATGTTCAAATCACTTCGACACTATAGGGATACGTGGAATAAGGACTCTACTCCCTATATTCTTTCCGATCACTATCTCCGCCTCTATGACTTGTCTACACAATTTGAGGATGATCAATTTTGTGCTATTGCACAATCCCTTGTGCGATGCTATCGATCGTAACAACATCACAATCAACCCAATCTTCAGCACCAACTTATGTGGAGGACATCTACTCGGTTGTAGGCTGTTCAAAAACTCTATAGGGTGGACGTTAGATCCCTCACACTCAACAACACTATCAACACTATAAAATGTGCAAGTGTCATGGGGAAGCTGCTCAACAACCCTCGCATTGATCTCATCCACATCTTTGTTCAATGGAGTCCATATTGCATGACTCCTCAGAAACTCAACATCCTTAAAACGTCATGCAACATCAAGAAATGTGAATGAAATCAATTCGTCCACATCACGTGTCCTTAGGCACATGCCCTCTGGCAGGGAAATCATGTCCAAGTCGCGATGCATGCATGTGGGCTCGTGACCATCTCCAACATTCAACAAATAATCTACAAACCTCAACTATTCATCCTTATCGCCACCCTTCACACCCATGACATGCATGCTCTTTGTCAATTTGTGCACCTTCATTGGACGATTGAGGCAGTGGAAGCATTTGAAAAATTAAAAAAAGCCTTAGTTTCTACACCAATTCTACGAGCTCCAAACTAGACAATTGAATTCCATGTGCATACTGATGCATCAAAATATGCCATTGGCTCAGTTTTGATGCAACCAGGAGAATACAAAAAGGACTACTCGATCAAATTTGCTAGTCGACAACTTAATGATTCTAAAAAGAATCATTTCACTATGGAACAAGAACCATTGGCTATGGTATTTTCAGTAAAGAGGTTTCGACATCACTTAATGGCAACACATTCTGCTTTCTATATGGACCATCAATCGTGGCTTTACTTGGTAAATAAGACATGCAATATAGATGCATTGCAAGATGGCTATTATTGTTGACTAAATTTGACTTTCGAGTTGTAGTTTGAAAAGGTAAACAACATTATCTTGCAGACTGCCCTTACACTTTTCCATTTGAAAATTTTTTAAGCATGGAAAGAGCATATCTAGATTGACTTATGAAAGCATGATCTTTCCAAAAATCAATTTCTAGGCCTAAGATGTAGTGAAGAATTCCTAGATTCTGCATTTTGAATTCACTACCAAGTGCACATTTTGTTTTCTCAAGTAGCTCCAAATTATTTCCGCTTAAGATTATGTCATCTACATAAATAAGAAGAATAACTAAAGAGTTATTTACAATCTTAATGTACAATGAAGGATCATAATCACTAACATGAAATTCGAGTGATATGAGAAATGAGTTTAGCCTTGCATACAAAGGCTTTGGTGCTTGTTTAAGTCCATAAAGACTTTTAAACAAAAGACATACTTTTGCTTCTTCACCAACTTTCACAAATCTAGGTGGTTACTCCACGTATATCTCCTCCTCAAGATATCCATTGAGGAAAGCATTAGATACATCAAGTTGAAACATCCTCCAATTGTGATAACATGCAAGTGAAATGAGAATTCTTATAGTTACCACTTTTGCAACAGGTGAAAAAGTGTCTTCATAGTCAAGACCTTTGATTTGAGAATAAACTTTGGCACATAGTCTTGCTTTGAATTTGTTTATGGATCCATCATTTTTTTATTTGATCCTGAACACCCATTTGTATTCAATAACATGCATGTTGCTAGGTGGATTGACAAGCTCCCATGTATTGTTTGAAATCAAGGATTCATACTCAAGGGTCATTGCTTCAACCCTTTTCTTGGATTGAAGTGCCTCTTGGACATCTCTTGGATCTTCATGTGATATAAAGAATGCATGATAGGAAGTGCCATCCTCCACTTGCTTTCCTTTCTCCACATATGTGAGCCTACTTGGCTCGGATCTTTCTCTTGTGGATCTTCTAGGTGTAGGTGCTTGAAGTTGCTCCTCCTCAAGCCTCGACCCCAACATGTCTTGATTTACATTAAGATTGATAATGGTTGATCCTGCATGAGATTCCTTGATCTTTGCCTCATCCAAATTAAACCTTTGATCTTCATGAAATATCACATCTCTACTTACAACACTCTTGTTCATAGAGGGAACATAAACTATATATGCTTTCTTAGAAGATGCATATTCAATAAAAATTCCTTTAATAGCACTAGGATCATCCTTTTTCCTAGTCTCTAAAGGAACATGGAGATAACATAAACAACCAGAGATCCTAAGATGATCTACCTTAGGCTTTTCTTTGTACAACATTTCATATGGTGTTCTTCCTTCTATAGCAAGATTAGGAAGTCTATTACAAAGATAATTGGCACATGCAACTGCTTCTCCCCAAAACTCCTTTGATAGAGATGTTTCTAGCCTAATGGCTTTTCCACATTCACAAAAGTGTTCTATTTTTTCTTTCAGCAACTCCATTTTGTTGAGGACTATAAGAAAACACAAACTCTCTTTGTATTCTTTCTTGCTCACAATAGTCATTAAACTTATTAGAGGTATATTCACCTCCACTATCACACCTCAAAGATTTCAATTTGAAAGAAAATTGCTTTTCAACATATGCTTTGAATGTAAGGAAGACATCAAACGCCATGGCTTTAGAAGATAGAAGATAAATCCAAGAAAGTCTTGTGTAATCATCTATGAACTTTGCTCTTGGAAGAAGAGAAGTGAACATCTGAATGCACGAGCTCAAGTGGTTGATGAGTCTTGATGTTGGATCTTGGAAAAGGTCTTCTATGAGCTTTGGCCAATACACATGCTTCACAAGGTTGAAGCTCCTTTGTCATAGACTTTGGTAATCCAATTGCTTTTCCTTCCTTGACCATTGATTGCATGGCTTTGAAGTTGGGATGGCCCAATCTCTTATGCCATAAATCTTCTTGATGAACCTTGGTCTCATTAGCAACATCACACATGCTAGCATTCACTATAGGATCTAATTTGTAAAGCTTTCCAAATCTAGATTCTCTAGCTATCACCTCATTCTCCCTAGAGATTACACATTTTTCAATATGAAATCATCTGAACCACTATCAAACAAGACTCTAATGAGGTTCTTGGCTAGTTTAGGCACATAAAGTACATCACGCAAACACAAAGTCTTTGATGATGCTCCATTCAATAGAATACTCCCTATCCCTTCAATTCTATACTCAACATCATTTGCAGTATAGATTGCTCTTTTTGTACCTTCATAAGGCATGAGACTTGTGAAAGAATTCTTAGAACTAGACATATGTAACTAGCCCCACTATCTATCCACCATATTTCTTCACTTTTGAAATGAAAGGATGAAAAACTTGAAATCATTAAAAATATCCTCCCCGTCATTCTCATTGCCCTCACACTCTTTTTCATTAGTAAGGTTAGCTTGCTTAAACTGGTTCTTTTTCTTGAAACAATTTAATGCATAGTCGCCCTTCTTGCCACAAAAGAAGCATTTGATTATTGACATCTTCTTCTTGCCATTGGATGTTGTAGCTTGTGAGGATTAATCCTCATCACCTTCTTTGGCTTTTTCCTTGTCCTTCTTGAATTGTTATTGTTGTCTTTTGCCCCTTCCTCTTGACTTATCCTTGGTGAAGAGTGCTTTGTCATCTCCACCATCCTTGTTTCGTTTCATTTCATTTCGTTATAGAGCCTGATTGATCTTTTTGTGGATTCTTCTCATTTCGTTATAGAGCTTGATTGATCTTTTTCGCGAATTCTTCTCGAGCAAAAATTATTCATGATCAGAATAGTTTTGCAAATAATTTCGCGAATCATTCGAGAGACTCCCATTAGTTCGTCACCATAATTTTACTGGAATTTCAATTTTGCACTTTCCATCAATCCCAAGCCTCTTTGGTCGAGTTGCAAGAACTAATTTCTCTTAACACTTCATTAAACACATTCATTTTGATAAAATGAAGAGCAATTTTGGATCTCTCATTGAATGTTTGAGTTTCATTAGGAGCTTCAGATTCTACTTCAATTCCTAACACAATTTCCATTACATATTGAAGAACCAATAATGATTCCATTCTTATCTTCCAAATAGCATAGTTGGAAGATGTTAACCTCTCACCATGTTTCAAGAGATATGAACCCATGGATGTCATGTTCTGTTTGAGAAATTTTCTAGTAATGAAAACAAAGTGGAATTGAATGTGTTGCGTCTCTCTCAACCTAGGATCTAACTTGAAATGTTGATCCAACCTATATAATTCTTGCAACAAAATATGTGAGACCTTGCTCACAACAGAGAATCAATCAACATGAATTTAGATCTTGCCTCTATCTAGTGATGAAGCACTCACAAGTTTGATGTCAACTTCTTCCACAAGTTTCAAAGAATTGAAAACACTCTAGAATCTCACATGCAACTCAAACACAACTCACTTGTGTGAAATGATGTGGCTATGACCTCAAGAAACATGTCTAAACAATTCTATCTTTGATTGACAACACAAAATGAGAATTTTGATGACATTGAATAGATGTGTGCTCCCTTTGGCATATCCCTCAAGATGGGGTGCACTCTGTAAGAATCACCTTATGAAGATCTGACTAGATCCTATTGCAAAACAACCAAAAGAACACATGTGGAGCAAAACCGCCCATCCAATCCTAGATCCCTCCTAGAGTTTCCTCCTGGACCTAGCCCCCAAGCCATGGTGAATGAATGAAAGAGAGAAGAGGAATGTTGGCTCAAGAAACTGAATTTCCAATAGGGAGATGGGCGAGTTTCCATGGTAAGTATTCTCTCTTCAAAGAGATAATATTTCCCTTAGGATCCCCATGCAGCCTATATTAGCAATTATCCTCTTATTCTTGCATTATAGCAGTTAGACACCATGCAACTACTCCTATGTCCAATTATAGGTCCAGGCCCTCATATGACTATTAATTACTTTACAGGCCAAGCCCTGAATGATGAGGCATAACCAATAACCATATGCACCTAGAGTGACATACTATTTACTTTGAATCTCACATACTGGGCATGGACGTAACATTCTTCCCCCTTAAACCAGTTCTGTCCTCATGGGGATCTGAGTGAATCCTTGTGCTACCAGTCTTGTCTTCCTTTGATCAATTGTTCCATTGGCATTGTACTTGATCTTAAAGATCCATTTGCAATCGATGATATTACAGTCAGTAGGAGCTTCGACTAATGACCACGTCTGGTTCTTGATCAGAGAGGAATACTCTCTGTCCATGGCTTCTCTCCAGAGATCAGAGTCTGGTTGTCTAAGTGCCTCTTTGACTGTTGTCGGTTCCTATATCAAGAGATATGCAGTCTCAAGAGTATACCTTGTGGGATGTGTGCACACTCGGCTTGATCTTTTGGGAGGAACTAACTGATGAACCACTCTTGGGACTTGTTGTTGGGTAGCAGCAATATCTTTGTCTGACTCGCCATCAAATAGTGGATCGATGATGGACACGCTTGAGCTTGAAGCTTGGATTGTCGTGTCAATGGCAGGCATTAGAGGTTCTCCTGGAACAATGCCTTTGCCTTTGATGTCGTTGAACTGATCCTCGATAAAGACTGTATCTCGGATGAACAAGGTCTACTCAATATCAAGGTCATATAGCTTGTAAGTGTTATACGTAGGTGATGCATCCGACCACTCGTAGGTTCTTCACAGAAGGATTAGAGCCTGTCCACACCTCATGGGGTGTTTTTCTTGAGCGGGCCTTGGTTGAACATCTATTCTGAACATAAGCTGCAGTGGAGACAGCTTTGGCCCAGAAGCTCTTGGGCAGTGATGCATGCGTCAGCATACATTTAGCTGATTCAACCAGAGTATGGTTCTTCCTCTCGGCTAAGCCATTTGACTGAGGACTATAAGTAGTGATGAATTGCTACTCAATGCCTTGGCTCTGGCAGTACTCCTTAAATTCAGTAGAAATGTACTCTCTCCCATTGTCGGATCTCAGGGCCTTGATCGTCCTTCCGGTCTCTTTTTCTACACGCTCCTTGAAGATTCTGAAGCAATTGAAATCTTCTGATTTTTTCTTGATAAAATACACCATAGTCCTTTTGGAGAATTCATCAGTAAATATTATGAAGTACTTTGCATCCTTCAGAGAAGGATTCTTCATCAGGCCACAAATGTCTGTATGCACAACGTCTAACAATCCTCTAACAGTATGCTGATGGCTTGATCTAAATGGTTTCCTAGTCTATTTACCAACTAAACAATCTTGACAAATAGGTAACTCTACTTTATTATCAGGATAGTCTAGATCAAGAACAATAGAATGTTAAGACATTTGTTGTGCATGCTTCAAGTGACCAAATCTATAATGCCAAAGTAAACTTTTATTTGCTTGAATAGAAGTACTGAGCACCTGACTAGAGGCAGAGAAAAAATGACTTAATCTATACAAGTATCCATGTCTCTTTCAGAGCGCTAGGATCTTGCCTGTCCTATCAACTACCTTGCATTGATCACATTCAAATTCTACTTTATGTCCTAGATCTGTGATTCAACTTACAAAGAGCAGATTTGTAGATAGATTGGGTACATATAGGACTTTAGAAAGTAGCTTAGATTGATCATTTGCAAAGCTTAATCTTACAATACCTTCACCTTTAATAGCTTGTGTGCTATTATCGCCAAGGTGAACATATTTGCTGGTACTATAGGGTGTATAGGACTCAAAACAGCCAATGAGACTGGCCATATGCTGAGTGGCATCAAAATCCAAGAACCAAGAACTGTCGTTGGATGTTCCTTGATGGCTGGTCATGAAAGCATCATGATTCGTTTCTTGAATGGACTGTGGAGATTCTGTAGCTGCATTGGCCACTTGATTTGACTGTCCCTTGCTGTTGTCCTTTGCTTGTAGTATTCGGCAGTCTTGAATCTCATGATTGTTTCTCTTGTAGCATCTGTAGAACAGCTTCTTCTTAGTTTGCAGATTTGACTATTCTTTGTGCTGTGTTGGTTTTTAAATTTGCTTTGATTGCTTCGGGTCTTTTTTATTCTTTAGCTTAGTCGTGCTTTTGTTGGTGTATACGGCATGAGAATCAGCTGAGAAACTAGAGGCTTCATTCCTCCGCGTGTCTTCCTGCAACAACATTGCAATGACTCTTGAAAGAGTCAGCTCTGGATGCGTCGTGATGATCATTACCCAGCTTTCGTATGAGCTTGGCAAGCTTGTAAGCAGTTGCATTACTGTGTCTTGATCATCTATGACAGATCCGACAGCGGCTATTTACTTCAGTAGGTTCTTGAATTGGTTGATGTGATTCTGCAGGGAATCACCATTTACCATCTTGAGGGAGTAAATTTTTTTCCTAAGATGTAGCTTAGAAGCTATATCTCGCACTTCATATAATGTGCTCAAGATGTCCCAGATTTCTTTGGATGTCTGAGCTTCGGACACATGGCCAATCTGAGTATCTGAAATATTGAGGATGATCAGTGCAAATGCTTTGCCATCCTTCAGCTTTCATCTGCAGATTGTTGTATTGTCAGCTTCGGGTTTCTCCTCTGCACCTGTAACAACGTCATACAACTCTTTAGCCATTAGCATGGTTCTCATCTTAAAATTTTCACAGATGGTAATTAGCTCCATCAAGCTTGTCCATGATAGGACTGGCTTTCCCTTGGAAATCCATGTGGAAGATTAGTCTAGGTGATAGGAGTAACTATCAGTGACTTAAGTATGAAAATCTGGTGCTAAATTATAGAACAAGAAGACAATTACTCTATCGGCTAGTAGAGTCTTGTTACTGTGGAAGCTTATCAGGCTATAGAAATAGCTTTGAAACATAATCGCTTAAAGAATCAGATAGGTTCTGATATCTTAGGCTTTGATACCATGTTGGAGAATATGTTAGAGCGATCCCTTCAATTCTCTCGGTGCGTGCACTACTGGTGACCTAGTAGGCAATCAAAAGAATATGATAATTTTAAAACCTTTAATGTGCGGTGGTAGCGGAAGTGAAGAGCAGACAACTAGACAAAGCAATTAGATAGCCAGACATATCGTAGAAAAAAATTACAATATTGACACAAATCTGAACACAGAACCAAATAGAGCTATAATCAGATTAAGTATAATGAAATATACAATAATGCAGGTGAGCACAAAACAATAGCGGACGTAGTTGCGTGCTTCACAAGCTAATCACAATCTTTAAAGGTGATGAACCTACTACTGACAATCAATCTGAAAAGAAAAAATCAATGCGTGAAGGCATCCACAATGTCTGTCTTTGAAATTACAGATCATGTTCCATTCTATCTTCTGTTCTACTTGTTACATTTGAATATTGAGATGGTATTCAATATATACATAATTTTTACAGGTGTGCAGATGAAGAAGGTACAAAAGTGGTTGTGCTATCTGTGGGAGATCATGGGTAGCTACTGCTATTGTCAAATCTGTTCGCACAGTGCATGGAACGAGTGTGAGGAGGCTGCGGTGTCGGGGTTTCGCTAAAATTCATGCTGATGAAAATGGAAAAAACTCGACACTCTGTCCAATGCCTTAAAAAAATCATTTGTAAGGTACCTTTGCGTTTTCTATAAGGGCACTGTCGGCATTTATAAGGCACCTTTGGCATTTGTAGGATAGTGTCGCATTTTTTGCCTGTCATAAAATGCGTGTAAAAATGCAGTGTCGCATTTTTCGTATTTTTCACCTGTTATAAAATGCATGTAAAAATGCAGTGTCGCATTTTTTGCCTATTCAAATTTACTTGTATTTATGCAGATTGCACAACTGTCGCTTTTTCGGAAGTGTCGCAAAACACTTAGTTGCTCAAGATGGCCCTAAGATGAAAAAGCGACAGTGTCAGGTTTTTCGCTTGTGGAATTGGATACTCATTACGGACTTTTTTGAATATTTGATATCTTATATGTTGTCTCCTGAGAACTTTTTAATTGAAATTATGGAATTTATTTTTAAAAGAGGGAGAACAAAATATAGGAATAAGGTTATCAATGAATCAGCCAATTGCATAGATTTTAAAAAAAAATCATGTATGTGTGCAAAGGTAGAACTGTTCAATTGAAATAGAGGAACTCTCTAAGTGATTATTTTGAATAATCTGAAACTACAGGAGTTTGGGGGATATTGAGACGTGAGATATTCATGAATATGAGAAGTAGTGGTAAAGATTGAATTAAGGTTAATTGATTGTTACCAAGTACCATTTTGTTATGAATTAGATCAGTGGAATGAAGCTTTAATCTTAACTTTATGTCCAAAGATGTTTGTATAAGTTAGTCTAATCTTGGTTTGTACACTAAGATCTGTTGTAGAATGATTGGTAGAAGGAATTTTGTTAATAAAATTTAGTTGGTTGGAAAACTTGTGATGTAGAATTATTCACTTCAAAGATTTCCCATATATGTTATTTACTCTTGAGAAATAGAATTGGTTTGTAGCTGAGTTGCAAGATTCTCAGTGAGTTTATGTGAGTAACATATGCGAATTATGGATATCTGCCAATTGATAGTCTATGTTTATGTATAGGAACATAGTTGGATATGTTGCTTACTTACGTCTAAATCTTGTGGATCTATTATGTGTTTCCTAAGTGCTGAGTTTATATCGTATACTAAAACTGGTCAGAGTGCATACACATATGAACAAGTAATGTGTGGAACAGTTACTTGCAAGTTAATGGTTCTTTCTGTAGAAAGGATGATTCATTAACTTAATGATGGTTTGGAAGAGGATTTAAATGTGGTGTTATACTAGTCTGCACTTAGACATTTAAGATTTTTGAATCACTTACAATTGACTTGAGTAATTGGACTACTCCTGATTTGAAGTTAATTGGTTGAATAAGTAGTGTGAAGAGAATTCACCGAGAACTATTTATTTGGATCTATATTGCTTATAAGACACGTGATTTGTGAGTCATCAAGATTCATTTATGAGAATTGATAAAATTCCAGCAAGATCACACATGTGGGGAATGATCCTCAAGTGTAAATGATCTTGTTAAGGTTTGTGTTTAGCACATAAATTGATTCTAGATTGAATGCCAAGATCTGGTACAAGATTTTATGGCTAAATTACAATCTAGCATGCTAAGAATCAAAGAATGATTTCTTTGAAAAACAAGAGAGAAGAAGTACAAGAATTTAATGCATTAGCATAAGCCTGTACTCGAGTTAGAGAGAGAAAGAGAGAGCAAAATTCAAGCAAACAATAGTGTAGATCCAAAATGACATGGACACCTCCCAATCAAGGATCCACTAGTGAGAGCCCAATAGGTATACTTATACCCTCCAAGGCTCATGCACCACTAGTAGTGCATTGTGACACCTCACTGGACACCTCTGCAGCCTATCTGGGCCACATCATCCAATTTTCCAATGACTCATTGATAGACCCATATAAATCCACCATCAAGCGTTTTAGTCTTACAACCATTAATTATGACCTTGTACACGTAAGGGCCCCAATTCTCCTATATTCACAATTAACTTACGGGTTGTTGGTCTACCGGTCCCTAGCATGGACATGCTACCCAAGACCAGGCATAGGCATGACATTATTCCCTCCTTATTCAAGTTCTGTCCTTAGAACTTAAAACTGGGAAAGAACATCCTTAAGCTTCCCTCCCGTATCGTCCGTACATCTCATCCATTGAACCAAATGCTCGGTAACTATATGATTACTCAATCGTTTAGTTCTTTCATCCAAGATCTTTTTGGGTTCAAGACGAGATACAACTGATGATTCATCCAACAGGTCCAATTGATCTCCAGATCCAAGATGAGTCATCTTATGTGAAATACCGGATGCACTTGAGATCCTTCTGGGAGATCCAATTGGTAAGCTAAGGAGCCGATCTTTTTCAAGATCTTATATGGTCCTTTATATCTAGGGGACGATTTATAATGCTTTACACTCGAATCCTTCGAGATTCTCAAATATACCCAATCCTCCACCTGGAAGTCTCTCGGTGATTTTTTCATATTTGCATAATGCCAGTGCCTATCCTGGGCACACTGGACATTTTCACTTGCAATCCATAGCATTTCCTGCATATCATGTAGGAAATACGCTACCTTCTGAAACTTGATCTTTCGAGTCTCTACCGCAATGGGTAACCTAGGCTCAAATCCGTATATAAGCATAAACGGGTTGTAACCAGTAGCCAAATGCTTATAATAACTCAATCTCCATCAAGGATAATTTTCTCTCTGAGGAGATTGCAATCAAAATACAAATACCTATCTTATCCCATCTTCTGATCATGCGGGTAATTCTTCTTCTAAACGATCAAGTATAACAAGAATCTAAACTATGATTCGTCAATCATAATTCATCATATTCTTGTCCTATACTCAATAAAAAAACATAACTACCAATGATCAGTAGAATTTTAATCTCAGAGTCATCTCTAGTCTAGCAATACGGCCGACCAGTGACCAACGCACTAATCGCGAATGTAAGGTAATCTGTAAAGCCAAAACAAATACTCTAATTACTTGGTCTTTACCCAAATAAACATGGTTGATTTGGTAAGATGGCCACATTATTAAAATTCCACTATCTTGTTTATTCTTCTAAAGTAATTTACCATGAACACAATCCTCTCCTTTGGATTAGTTATTCCCTAGAATCTGAGTTATGATTCACCAATCCCAACTCTCCAGATCCCTGAGACCATACCATATCATAAGAATGTATTACAATTCTTAAAAGACACATGAGTTGTTCTTGAAAGTCCTTTCCATCTGAAAAGTTCCAGACTTTTCCAACTCACACTCAATGTTTATATAAGGATTGTAAACAAAAACGCCCTTACTTTAGACATGGCACAAATTGTCATTCCAAAGTAAGAGTCCCAATCTAGAATATGTCTAGATCTTTCTCTTAAGTTCTAATCTAGAATAACTTAAGATTTGTCAAAACTTCATCACGTGAAGCTCTAACTTTTGGGAACCAACAACTATCCAACTCTCCTGAGTCTTCCGGGATAGCATTCTATCTTTTCCGAACAAGAGATGATAAGTCCCAAAAGTTCTTGTGTATTCTATGCACAACCATCTACGAATCCAAAATGACTCATAGACATTGTGACTTATAAGCAATACATCACCACAACAATATCCATAAGTAAGATTATATTGTTGATTTTCCACAACTAGCTCAGAAATACGCTTTTGACTCGGTTAGCTGTATCAAATTTAAAAAATATTTAAATGTCAAGGTGTGGTACCAAAACACCACATTTAATTGGATTCTAAATCAATTTTAGGTCAATAAGCAATTCTTAATGAGAAATTACTATAACCTAGCGAGAAATTGTCTCTACGCAATTCTCATCAATATGCCTATGTACGAACAACTAGTTTATGCATGAAAATAACTTAGTTCAAGGAATAATTTGTAGATCCACAAGATTAAAAGTTTGTACAAAAGGTTTTATGATCACACAAAGATTCAATACATAGCATATCTCTACAGATACACAACACTTTCTTAACTAAGAATCTTGTAACTTGGTTATCCCCTAAGAGAGAATATTTCTCAAAGAGTGCTATTTCACATCCAAAATCTCAACCGCAGATTAATTGAAAAAAATGTATTGTTCCTCTTTGATAACTCTCTTTTCATCTTACTTCTCCCCCTCTTTTTAACAAGGGATGCAAGTCAATCAAGATTTGCCTTAAAAGAAGTTTCAAAGAAGAGATCTAAAAAGAAATTTAAAGTAACCTGTAAATCAGAAAAAGGACTTTTTAAAGATTTAATTAAGGAAAACGATTTAAAAAATGCTACCATTAACCATTTCTGTGACATTGTCCAAGGTCAACGGGTAATAAAATTACCTTTCAAGGAATCACAAGAAAACAGGTTAATTGATGTTCAAGAAATTCACCAATATATCTTTTATAAAGAAATAGCTTACCGGGTTTCCGGTTTTGTAAATTTGAGATATCCTAAAAAGGGGTCATGACCAATATCTCATATTTTCGGCAAAACACCCATTTTATGACCGACAATATTTGGCATCATTAAGATTTATGGCCATCAACTGATCTAGTTAGTTTCAGATCTTCATTTTGGAATCGCCTACGTCCCATACCATTGGTTCTTCCTCTATGAAGGCCCTCCACTTTATGATCAAAGTGTCAGAAAAATAATACAAGTATATGAAGTTCCCAGAAATTTATTAGAAAATTCCAACTTCAATTAGAACAGTCTTTTGCCTCTTTTCATAATCTCATGCCAATCACAAACAACACAAGGGAAACAGATGGTGGACAAACCAACCCAACCAAACCTAGATCTAGCTCCCAAGCTATGGATCAATCACACAGAGAGGAATGAGGCATCACACCAGCAGCATACGGCTACTAATCTCACAATCAAGAATCCACTAGTGAGAGCCCAATAGGTATACTTATACCCTCCAAGGCTCATGCACCACTAGTAGTGCATTGTGACACCTCACTAGACACCTTTGCAGCCTATCTGGGCCACATTATCCAGTTTCCCAATGACTCACTGATAGACCTATATAAATCCACCATAAAGTGTTTTAGGCCTACAACCATTAATTATGACCATGTACACATAAGGGCCCCAATTCCCCTATATTCACAATTAACTTATGGGTTGTTGGTCTACCGATCCCTAGTGTGGACACGTTACCCGAGACCAAACATAGGCATGACAGCTTTGATCCTATTCTTTCAATGGTGTCCACAAAGTTCAAAATCAATTGCCGATAGCCAGGCTCTATTACTATGCCAGCCATGATGGGTGGATCATGAGAAAAAGATTCATTTCTTGGACAACATGGAATATTGATTTCAATAAGGAGCATCTCGAATTCATGCAAAAGATTCAATATCATTTTATAAAGGTCCGTCATGAACCAAATCCCAAAGTAATAAATCTCGCGAGGTGCCGTAGGACTGCCACCAATTTTGGTGGGGATACTGTTGAAGGGTTTGCGTATGTCAAGGCAACCCTAATCATAGTTAATAAGTGAGAGGGATTTGGCACCCTATGTGTGTAAGTCCAACCTGATGATCACATAGTTATTTGATTAGTTAGAAGCTAATAAAAGAACTTTAGGCCTTTTTATAGGAATTTTAATGTCTCAAGGCCTAATAGTCAAGTTAGAGAATAAAAAGGGCTCCCCCCAAAATTCAAATTTCAAATAATAAGGGAGGTGGAGATTGGTAAGCTTGATCTTGGTGATTAGGGTTAATGGATCGTAGTGTTAGATGTTGAATCATAAGCATGTGTATGAATCTGAACTATGCTATCGAACTTCTGCATGATATGTTAAAATCCTCTTCTTTTCTTGATGTTATGCAAGTGCTTAGATCTATGGTTGAAGGTGAATAGGAAAACCCCCTAGACTTAGGAACTCAACCTATTTGGTCTCATATCATATGGAATAAATTAAGTCTAAATATGTTTGGAGTAAGCTTTCTTGAGATCACACAATCGGCAAAACACATTGAAAACATTGCATAATTTTTAGAAAAGTTGTTGGTCCAAATTGGGCACCAAATTTAGTACTACAACAATGTGGCTAATTTTTGTTGGTTGTAATGCTATAGGCGACATGAAAGTTCTTGGTAAGTTTACTGGTAGTGTACTTAATATGCACGTTACTATGTAAACACCCAAATTTTTAGCTTGTTAATGTAGTCATCAATTGGTAATATTTCTTATTTTTGAATTAAGAGTTGACTCCTTCAATTTGTCCATTTGTGTGCTCATATGTACATGTCTTCTATTTGAACCTTGGACAACTATATCAATGTAGACAGTTTATTGAATTAATGTTTTTAATTGTGTATCTCTAGTATATATTGCTATTGAAAAGTACTTTAACCTAGATCAAAGAAAATATTAAGGCATAGTTTGGATGAAAGAAAGAATTCTGAGAGCTCAATCGAATTCAGATACACACAAATTATATATGCGATGTATCAAAACTTAATTTGGTATACATTGTGAAAAAGGAAAACTAGAAACTTCACAAATAGAGAAGGCTAGATTTATGCATATGCCCATTTCCACAAATATTACTCATCAATCATATGTAACAGACAAGATCTATGACTTATGTATGTATCATTTGATTTTCAAATATTTTTTGTAAAAAGAGACCATACAACATGTGTTACTTGAGTTGATTGGTAGCATATGCTACATTCTTCTAGAAGAACTATCATTCTATATACAAGTGATATGAAATAGTAATATATAAACATAAAGGTTCATCCTTTCATAATTGTTTTTTTATTTTTGAAAAACATAAACCTTCATGTATTTGAAGTCAATTGTTCTTATGGTTCTTTTATTATGTGACATTGTTCATTTGTACAGATTCATGGGTTCAAGGAGGACATGAATTTTAATGAGCTTGTTGGTCAAAGATGCATTTTCAGAATTGAAGGTGTCATATCTATGAATAAGATTGAGTAAAATATGACTTAGAAGTAACATTTTCTATTCTAGTCGGTGGTTGCCAAGTCAATGAATTTAGTGAGTATAGTTTCTTAAAGTGATGAAAGGAGCTCAATAATAGGGAGCTAGATAAATGCGTAGATCATTTTTTGGAACTATTCCTTGTATCACCACGTACACCTTTTTTTGCTTCTTTGTAAAGAGAATTAAAAATATTATAATTACTAATGCTAAGTACCTAGCATCATTTATGCACATTATAGAACAAATTTAATAGCTCGCATCATAGAATTTTGACATCATTTTCACGTTCTGATACAAGCAAGAAGATGAGTCTGTACAGACTCCCATGTGACAAACTATGGATTGAAGATTCAGCAAAGAGAGTCATATCTTATTTTAAAAATTGCAATCTTGTAAATTTTAATTTGATGTGATATGTTATATTTTTACTTATCAATGGCAACCACACAATTTGTTACCATAAGAGAGACCAAGGGATTCGACATGTAGGCCAACCATGCCCGGTCAATTACATATAGAAAGGATTGCATGTTGTCAACCAATCTTTTGAGATATTATTGTATCTCTAATTGACATACTCCACAAAAGTTGTTCAAGGATAATGGTGGTTTGCTCTAAAACAATGTGACACAAAGAATAATGATCGTGTATGATTCTGATTGGATGATGAAGATTGATTCTTTCTTTTAATCTTGGAGTAAATAATAAACATTGAAGGCATGTAGTTGAGATTAATTACTTTCACATAATGTTTTAGATATTTATGTGGCTTCTATCACCTCCTATGAGGCATGAATCAACACACACACACACACACACACACACACATTGAAACTCTAGCTACTTTGCACAATATGTACTTTGTAGACCCCAATTATGGTAGTAGGCAAAGAAAGAGCACAAGACTATATATGTTAATGGTACAACAACCAAGATGACATCCTCCTTGGGTGCAAGTTTCATTTTTATCGATCTCAAAGGACACCAAGATGACATCCTTCTTGTGTGCAATTTCAATTTTATCTATCAAAGGACACAAACAAACATATTGGCACTATTGTGATTGATGCATGACAATTTCCTTTGAGCACTTAATGTTTGAAAAATGAATTACTTTGATGCACCCCAATTAGGATGAATGTTTCTCCATGTTCTAGGCTTTTGTCTATTGTCTAGATTTCTGAATGTATATTCTTTTGTTTAATGGTTGGTGTAAGGGACAAGTATATAGATATAATTTAAATAGGGAGGTAATTTCTTTCTCATCAAAAGACTACTTTGTACTACTATAATGGTTTTTGGACTTAGAGAAATTGCTTTATACAATCCATTATAATCCTAATGGAAAAAAAAAAAAACAACTCATTAAATATGGTTGAGGCCAAAGTTGACCATCTACTATTCTTAAATTGATGTAGTCTACATAAAGCAAAATACAAAATCACATAAGCTAAATAGAGTTGAGACTAAAAAGAGAACATAGAGTGGATTGGCACACCATGCAAGTAGGAAATAATAGGCTGTCACTAAATCATATATATGTATGAAGTTTGTAAGCATGCCTAATACTTGGAATGATTTATATAGATGACGTTTTAACCATAAAGATCAAGCTATTATGTGCTTTTCATATAGACCATGAAAGTCCTTCCCTACAAAAATATCAAAGAAGAGGTGGCTTATTTTCATTACTATAATAATTAGCAAGTAGAATGTAAAATTGGAATAAAATGAGAGAAATTTAAATTTTACCTAGTTCTATGACAAATTAAAAGAACAAGAAAAAAGTTTCTAGTTTTGGATAAGCAAGCTAGACAAGATTGGTCGAGGAGGAAGGATCACTTGGATTTAAGGGGCATGAATTGAAAGAACAAAAAATTGAATTGGAAAAATAAGTGAATCTTCTTTTCACATGGCAAGGATATCAAATTTATGAAAATGTTCATTGTCAAAACTAATAACAATAATGTTAGCATACCATTGATGATGAACACTTGATAACCACCCATTCATAGAGATATTATCATCTCATCCCCATGCTTTGGAGCTATGGACACCAAATGAAACACACATAGTTCTAATTATGGTGCCCCCTAACAATGAGACCAACCTTTAACCATCACATACCGACATTTTGAGAATAGAGTAGAAAATATTCAGGCATGAGCACAATATTGAACCATCCAGCCTTTGCTAGAATGAATTGCACATGCTAAGGAGATTCATTTCTACATACAAAGTATGGGTGGGGTCACCTCCACTACCTTGAGGCTTGGACCATTGACACTTGTGTGTATTGACACAAATCATCAAACAAGAGTCACCTCATGCCAATAAGACCTATGTGGAGAAATAATTATCAAAGTTTATTTCTTTGTGAAGAATTCATCTCTTGTGTTTCTATGTCCATCTCATGTGTTTTTATCTTAATATCTTGGTTTTCTATGTGTAGAATGTTGATTTTCTTGTAGATCTTGATTCTACACGTGTGAAGTACATTATTGTACTTTTGTTGTATGGACAGAGATAGTACTAAGTCATATCCAAGTTTTTATGATCAAATCTTTGTGCATGTCTAAGTTCTAGCATACATAAATTAGGGATTTCTATCTTCTAGCTATTTCTAGATGTGCAACCAAATTTGGACCAAGATCTTGTTGATCCACTAATGTGTTTTGGCTCTGTATTTTTTCACATGGTATTTGGAGGTGTTTCTAGCTCAAATCTTGTAGTTTCAAGTATAGAGTTTGGATCTTTGTGATCTTAAAATCATTTTAGATCAAAAGACTTGTAGATGGCTGATTTTTTAAACCACTTACTGGAATGTGTGGACAAAAATTGCTTGTGATTGTGGATGGTACATTCTATCAGATGAGATATCTAGATTCTAGCTTTTGCATGTAGATTTTGCTTGATTCAATATTTTGCAATTCTGATGAAACCCTAAATTTGGTAGGATCTCTTGATTTTAAGTTGATAAACTTTTCAAGGGTGTGTTTCAATCTTTTTTTTTTAGCAAAATTTCATTATATTGTGTTTAGATCTATTGTGATCAAGAAATCAAGATTCTATGTGCTAGGATTTGCTAGAAGGAGAAAAAGGAGAGGCTAGATTGTTTCCATATCTTTGTGATTTCTTCTTGAGTTTCATTTGTTGATTTTCAAGGGAGTGATTAGTGCATTGGGTTCAAAGAGAAGATCAGATCATTGCAACATGGCAACCTCAAGTGGCTTCATGTTGGAAGGCAATGCAAGGCTTACCTCAACAAATTATTTTACTTGGAAGGTGAGGATGGAATCTTTGCTTAAGATGAATGATTTGATGGATATTGTTGAAGGTGTGGAGGAGAGACCCTTGGAACCACAAGATCAAGTGAGGTATGACAAGAGAGCAAAGAAATCTTTACATGTGATGAAGATGAATGTGACTAATGAACTTCTCAAAGAAGTTGGTAAGTGCACAACATCAATTGAGGCTTGAGAATCTTTGAAGAAGGTTTATGAGTCCAAACATCTAGGGTCCTAACCCTAGGTAGGCAAATTTTGTGAAAAATTGTCAAAACTCTATCTTGGTAATTTTATGTTTTATGTTTGTGAGTACATTTCACATGTGTGGAGCATGTTTCCACATGTGTAAAATAGTTAGAATTAGTTTATAATGTTGACTTTAGGGGTATCATAAAGATTGCTAGTCAAGCATCTTGGTGTCACTAGGTGATAGGGCCAATTTTGGCTTTAGAGGTCAAATGGTCAAGTACACATGTTTTGTCATGATTAGCCAAAATTCAATTGTGATGTAACTCAAGCTAGTTAGTTTGCTTACACATGTCAATTTTAGGTTTGATGAGTGATGCACCCTATGTGGTGGCAAAAGTCAAAGGGTCCAATCATAAGAGAGAGATTGTTGGAAGGGTCCAATCAAAAGTGAGGGATGTTGCATCACACATCCAATAGGACTAGAGATGCTATGTTTAGAGGGTCCAATAGGATTGAAGAATGGCTCTCCACAAGTTTTATATGTACTTTAATTACCATTATTATTCTATGAGAGATCTATGAGTTTTTTGGAGTCAATTTGGAGATTTGCCAATTTTGCTTGTATTGTCTTCTCTCTCTAGATGAGCCCAAAAGTGGTATTTTTTCTCTCTTCCCAAGGAGAGGGACTTAGTTTATTTCATGAAGTCTTCCACATGTGTGAAACACCTTTTGGTAATGAATGAATGCATGTAGAATGGTCTTTTTGCCTTACATCTTGTCATTGATCTTGAATTTCAGTCAATAGGTGATCTAAAATACATGAGACAAGCTTAGGAGATCAATTTCACACATTAGGACATTCCCACATGTGTGAATTTTCACATGGTATTAGAGCCTACCTAAGATTTTGATGCATCTATCATCCATAGTTTCAAAAATTTCATGAATATCAAGATCTAGAGAGTGTTGATTGCATCTCCCATGCTATCTCAAGGAAATTTGGATCAAAAGGTTTCATTATCATAATGATTGAATAATTTCAGGTACTGTACGGAATTCAGTTTTCAGACACGTGTGAATTACATCCAGGTTCATTTGGAAAGTTGTCTTCCAAGTTAGATCCAAATTTGGTGCTAGATAGCTCGTTTGAAAGCTAGGCTATCTAGTTTTTGTAGCAATTTGTTTCAATCCATTTGGTAGAGCCAATCAAAAGTTATAAGCTTTTGAAGAGGGTTAGGTAGGGCACCTAGACCTGTGTGGACACTTTGGTTGATTCATATTTTGCTTGTTTGATCCAAAAATTCAAGTTTAGGCTTGCCAATCCCATCTATTTGAGATCTAGTCATCATTTTGAGGTCATAGCCACTTTCTTTCATACAATTGGGTTTTATTTGAGTGATTTGTGGATTCTTTGAGTATTTCACACGTGCCAAAGATATTTTGACCCAAACTTTGCCTATACTCCATCAATTGATGAGAGGTTGATCTAGTTTGAGAAGATTGGTAGAGCTAGTGAGATCCATCTCACATTTTGTTGCAAGATCTTGCATAGGAGTTGGTTTTACACCTTTCAAGGATCCTATAGTGAGAGAGAAGCAACGTCTATTGTCTCATTACAAGGAGTCTTGACTACTTTTGATGGCATCCATGGGTTCCTACCTATTGGAATCTATTGAAAGACTATCTACCTCCAACTATTCTATTTGGAAGGTTAGAATGGAGTCAATCTTGATACTCCAAGATGTGACAGACATTGTACTTGGGATTAAGGAGGAGCCTCAAATCCTTCAAGAAGTACAAAAGTACAATAAGAGAGCTAGGATGGCTCTTCATTATATCAAGATGAATGTCTCGAATGAGATTTTAGAGAGATTGGTGATTGCAACTTAGCCAAGCAAGCTTGGGATTCACTCAAAGCCATTTGTGAGGCCAAGAATACCTCTAGGCTCCTCACTCTAAGGAATCAAATATTCCAAAGCTATCAAAAGAGTGATGAGAGTGCAACCAATTATGTATTGAGAGTCAAAGACATCCAAAGAGAGCTTGCTTGTATTGGAGATCCTATCAAACAAAGTGAGCTAGTTCAAGTCATAATCAATGGCTTGAAACATGATTATGACAATCTTGTCCAATCCTATGCTATCAAGGAAGAGCTACCAAGCTTGGAGGCTTTGAAGGTGTTCTTATAGCTGAAGAGTCAAGGCATGAGAACAAGCTTTTGAGGATGGACAAATTATCCCTCAGTCATATTGGTGGTGATGGCAAAGCTTTATTTGCCAAGAATAGGCACAAAGAGAGGAGAAAGAAGCAACACCAACACTTCTCCAAGGACAAAGCAAAAGACCAAGATGAAGAGGAGGAGGATTCCACTCAAGATTCTACTTCAAGTATGAAGGAAAAGAATGTTAAGTGCTTCTTTTGTGGCAAGAAAGGCCACTATGACACCAATTGTTTCAAGAAGAAGAACCAATTCAAGCAAGCCAACATATCCAATGAGAAAGAAGACTTTATTGCAAGTGATTTCTCTTATGGCATCAAGCTTCTCCTCTTTTTTCTTCAAGAAGGATGACTCTTGGTATATTGATAGTGGAGCATCTTCACATATGTGTAGCTCCAAGGATTCCTTTTCATCTATGATGCCTTATGAAGGAATCAAGAAGACTATATATATTGCAAGTGATCAAGAGTGCAAAATTGAAGGAGTAGGGACTATTCCCTTGAAGTTTGCATCATCAAAAGTTCTATCTCTTCAGATGGTTCTTTTTTGTTCCCAAGCTTACAAAAAATCTTATAAGTGTTGGCCAATTACTTTACGGTGGCCTTGATGTCAATTTCCATATTGACAATTGTGTGATCAAGAAGGATGGTGAGATCCTTGCACATGGATCAAGAATTGAAGGCATCTACAAATTGGATCCAAGAGAAAGTTCAAATTCTCTTGATGTTGCTTATATGTCCAAGCTTTCAAAGGAGGATGATCACACAAGATGCACATATCTTCTTTCTTCAAGATTTATGGCGTCAATCACATATCTTCATGATTATTTCTTATTATTCAAAGCATATGTTGAGATGGAATTCTTATTGAAGATTATAGCTTTGAGGAGTGGTGGAGCTCTTGGAGGAAATACACCATATGAAGTATTATTCAAGAAGAAGCCTAAGGTTGATCACCTTAGTGTTTTTGGAAGTATTTTCTTTGCACATATTCCCTTGGAAACAAGGTGGAAATATGATCCAAGTTCATGGATCATGGTTGGATGCTTACCTACCCAGGAGGCCTATAAAGCCTTTACACTCTCTACCCCAAAGGTGATTGAGAAGATGTTATGCTTCATGAAGATCAACATTTAAGCTTTGAAGGGGCCAAGGCATCTCAAGATGCATCTCAAATCATATCTCTTGAAGACTATCAAGATGTGATGGCAAGGATTGAGGAGGAGCCTCCTCAACATATGTATTCAAGGAGATCTTCAAGAGGCAAAGTTGAGTTTTTATGACTCATATTTTATGGAAAAGAGAGGCAAGTTTCAGGTGGTATCCACTCCAACATTATCACTTATGCTTCTCTTCCATTATTTGATGCACCTATGCTCAAACCCCTAAAGATCTGAGAAAAAAACTCGATGAAAAAAGCAGAAAATCGATTTTCATTGGCTACTCCCCAAATCACAAGGCATACAAGCTCTACAACCTGATCACTCAGAAGACATTTGTGAGCAGAGATGTCATATTCATGGAAGACCAATTTTTTGATCACAAGGGAAAAGCTCCAGAAAAATCCGTCCCAAAGTTTGAACAGCCAAAATCCGAACAAGGGTCGAAAAATCAAAATTCGAACAAGCGTCGAGAAATTTAAAATCCGACTCTAGGTTCGAAAACCATAAACTCAATACTGACCCTAACAATGAGTGCGAACGTCAATAGAACAAGCAGCATCAGAGGGTTGAAATTCAATCCAGGAGATCAAATTGACCCAGACAGTCTCCATCCCGATTCATAGATGATCCGGCCAGCTACTTTGTGCAGGAACCAAACACAGTTCATGAGGCAATGACAACACCTGATGTTGACCAGTGGAAAGCTACCATGCATGCAAAATTTGATAAGAATGATGATGAGAAGAATAATGTGATATGCTTTGATACCACTGATGAGGATGACAAGGAGAATAATTTGCGAAACAATCGCGGTCACGAAAAACTTTCGCGAAGGCACATTAGTCATGACTCTCTTACAAGACCCGGATGGAGTTCAGATGCAACTGCTGGGCACTACCCGCTGAATCACTCCTACAATCCTCCAGAGTGTGGTTAGTCACTGCTGATCTACGTTCATAAAATTAATACAGCATTCGACCTAGTTTCAATCAAATTGTGAAATTCAAAATGAACAAGAAAACTCAGACATATGAAATAAATAACATAAGCATTCAACATCCAAGATCAGACACAACTAGAAAATAATCTATATTGATTTTTTTCTGATTTCTTCAGGGCACTACATGCGAATCCATGCAGTGCGTTGGCGTGAGAGAAACACGGTTCTCTCACGAGTATCAATCTCGCTTCACTAGCGGACAGTGGATCTTTCGGTCCTAGACAGAATTGTCTTCTCACACGCAGGCGGAGCTTCTGTTTGTGTTCATCTTGATTAACTACTAGCATCAGACTTCTTCACTGTTACACTCTGTGTATTGTGTTTTATCTATATGTCAAGTATCATCCAATAAGCATGGTCGCTCTATGTAAACCTAAGATTAGAGTGATTAAACATCTACAGCTAATCATGGAATTACAAGAGTGGCAGATTGGCCATGACCTAGGAAGTATCTACTGACGTTATGCCATCAGGTCAGATCTTTGTACTTCTGGATACTCGCATGATCTCTGGTGGTACTCCTTGGAGCGTGAGGGCAAAACGGGTTTCGCGACATTTTTTGTGTCGCGTCGTTGGTTTCGTTTTTGTCGTTGATTCCGTTTCCACCATTGGTTTCATTTTTCTCATATGCCTTGCTCTCGTACTGGACCGCAAAGGAATCTCATGCCAGACCACAAAAGATTCTTGTTCATGAATCTTTCGTGTTCGCGAATCGTTGGTCTTTGTCTCCTTTGACTTTCATGTTTGTGAAACTTTTCGTTCATCGTGTCTCCTGACTTTCATGTTCGCGAAACTTTTTGTCAGGTTGAGGGCTGAAAGCTAGCAAGGCTTTGTAGCTAGAAACATTTTGTTTCTTCAGCTCCCTCTCAAAGCATAATAGCTTTACGATCCCAAGACTGCTCCTTTGTCTGTCAAAGAGTTCTTTGTCCAGAGATTTGGTGAAGATGTCAGCAACCATGTCTTTCGTTCCGATGAACGTGATCTGCAGCATCTTCCTTTCAATTAGATCCCTGATCAAGTGGTACTTGATCGCAATGTGCTTCATTCTGGAATGAAACACGAGATCTTTTGTCACGTGTATCACAGAGGTGTTGTCCATCTGCAAGACCAATGGCTCGTTCCTTGTTTCGTCCAATTCGTCTAGGAACTGCCTTAGCCAAATTATTTCATTGGCCATCTTCGTTGCTGTTACATACTCTGCTTCACAAGATAACTGGACTACAATGGTCTGCTTCTTGCTGACCCAGAGAACTGCTGCTCCTGATGCAATGGTGCATCCTCTTGAGAGATGCCCAGATAGCATCGCTATAGGAAAGTATCCTGAGACCTGCACCATGACAATAACACAAGCCATAATCCCTCATTAATTGAAGATATTGCAAAATTCGTTTTGCAATCTTCCAATGTGTCGAGCTTGGATTCGTGTAGAATTGGCTCATCCTGAATACTGCATAAGCAACAATAGGACGTGTGTTGTCTGTAAGGTACATCAGTGAACCTATCGGCTTCCTGTAAGGTGTGAGTTGCATCTGTTCTCTTTCTTCCTCAGTCTTTGGACAGTCTTCATTCGTCAGAACCGTCCTTGCGAGCATTGGAGTGTTCGCTCCTTTGCAATTCAGCATCCCAAAGTCCTCTAGGATCTTCTGGGTGTATCTGCACTGGTGAAGGTATAACTTACCTCCCTCATAGTCCCTTTCAATTTGTAAGCCTGGGTAACACCTGGCTTCTCCCAGATCCACTATCTCAAAATGTTTCGAGATGTTTGTCTTTACTTCAGTAATTAGCTATTCACTCTTGCACAATATCAGTGTCGTCCACATATATAGCCACTATGATGTTCTGCCCATTTGTAACTCTGACATACACATTGGAGTCAGCCAACAGAGGCTTGAATCCCAATGATTTCAGGGCCTGATCCTTCTTCTTGTACCATTGTCAGGCTGATTGCTTCAGGCCATAGACGCTTCTATGCATTCTGCATACATAGTCAGGAAGTGAATTCGAGATGAATCATGGGGGTTGATCCATGTAGACCTCTTCATCTAATTCGCCATGCAAGAAGGCCGTCTTCTCATCCACAATGTGGATCCTAAGGTCATAAGCTGCTGCATATGCAAATAACAAACGTAGAGACGAATGTTTGATGACAGGAGAGAAGGTTTCAGAATAGTCAATACCGTATCTCTGAGAGAAACCCTTCGCAACCAGTCTTGCCTTGTATTTTGTCACACTTCCGTCTAGTCCATATTTGAGTTTGAAAACCCATTTGCACTTGACAGTCTTCCGCTTATGAGGTAATGGCTCCAACGTCCATACTTGGTTCTTCCTCATGGATTTCATCTCTTCGTTCATGGCTTGGATCCATTTGTCCTTTTTTGGACCTTCAATCGCCTCCTCGAATGTATGTGGTTCATCACTGAACCCGCAGAATTCTTCTGATGTGGAAGCTGAGCTGCCTGGCACATATCTTCCTGGCGCTCTTCGTGGTCTTGTCGACCTTCTGGGAGATCCTCCCAGAACAGCTATGCCTTTGCCCTTGTCTGCTCTGCTCGGTCCGAAACCATCTTGGTTTACAGGAACTAGGGCAGCAGGTTGCCTCTCGAATCTATCTATGTCAGATTCTTCGTTCGAATGGGAGACTACTCGAAAATCTTTGTTTTCACATTTTTCCTCTGCTCCCTCTGACATTGGCGGTAGGTCATAGTACTGTCTTTCCAGAACTTCATAGCTAACATGATCTTCGTTGGCCATTGTCCTGCTCTCGTCGAATTTGACATCCCTCACTGTTTTCACAATGTTCGTGTCTGGCATGTAGATTCTGTAGTATGACGAATTATTGTCATAACCTACCAGAAATCTTTGCTTGGCTTTCTCATCAAGCTTCTTGCGAAGCTTATCAGGAATATGTGCATGTGCTGCACAGCCAAATATTCTGACGTGAGACAGGTTGGGCTTTCTATCCCACCATATCTCACGTGGTGTCATGTGAGGAACACTAGATTGCATGTCCTATTCTGGATGTATGCGGCTGTAGCTACTGCTTCAGCCCATAGTGCCCTTGGAGCTTTCGAGTATGCCATCATGCATCTGGTTGCTTCCATCAGGGTCATGTTCTTTCGTTCAGCAACACCATTGTGCTGCGATGTGTAGGCTGCAATTCTTCTGTGAATGATGCCACGATCATTGCAGAAGTCAGTGAAGCGATTTGAGATATATTCACTACCTTGATCTATTTTGATCTGCTTCACCTTGCTTCTTGTGCATCTCTCATCCCAATTCACATATTCTGTGAATTTATCGAGTGCTTCAGATTTATTCTGAATAAAATACGCTCTGGCAGACTTGCTATAGATGTTCTCTGGCCTCGACTTCCTCTCGAATCTCGACAATCGTCTTTTCGAGGTTCATGATAGGATCTTTCGCGAGCAAGGTCCGTGTCGTCTGGAAAGATCTGGGTAAGCCTGTCAACGGATACGTGAGCAGCTTCTCAGTTGATACTGCATTCTCTGCTCCTGAGCTATGTAGTGATAGAAACAGATCCTTCATCTTTCTCATGAAAGAGGTGAGGTCTTTTCCATCCCACTGCAGATTCGTCAGCTGAACTTCCAGCATCATAATCTGACTTCTTGATTTTGTCTGAAATCTTGTGAGCAGTGCATCCCACATCTCCTTCGCTTTGGAGAGTGTAGCCAGGTCTTGGCTATGTCAGAATATGACAAGTGACAAGATCTAATACCACTGATGAGAATGATGATGAGAAGAATAATGTGATATGCTCTGATACCACTGATGAGGATGACAAGAAGAATAATTCGCGAAATAGTCGCGGTCACGAAAAAATTTCGCGAAGGTGAATTAGTCACGACTCTCTTACAAGACCCGGATGGAGTTCAGAACCCACCGCTGGGCACTGCCAACTGAATCGCTCCTACAACTCAAACATATGAAATAAACAGCATAAGCATTCAACATCCAAGATTAGAGACAACTAGAAGATAATCTATATTGATATTCTCTGATTTCTTCAGGACACTGCATGCGAATCCACGCAGTGCGTTGGCGTGAGAGAAACACAGTTCTCTCACAAGTATTAGTCTTGCTTCACTAGCAGACAATGGATCTTTTGATCATAGATAGAATTGTCTTCTCGCACGTAGGCAGAGCTTCTGTCTTTGTTCATCTTGATTGCTTACTAGCATCAGACTTCTTCAATGTTACACTCTATGTATTGTATTTTATCTATATGTCAAGTATCATCCAGTAAGCATGGTCGCTCTATGTAAATCTAAGATTAGAATGATTAAACATCTACAACTAATCATGGAATTACAAGAGTGGCAGATTAGCCACGACCTAGTCTAAAGTCCTGACTTAAACAATGTGTCTTAAAAAGAAACAAATCAACAAAACACTGATGAGCAAATCTAGAAAGAACTCAAATCTTAACAAAGTATTTACATCATTCAATCACAAAAGCATTTATTTATGAGACTTGCTGAGGGGTCAAGATGCCACCCCCCCCCCCCCCTTTCCCCGAAGGATTTTTCTTTTAAATTATGCAAGATCAAATGGCCCAATGGCCAAATACATATACATTGGTTTGGGTAGCTGGATTCTCGAATCTTTACATCATTCAGATGTTAAAAAAAAAATTGGATCTTAAAGAATCTCATATAAACTAAAGTGGTTCTTATGACATACAAAAGCTTAATGATCAAGAATGGAGCATGCATAGTCATTAAGCATTAGTTGGCATGACATGCAAGAGTCAAGTCTAACATGCAAGCTTTAGATCTGACATGCAAGCTTTAAATCTGACATGCATGGACTTTAGGCACGGAATGATATGACATGCAAGCTTCAAATTTGACATGCAAGCTTTAGATCTGACATGCATAGACTTTAGACAAGGAATGATATGACATGCAAGCTTCAAATCTGACATGCAAGCTTTAGATATGACATTGCAAGCTTTAGATCTGACATGCATGGACTTTAGGCAAGGAGCAAGGAATGATATGACATGCAAGGCCATTAGGCTATGGATGATGTGACATGCATGGCCATTAGGCTATAGATGGTGTGTAAGTTTGAGAGAGAGAGAGAGAGAGAGAGAGAGAGAGAGAGAAGATAAAGTGAGTGTGTGTGTGTGTGGTTCCAATCCAAGCTTCCTTCCAGGCTTCCTTCCAAGCACCTACACACATAGAAATAAGAACAAGAGCCAAACCAAAAATGAAAAGGTGATGAATAATGAGGAAGATGGGCGAGTTACTCCTTTTATAGGGAATGGGTAGCCTTGAGGGAGTGGCTGAGGTGTCCAAAATAAGTGTGAGAGGTGTAAGGGAGACTCTAGGAGAAGCAGAGTGAGAGGGTGAGGTGTATAGGTGTGAGAGGGTGTTTAACAACTTGTTAAAGCAAAAAGGGGAGGAGTAGGAGGGTGCATTTCCCTAGGGGTCTTATGGCTTACAAGCCATGTGGCAAAGTAGGTAAGTTACATATTGATAAGGATGGAAGGTAGGTAGCTTAACATTTGATGTTAACCATTTTCAAGTTGTATTTTTCTTGGTTTACAACATTGGGATTAACCCCAACTGTTTTCATAAACATTTTCATCAATTCCTAGGCCCTTTTTTGTAGGGGTTGCCCATCCCCAATCATAGTGGAGTGTGACACAAAGGGTGATCAGTCCTTTGGTTTCTTCTCCAAATCTTTATAGACTCGATTGAGCCTTCTTCAGGTACCACCTTTAAGCTTTAAGAAGCTTCTTCAGTTCATTGTTTAGGCACTCTTCAAGGTACCTGCATATACCCTTAAAAAAAAGGTTAGGTGCCATACCATTTAAATGGTTTATCATTAGATTCTACTGGTAGAACCTGCACATCAAACTGTTAGCATTGATCTACAGTTTTTCATTTCTTGTCCTCAAGTAATGATACCTACACAATCATTTCATCAGTTAGAGTAATAAGCTCTAATATTCAAAATATGTTTCATACAAAAAGAATGGAAGATAGGATAGCCTTTACCTACAATTTATAACCAGTATCCTTGTAATTACAAGAAATGTTTAACTAATCCACAATTACAAGACTAGTTTAACTTTAACTATGTATGTCGTTGTACTTTAGAGATATTTGAAGTACAACATCATCTGTACTAGGTGTACATGAGTCAGGTGACTCGAGATTGTTGTCATGGACGAGTTTGTTGCATACTTTGTATTTTTTGCATTTTGGAAAAAAGCGAAGGAGATGAGCCTGATGTCGAAATAGTCACATTTCGCATTTTTCACGTTTGGAAAAATGCGAACTTTGCAACAATCAGTTCATTTCTACAGACTGTTGCGAAAACAATGTATTTTTGCAGGCTTATAGAGAAGACTAATTTGTTGTTGTTGTTGAAGATGGCCAGGTCTTCAATGTTCTTCAAATTTTTGAACTTGACATTCCAATGTAAAAAGAATAGGATTGGTTACTCTTTACTTTTTTATCCATGGATGAAGATCAACCGGAAGCCGATGTACTCGTGCTTCAAGTAGTTCTCGGCTGGTTTTCTTCTATGATTCCTGCAGGTATTAGATGAGTAGACATGGAACTAAAAGATGTTGCATCTAACCCTAGATCAGTGATAAAAAATGTGTAGGAAAAATCTTAAAATATAAATTGTATCACGAAGGAAAAAACTGAAAACTTAATTTCCAATAGCTTTTGGAAGCTATAAATAGTTGTACCTATGTGGAGAAATAATCATCAAAGTTTCTTTCTTTGTGGAGAATTCATCATGTGTTTTTCTCTTGATATCTTGGTTTTCTATGTGTAGAATGTTGATTTTCTTGTAGATCTTGATTCCACGCGTGTGAAGTACAATGTTGTACTACTCATGTATGGACAGGGACAGTACTAAGTCATATACAAGTGTTTATGATCATATTGTGCATTTCTAAGTTCTAGCATGCATAAAGTAGTGATTTCTATCTTTTAGCTATTTTTAGATGTGCCTCTGATGCACTCATGGCCTCATCATCAACATAAATGCATTTTTTATGAGGCTTTCACTTTCTAACTTCCTTGAATCTAACATTTTCTTCGTCCTGCAGTGTCCAAGCTACACATTTTACATAATAGGGCAGAACACTAAATAAGTTTGAATTGTCTATCGCACATGTTACAGAATTCAAGTACAACAAAGACAAGATATGTACTCACTAATCCTCTAGAGAGTGCATTTGAAATGCCATCGATCCCACTTATGGAATGATAGCACTCTCGGCAACCGCATGACACTTTTAGCAGCGGTCATAGTACCTAGGGCTAAAAGAAAAAAATTGTTAGAATATAGTTGTGCCCACAAAAATTAACATAAAAAAAATGCCCATCATTGAGACTATCCAAACACTCACTTGCTCACCTCTATTTTGTTTTAACCGACACAATTCTCATCATTATCCATCCCAAATAAGTGCACATTTGCCTTCTTTACAACTTGAACTGAATTTTTGGCGCCCATGAGAAAATCCAAAGCAACACCACCCTCTAGACAGAAAGCATATAGAAAAAAAAGCATGAAATACTCGCTTTTTCCACGCTACCCCACACTGGTTTACCATTTCTCTTATTTATGGACCACTTTGAGCGAGGAAGGTAGTGAGTCCACGTATCGCTATCAAGGGTGATCAGACGAGAATCAAATATGTTGGTGCGGTCTCGACATAATAGGGGCTTGCATCCCTTTCTCGACCAGACATAAACGAAGAAGATCTTTTGATAAGTCATTCATGAAAATGTGTTGGGACATTATCAGTATTTGGTTATGATGATGGAACACCTTTTCTTCAATTTTAAGTTTTTTCTCGGATCTCTTATTTGAAACTTCTCCTAGGGAAAATCTAGATGGATATGCATCCCTTGGAAACTCATGTGCTTTCCTGTTAAAAGGGGGAGAAGTAGGAAGAAAAGATGAGTTATCAAGGAGAAACATCTATCATAGATTCTAGGAGGAATCTATTATATGAAAGATGACGGACCTATTTCAAGAATCAGATACGATGAGATATTTTGATATTTCAGAAATCCTTCAAGGATTATAATTGATATTAGGTTTGATGATGTAAGAATAAGAAAATAAGAAAACACTCTTGTAGTAGAAGAGTGGCTGATTACAAGTCCAATTGATTTGTGTCAGAACTAAGGAATTCTATTGCAAGATGGGGGCTTTTTTAAACTTGTTCCTTGTTGGTGGTAATCAACTTGATTTTAGTGAGGACTGAGATCTGTGGGTTGATGTAAGGAAGGAAATTCATGCTAACAATATATTCTTTTGAGATAATCTCTAGTTGAGATTTTGGTTGTGGAATAACACTCTTTGAGAAATATTCTCTCTTAGAGGATAATCAAGTTACATGATTCTTGGTTAAGAAAGTATTGTGTACAGATCAGGTGATATCTATAGAGATATCCTATATAGTGAATCTTTGTGTGATCATAAACATTTTTTACAAACTTTTAATCTTGTGGATCTACAAAGTATTCCTTAAACTAAGTTATTTGCCTGCATAAACTAGTTGTTAGTACATAGGCATATTGATGAGAATTGTATAAAGACAATTTTTGCTAGGTTATAGTTTTTTCTCATCGAGAATTGCTCATTGACCTAGGATAGATTTAGAATCAAATTAAATGTGGTGCTTTGGTACCACACCTTGACATTTAAATATTTTCTAAATCTAATACAACTAACTAAGTCAGGAGCATTACTTCTGAGTTATTTGTTTGAATAAAACGCTTTTCATTTGAAACTTCTCCCAAACGTAATACATTGAGCTTTTCTATGCCCATCGAGAAGCTCTTATTGTCCAATGTCTTAGTGGTAATGAGCCTATAACATTGTTCTCCATGTTTGGGATCAACAATCCCAAGCAACTTACTCATGCGGTTCCCATATTTTCTACGGACTCAAAGCTCAATGCACGTTCTGTTTCAGGTCCACAATGGCACCCTCTCTCATTTCCAAGAGCTCCCCGACCTCACGTTCAATTTTGGTTTTCACACGAAACAAATAATCAAGCAGCACACACATATTTATGAATCCTTAGGAAGCTCTATTCTGAAACAGATGACCACTTACATTGAAGACTATCTTTGCCAACATGAAGCATGTGAGTGTGTACCACAACAACACTCCCTTCTTGCATTCAAGATTTCTTACTTTCTGTACTTGTGCCAACTCTAGGGGTGTAAATTTGGTCTCGAAATAAGATGCCTCACTCTCATCTAATCTTCTTACTGAATATAACACATCTTTGGGCTTTTTCTTCATGATAGCCTCTTCATTCAATCTATAGAACAACAAAACTGACTCTGCTTGATTATCAACATGATCTTGGTGGTCGTGGGAGATATATGTTGGTCATAGGTTCCCTCTGTTTGAGTCAACTGGACAATCTCTTCCTCAGAGTCCATTAGCAAGGGATTGCTAGCCAACAACTTCCACTCCTAAGCCTTTCCAGACATAGACCTTACAACCATGCTACAAACACAAAATCATAACAAAACATCAAATTCAAAGAGAACTTTTTTTCATCCTTAGATCTGTGAAGAGCAAATTACAAAATAGAATTTGATTTGTGTAAATCAATCTAATCTTAGTTGAAATACTAGGATCAGGGAGGGGTTGATGAGGAAAATTTGGTACAAAGTTGTAAGTGGGTTGGAAAACTAATGAGAGTGGATGTATGCCTAGTCTCAAATATTTCTTAGGTATGCTATTTACTCAAGAGAAATAGAATTATTTTGTAGCTGAGTTACAAGATTCTCAATGAGATATGAGAGTAACCTATGCAGATTCTAGAGAATTAAAATGGAAACTTTATGTAAACATTAGCTTGGATTAGTTAATTGAAGTTTACATAAAGATTTTGTTTTCATTTCTTTTGATCAAGGCAAATGTAGCTTGTTGTTGTTTTCCTCTTAAACTTGGATTGAGCTTGCAAATAGTAGGCTTGGATTGAGCTTATAGACAATAAGATTGAAGGAGTAGAAGTAAATGCTTTTTATTTGCATTGGATGTGAGAATGAAGCATTTCTATCATTCTAATTTGAGCACTTGTTGGTGTATTTGCATAATAGGAAAACACACAAGCAACCCCAATGGATCAAACCAATGAAAACCCAACATTTGATCTATCAAACCCATCCAATGTGGCACAAGCTCTTGAACTTTTACACCAACAAATTCAAGCCACTAATAAGCAGCTTCTTGAAACTAATCAAAGAGACCAAGACTTAGAGTCTAGGTTAGCCAATCAGAAGAAGAATGTAGTTCACCTCCCGTAAAAGTGTTTAAGGGGGAGAAGAAAGATAGGAACTTACAAGTGGTAAGTTCTTGGCTAAATGTTTGGAACAAATACTTTGCCATGGACCAATTCCCTGAATCTGAAAAGTTATTCACTGTCACCATGTTCCTTGAAGGAAGAGCCTTAGTTTGGTGGGATGACTTAGTTGTAAAAGGCAATCAACCTTGTACATGGGACGATTTTTGCAGACTTTTTAGAGATTATTTTCTACCACTTTTAGGTGACTATGAACACTTCCAAAAGTTGAGTCACCTAACCATGAATAAAGGTTTGGAGCAATTTATTCAAGATTTTCATGAGTACCTGAATCCACTTTATAGTGACATTTCACCTAAGGTACAAATGTTAACGTTCATTGATAAGTTACCAAAAGATTATCAAGTGGATGTTCGTAGGAACCATCCAAAAACCCTAGAAGATGCTATTAGGGTTGCAAAATACTTTGATGACACACCTAAGCCACCTAGGGGTCAACAGCCTAATGAGCAGAAAAAAGGTTTTCAATTTAAGAGGAAGGATATGGAAGCTGTTAGTGAAACACATTTCAATTCCAACAATCCTAAGAAAACCAAGAAAAACTTTAAAAACCATCAAGGTGGCAATGATAAAGCTAAAGCTCGTAAGAAGAACCTGTGCTTCACGTGCAATGGTGAGGGTCACCTTCACGTGATTGCATCAAAAAACAAGCTTCAACCTCAGGTAATCTATCTTGAAGTAATGAGATGGATGTTTGTTTCCTTACTTCTTTAGTTTTTGGACCTAATGACCTTATTTGCATTAAAGGTAAAGTTAATGATCAAGTTGTCAATGTTCTTTTTGACACAAGATCCACTCATAACTTTATTGATGTAAATTTGGTGCAGATGCTAAACCTTCCTACCAGAAAAAGTGAGAAAAAATACCGTGTGACAATGGCATTGGGAAGTAATTCTGATTTGATGGATTTTATTGTTCCTGATGTAGAATTGTACATTCAGGATTATTCTAAAAAACTAGAATTCCATGTTGTTGCATTAGCTAATGTAGATATTGTTCTTGGGTAACAGTGGCATTTTGATAAGAACAAGTCATTGAGAATTGATTTTGTTGAAAAACCTTTATCTTTTATGCATGAGAATTCTTTAATTAAGATCAAGGCTAGTTTAAGTGTTGACACTAAAAATGTTCACTCTTATTCTAAACAGGAACTTAATTGTATTATGAAGAATTCTGATTTTAAAGTTTATTTATGTTTTCATAATGATATCATTTGCTGCAATGATGATGAACTTAACATAAATGCCATGAATATACCCAGTGAGAACACTACAGAAATTGAAGTCTATAATGAACTTAGGCAGGAATTCAATGATGTTTTTTTAGACCTTCTTGTAGGTTTACCACCAGAAAGGATAGTTGATCATAAAATTGACCTAATACTTGGAGCAATTCCAATCGCACAACATCCTTATAGGATGAGTGCATCGGAAGAGGCTAAGGTAAATAGGCAATTACATGATTACTTGAAAAAGGGGTGGATACAACCTAGTAAGTCTCCTTGGGCATCACCAGTGGTTCTGGTTGCCAAGAAGGATGGGACTATAAGGTTTTGCGTTGACTATAAGAAATTGAACAAGGTAACCGTTAAGAATAGATATCCACTATCGCGGATGGATGATCTAATAGACTATCTTGGTGGTGCTGGGTATTTTAGCAAGATAGATCTAAGATCAGGCTATTATCAGATACGCATTAAGGCAGAAGATATACCAAATATTGGGTTTCGAACTCGCTTTGGTCACTACGAATTTTTGGTGTTGCCTTTTTTATTTGACCAATGCACTGGCAACTTTCCAACAGATGATGAACGATTTGTTCAGGCCATATTTGGAAAGATTCATAGTGGTATTATTAGATGATATCCTAGTGTTCAGTAAGACTTTGGCAGAACATATAGAGCATCTTAGGATTGTCTTGGACATTCTAAGAAGGGAAAAGCTCTTTGCCAAGGAGTCTAAGTGTGACTTTTTTGCTAAGGAATTGTCCTACTTGGGGCATAAGATTTTGAACGGGGAGTGGAGATTGAGGCCGATCATATCCAAAGGGTTATTGATTGGCCTCTTCTCACCACAGTTCGGGAAATCAAGTCTTCCTTGGGGTTTGTAGGATTCTTTCGTCAGCATATTCTCCAATTTGCTCGATTGGCATTTCCCCTTACCCAGGCCTTGAAAGGCTATAAGAATCTAAGCCGGAGGGCTAAGAGTCCACTAGTGGTGTGGACGGAGAATATGAATAATTGTCTTGAGTTGCTTAAGAAAAGTGTCTCTTCGGCACCAACACTAATCATAGGACCGATGCTAGTGATTATGCTATTGGAGCTGTTTTGATGCAGGATGGACATCTTGTGGCTTATGAAAGCAAAAACCTCAATCCTGCTCAGTATAGGTATTGTACCTATGAGAAGGAACTGTTTGCAATTGTTTGATCCTTGAAAATTTGACGACATTATTTGTATGGAGCCAGATTTGAAGTTTTGACGGATCATCAGACTTTTCGATATTTTTGTGATGCTACAGATTTAAAGGAAGACAAGCTAGATGAGTTGAGCTGATGCACATCTTTGACTTTTCTATACGTTATTGTAAAGGAAGTCAAAATACTCTAGCAGATGTTTTGAGTCGGTTATCGATTATTAATCAATTGTGCTTTACTGTTATAGAACCGGGGTTGTTTCAGTCTCTTCAAAGACTATATGAGTCCACTCTTTTTTTTGGAAAGTATTTCGATTCAGGTTTGCAAGATTCCTCGAATCAGGGAAAGACTGAAACGGATTTCCTAATTCAAAACAGAATTTTGTTTCGTAAAGGAAAGGTGTGTGTACGGAGAATGACACTGTAAGGGCCCAAATCTTGCTTGAGTGTCATGATAGTCCATGAGCAGGACATCCGGGTATACAAAGAACACTTGACTTAGTTCGAAGGCAATTTTGGTGGCCTAAGATGAAAAGTCAGGTATGTACTTAAATGTACTAAGTGCCAGTGAAATAAAGCAGAAAGGCTAAAAGCAAGTGGCCTATTACATCCTTTAGATATTCTTACGAAAAAGTAGAAAAGTATATCTATAAATTTTGTGGTCGGGCCTCGATTCGGTTTGGGTCATTGTTGACAGACTTACGAAGTTTGCTCAATTTATCCCAACGAAAACTGTGGTTAAAGCTTCAGAACTAGCTCAACTGTTTGTTGAGAAGCTTTTTCAACTGTACGGGCTGCCTTGCGATATTGTCAATGACCGTGACCCAAAATTCACAGGGAATTCTTGGCAAGCAGTATTTGAAAAGTTGGAAACAACTTTAAGTATGAGTTCTATAGATCATCCGGAATCAAACGGTCAAACCGAAAGGATCAATCGGACGATGGAGGATATGCTTCGAGCATATGTGGGCCATCGGCAGTCTGATTGAGAACAATATCTTCCACTAGTGGAATTTGCATATAACAATGCAAAATATTCAGCGACCAGATTCAGCCCTTTCATGCTTATGTATTGTTTTCAACCTTGATCACGAATTAGTCTTGGCATGAAAAACCTATGGGTGCAAGTCGTAGCTGATTTATTTGCGGATATGAAAGAAATGTTACAGTTGGCTAAAGATAGCATAAGAAGTGCCCAAGATAGGGCAAGGCACTATGCTGATCTATCTCGGAAGCACAAGATATTCATGGTCAATGACTGGGTGTTTTGTAGAGTCCCTAGTCACTCTAGGGGCTTGTAAAGTATTAAGTGTGCAAAGTTGGCGCCTAGGTATTGCGGTCTTTTCAAGGTTATCCAAGTGATAAACAAGGTCACATACAAAGTAGACCTTCCATCTAACGTTGGAATTCATCCTGTTTTCCATGTTAGTAAGTTGAAACCCTCATTGGGGGTTGGGGAGACCCTGGTCCCTGTGGAAGATCTAGTGGAACTTCTTCATGATGAGTCCCTGAGTGGACTACCTGAACTCGAGGTGATTCTTAATAGCTGGCAGAGGACTCTACGAAGTAGAGTGCTTTGGTAATTTTTAGTCAGGTGGAGGGGCAAATCAGAAGAGGAGGATACATGGGAAAAGGAGGTTGATCTCCAAAAGAATTTTCCAAATTTTTTTCTACAAGGAAACATTTAAGTTTAGGGGAAAGGAATGTTACATACCTATGTAACTAGCAGTACTTCAGACCCCTATTGGTCCATTTAGTGTTGGGGGCTAAATGGCAAGTTATCCTTGGATAAGGGTTACCCTTAGGATTAAGGATATGTGCCTTTGGATAAGGGCAGACAAGTGACTATACCTTGGTCGGAGGTATGGAGTCATGTGACCCTTGGATAAGGGGTACCCTTAGGATTAAGGGTAGGTGTCTTAGATTGAGGTACTAGTGTCCTTGGTTAAGGGCATGTGTGTATGCCTTGGATGGAGGTATGGAACCTAGAGAGGTGTTAGAAAGTCATTGGATGACTATTTTTCTAAACCTTGGGCCTCAACCTTGAACCAAATCATTTTATTGGTCTAGGACCAAAGTATACTTGCACAACTTGGGCATTGGCACCTAGTAGGAGGGTGTGAGAAATTGGCAAAAATCTAGCTTGGTATTTTTTATGATAGAAGTTTGTAAGTGAATCTCACATGTGTGGAGGATGTTCCCACATGTGGAGAATTGTAAAGTAAATCAAAATGTTTGATATAGGGGTCTCATAGCATTTTATAGTCAAGCATTTAGGTGTAGGATGTTGATAGGGTCAAATTTGGCATAGATGGCAAATTATCCATTTCCACTTGTAATGCCACTATTGAGCCAAAATAGCCAATTAGAGTGTAGACAAGTGTAATGCTTTTGTTTGATGAAGTTTAAGAGGTCCAATAGGATCTAGAGGTGGAACCATGTGTGGTCCAATAGAAATTTGAGGTGTGCTTGAATATAGTCCAATAGAATTTAGAGGTGCATGGATCAATGGTCCAATATAATTAAGAGGTGGAAAAGTGTGATCCAATCATAGTTAAGCATAGTGGTAGCTCATGAATCTACTAGTATCATTGTACTCCTCATTTGGATCTAATTGATTTTGAGATTGAGTGGATTTTGAGTGTCATTGAATTTCTAGCTTTCTCTCTCTATCCGAGAGCTCATGATGGTTTTTCTCTCTCTACTCGAGGAGAGCAGCTTGTTTTTACTTAGAATACTTTTGGAATACTTCCCACACGTGTGAGTGAGAGTTGGAAGTGATTGAATGCATGTAGTAGTGTGTTTTTGCCATAGAATCAAAGATAGATCTTGAATCTCAATCTAGTCTTGATCTTGGTGCATCTACACACCTTAGAAGATCGCAAGTACATGTAGTGGACAATCCACACGTGTGAAATTCAACATGGTATCAGAGCCTACCTAGGGTTACCATGCATTTTGATCCATTTAAGTGAAAACTATTCATCAATCTTGAGCTAGAAATTGTCAAGGCCCATTTTCCTAGCTATCTTGTTCAATTTTGGATCAAAAGAGATCAAAAGGACATTGATTGGGTCTGACCTGGTACTGTACGGAATCAGGTGCTCAGACACGTGTGAGGAACATCCAATTTCAGTTTGGGAGTTCTCTTTCATATTTGATCCAAAAATCTTGCTAGATAGCTTGTTTTGAAGCTATTTTTGTCTAGTTTTCGATGCAATCAGTTTCATTCCATTTGGTTGAGCCAATCAAAAGTTATAAGCTTTTGAAGAGGGTTAGGTAGGGCACCTAGACCTGGGTGGACACATTTGGTTTGGTCAAGAGATTGCTTGTTTGATCCAAAATCACAGTTGAATGCTTACCAATCTCATCTATATGTGATCTAGGCACTGTTTTGAGATCTTAGCCATTTTGTTTCATGCAATATTTTTGTATTTGAGTCAAATTTGGTTTCTTAGTGTATTTCACACGTGCTAAGAGTGTTTGATCTTAACTTTTCCGATACACCATCATTTGATGTGAAGTAGATCTAGTTTTGGAGAGATTGAGATAGCTAGTGAGAATCATCTCACAGTTTGTTGCAAGATCTTGCATAGGAGATGGTAGCACACCATTATTGGATCCTATAGTGAGAGAGAAGCAACATTTTTTGTTCATCACTTTTATTTATCTCCACTTTACATGACTTCAATGAGTTCATACTTGTTGCAACCAAGTGAGAGATTGTCTACTTCCAATTATTCAATATGGAAGTTGAGGATAGAGTCCATCTTGATACTCCAAGATGTGATGGACATTGTACTTGGGATTGAGGAGGAGCCTCAAGTCCTTCAAGAAGTACAAAAATACAAGAAGAGGGCTAGGATGGCTCTCCACTACATTAAGATGAATGTCTCTAATGAGATATTGAGGGAGATTGGTGATTGTTCTACATCCAAGAAAGCTTGGGATTGTCTCAAGTCCATCTATGAGGCTAAGAACACCTCTAGGCTCCTCACTCTTAGAAATCAAATCTTTCAAAGAGTCAAAAGAGTGATGAGAGTGCATCTAATTATGTTTTGAGAGTCAAGGATATTCATAGGGAGCTTGCATGTATTGGTGACTCAATCAATCAAAGTGAGCTAGTCCAAGTCATTCTCAATGGCTTGAGAGATGAATATGACAACCTTGTCCAATCCTATGCCATTAAGGAGGAGCTACCAAGTTTGGAGGCCCTTCAAAGTGTGCTTATTTCTGAAGAATCAAGACAAGAGTACAAACTCTTGAGGATGGACAAGCTATCACTCAATCATGATGATGGCAAAGTTCTATTTGCCAAGCACAAAGACAGGAGTAAGAAGCAACACCATCACTTCTCTAATGACAAAACTAAACACCAAGATGAAGAGGAGGAGGAGGATACCTCTCATGCTTCTACTTCAAATCTCAAGAAGAAGAAGATCAAGTGCTTTTATTGTGGCAAGAAAGGCCATTATGCCACCAATTGTTTCAAGAAGAAGAATCAACTCAATCAAGCCAACATCACCAATTAGAAAAAAGACTATATTGCAAGTGATGGAGAAGGCTCTCTTATGGCATCAAGCTTCTCCTCTTCCACCTTCAACAAGGATGACTCATGGTATATTTGATAGTGGAGCATCTTCACATATGTGTGGCTCCAAGCACTCTTTTTCATCTATTATGCCTTATGATGGAGTCAAGAAGACTATATACTTTGCAAGTAAGCATGAGTGCAATATTGAAGGAGTAGGGATTATTCCCTTGAAGCTTGCATCTTCTAATCTCTCTTTCTCAACAATGTTCTTTTTGTCCCAAAGCTTACAAAGAACATTTTAAGTGTTGGCCAACTTCTTGATAGTGGCTTTGATGTCAATTTCAATATTGACAATTGTGTGATTAAGAAGGATGGTGAGATCCTTGCATATGAATCAAGATTTGAAGGCATCTACAAATTGGATCCAAGTGAGAGTGCAAACTCTCTTGATGTTTCTTATATGTCCAATATCTCAAAGGAGGATGATCACACAAGATGCACATATCTTCTCTCTTCAAGTATTATGGTGTATGATTTTTTCTTATTATTCAAAGCATATAATGAGAAGAAATTCTCATTGAAGATCAAAGCTTTGAGGAGTTTTGGAACTCTTGAAGGAATAGCACCATATGAAGTTTTATTCAAGATGAAGCCTAAGGTTGATCACCTTAGTGATCTTGGTAGTGCTTGCTTTGCACATATTCCCTTGGAAACAAGAAGGAAGGATGATCCAAGCTCATGGATCATGATTGGATACTCATCCATCAAGGAGGCCTTTAGTGTCTTTACACTCTCTATTTCAAAAGTGATTGTGAATAGAGATGTCACATTGCATGAAGATTCAATCTTGGAAGTGGCCGAGATCAAGGCTTCTCAAGAAGCATCACAAGTTGTCTTTTTTGAAGGTATTCAAGTAATGATGGGGCCAATGTGTGAGGAGGAGTTTCTTCTTCATATGATTTCAAGAAGATCTTCAAGATGCATGGCCGAGTCTTTATGGCTCACCTTACATGGCAAAGAGGGGCATCTTTCATGTTGTATCTACTACAACACATTCATATATGCTTCTCTTCCTTTGCTTGAAATGCTATCTTGCTTCATTGAATTTTTTGGATCTCAAAGTTCAAGAAAAGCTATACTAGTTTTGTATGATGCTTATGGTATGAACATGTTTCTTGTCATTATTGACTTAGATGTGTTTCCAATACTTTTTGAAAGCAAGATATTGTATTGTCAAAAGTATGCTCTTGGTTCTAGTAAGAACAAGATTGAGCTTGGTACTTACTTTCTTGAAAATCATGTTTTCACATGTTTTGAGGCAAATTGTAAACTCCTCTTGAGATTAAGTGAAGCATCCAAAGTGGACACTTACATACTTGAGAGAGTAACTAGCTTAAAATAGAACAAGATAGTCTTTGATATCAAGATTAGATCCATCATGGATATAGTTCATTGTATGTGGACTAGTCAAGCTAGAAAGCATAATCTTGATAATCATCATTGTTTCACATCTTATGATCTTGATCTCCATAGATCCTTATGAGGCTTGGAAGCCTCAGATTTTTCTATTTATGGTGCATCCATCATGCAAGTGGAACTTTCAAAGCAAAGATCATCATCAAGCATGGAGGAAGCCCATGATCATAGTGGCATATTGGTGGAGCACTCTTCAAAGGCATTGGCAAGAGATCTCTACCAAAGAGATCTTATCATGGATATGGTGAGGGTGCTGCTATGATGGATCCCTTGGCTGATCTTCACTTCTTATGCATACCAAAGGATCCACTCAAAAAGATTTACAAACTTCTCAAGTGATCTAGTACCTTTCCAAGCTATTTTTTGAGGAGGAGTGTGAGAAATTGGCAAAAATCTAGCTTGGTATTTTTTATGATAGAAGTTTGTAAGTGAATCTCACATGTGTGGAGGATGTTCCCACGTGTGGAGAATTGTAAAGTAAATCAAAATGTTTGATATAGGGGTCTCATAGAATTTCATAGTCAAGCATTTAGGTGTAGGATGTTGATAGGGTCAAATTTGGCATAGATGGCAAATTATCCATTTCCACTTGTAATGCCACTATTGAGCCAAAATAGCCAATTAGAGTGTAGACAAGTGTAATGCTTTTGTTTGATGAAGTTTAAGAGGTCCAATAGGATCTAGAGGTGGAACCATGTGTGGTCCAATAGAAATTTGAGGTGTGCCTGAATATAGTCCAATAGAATTTAGAGGTGCATGGATCAATGGTCCAATAGGATTAAGAGGTGGAAAAGTGTGATCCAATCATAGTTAAGCATAGTGGTAGCTCATGAATCTACTAGTATCATTGTACTCCTCATTTGGATCTAATTGATTTTGAGATTGAGTGGATTTTGAGTGTCATTGAATTTCTAGCTTTCTCTCTCTATCCGAGAGCTCATGATGGTTTTTCTCTCTCTACTCAAGGAGAGCAGCTTGTTTTTACTTAGAATACTTTTGGAATACTTCCCACACGTGTGAGTGAGAGTTGGAAGTGATTGAATGCATGTAGTAGTGTGTTTTTGCCATAGAATCAAAGATAGATCTTGAATCTCAATCTAGTCTTGATCTTGGTGCATCTACACACCTTAGGAGATCACAAGTACATGTAGTGGACAATCCACACGTGTGAAATTCAACAGAGGGCACCCTCCCAAAGGTTCCATTGAGTTCCCAACTCCCACAAGAAAGGCATTCAAAGAGTCATAGATTATGGAAGGTGTCTCTTGACATTCCGTAAGCCTATGGAGGCTCTTGGAGATTCTTTAACTCCCCTAGGCTTCTCTCTCTCTCATTGGATGAGCATGGAACTCCATAGTGCATTGGAGGGGTCCATGGGCCATCTACATGAAGGTAGTAGTTTGCTTGGCTTATGCTCTAGTGTTGCTACTAGTGTGTAGAGTGCTTTCTTGTGTAGTATGCTTAAGGTCTTGCTTATGGTATGGGACATAAGTAGGGTTTGGATCTTGAGTATGCTATGGAGTGTTGTGGTATGCTTGTGATTTGTTTATGGTTAGCAAGGGGGTGCTAGATAGGTCTTGCTTGGAGCTTGGATCTAGCTATGGTTGGGTGGTGAATAGTTGAGGCCAGCTTGTTATCTATCTGTGTTCAAAGAGTAGGGACATAGGTGGAGGAGAGATCCTTGGAGGCTTGCAGATCCTTACTTGTAGGTGGAGGCATCCTAGCTTGGAGTTGAGGAGCATCTTGAAGCTTGCAGGTTGCCTGAAGGACATTTGGAGGCACTACCTTGGATTTGGAGGACTTCCTCACCTCTACTTGTAAAACACACACTCTTTTGGTTTCTCTCACGCTCTCTATTTCAGTCTTTCGCCATCTACTCCACTCAGCCTCTTTGATGCTAGCTTTTACTTTCTTCCACACTTTATCTCTCTAATGGAAAAGGTTTAGGGTTCTAGAAGACAAACTATCTAGTCTAGAGGAGAACGTTTAGGGATTTAGTTTAGAGGAGAACATTTAGGGTTTAGGGTCCTAGAAGACAAGCTGTCGAGTCTAAAGGAAAAGGTGTAGGATTTTAAATACACCAGGTTAGATATACACTAGGCTATCGAGTCTAAAGAAAAAGGTGTGGGGCTTTAAATACACTAGGTTGTCAAGTACTCCCACCAAGAAAAAAGTTAAGTCTTACTTTAATTAGGAACCGTATAGGTGTCTATAATGATCATATTAGTGGAACGATACACGTGATAGTCATAACAATTTGGAGGTGTTATTAAAGATAGTTAATACGCCTCCATACCAAGTCGTCAAAAAATTAAAAAAGTCGGCTTCTCATTTCGGCCTCATCAGAGCTTCATTCCTTGCTTTAGTAACAAATGGGCATTCTAAGATTGAGTTAATGACATAAAACCCCAAACTCTAAACCAATTTTTATATGTGGTCAGTCCTCTATTCTAGTTATCTATTTATTTTCCATCTCAAACGCACTCAGGAGGTTGATATTATTGAAAACAACAGTCGCTCTTTTACGAAAATTTTCAATGGCGACTATCAGAATTGAGCATGAAGATTCTGAATTTTATATGAAGGTTCGGAAGGTGCTATTACAAATTTGCAGGAAGAGATGGTTGCTTCCCACTTCAATTTGTCACACACGAGATTTAAACTCTTTCACATCATTTCTCAATCATCGACAAGTACTCCTCTTTTGATTCCATGCGAATTTTTCATTGTTTGTTCTTCCCGGGTTTTTGTGTTCGAACATGGTTTGAGCACTTGTTTCTGTGTTCAACTTGAATTAACTCCTTCATCATCAAAGACATGTGATCAGATTCATGTGGATGTAATTGAAGTGGATAAAGTTTCATCTCCTAGACGGACTTTTGATATTAGTCCTGTTTTTCATTAATCAACGATTTGTCGAAAATAGAAAACCCAAAAAGCTAGTGAAACAAGTGGGAAATGTTGTACCAGTGTCAAAAATCCCTGTCAGATATGACAATGACATTATCTTTGAACTTCCAAGGGTATCTGAGAAAACAAACACAATGCATGGTATGGAACAGAGCAAAGATGGTCATCCATGGATTCGCTACTCCACCACAACTATTTCTGGTTTTACTGGAGATGTCCGAATGTCATTTTGTGGGGGGTCCTTTGTTTGCAAAAATCAGATGTGTGGCAGCCTGAGGTCTTTTGGGCGTGCCAACCAGACAAAGTGGAGCCGTAAGATGCTTTGTGAGTAATTTGGAGAAAAAACGTGGAGGTTTCTCTTGCCATCACTGTGGGAGTAAACCGGAATGCACTGAACTTTGTCCTACAAAGATATATTATGTTATACCTCATGATGTTCGATACACAAGGCTAGTAATCCATCTATAGAGACATTCACATGATGTGGCTGAAGGAGTCTTTACAGTCATGCAATATTGTCAGAAGTTTGATGGCGAATATATTAACAAACTACCATGTGTCGGTCAAAAAAAAATAGAGAGAGAGGTGGCACGTGAGTTGATCATGAATAATTTGCTTACACCAATGGAGTGCGAGGTGGAGATAAACCGCTAACAAACCAAAGAAGGTCTTGTTTCATTAATAAATATCTCTAACAACAAGAATGTCTATAATGATGTTGTTTTCCTATGCACTTCATCTATTTTTCTCTTGATTGCATGTTTTTCATATGTGCCCAAACTTTGCAGACTGAAAAAGTGGATAGACGAGTTTAAAACAAGTACTCAGCCATCTGTTGGCTCCATTGAGTCGATACTGAAACTTAAAGAAAAGTGCAAGTAACTATTTTCAAGGATCTTTGTTTTAGGGCAAATTACCAGCGTCAAGAATGAGAGATGTTATATACTGAAGATGTCCATTGTTGGACCAGCTTCAGGTGTCCATTTGGTGAAACGAATGCAAAAAGGTGCTGACCTGGAACAATCTTGGGTTTGCTTTGATTATGTGAGAAGGATACGTGGATGGTCCACCATGGCAGCACACATATATGATCCAAGGTCAGTTTTCTTTATGTGCTAAAATTGCTGCATGTTTGCATTTTTATTGGTTAATCACAGTTACAGTTATTCTAAAATTTTGAAGTCGTTGTCATGCTTATCTAGTATAGAGAGTTTGCAAACGATAGTTGTTTGTGAGATGAAAGTCAAAGATACCAAGGCTCACGAAAAGTTTTGGGAGATGTTGAATAGGGCCTAGATACAATTCAATTTGGTGGCTTCATGGCTGATGAAGCTGGTGCCAATTGGGCAGTTGTAAGGAGGTTGTATGGTGAAGGAAAAAAGGTTTCCATGGAAGGGAAAGAAAGATCATGTCTGTTTCACTTGAAAGACAGTTTACGAAAGCACACCAACCAGTGTATTGTACACGATATAAAAAAATAAGCATGTCGTGTTATTTGAGGAATGGTGGTTTGGTAGCTGATGCAAACGATGCCAATGCAAAATATAATATAGTTCGAGCATTCTGGAAGATTGGTGCAGCATATTCTTGCTAGATACCTATAGCTAGATACCTACACTCGAGGCATTGTTGTCTTGGTGGCATGTCAAATACTCCCATTAGGAAAGATACATGGATTTTGTAAGTATTGCTGGTATTTGTCATTTTTCTTTTTGTTGGTTGTGTTAATGAATTTTGGAGTTTTATTTGGGCATGATGCACCCTTGAAATGGCAGGTGGCTAAAGATAAAGGTGTTGTGGACATGCCGACGGTAAATCTATCTGAATCTAGACATGGTAGTTGGCTCGTTGTCGAGGCTTACCGATCCCAATTGTCTCTTTATGAAGGTTGTGTTGGTGACATGGTAAATTCCATTCTACAAAGTGCTAGATATTCGTCTTATGTAAAAGGGAGACACATTGGTGTAGTCCCAGGTATATCTTGAGAAACTGATCAATAGAGTCTCATCAAAAAATCCATTTGCTATGGTAGGAAGACTTTTGTAAATCTTGTCTGTGATGTTGTGGATTACGCTTCGGTTTCTTCTACACCATCATCATTGCTAGGCAATGATGAGAGTGTCGTAGCATACCAAACAATAACATTAGTAAAATAGTATAAATGATGTCAATCCCATGGGAAGCATCATAAAGAGGCAATCTGCCATTATTAGTGTAAAATAAGGATCTATCATTGAAGTTTGGTGGAATGGAAATGTATAACTGGTTGTCTGGTGACATTTATGATTAGGTAGCCAATACCACCATTAAAATTGTACAAACAAACACCAAGAAAAATATTCAGATAGTTCAACCAAGAAATCCAGATTCTAGAGAAGAGTGAGAACTCGAAGTTATTAGACATCACCACAAGATTAAGATCACATGCTGCATAGTTCAGATCTTGACTTAGCCAAAACAAGAATGCCACAAGCCCAAATGATTGTTGCAGGCAATGCTCACAATGGGCTATGTTGACCCTCAACAGTCTTCATAAACTTGCTACTCACATATTCTGATAAAGAAGTTCCAAACACAACATAGTTCGATTAATTACTGGGTTCAATTCTGATTATAATTCTATGCAAGGCATAGAATCCATCATATAGAATCACCATGGATTTTCTAGGATCAATCAGATTAGACAATTATATCAGGTGGTGTGATTCATTCCACAGAAATTAGAAATGCAATATAACATTCTTGAAAAGCATAAAGTGTCTATCACACATTTCAAATTCTGTGAAGATACAGTCTACATGCATTAAAGCTGACGAATCCTTGCATTGGTTCAAGCCGACTAAAAACAATAGACTATATTTTATTCTACATAATAGCACAAACAGAAGAATAGACAACAAGTACTCTACTCCTACTTACTATCATATGGAACAACGAATGAATCTCAATGACTGAAGGTCTCCAAGATATGGCCTCTGCAACACTCGTAGAGTTGAGAGAGAAGAGGAACTGATGCATGTAAAAGAGTGAATGTATGGTTGACAAATGTTAGAAAGGAAGAGTAGGCCAATAGAAATTGGCCAAGTATACAACAGACAAAAGTTAGAGATTCGAAAAGGTGCACAGGTGCAAGTGCTCATAGGTTACTGACAAGTGCTAGTAGTATGCTTATGCTGTCGTACTGCCAATAGCCTGTGTATTTGTTTGTGTTGTACAATGCTGGAAATGACAATGAATTGCTGATGGTGGAGATCGACACCAAATTCAAATGTCTGAAGAGTCAAAATTAAACAAAGAGTACTCCATCGGAAGTGTGCTGAGTCAAAGACAATGGCTTCAAATCATTTGATTCGGGTGATGATGATCGTGCATCTAGAAATTTGTTGGAGGATAGCATGGCAAGGAAGGTACGAATAGCATGAGCTGAAATGGTGACATGACTGCCTATGCATCAAACTACAAGAGGCGATGGCTGCAATGTTGGAGCTTCGAAGGCTCGAAAGAGAGAGAGAGAGAGAGAGAGAGAGAGAGAGAGAGAGAGAGAGAGAGAGAGAGAGTAGGCAAAACTGCCGTGAAAGATGACTTGATCACGATGATGTAACTGTCCGATAGTCTGTGGTGAAGAGAATGGATTTCATTTTAGTAGCAAACAGACAACTGCCTTCAAAACTGGCTTGAAGAGAGAGAGAGAGAGAGAGAGAGAGAGAGAGAGAGAGAGAGAGAGAGAGAGAGAGAGAGAGAGAGAGAGAGAGAGAGAGAGAGAGAGAGAGAGAGAGAGAGAGAGAGAGAGATTAACGAAACATAGCTCCTCTTGCCAAAGCAAGACCAAAACTTTGAAGACCTTTATTCATAACCCACAAGGTAAAACATAGCTGAAAGCATACAATACTTCAAAGAAAGAAAGCACGTATAGCGATACAAATTTCAAGACATCCAACTGGTACCTGCCACCATCCCACCACACATTCTGCACAAGTTAGCACAGTGAGGAAGACAGGTGTCAACGCTGAATGTCAGTTGTTATCCATGTCCAAAATAAGTTTAGCGCTTAACAGTTTAAAATATTTGATCACAAACTGTAGTCCAATCTTTCCTATGTAACACATAATTACTTGTGATAGGCTTTCCCATATTATTATTGTATCAGGACATTCCGCCAATCTGATAAGTTTTATGGTACTAGTCCCTATCAATTTACAAACAAAATCACATGTATTTGAAAAACAATTGCATTCCATATGTTCGATTTGAAAATGAGAAATAGCATGGAACGGCACTCAGATATGAGGCAAATCCATGCCATACCAATATCTGAACCCATAATAGGCACAGTACCATTTTCGAAACTCTTGAGCATATCCATGCTTTTCAAGAGTACGTGAGTTGTCGCCCAGTTTCATAAAATTTTAAAATTCTGATTTTGTTTGTTATATTATTACCAGTACACGTATTAGCCAAGTATCTTACCCTATCATTTGTAATAGGATTAGGGTAGATCCGTACCGTACCAATCCCTACAAATGTGACGATCCCTTGTACAAATTCATGTACCTTAAGGGCGCGTAGGTTATCAATACTTGTATTATTGTTCTTACAATTCTCTTATTGCAAAAAAAGTTTAGTCATAGCCTGTGTCGTCCAGGCTTATATACGTGTGTTTATCATTGCTAACCGAGAGGTAAAAATACGAGAGTTTAAGCTATATCGTTATAAGTTAAGCCATTACCATCTGTCATAGCCAATCCTACATGTGAATGTTTCCAATTTTGTACTCATTACCTTTCCATAAGTAAGATCTTGTTATACTTGTTTTTGTATTTTATTGGTCAGTGATCTCACTAATGTGAATACTTGTTCGCTTGATTTGGCTTCATCTAGTGCCAATCTTCATACACCTCTCCCTCTGTCGATGCCTCAACCTCAACGTCGCCTTCATTCGCATCTATATTTTGTACTGTCGATGTTCTCATTGCCTTCAACACCAAGAGGGCGCCCTCCAATGTACGTCCAATTGACAATTTGGTCATCGGTTTCTACTCTCTTTATCCATCCATTAGAACAACCAGTGTAGATTCTGTCATGGCTATCAATGGCCAAGTCTTCTGGCCCAAATACTTGGCCTACACCTCTTTTTTCCACACCTACACCTCTTTTTTACACGCCATGCACTAGTGTGTTATGAGTGAAAATAGCCTCCTCTTGTGGTCAAGATGGATAAGTTGTAGGTATTGGATCTAGCGGAGATTTTTTCACCATAGCTAGTCAAGTGGATGCTAGTGCAATGGACGCCACCAGCACCATCATGTTTAGATAAAGGCCCATCTCACTACACTGTATTTAGAAAATATGTTCGTCTTGAATGAGTGTAGAGCTACAAAACTCATCAAAAAATCTTGAAGAAATCTCTACTGCACTGAAGAAAACTTGGCCGGGCCGGCGATTCTTCAACTTCTCTGTTGGAAAGTCTCCTGCTAGAATGCTCACTCTTGCATGTGGATTAGATGATAGAACAATGCCCTTGCTGATTCATCATCTTGCATGTGGATTAGATGATAGAACAATGCTTTTGTTGATTCAGACAAATGATGCAATGATTGATCACATGAATGAAAATGGAAACTCCTTTTGCAGCTTTTGCACTACTTCATAAAATATATCACTTCGCTACTAGATACATGAATAGACTAGAGCAACGATCCCTTCAGCGATTTTCCAACAGCTATAACGTGTTTCTTACTCCAACAATGATTCAGGGATCCCTCCTTTGTATTAAAAGTTAGCATGCAAACCTTCAAACTTTGTACCACAATCTGCTTCAGGGATTGATTCCTTCTTCATTTAGTGAATTGGTTAAATTGGAGCATCTAGTACTTTTGATAACAACCTACTGATGGGATCCATACCCTCCTCGCTTTCCAACTACCAAGGTTTACAAACATCTCTTTGAACAAGAGCTTTCTCGAGGGCCCGATCCTTGCATCAAGCTTTCTCAACATGTTTTATTTTGACATCTCCAAAGTTTAGGACCATCAAATCACATATGTTTATTAATAGCATGATCAAGGGTGGTAACTTCTGATAAAGAAGAGTCCATGAGAGAGAGAGAGAGAGAGAGAGAGAGAGAGAGAGAGAGAGAGAGAGAGAGAGAGAGAGAGAGAGAGAGAGAGAGAAAGTCTGAGAGAGAGCGACTCATCTAGGTGCATAATCTAAAACGTTTGAGCACCTAGCCAAGAACTTTGAGTGTCAAGAGCATGTCAGACTCTTGTCTTCAAAATGCTTAAAAATTGAGACTAACATAGATGTGAAGGCACTGTGTGGTGACTCATGAATGTGTCAGTGGAGATTTTCATGCGATCTTGCTGACATTGAATTTCCGCTACCAGTAATGTGAGTTGAGAGAGAGAGTAACAAGATTTCACATAGTCCCTCTTGACAAGTCAAGACCAAACCCTTTGAACCCTTCAATTTATAACAGAATAGATTAAAATACAGCTGTATAAAAGCCATTTTACTTTTTATCAAAGGCACTACTCATCATAGTTTCTATCATTCTACCAGAGCAATCATCCAGAGAAACCAATCATAGCAAGTTATAGCCAATGGAGTATAGCTAGAGTGCTCTTATCAACCATATATAAGCAATCATCATTGGTATCATTGGAAACAATAAGTAAAGACAACGGTCCATCGCACTTTTATTATCATTCCATACTGCAAAATGCGTAGAGTTATGCATGCATGCAAGGCTATGCTTCATCGCAATAGCATATTGAAAGTTTTAGGTAAAAACTAGTGCTGGCCAGTGGCCAATTCCGCTACAGAAGGAGCGTCGGCCAGCGATTACTCATCAATCATAACAAGTGCTATTTGTTTCCAACATCTGCATCGCTGTCGAGCGCTAACCATATATCAATCAGAGGTAGAAAAAATACGTGTAAAGATGCCCACTACTGCTTCTTGAGGCAGCGCTTGATTGCAAGAATACCGAATCACGGTTTTGCAAGCCAAAACAGCGACATCATTCTTACCTCAGTTTGCAACATCGTTCACACGATTGCACTTCCAGTAGCATTCACGAGTTTTCCTCTTCAATTGCAATCACCGTAAAGTAAAGCACCAGTAGAGTAGGACTGAAGGAGAGAGAGAGAGCAAGAAAATATGAGGGAAAGTGAATAGGGTTTTGTGATTTTCCTCTTTATAGAACCAGAGGACACTTAGGTGTACTAAGTGCAAATTGTTGCTCACTGTTAGATTGATTGTTCAAAATGTGCATAGATCCTGGCCATTGAAAAGACTAACAACTTTCCCACCATTTAAAAAAAAAAAAACCTTTTTCTAATAAGTGGGGTCTTTTATCATTTTCTCTGCCCCCACTAGTAAATAAGATTAGTACGTGACAATTGCATTCCACAGAGGCTTGCGAAGCAAATAGAGTGATATATGTACGCAACATAGCCCATGAGAGAGAGAGAGAGAGAACCCACCAACCATACCCATAGCTAGCAAAGTCTCTCTGGGGGGAGTTAGCACCCCTGAGATGGAGTGCTAACTGCCCACCAAAAGAAATTTAGCATTTTTTGGTAAAGTAAACTTGAGCCCATGAAACAATTTGTGTAGGAACACGTTGTTTAAAATCTCATGCAATCTTCCTCTCATGAAGCCATTATTTTGAAAAGCAAGAACAATGTTTTTGACCTCATCCATAAAGGTATCATGTTCGCTACAATAGTACATGGCAGCAATAATTTGAGCGACAATAACTTTATATGAGTTCATAAATGGCCTATTGACAGTCAAATGTATATACTGGAAAAACAATAAACGGAAATTTTCTTTTCTTGTCAAATTTTTTCATATGACACTTTCATGATAAAGAATAAAAGGTAGTGGTAATATTAAAAAATTAACCGTGTTATCCAAAGCGTCTTCATTTTCCATGGTGAGGTATTCCAAGGGATAGATCGATAAGGCATCATCATCGACATGAGGTTGCTCCTTGTCTAGAAATACAAGAGTCTGTGTTGTTTATGAAACAAATATCACCAATATAACGAAAAGTATGTTTGAAGGCACGTAGGTATTCCACCTTTCCAAGTCTGGCAAGTCTTTTCATAAAATGTAATTCAAAGAATGACAGATACCAGTTGCACCATGTAGGGGAACATGCAAAACCCATAGGAATACCATAGACTTGTTTCCAAGTCCTATTTCCTAATCTCCTATGCAATTGCCAATCGATATATCATTATATTGGCAAAGAGATTCTATGTCAATCGCAGTCCAATTATCAGGACCATTAAGAAGAATATTTTCATAGCATCTTGCAATGTCAGTAGACCACATCAAAGTGATTTTGTTAGACACATTAAGATAAAATTCAGTGGATGAGTCGCACTGCCAGAATAGGTTGGTATCCACATTCATGATACTCCGATATGAAGTTGCCTTGAGGCCTGCTCTCTCCATAAGGAGAGGAGTCAGTATACCAAGAGCTCCAGAAATAAACGTGGACACCTTAGAAAAATAACAGTCATGTGCATTTGTAATCCATCTGAATGCATTTTTGTGTGCTTTGAAAGTACAAAGTAAGAAAGGTATTTCTTCTTTCCCTATTAGAAAATCAGGCATATTAGTAGCAAACGTATCTCGAATCTTAACCATAGCCACGTCTAGTGTATTATCATTTTCATTTGGAAACGGGACAAAATCTGAACTAGACAGTCTAACCAAAGCCAAACTTCTTACAAAGTAGATGCACATAAAACACGGGTTATGTTGCACCTTATCCACACCATTCACATATAGATTGGTAGTAATCCAATTACGTTCATCAATGGCATTTGTAAGTTTGTTATTCATAATCCTTTTTCCACGTAGCCACTTGGTATTTTTCAAAAAATTTGTTACAACATCTTTGCAAATCAAGGCATGTTCCATAACAGTATCAATATTTTGATAAGTAGGTAAAAAACTTGCCAATTCAAACCATCCACAATAAAGTTCTAAAGATACCTCACTTATATTAGACTGGCGCAATGGGATGTGATTAAGACCTTTGTTCAAGTCATTCTTTAAAACTTTGCTTCTAATCATTCCAGTATCCATTGAGACAACATGCCCAAAATTTTTAGAAATGAACTTTTTAAAACGTTTATTGTAAGTGCAAGTACAAGGTAGAATGTTGTCAACATCGAAATCACAAAAAAACTTGATAGGGTTTATACCATTCATGCTTCAAATGTGGAAAGTAAGACCAACCAAACACGATAAGCTCAAAAGTCTCATCAATATGACCAAAAATCTGAAGTAAGGTTTCAGCATATAATTGTTTAATATCAATCCTCTCAAAGCATCTGTTATAATAACGTAAATGCAGAAAAAACTTCCCTTTGTCTCTTCTAACCACTAGTCGTTGTCTACCAGTATTGCTGACCTCCAATATCCTTGTTTCTTCTATGTCTTCCTGCACATGGATCAATCACGGTAAAAGTTCAGCTTTCTGATAGGAAGATCCCCCTTACCACCACTGCTTTGCCCTTCTTTGCCTTACCTCCTCTTCTTGTTATTGCCACTGCCTGATATGACTGAGCTTGGATTATTCAGATTGAAGGAACCCATTTTTTTGCTAGAATTCTAGAAGTATTTGTCTTGCAAGGTAGAGAAACTAGATTTCTTTAAAAGACGTTCAATTTCTTGAATGTTTTCAATATCGCCAAGGTGTGCAAGGAGCTTAGCAGTAGGGTTTATGGAAAGTTCAATGGTAGCATCAATCAGACTTGACAACCTCTCTAGCAGGTTTATGCAATCAAAGAAAAATGGCATTAAGCTAATTTGCAGAGACGTACCAAGAAAGAAAATGGAAAGATTATCAATTATGTACTAGATAGAGTGATCAAACCATATGATAGAAGAATTGTTTTTGCATTTAGCACCGCATCTGCACTTAAAGAAGGGTCTTCTCCAGTTCCAGATTCTAGCTTGATGAAGGTTTATTCTGTTAAAGCCAGTGTCAAAATGGCCTCTAGTTCTAGCCCAGGTCTGCTCAAAAGGACATCTTGAAGGTTCAAATCTGCTCATCTTGATAACAGTAAGCAAGTTTTAAGACACCCAACTGTTACCTGCCACCATCCCACACAACAAAACCGCACAAGTTAGTCGCGTGAGGAAGACAGGTGTCATAGCTGAGCATCAGTTGTTATCCATGTCCGAAACAAGATTCATTACTTTATCAGCTAAATTGCATTTATAAAACGTACATCCAATCTTCCCAATGATTTACTTCATTACTAAGCAATACATTCCGCCTTTTAACAAAGCCGTATCAGGGCACAAGCCATATTGATCAGTATAAGAGCAAAAGAAATGTATTAGATTCACATTTACATTTTACATGTAAGCAACTATCCTTCACTATTCTGATGGACAGAGACATGACTACGGTCACAACGCTAGGTACTAGAGCACCTCCGTGCTATGCTAGCCCCCATGGATATCCCGTAACCATTTTTTGAGAGTCCAAGCACCAAACAACTTGGGAAAATCCATGCCATTCAAGTGTACCATGGTCAAGCCCTATATGAGTACGTGACCTTACATACAATATTGGGACACAGGATGCAAGAGGACTTATTAAATAAAAACCACAAGCTCATGTCTATTTTAACGTACATAAGATCAGACTTTTCTAAATTTAATAGTTGCTACCATTAAAGGAAGCATTTGCAGTATTATCATGCATGGATAAGATTTCCTGTAGTAACGAGAAAGGCTACCCACCGTATTGATAAAGTTTCGTATAGCATCATACCTGAACGATAGACGAAGTCATCTCTTACAAACTATCCATCTTCAGCTGTTTTAACAAATCACCTACGTGCTAGAAGATTCAAACCGAAAGTATTGTGTTAAGCCTAGAGTACTTCTACCAACCTCATAGTCTTTACCAATACTTCATCCATCATTTTCCCGCAGATTATTAACTTATCATTCAACTTTTTCAAGAGCATTTTCTTCCCACAATATCCACAGTATACAGATTATCATATTTTGTGCACACGTCTTTTCAAGAAGAAACTATCAAGCCAAGCTTTCTTCATGCTACCTTCTTAAGAAGCCATTCTACTTTTTATCAGAGGCACCACTCATCATAGTTTCTATCATTCTACCAAAGCAATCATCTAGAGCAACCAATCATAGCAAGTTACAGCCAATGGAGTATAGCTGGAGTGCTCTTATCAACCATATATAAGCAATCATCATTGGTATCATTGGAAACGATAAGTAAAGACAGCGGTCCATCGCACTTTTGTTATCACATTCCATACTGCAAAATGCGTGGAGTTATGCATGCATGCAAGGCTATGCTTCATCGCAGTAGCATATTGAAAGTTTTAGGTAAAAACTAGTGCTAGCCAGCGGCCAATTCCGCTACAGAAGGAGCGTTGGCCAGCGATTACTCATCAATCATAACAAGTGCTATTTGTTGCCAACATAATCGTTGTCAAGCTCCAACCATATATCAATCAAAGGTAGAAAAAATACCTGTAAGATGCCCATTGCTGCTCCTTGAGGCAGCGCTTGATTGCAAGAATACCGAATCACAATTTTGCAAGCCCAAACTTGCTACTACACAATGGTAATCACAGCAAGTTGTAAGCATCCATTCCTAATCGTAAAGCACAACATATAACCTTTATTATCAGCGAGCTATCATTCCTCACATCATTCTTACCTCAGTTTGCAACATCGTTCACACGATTGCTCTTCCAGTAGCATTCACGAGTTTTTCTCTTCAATTGCAATCACCGTAAAGTAAGGCACCAGTAGAGCAGGACTGAAGGAGAGAGAGAGAGAGAGAGAGAGAGAGAGAGAGAGAGAGAGAGAGAGAGAGAGAGAGAGAGAGAGAGAGAGAGAGAGAGAGAGAGAGAGAGAGAGAGAGAGAGAGAGAGAGAGAGAGAGCAAGAAAATATGAGGAAAAGTGAATAGAGTTTTGTGATTTTCCTCTTTATAGAACCAGAGGACACTTAGGTGTACTAAGTGCCAATTGCTGCTCACCATTAGATTGATTGTTCAAACACAGATCCTGGCCATTGAAGAGACTAACAACTTTTCCACCATTTTAACTTTTTCTAATAAGTGGGGTCTTTTATCATAGTTGTTAGAAATGGTGAACTCCTGCAACTTTGTCGCAACACGAACATGAAGCGAAGGTCGAACGAGAACAATTCGCGAAAGTCAACATGCCTTGACTCTAAGGACGAACGATTCGCGAATCATTCGTGAATTGTAAACATACCTTCAGGACCGCAACCACAAAGGGACGCAAAATGAAATGTTACAAAAGAAATGAAAAGAACGAAAGCAAACGAAACAAACGAAGGAGAATCTTTCGCATTGTCAGGTGGTAGCTCAACGGACTTGGAGTCGTAGACTTCACGCTCAGCTGAAACGAGTGGCAACGACAGAGAATAACTGATTAGTTGATTAGCGTTAACTAGTCTTGTGATTTTGCGTTTAGCTATCTTGTAAACTCCACACAGTGGAGATATAAACTATCCTTTCTGGATCACAAATAGAAGAGAATAGACAGAAATCTCTGTAAGAGACAGAGAGAGACATAGCGAGTAGAGCAGAAAAGAAAAATACTAGAAACCAAAGAGTTGTGCATGAAATTCTGCCAACGAGCAGAACACAACAAAAGAGTAGAGTGTCATTCCACCAACAAGTGAGACATTGACGATCTTGCTCTAAAAATTAAACTCATAATACAGTTGCTCTATTTTTGTGCATCTCCTTGTCTTGCGTCGTTTAGTCTTGATTGCTAGAATAGAATGTGTTCTATGATGTGCAGTCGCGTGTCTAGATTCCTGTGAAGCTTCCGTGCAAAAGAAAATTCAAAGACACAAAATTGTTCGCGAATACGAAAAAAAACAGTTTCGCTTTTGTGACATGGTATCAGAGCCCACAGGTTATCACTACTGATATCCCATCAGTGATTCTTCTAGACAACACAATATGGCTACAACAATTCAGACAAGAGTAGCAATCAGTCTTGATGGCACAAATTACAGAATCTGGAAATTCAAAATCAAAACGCTTTTGAAGAGCGAAGGCATCTGGTTGGTGACTGAACTCTCAAAGGTGCAGCCTCCAGAGGGAGAACCGAGGAGAGCTGAATGGATTAGAAAAGATGACCATGCAATGGCGATCATCGTTTCGTCCATAAATGAAGATCTACCCATGCAAATTAAAGACTTCGAAACAAGCCATGCAGCGTGGGAAAGATTAAAACAGAAGTATGAAGTGAGGACTACAGCTTCAGTAATGCACCTTCACAATCAGCTGCAATCTATACGTGGGATGAAAACCAGTTGGATCAGCACGTTGAGAAGATCAGAACGATCTTCGCTTAGCTCGTTGCATCAGGACAAGAGCACCAAGTCCCAGCACCATAGCAGCTGATGTACTTCATGAAATCTCTACCAACGTCCTATCAGCTGCTGAGAATGCTCATACTGAGTCTGCCAGATATGACATTTGACAAAGCAATCAGTCTTGTCGCTGATGAGAGATTGATAAGAGATGGAGAGGGAAGCAATGATCAAGAGAAGGCTCTCTTCACAAAAGAAAAGAAGAAGAAGAAAAACAAGCCAAGATTCGAGAAGACAAAGTCCTCGAATCAACAATCTTCTTCTTGCGATCACTACCACAAACCAGGCCATACGACCAACAAATGTTGGTTCAATACAGCAATACCTTGCATGCACTGCAAGAAGAAGGGACATTCTGCATACGATTGCAGATTCAACCCAAAGAAAAAAAACAAAGTTGAAAAGACAAACGTTGCAGATTCATCAAAGGATGCTGAAAGAGGTGACGAAGCTTTCACGATACTCGACAAAGCTTCGACAAGCTACTCTGAACATGACTATGATGTAGTCATTGATTCAAGAGCAACATTATACATCACCTGCAATAAGAAGATCTTGATCGACTTCAGAGAGCTCAAAAATAACAGAGCAGTGATTCTAGTTGATGGGAGCAGACACGATGTCAAAGGCATCGGCACTCTACAGCTGCAAACACTGTTAGGCCAAGCAGAGCTGCCAGGAGCACTCTATGTGCCCTCACTCAGAAAAGACCTACTATCTTTCTCAAAGATGGCAGATCTTGGCGTTCGAGTTTTGTTTGACGACAACACATGCCGCATGATCGAGAAAACGACAAACAAGTTGTTGTCGGTCGGATGCAGAGAAGGAAACCTCTACCAACATGAGATTAGTGAAAGAGTTCTTAGAACTCGACATATGGGAACTAGCCCCACTATCTATCCACCAGGCTTCTTCATTATTAAAAAGAAAAGATGAGAAAGTAGACATCATTAATGAATCATCTCTTTCACTCTCAACACCCTCACACTCATCCTCATTAGTAAGGCTAGTTTGCTTAGATTGGCTCTTCTTCTTGAAACAATTTGATGCATAGTGTCCTTTCTTGCCACAGAAAAAACACTTGACCTTTGACAACTTCTTCTTGCCACTAGATGTTGCAGCTTGTGAGGACTGATCCTCACCACCTTCTTTGGCTTTGTCCTTATCTGGTTCTATACCTCCTTCACTTAGACTAATGAGTCAGCTACAAATTTTAGATCTATGTAATAATTACCTTTCAGGTGACTTCCAAGCTGTGTCTTTTTGCTGTCTATGAATCTTTCCACTAATAAATTAACCGGGACTATTCCTGGTTCTCTCTGAAAGTCACTCAAAAGTTTGATAGCTCTAAATTTGTCACACAATTCCATCTCGGTGGAGGTGCGATCAGAGTTGGGAGATCTCACGAACCTACAACTTTTAGATTTTTCTTTCAACAGGTTGAATGATTCAATTTCCATCTTGGAGAACATATTAGGACTATCAAAGGTGAACTTCTCATACAACAAGCTAGACAACGCATGGCTATTAATTTAATGTTAAGTCTCGAAATAGAAAATGGATTGAGTGAAAAGTACCTGCAACAAGGAATATTGAAAGGTGGGTAGACACCTACCTTCAAAGGTTGTCTTCTATAATCCACCGACAGGATCCTTGGATGATATACAGGAGGATTAGCGGCCCATAAAGCAGCCTAAGCCTTAGCCCCTACTGTTGTCTGCTATTGGATGACAATAAAATATACTGAAATATTAGAGAAACTAGTGTGATCATATCCATAAATTATATTGAACAAGATACTTTACACCTAAGATTTTTATCAGACTTTGAACACTTCGTGCACACAAGCCGTTATATGGCTGGACCCAAGACTTTCACACAGTCTCCAGTACATCTAATAATTTCTATGTAAGGAGCCATGTGAGTGGCCACACTGTATTAAGGAAACTACAATATGAAATCAGAAAATTCTGACAAAAATCCAAGAGAGAGAAAATATGAACTAGGAAAACATGGAACCTCTAAAAAGTTCATGAAAACCACCTCAAATCATTTAGAGCAGAACTAGAATCATTTAAAAATTTTTCAAATGATCGATTTGAGTATATTGTGAAAAATAGTCAAAAATCTATCTTGGTGATTTTATGATTTTATGTTTGTGAGTACATTTCACATGTGTGGAGCATGTTCAATAGTTTATAATGTTGACTTTAGGGATATCATAAAGATTGCTAGTCAAGTAACTTGGTGTCACTAGGTGATAGGGCCAATTTTGGCTTTAGAGGTCAAATGGTCAAGTACACATGTTTTGTCATAATTAGGTCAATTGTGATGTAACTCAAGCTAGTTAGGTTGCTTACACATGTCAATTTTAGGTTTGATGAGTGATGCCCCCTATGTGAGAGAGAGATGTGTTGGAAGGGTCCAATCAAAAGTGAGAGATGTTGCATTACACATCCAATAGGGTTAGAGAGGCTATGTTTAAGGAGTCCAATAAGAATCAAGCATGTATCTCCATGAGTTTTTATGTGTACTTTCATTCCCTTCATTAATGTATGAGAGCTCTATGAGTTTTTTTGAGTCAATTTGGAGATTTGCCAATTTTGCTTGTATTGCCTTATCTCTTTAGATGAGCCCAAAAGTGGTATTTTCTCTCTCTAGCCGAGGAGAGGAGCCTATTGGGACTTAGTTTATTTCATGAAGTCTTCTACACATGTGAAACACCTTTTGGTAATGAATGAATGCATGTAGGGTGGCCTTTTTGCCTTAAATCTTGTCGTTGATCTTGGATTTCAATCAATAGGTGATCTATAGTGCATGAGCCAAGCTTAGGAGATCAATTTCACACATTAGGACATTCCCACATGTGTGAATCTTCACATGGTATCAGATGTGAAAAAATGGTCAAAATCTATCTTGGTTGTTTTGTGTTTTTTAGTTTGTGAGAAAAAGATCACATATGTGGAGCATGTTCCCACATGTAGAAAAAGTCAAAAATAGTTTATAATGTTCACTTTAGGGGTATCACAAAGTTTTATGTCAAGCTTCTTTGTGTAGATTTGTGATAGGGCCAAAAATTGGCATAGATGGCAGATTGGTCAAATACACATGTAAAGCCACTATTGAGCCAAAAGCCATTAGTGATGCAATCTCAAGCTAGATAAGCTAGTAAATAGGATTGTGACACTTGTATTAATGTAGTTTGATGAGTGATGAAGTCAAAGTGTTGGCTTTGGTCAAGGGGTCCAATAGGAATTGAGAAATCTTGAAGAAGGGTCCAATAGAATTGTAGGATGGATGTATTACTCATCCAATAGCATTAGAGAGGCTAGGATTAGGGGTCCAATAGGATGCAAGGAGGTATCTCCACACACTCTATATGTACTTCTCCTTATGATCATTAATTAAGTTGAGTTTTTGAGTCAAACTTTCTGGTGAGATTTGCTTCTTGTCTCTTCTCTCTCTACACGAGTTGAAATTAGCTCTATTCTCTCTCTTTCGGAGGAGAGGAGCTTAGTTTTCCTTTGTTTTTCACGAAGCAATTCCTCTCATGTGTATGTACTTTGGTCATCAACAAATGCATCCATCTTAGCCTCTATGTCTTGGGTTTTTTATCTAGACTCTAGAATCCATTGACAAGTGCACAAGCTTGCTTAGGAGATCAATCACACACTTTAGGGCATTCCCACACGTGTGAAATTTCACATGGTTTCAAAGCCTACCTAAGTGTTTGATGCTTGTTTCATCCATTCTTGAAAATCAAGATCTAGACAGTGTTGATTGCATCTCCCATGCTATCTCAAGGAAATCTGGATCAAGAGGGTTCATTATCATAATTATTGAATCATTTTAGGTACTGTACAGAATTCAGTGCTCAGGCAGCCAAGTTCATTTGGAAAGTTCTCTTCCAAGTTAGATCCAAATTTGGTGCTAGATAGCTTGTTTAAAAGCTAGTTTTGTTTAGTTCTTGCAGCAATTTGTTTCAATTCATTTGGTAGAGCCAATCAAAAGCTATAAGCTTTTGAAGAGGGTTAGGTAGGCACCTAGACCTGTGTGGACACATTTGGTTTGATCATAGCTTGCTAGTTTGACCAAAAAATTCAAGAAGAGGCTTGCCAATGTCATCTATTTGAGATCTAGTCATCATTTTGAGGTCATACCCACTTTCTTTCATACAATTGGATTGTATTTAAGTGCTTGGGTGTTTCACACATGCCAAAGATAGTTTGACCCATAATTTGCCTATACTCCATCAATTGATGAGAGGTTGATGTAGTTGGAGAGAGATTGGTAGAGCTAGTGAGATCCAACTCACATTTTGTTGTAAGATCTTGCATAGGAGTTAGTAGTGCGTCTTTATTGGATCCTATAGTGAGAGAAGCAACATTTTATTGTCTAAATCACAAGGAGTCTTCACTATTACATGGCATCTATGGATTCTTACCTATTGGAATCTAGTGAAAGACTATCTACCTCCAACTATTCTATTTGGAAGGTTAGAATGGGGTCAATCTTGATATTCCAAGATGTGATGAACATTGTACTTGGGATTGATGAGGAGCCTCAAGTCCTTCAATAAGTGTAAAAGTATAAGAAGAGATCTAGGATGGCTCTCCATTATATCAAGATGAATGTCTCTAATGAGATTTTGAGAGAGATTGGTACTTGTACTTCGGCCAAGGATGCTTGGGATACTCTCAAAGCAATCTATGAGGTCAAAAATACCTCTAGGCTTCTCACTCTTAGAAATCAAATATTCCAAAGTTGTCAAAAGAGTGATGAGAGTGCCACTAATTATGTTTTGAGAGTGAAAGACATTCATAGGGAGCTTGCTTGTATTGGAGATTCCATCAAACAAAGTGAGCTAGTCGAAGTCATATGAGAATCTTGCCCAGTCCTATGCTATCAAGGAGGAGCTACCAACCTTGGAGGCTTTGCAAGGAGTGCTAATAGTTGAAGAATCAAGGCATGAGAACAAGCTATTAAGGATGGACAAATTGTCACTCAATTATAATGGTGATGGCAAAGTTCTATTTGCCAAGCACAAAGAGAGGAATAAAAAGCAACACCAACACTTCTCTAAGGACAAAGCAAAAGATCAAGATGAAGAGGAGGGGGATGATTCCTCTCAAGATACTACTTCAAAGAAGAAGAAGAAATATGCTAAATGTTCTTTTGTGGCAAGAAGGCCACTATGCCACCAATTGCTTCAAGAAGAAGAACCAATTCAAGCAAGCCAACATCTCTCATGAGAAAGAAGACTTTATTGCGAGTGATGGAAAATTCTCACTCATGGCATCAAAATTCTCCTCTTCCACCTTAAAAAAGGATGACTCTTGGTATTTTGATAGTGGAGCATCTTCACATATGTGTAGCTCCAAGGATTCCTTTTCATCTATTATGCCTTATGAAGGAATCAAGAAGTACATATATATTGCAAGTGATCAAGAGTGCAAAATTGAAGGAGTAGGGACTATTCCCTTGAAGCTTGCATCATCAAAATTTCTATCTCTTCACAAGATTCTTTTTGTTCCCAAGCTTACAAAGAATCTTATACGTGTTGGCCAATTATGTGGTGACTCAGTTTTGAAAAGATTATATGATTATTGACTTTTTATTAATATTTTGTAAGCCTTGATGTGTTGCAAAGACTTTAGCAAGCACTTAAGAGTAAATAGAGCTTATAATTGCATATGTAGAATTAATGGCCAAATTAGTGTTTGTTCAACTATATAGAATAAAAGGCATTTTCGCATTGCTTTTGAAAGTCCAAAGTTCTTTTGAGGCTTGGTTGTAAAATAGGTATGACTAATTCCAAATGCCAGCTTGTATGTCATTCTCAAGTCTAGAAGAGACCTGGTTCTCAAAGGCCCAAGGTCAACAAACCAATGGAAGGATTCTTCATTTTCACATTCAAGTTTTCTAAAGGCAGCCCACCATCGCTCTTAATCTCCAGCCCACCATTGCTCTTCATCAACAAGCAGTAGCAGTAGTTAGGGCAGTGTTCTAAGCGGCAGCCATCATCGATTCTTATCTTCTGCGGCTGGTTACCAAACTCCTTTCATGCATTCAGGTCTTCAACAGTAGATCCAATACATGCTCGACCTCCAGCGCATTCTTACGATCAATTTCCAAGAAGCAACCATATACAAAGACAGGTTTTAGATGGTTCTTCTCGCCATATGCACGACAATCATCTTCTTTCTTTAGCGACAGTTTGCCAATAGCCAACGACAGTTCTTCTTATCATCCAGGTTAACAGCGGTTATAAGGGCAAAAACATTTTGTATGCATTAGAGGAGTTCTAAATCCAAAAAAGACCTTTTGTAAAGATACTTTTTATATTTTTTCTCAAATTTTGCTTACACATGGACCAATCAAAACACTCAAATTTGAAATCTACGTAATGCAACTCATTAGAATTGAAAAAAAAAAAAAGGTTTCTTAATAATGCTATAATTTGGCGTCGGGGGCAGCCCGCAAGCATGACATCTTATTCATAGTATAATATGCAATTATTTAAAATAGCATAACTTTTTAACTGTAGCTCCGATTGAGACGAAAATTATACCGTTGGAAAGCGCTCGACGAGAGCTTTCCAATGGTACTCTACGTGACTTGCTTTTGAGCTACCGTTCAAAAGTTATGGCTGGTCAAATTTTTAGACCAAAGAAAAAGGGTCCACATATCTCTCTTGTGTGCGGATAGAGTGAGAGGCACTCTATCCGCGCACAAGAGAGATATGTGGACCCTTTTTTTTTTTGGTCTAAAAATTTGACCGGCCATAACTTTTAAACGGTAGCTCAAAAGTAGGTCATGTATGTACCATTGAAAAGCTCTCGTCGAGCGCTTTTTAAGGGTCTAATTTTCGTCTCAATCGGAGCTATGGATAAAATGTTATGCTATTTTAAATGAACTATAAACGATAATGTGTACATAGAATGGTTAAGCATCAAAACTAGTGCGGGTAGAAATTAAAAAGAATTTGGGCAGAAACTGAATTTGTTTTGGTAATTTACAATAATAAACTTTGTCAATGTACATGGCATTCCTTAAAGGGTCTTTTTTGGATTCAGAATTCCTCTAATGGCATATATGTGTTGACAGATCCCCTGCTCCAGAGGACCTGTTGTTTACTTTTCTGCTTCTTGCTTACAGATCTACTTCTTGCCTGTTACCAGGCTCGTTTGGGCTTTACTTGATTGTTTCTTATTTGTTACAATGCCCAGGCCAGGCCAAAACCGACTGAATAACTCTGTAGTATAGTTTTATTGTCCTGCCTGTCAGAGGACTACTCAGGGACGTCACTCTTGAATGCACTTACATTCTACATAGATGATGCAAGCCAAGAACGCTCATTCACAGATCAGCATGCAAACAATGAACATTCAATGGATTTCTACAGCTACCTACATTAAAGCGGATTGAGATCAGAGCCTACACTACACTGAACTTGCATAAATCCACAGAACAAGAAGCAAGAGACTATTCTACAACATGTTAGAAGTCCAAGAATCAAGAAACTAACCAGCCTTTTGATTCTTGGACATCCCAAGAACATCAAGAGCTAGAATGTTAGAGAATATGCAAGATTTATGCCACATTTCTAGCCTATTTAGTTTACTTGAATGCTGGCTCCTACATTAATCCACAAGAAAACAAGAAATCTAATCCACAACTAGGAAAGCAAGAAAACTAATCCACAACCACACACAATATGAATGGAAGGGCATGATCATAGGGGCATCACTCAAGAAAACCATCATGATCAAGGAGCTTAGTGTAGCATCAAACTCATGGAAAATCTTCTTATTAAGCATGGAGTAGATACAAAGCAAAAAGCTCCTCTTCACAAAGAGGGAGTCTCCTAAATAAGCAAGAGAGCTCCTTAGGTGACATCCTAGTGGAATTTCCACATTTCACAAATTACGAGTGGAATATTGCTCTCCACTAGAGGTCACCATCAAAAGGTGGCTCACTCTACTTTCTTTAAGAGGGGTCTACTTGCATTTATTACATTTGCTTAGAAATACTAGTTCCTACATGGTCATTCCATCTTCCGGGATTTACCATGAGGCTTACACAGTTGTTGCATGTCTTTCCTAGCTAGTATTTCTCGGCTGTCATACTCGGCTCTCAGTCTTCATTAGTCTTGTCTTCTCAGAGACCTCATCGGTCTAAGGTGAGAGGTGCTCTTGAGTTGCTCTATCCGAGTATCTTGGGGATTCGTCAGAATCAGCCAGCAATATGTGGCTGTTTTCTACAACCAGCGATAGCCTACAACAAGCCAGAAATCTTCCAAGTGTACTTTCTACGACTGTTGCATGCTTAATGCACGTTGGAAGGACTGTTTCCCTATCCTACACCTTGTTTCCAACTGCTCTGGCTGTGTGGCAGCTTTGTATTGGTTAAAGAGAGCTATGTTCCAAATGTCAGATATTTATTTGTAAACAGTTATCAAGGCCTCAGCCTCTAGCACGAGTTTCTCTCTGGCTACATCATGCCAAATTCATGCCATTGTAAAGCATTCAGACAGTAGCATTCTTAGTATTGCAGGAGATAGCCTAGTTGTGATGTTTTCAGAGAGCATTATGGCTTCCCTTATTTCTCTGTAAACTAGAATGGTAGTGCAGATGTTGTACTTCCTTGGGAATCCATTTTGCATTGCAAATTTGTATTGAATGCTATGTACTGGCTATTCTTTAATCAATACAGATTTCTATTGTTCTGTTTCACTTATTTCTTCTTTGTCAATAAATGGCAATGATTTTGTGCCTATTAGTAACAGTCTATGGCCTATCTTAAGGATCTATCACAATATTTCATTGTCATTTGTTGTGTGGCTGGTATATTTTCTTGCTATTATGGTTGTTCACTTTTTAACTTCATTACACTTGTCAAGCTTTTGCAAAACAAATGTGAAGATGTATGCTTCTCTTTGAAATACTTTAAGACTGATTTGTTTCATTCTATATCTCAAGAGTGAGTGAGCTGGTGAGGGCTTTTCTTTTGCTTATGATCTTTGTAATGGAGTAGGCACTTGACTTTGGTCTGAACAAATCAAAGCTCTATTGTATAGTAAGGTTTTGCTCATTGTTGTCTAACTTGGCGTTAAAAGCTGATCCCCTGCAATAGAATCAGTGGTTAGAAAAAGAACATCCCTGTCTCTTCTTAGCTTTGACATTTATAGGCTGTAATAGAAGTTAAATACCAATCACAACTATTTTTCTTTCTTGGGTTGTTCTTGAGTTTACCCCCTCGTACAGAGCTGGATTGTGATATTATGGTGTAGGGTGGAGTGTTCAAATGACTTACTTGATAATAGGAGGCCTCTTTCTAAAAAACATAACTCAAGTTGAGTAGTCTAAATTGCTAGCTCCCACATGGCTATCCATCTTTCGGGAATTACCATGGGGCTCACAACTATACATTTTAGCCTAGCATTAATAATTCTCGTGCTCTCTAACGCGGCTCTCAACTTCATCTCTATTGGAAACCCTTTTTGGGTGATGAGACACTACATCGACACGTTAGGGGCATGGCATCAGCTAACACGCATTGACATACACAATATCAGGCCTATGTGACACATTGACATCATATTTTGACCAATCAGAGATTGGACACTTCTTTGGAATACTCTCTGTGGTACACTATTTTTTGAAATGGGCAATTTTATCAACAATTCGGTCATAAAGTCAGAGGTTTTACTAATTGATTTATGTTGCGCATGGTCCATCTATCATCATGAGTGGAGGCTATTTATTTTGTGGAAAGGGCCTTGGAGACTTTTTGTGAATATATATTCGAGCCCCTAATTGTTCACTAGGCCTCTCAAAGAAACTATCAAAGATATATTCTTTGAGGTTTCATGCTCAGGAAAACGCGTCATGTATCTCGCTCAGCTGTCAAGTTAACAGTCATCGCACACATTTTTCAAGCTAACACCCTCGTGAAATATCATTTGAGCTTGCATCATCGCCATTAATAAGCAGTTGCACTGACAACAAGGCAGCCATCGAAGCACCATCGACTCTCTCTCTCTCTCTCTCTCTCTCTCTCTCTCTCTCTCTCTCTCTCTCTCTCTCTCTCTCTCTCTCTCTCTCTCTCTCTCTCTCTCTCTCATGCACGATGCTCTAAGCTATATAACTTTACCATGTCAGTATGTTTATGACCATGATAAATGGATTTATTAGGTACCATACAATGTATGCTTCTCTTTTCTTCTCCTCTTCTTCTCCTTCTTCCTTATGCTGGCTCACTCTCGGTGGCGCCCATCTACAACTCTCGGATCATCACAAGCACAAGGACTAGTATGCCTTTGTATCTAATGCTTCTAAGTTTTGATAACATAAACAAGAATTGCTTTTACTTGCTTTGCTGAGTGAATAAACTATGGAAGAAGGAGGGCTTTGGATTGCGATCTAGCACCCTCTGAGAAAACCATACATATTATGCATGTCTGCCACTTTGATCAGAGGTAGAACTATGCTGAAAATCGTGATGGTATGCCCTCATAACAATGTTGTGTGGAGGTTTCCATCGTTTCACATAAGATATATGGCAATGCACATTGAATCCACATGCTCATAGCACGTTGGCAGCGCGCTACAGCTACATGCAAGCCCATACACATTATGTGGCTTGTTTAGTGTACTTTGTATGGCAAGTATATGATGAAACTACACGCTGGAAAGGCGCTAACAGCATAGTGTTGCTTCATGCAACCCTCTACATATGTGCGTTGATTGATACGTTTGATTAAGCATGAGCCCTTTCAGCGCTGAGAGGGCAACGATGATCACACTTTTGTTTGAAGTATTGTATGCCTCTTCAATGATAATGCGGATGCATAGCTAGCCATCAGCATGATACTTTTTGTTGTATGGTATGATGGTCACCACGAGAGGTATGAATTATGTTAAATGATATGCAAATGGTGAGCAAATGCAATATGACTCTTATTGTAAACAGATCTTCCTACTACGAGGTTGCATCCCGATTCCATTATTGGACTCAGAGTATGCTCTTATACATGTATGCATTCTAAAAAACATCTTTGTGAAGTTTATATATACATTTTTGTCATTCCCTTTTTACTAAAAGCAGAGAATTAGTTTCATTATGAAAATATAGTACGTTTAGCAATGCTTTTTCATGCTATTATTGTTGTGGCTAAAACTAAACTCGAAAAACTTCTGTTCTCAGTCGCGGAAGAAAATATCGTTCGTAAACAAATATGGCTTCCTCACAAGACTCTCATGCGAGATCTATTCAGGTTAGTATTGCGAAACTTTGCCTCGTGTGTTCAATTTATTATTTTTTGAATTGTGTCTTTTCACATGCTAAAATTTTATCATGCAAGAACTTGTATAGTATGCTTAACAAAGGAGATTCAATTAAACCGATTGTGAGAATTCCAAGGGTTTACTTTGCTTTGGCCTACTTTTCTAGCACTCCCAACACCTATTACAAAAGCAATCCACCACGAATCCACCAGAGAGAGACATAGCGACCTCCTTTCAACAAACCAGCGCAAGAGAAAGATGAGAGAGAGAGAGGGAGAGAAAGAGAGAGACGTGTAATATAGCTTATTTAAATTCAGAGGACACATGCTTTTTCTTTTGCTTTGGATTTTCACAATGCAAAACAACAACAACATCATTTTTAAAATATTAAACCACGAGTCATGCAAAGTATCAATTTTTAAATAGCATAAAGCATAGCATGCATTCATGCATGCATCCAGATTTGAAAATAGTAAATCAAAACTCATGTATGATAATAATAAAGCACGACATTTATTCATAAATGCATGATACTTTAGCCCACAACTAAGGTTTGAGTCTTAAAACTTTGGGCCACTACCACAATTTGATCTTTAATGTTGACTTTTTTAAAAATCCATTGACCAACTCACCACATAGTATTGCCTTTGCAAGGCAAATCAAGGCAAAGGATCAAAGAGAAAAATCCATCAAGAGTCACAGATTTGCGAACACAAAGCTATCTTATCAAAGCCCTTCATTTGCCAACACAAAACTATCTTATCAAAGCCATTGATTTGCTTGAAACAACTACATCATGCAACTTCACTCACATGTGCCATCGCCAAATCTTATGCCACCCCTAGCACCTACGGCAACTAAACTTGTGACACCTCCCCCTACCCTACCATTCTTCTTACTCCTCAAACATCAACCCAACTCTAGAGCCCTTGACTACTCTTTCTTCCCGGCCCCACTATCCAATCTCAAACCTGTCATTTACGTAATGCATTCTTTGTGCTAATTACGCCCAGTTTTTGGGCTTTTTAAAAAGCATAAAATGTCACTGAATTTTTTTTAAAAAAATTTCAAAATTTTGAAGCACATTCCAAACGCGCGTCAGACTGCGCATCAGTCCGCGTCAAACTGTGTGCATCAGACTGTCATGTGGCAGTTTCTCATTGGTCCACGAAAACCCACACTGCTGATTATGCTTTGTAAATGGCATGTGAAAAAGTCAAAGACTCCATTACGCAATGGAAAGAGATGGGCACAGGCCATTCTGCCCGGTTTGGCTTTCCAAAAAAATTTAGGCCTCGCCCAAAAATTTTTGGAAATCCTTACGGGGCAAAATGGCATGTGCCCGGCTCCTTCCATAATACAAAACAACGTAACTTGTAGTAGGCTTACATAAGTTCCTTTTCCCTAGCATCCAAGTTTTAAAATTTGAAAGCATCCAAGTTTAAAGAGTTTGTAACTAACTAACCGTAATTTTGTTATTTTGGCATAATCTTGGCCCCTCCTTATAAAAACCTAACTCTGGGATAAGGTTTAGTTTACTGCGATAATCGTGCTTATTATTATCATTATTATTATTTTATATTCATTATTAAAAAGAGCCAAAAAAAAAATTATCAACCGATCTTTAAAGACCTGAGTTTAGAGAGTACTCAGTCGGTGCTTTTGGAAATTCTTGGGCTGTTGCGAGCAGCCTTTACATATCTCTTCTCTCTCTGTTCTAGTCTCGCTCGTCGGCAGAGAGAAGAGAGGATAGGATGATCTGCGATTGCGCATTACATCGCGCTTCCTCGGCTCAGCACATGCCGTGGCCTGGTGGTGATCCTGCATGTTCTTTAATCTGCTGCTGTTGGGTTGTGTTCTGGGTCGCAATGGCAGCTTCGATTAGTATAAATGGAGCGTGATTGAATCTGTTCTCAGCTCTGATATGCATTCGGTTGAGAAGAGTGCATAACTTTTCAAGCCAAGGCACACTTTGAAATCAGTTCTTGTCTTTTGATTTTATTTGCAGTCTGTTGGCAGGAGTGCACAATTTTTCTTTTCGTAAAATCGATTTGCAAGCCGTCGAGAAGAAGGAGCAAGTTTTCCTACTAGAGGACTCTTTGAAGTGCAGTCTTATCTTCTGATTTGAGTTGCAGTTTGTTGACAAGAGTGCAAGAATTTCCTAACCACAGAGCACTTTGAGTGCATTCTTTATCTATATCTTTTGCATTTGCAATCATTTGAAAGGACTGCAAAAGTTTTCTTTTTAGCCCAAGACTCTTTAGAGAGCTTTCTTATCTTTTGATTTCAGTCGGTTATGCTCATTTTGTTTCTGGCGAAGTGACCTGCCAGCCTACCGCGAACTAAATACAGATATAACTTTCTATCTTGATAGTTCAGTTTGTTGACAAGAGTGCACTCTATCTTGAGTTGGTAGACATAGTGAGGAGCAGTTTGATAAGATAATCCATTCTCATTTACCATCTCAGAGAGTTGCTGCTTGAAGCTTTTGATTACAGAAAACGTGAAACCAAAAGGGGAAGTTTTTGATTGAAATCCAAGGTTTATGTATTAGTCGCCTCGGATACTGCATATTTACAATTGCCGATCTTGAACCTGGCAACCGTAAATAGCAGAGAATCTATCTTTGATCGATCGTTATTTTCACTCATTAGTCTTTCTGCCATTTCAAACATTACATTGGACCCAAATCCCTTATAGCAATGAAGAAAATGTCAAGAGGATCGAGCAAGATAGTCGGTCTGATGAGCCCAGAGATGAAGGAAAGATGGAGAGATGACGAAAGATCGTCTCAAACAATGAAGGGAAAACAATCGAAAAGGTCGACGCGACATCTAACATCCAAGTGCCAGATAAAACTTCCTAAAGTCAAACTTTCTTTGATTTCACCGCTTGGTCTTGTGAAGAACTTAAAGAAGGCAGTGACTCGCGTCGTATCATCCATTACATCTTTCAGGAAAAAGGAACGCAAGGCCGAGTTTATCACCAAACATTCAAGATCGATTTCGTCAATAGTATATTCCCCTGGACCAAGCAGGGCGTCCTATCATCACGATGCGATTGCTGAATGTATTGAATTCATCAAGCGATCAACTTCTGCGGAATCCAGATTACTCTGCTGATCCGACTTTCAACAAGTTGATTTATCTAAATAATGTGCAATCAAACTCATCTTTCAAGAACTAAAACTCGAGTTATCTTCTTCATCAGGACGAGGTTGACCCCCGGACGTCAGCTGAATGACCAGTTGTCTATGTGTGTTGAAATATTCACTTGTTAGAGCACATAAATCTGAATATCAGTCAGCCCTAGATGTTTTTAGTTGTTTCATTTCACAGATATCCTGCTTAGTGCTATGCCGCTTACAATTTTGTCATGTGCACTGAAGTGCGACTTGTAAATTCACATAATGTAGCAGGCACGTTTGCTGTGCACAGCTATATCAAGTTATATGTAAAAGATGTAAAATGCTTTGTCTTTAAAGACAAGTTATTATTACTTTGGAATACTTGTTGCAGCTTTCTCGACTATGACACTTCACAAATTCTCTAAGCTCTCCAATGTATCCGGATTAAGCATGCTTGGTGTTCATAAAACTGAATCCAATGACAGATTGTTCACATAATGTGGCAGGCATTTTGCTGTGCAAAGCTATATCTATTTGTATGTAAAAGATGTAAAATGCTTCGTCTCCAAAGACATGTTTTTATTGCTTTGGGATATTTGTTGCAGCTTTCTATGACACTGCACTGATTCTGTAAGCTCTCCAATGTATCCGGATTAAGCATGCTTGGTGTTCATAAAACTGAATCCGATGACATATTATAATTATTCACATAATGTTGCAGGCAGTTTGCTGTGCACAGCTATATCTAATTGCATGTAAAAGATGTAAAATGCCGTCTCCAAAGATAAGCTTATATTTGTTGCAGCTTTCTCGACTATGCACTAATTCTCTAAGCTCTCCAAGTATCCAGATTAAGCATTCTTGATGTTCATAAAACTGAATCCGATGACACATTATTCACATAATGTTGCAGGCAGGTTTGCTGTGCACAGCTATATGTAGTTGCATGTAAGCTTCGGCTCTAAAGACAAGTTTTTAATACTTGTTTTCAAATATGACATTGCACTACTTCTCTAAGGTCTGTATTCGGATTAAGCATGCTTGGTGTTCATAAAACTGAATCCAATGACAGATTATTCCCATTTTGTGCACAGCTATATCTAGTTGTATATAAGAATGTAAAATGCTTGGTCTTACTTTGGGACATTCGTTTCAGCTTTTTCAACTATGACACTGCACTGATTCTCTGAGGTTTGCAAGTTAAAGCAATATGTCAAGCTAAAGCATGTTGGGTGTTCATAGAACACCCTGATTAGCCATTTCATAGGTTGGTAGTGCAAATTCAGTTTACTAATGCTGTTGATAAAAACTTTTCCATCCCGATGATCCTGCAAAATGCAATGTTTCACTAAGTTTTGTTGTTTGTAGTTTCCAAAGACGAGGGAGATAATGTGAGCATTATTATGTGCTATGGAACAAGCAGGAACAGGACCATCATGTCCCCTACCAGCCTTGCATTTTCGGCAGTTCGCTCCCAACAGGTCGATTCTGCCCTATCAACCATTCTAGTTATAATGGCAGAAAAGGCCAACCTGGCCTATAATGTTTATATTGTTGGTGTACCTATGACATGTAACTCAGAGACATTGTTAAATAAAAAGGGAACTGTTCATAGTCGGACCATGCCTCAAGCTTTTGTCTCACAAACAAGTTACTTACTTCTAGCTGTCCCCAAAATTCAACTGCCTCAAGTCACAAGGTCAAGAAGCTATGGACCATGGTGGTTACACATGAAAGGGGGCTAGTATGAGAGGGCCCCATCTATGTAGTTCATCCATGGAGTGTGACTTACCTTTAGGTGGAAAGATGGCTTTTGGAGGTAAGTCAAGATGTCATGCAAGTACACCATGTTTCTTCACTTGCCCCAAGGCATGGGTGTGCCAGCCCTCTCACATACAATGAAATATTCATCTTCATTATCCAATTTAACCCATGCCTTTGATGTCTTTGCTTCCAAAAAGGAGGTTTCACATGGAAAAATTTTTCTCCATGTAGGTGGACCCATGCCTTTGATGTCTTTGCTTCCAACGGAGGTTTCACATGCAAAATCTTTTCTCCATGTAGGTGGTAAGTACGAGGAGTAAGTCCATTTTTTAGATGCACTTTGCCCCCCCATTCGAAATCACCCTTCATCCAAAATTCTCAAAACTTGAAGCACTTCAAGTCAACAATCAATTGGTGGGGGTGGGGTGGGGGTGGGAGGGAGGGAGGAATTAGAAGTGCGCTTGTTGTCTTTGATGGAAAGTTTTGAGTTGGAATAATCCAAAAGCAAATGTGTCTAATACGACTTCATTTTGCAAGTTCAAATGATGCACATTCTTACAAGTGTAGATGAGACAAAGTTTGGATATAGAAACAAACGAATTTCAGTAAATATTTTTTGGAGATGCATAAACATTGAGATTTTCTTGTAGATAATGACATATTTGTCTTTAGAAACAAGAAGTTCGATGGATGTTAAACAAGTTTGTAAACTTGATCGCTTACTGGTAGTAGTTTTTCATAACAATATTATCCTATAGCATTTTGTACAAACTATTCACGGACCCAACATAGGATAGTTTGTGATTGTCTTGAACCTCACGTGAACATAGACATGAATGTTATTGTGAAAAATTATTTGTGGAGCATCAATGCCAATAGCTTTTTGGCATATCTAGTATCTCATCAAGCTAGTTTTTGAGGAGTGTGAAGATTTGGCAAAATCTAGCTTGATCATTTTGCAATTTCATGTACATGGTGAAATCTCACATTTGTGGAGCATGTTCCCACGTGTGGAGGGTAGTCATAATCACTTTAGTTCATTGATGATGAGTTTGAATAGTCAATAGGCCTTAATCTTGAGATTTGGGGGTCCTCTATCAAAACCACTCAATGTACACTTTTAATTAATTGATTATGCCAATTTTAGACTTGGATTAGATCATGATAGTGTACATTGCTTACACTTGGCTTGATGGTACAGGGCTAGTAACATTGCACTTCATTATCTTATTTGTCAATATGGACCAATTATAGTGAAGGATGCTCCTAAATGGTCCAATCAATGTAAGAGGTGACATGTAAGTGGTCCAATCAAAGTAAGAGGTGATTCTAAAGAGGTCCAATCATTGAGCACCATTGTCACACCTCTTGGAGCTCCAATCACTATTAGAGAGTGAGTGAGAGAGAGAGAGAGAGAGAGAGAGAGAGAGAGAGAGAGAGAGAGAGAGAGAGAGAGAGAGAGAGAGAGAGAGAGAGAGAGAGAGAGAGAGAGAGAGAGAGAGTGATTCATTGAGTGTTTTGAAGAGATCTTGATTCTACTTAGAGTTTTTCCCATACTCTCTCTCTACCCGAGAACTACCTCTTGTATTTTCTCTCTACTCGAGAGCAGGCCATTTTAATACTTGGTTTTTTTCATCAGAAGTCGCCTCTCAGTGTGTTTGATGAATGGTGAATGACTCATGCGTGTTTAGTGTGCTCTTGCCTTATAATTGTCAAGCTACATCAATTCTATCTTGTTGGTGCTAGATCTATGTGCAATCACGCACACCTTAGGAGATCATTCACATTGTTTGGCCATCCCTGTTGGAATTCGATGCTCAGCCTCAAATTCACTCAATAATGAGCATCCTGGAAGCTGTATAGACTTATACAAGAAAACCAGAAAAAGATGACTCGAATTTTTATAGCAGAAACTCGACTTGTAATTTATTGAATTTTTCGATAGCATATCGACTCAAAAAATCCATAATTTTCCGATACCTAAAATCAAAATTTCTCGATACGAGATCGACTCGAAAAGTTTATAATTTTCTGAGTCATTGTAATTTTCAAGTCATTGTATAATTTCTCGAGTCTTTGTATATTTTCAATACAATGTAAATTTCGATATTGTCGGTTAGAAATCCGATCCCGTTAAAAGTCCGCCTACTTTGTACATTCAAAGGTGGTTGTAATATATGAGGCGGATAGCATTTATTGCTAATTAGATATTTAACAAGTAGAAGATATTTTGTAATAGACCTATAAACTGTGGATAAGAAGTTAGTTAGGAAATAATCTTCATTAGAAAACTTCTTCTGATTTAATCCGAGTTTTTCTAGCCAATGTTATCACGCTCAACAAGCTGAAGTTATCACTTCAAGCCATTGTACTCATTGTTGATATTAATCAAAGTGCAATTTTAGTCTCACTACCGTATCATTCTATTGTGCAATTGTACGAATCATTCATCTTGATTATTCTACTGCTAATTGTGTTGCTTCTAATCCTACATTGCCCTCACTCAAGCTTCCACTGCCATTTCCACTGATTTTCGACATGGTCTCAGACCTTATGTTATAATCAGAGTTCTACTAATCCGATATCATAGTATTTCACGATTTTACAACATGGTATTAGAGCGGGTAGTTCAATAATCTGCATTACTGTCACAGATTATCAGTCTTGTTTCTATCAAGATGTTGTTCTAGCAAGCGCGCAGTCAACAATATTCCAAAATCATTGTTTCTACCAACGATCTCGCTCAACCCAAAATGGATCCGTCTTCTAGTTCATCTCTAATCGACAAACTCGATAGGAATAACTACCATCTCTAGAAATTCAAAATGAAGGTCATACTACTAGCCAAAGAAATGTGGGACATCATTGATGGCACATAACTTAAACTAGAAGGTGATGCAGCCATTATCACCAAGTGGAAATTGAAAGATGACAAGGCTTTTGCCATGATTACTCTCAACATCAAGGACACCCAAATAAGTCACATACATGCTCTTCAAACTTGTTTTCCAACCATGCTCAGAATTGATTAGTGGCCAATTCATAATATTGAGCGTGATCTGGTCCAGAGGAGTGCCACACTCCGCCCATTTAGATCGTCGTGTGCAGGGGAGGAAGTGTGCATTCACTCGTAATTGTCGTGGACTTGTCACATAGGCCCTGATGGCTGCAGGGTCCCTTTAGAATAGTTGTTGACGCCACTTCGGTTGGGGTTGGAGTGCGAGGAGGACTTGAGCTCGTTGCCCTTGATTGTTTGGGCAAAAAAAGATACCTTTCAACCGCCTCGTGAGAACTTGTGGGGATGCTTGGCTAAGAATTCGTTGATCTTATCCTCCATGGACTTGGGTCGTCAAAAGGCGCGACTGGCAGAGATGGATCATGAGCCTTGAGATGTGGAGGCATGGCGCTCCCCTTGGCTGTGGCTCGGATCCGTTGCTTGGCTGGGATCTAGGTCCTGATCTTGCACATTGGCCTCGACCATGTCTGATGCTTGTGCTTGATATTCCAGCCATGTTGCCTATTTTTCTTTGTCCTGGCTAGAACTAGCCATGGTAGCTTCAAGTGTGGGTGGCGTTGGAATCACCACGGGGGTTGGTTGGGGTTGCTGCTCCATGTGCCTCCAGCATGCCTTGAGGGCGGTCTTGGCCTGTGCCAATTATTGCATGGCGCTCCGTCGAAGTCAGCATGGTATCTGTCAAAGGTTTCATGGCAGACCTTCACCTGCTTCATGAGGAAATCCATCTCAGCTTGGCTGAGCAGTCTATGGGCAGGTGTCGGTTGAGCTAACCAGACTGCCTTCTCAGCTTGTAGAGCCATCACCTCTGTGAGTCAGACGTGTATTCTCTATTTCAAGCACCAAAAGCTGTGTATGGAATGGGGGGAGGCGTTGTGTTGTCAACTGCTGGAGGGTTTTCCAAGCGAGGGTGTCGAGAGAAAGTTGTGAATCAAGAGGGTTGATATTGAGAAGTGAGGTGAAAGTGGATGCAAGAGGTATGGAAGAATCGATGGTGATGGTAGGAGTGGAAGATGCGAGAGTGGCTGAGGAATGGGGAGGTATGGAAGTGATAGGAGTAGAAGTGGTGGCAACTGCGAATGATTGTGAGGAAGCAAAAATAGTGGTTGTGGAAGAAGCAGATGTGGGGACGTGATGGTGTTGTGCGTTGATGTGTGGGAGGAGGGCTAGTGGAAGATGACGTACTGCCACGCATTCGCTTGTGGGCCGGTGAGTCTGTAACTACTGGGAGAGTGGATGTGGAAGCAACGGAAGGTGGGACAAGGTTTAGTGTATGGAACGGTGGTGGAGAGAATGGTAGATCGATTAAAATCCTGAAGCTTCTATTTGAAGAATGTGCAGACAAAGTTACAAAGCAGAGGGCCGGCAGCGATGCGATCGCGCATGTTGGGCTTGATGGCGATGGAAAGCTCGTTAAGAAAGCTCGTTAAGAAGGAAGGTATGCCAGTCATATGGCACAACCAAAGAGTTCTGAAATTCTGTAAAGGATTCGACGATTTGGCTCAAGAGGGTGGACTGAATGCGGTCCTTTCGAAAAGTTGAGACAACTAGGAAGTTGTTCAACAAGTGAGTAGCGGCTTGGATTATGGGGTCATTGATAGCTTCTATCAAATAGTCGTTGTTAGTTTTGACTTGGATGTCAAGAGAGAGGTGTCACAAAGGGTTGGATGAGGTTTTTGGCTCGGCAGTGGGAAGTTGGTTGTCGATCATCGAAAACAATTCTGACGGTGACCATGGAGTAAGCGTTTATTCGTATCTTGTATGTGGTACCCTGGTACAAGATGTGAAAACAAGACTTATTCTCATCCCACAATGCATATGTGTGTAAGGCAAGGTTTATGTCAATGGCAAAGGAAAAAAGTGCCAAGTAAAAGCACATTGCTTTGAAAAGGGGGCCGACAACCTGAAGCCATGGTGCAACCAAGGTATCAGACGACAAAGGCCAAATTTGGGTAGCCGTAGATATATCGCATTGGATAATTGGCTTGGTTGTAGAGTCGTCAGAAGAAGATGAGGATGTCATGATGTTAGGCGGGATGCAATAGTGATGGAGATGGAAAAAGACGAAAATACTTTCAAAAAAGGAGAAAAAGGCGTTAAAAATGGCGGCAAAGGCTTAAAAAATTGGAAAAGGTGAAATTTGTGAGAAAAAAATGTGAAAATGGTGGCAAAGACCGTGTAATGGGTGGCTGTGAGAGCTGATAAAGGTGTGTGAGAGTTTTCATCACAATTAGAAAACGTGGAAAATTCAGTGTAAAATTTGGTAGAGCTTCATTGAATGAAGTGCCAAATGAATCGAATTTTGTCTTTATATAGACGACAATTGAATGCATATTAGGAGAAGTACACTTTTTCCATTTTAGTTCCAACCAGATTTTTGCAAGGACCTTCTTCTCATAATTCTAAGGCCTCAGAGAAGTGTATGAAGGGTCATAAGGTATTTTGGATGCCCTGCAAAGGTTCTTCAACTCTGCGAAGGTTGAACTCTCGCAAGAAGGGAACTTTCATGGAACTGTTAAATATATCAGATTTTCATGATATGACCATGTAGGTAGGTCAATTTCACTGCCCTGAGTCCAAAAATGTTGTCTGCAAGGGTTCGTTTGAAGGTTTTGATGCCCTACAAAGGTTCCTTACATATAGCTTCCCTAAACCTCCGCAAACACTCAACTTTGACTAATTTTTCATAAGTAACCTTCGCAGAGAAATCTATGGGTCCATCTGGGTCAGATCTGACTATGAAAACTTCCACAAAGGTTGTTTTGAAAATTTGGTTGTTGATCCATCAGTTTAAGTGATTTTCATTCCTATTTTTGGTGTTTTTTTTTCAAGATTTGTGTCTCAGATCTGTATTTGTTGAGGCTAAGTAGCTTCTAATGATGATCTTCTACCCTTTTGATCCCATCTGGATCTAGATCCTATTGGATCATGCTTGATCTGTCCAGATCTTGTCCAAATGTAGAATCTTGATGGATCATGTTTTATCTGACTAGATCTACCTAGATTTGACTTATTTTCATTAGATCTAGCTGTGGTGACTTTTGATAGGGCTTGATCTAGTTCCTGTATGTGTTGATGGTCATCACCTAGCTAGATCTGTCTTATTGTGGTGGCCAGTACTTGTAGAGTCAGCTATCGTTGATGGGTGTATCAAAAGGCGTCCCATCAAGTTGTTCAAGGTCCATGACTCCATGGCTTAGAATTTCCTTGACACGATGCGGGCCTTCATCTGTGAACTTCAATTTTCCTTTGATCGCCTTGGTTTTATACATGAGGACTAGGTCTCCAGATCAAAGATCTTTCTTGTGTGACCGACGATCATGCCATGTCTTGCGCCATGATTTCTCGGCTGTTAGTGCATGTACTGCCAAGATTGTGTCTCGCAAAGTTTGTGTAAGGCTTCATGGCGTAGTTGTAGAGATTTGGATTCATCCAGGCATTGTGTCACGACAACCCTTAATGACGATGGCACCAAAAACTCTGCTGGCATTACTGCATCCTAACCATAAACCAATAAGAGGTGTGTGGTTGGTGCTTCCCTTATACATTGTCTTGAATGCCCAAAGAGCAGCATGTAACTTGTGCTCCCAATCAGATTTGCTAGCTTCAATTGTTTTCATAATCACGCTACACAGGATTTTATTGGATGACTCTGCCTACCCATTACTGCAAGGATAATAAGGTGTGTTGAGTTGATGGATCACGAGAAATTCCTCCAACAGGACTTTAAGGGTCTCATTGACGAAATGGCTTCCGCGATTGCTGACTATCTCCATCGGGCATCCGAAGTGCACAATGATATTTTCGTACAAGAACTTGGCAATTGCTCGAGCGTCAACTGTTCGTACTACCTTGGCTTCTACCCACTTGGTGAAATAATTCGTAGCCACGATAATATATCGGGCTTGTGAACTTCTTGCAGCAGGCTGTATAGGACCAATATAGTCCAATCTCCACTTCTCAAATGGTGCTTGAGCTAGGACTAGATGTAGAAGATCATAGTTCAATCTTGTCGGTCTTCTAGCTCTCTAGCACACATCGCATTTTCTCAAGTACTCCTTTGTGTCCTTATGAATCGTTGGCCACCAGCATCCTGACTGCAAGATTTTATGAACCATAATGTCAGATGTGAAATGACCACCACCCATGCCTTCATACGAAAATTGAAATAATCTGGGTGGCCTCGTGTGGAAGAATACAGCTTCGAAGGATACTATCTGATCATCTTTGATATAATTGGCTGGCAATCAGCTAATAGGGTCTAGCTTTTAGAATTTACTTCCGTTTTTCAACCTTGGGTAAAGATTTGTCCGGTTGGCCCTGCATTAAATATTCAACTATGTCTGCGGCCCATTTAGGTATAGTGTCAATATAAAACAAGGTAGCGTTTGATAGCTCATCATCAGGTACCCCTTGATTTGTGACACATGATCTACCATATAATGCTGCTTTTCCTTGCGCAACGACAATCCAAAAATCAAACTCCAACAATAGAAGTAACCAACGAGTGATTCTCCCTATGTTGCAAGTTTTATTAACAAGATAAAACAAGGGTTGGTGGTCTGTATAAAAAGAGAAATGGGTGGCCATGAAATAATGTCAAAATTTCTTAACCGCATAAATCATAGCCCGCTCTGTGGTCAAATAGTTCATCTCTGAATCACTGAGTTGTCGACTAGCAAATCGGATTGGAAAATCCTTTTTGCTTTCTCCTAGCTAGGTTAAAAAAGACTTCTCCCACTGCATACTTTGATGTGTCTGTATGCACATGGAACTCTATGGACCAATTAGGTGGTCTTAATATTGACGTTGAGACACCCCAATCTATCTTTAAGCTTCTGGAAAGCTTGCAGGGCCTCCTCCATAATGTGGTTCCATTGTGAGCTTGTCGATTGGTCGTGCTAACTCCGCAAAATCTAGAATGAAAATCTGGTAGTCGTTAGCGTGACTGTAGCATGTGGCAAGCATGTGGTGAGCAGCCCTCCGCCTGTCAAAAGCATTTGAGCATTAAGATAGGATCCTAACTTAGCCAGATTGCATTCTACTTTACACTACCTTCCCTAACACTAAACACCTCCACAACCCATGATTGAGAGTGAAAAGAGAGAGAGAGAAGGATAGAAGGTAGAGATAGAGAGAGAGAGAGAGAGAGAGAGAGAGAGAGTATATGCTGGAGGTATCCGGTGACTTCTTCCACAAAGTATAGCCTTGCAGTGCTCTTCTTGTCCTTGGTAGGGTAGAAGGACTTATGGATGCATGTTAGCCAATGCTGGTCAATCCATGTCTGAAAGCATGAATGCCAGGGGTCGCCGAGAAGGGCCGCTCTATAGTACACTTGGTCCACTGGTCTTCAACTTTCCGCGATGCCATGGCCATATTTGGGTCAAAAAAAATGGATGAAAGTTGTCTCATTTGGTGGCGACACCCATAAAGTATTCTAAGTCCCCTGCATATTGTGCGGCCGCACAGATTGTTGGATCCACACAATTGACATAATCTTTAGGAAAATGGAGATATCTTGTCCATTGGGGTGCCACACTCCACTCATTTTGACCTGCATGGGTAGGAAAGGTAGTGGGCATTGACATGTATTGTCTTGGACTCGTGAAATATGTTCAGATGGCTGTAGGTTCTCTTTCAAATAGCTTTTGGTGCCATTTCGATTGAGGGACCAATGTTGGGAGATAGGCCAACTCATTTCCCTTGACCTCCTTTATCGTAACAGGTAACTACAAATTGTTGCGTGAGCTTTCGTATGGGTACTGGACCAGGTAGGCATTGATTCATCCTCTACCAATTTTGGTCGTCAGAATGCACGACTGGCAGAGATGGAACGCGAGCCTAGATATGAAGAGGCTTGTGCTTGGCTCGGATCCGCTTGTGGGGTGGTATCAAAGCCCGTGTCTTGCCCTTGGCCTTGTATGGCCACCCCTGTCACTTCTTTCCCTTGGTCTTGGCTCTGACTAGCCTGCGCAACATCATATGTTGGTGGCGTTGGAATTACCACTAGGGTCGGTTGTTGTTTCTATGCCATAAGGTTTTGGCATGTCTTGAGTGCGCTCTTGGCTTGGCTGAGCTCATAGTTTGCGTAACGGTCAAATTTCGTTTGGTAATTGTTGAGCGTTTGACTGTATACTTGCATTTGCTACCTATACAAGTTCATCTTAGCTTGTATGAGGGGCCGATCTATCGGTATAGGTTGTGCGAGCCAGGCTGTCTTCTCTGTTTGTAGGGCTTGCACCTCCCCTCCCAGACGAGTATTTTCCATTTCATAGATTTGAAGTTGGGCTTGGAGGGGGGCTAGCCTCTGTTCTGCCGCCTGTTGGAGCCCCTAGACTTAAGATGTGGTGTCCGTTAGTGACTTGAGGAGGCTCAAAATATAAGTGTGTAGGGCATCCTCACGTTGCTTCAGCTTCAGGACTTCATCCTTTAGTGTCTGCTCATGTTGGCTAGCTATTTGTAGGTCTTGTTGGACCTTCGTGAGTTTTGCTCGTAGCTTCGTGTTATCGGTAGCCAGTTTTACCATCCAGTCGTCCAATATTGTTCTGGTGGCGATCGCATCCTGGAAAAAGGTGCCCAAAAATTGGTATGCTGAATGAAGATCCGTTGGCACGGCCAGTGGTGGTGGTTGTGCTGGTGCTGGCTGCTGTGGTGGTGGGATTATCTGAATGTCTGCAGTCGCATCGTCTTCCATGAGCTCTTCTTGCTCGACCATGTCCTTCGGGTGTTTGGGATTAGCGCACTGAGCGGATCTGATATTTTTTGTTTGAACAAATGCGTCATCGGGCAGTGGTTTATCGCCCTCGGCAACCTGTGCAGGTGGTGTGAGTGGAGTGGCGGTGGTGGAAGTGGGTGTGAGGATGGATTTCTCAAAGGATAGAACAAGAAGGATGGAAGAAAATTGGAGGGTGGTGTTGAGAATGGAGGCGTGAGTGGGGGAAGAGTTGTCAGAAATACTCATCCATTGGAGGGTGTTTGGCAAGATTTGTGAGTCGCTAGGGTTGAACTGAGTGAATATGATGGTGATGGGAGATAGTGGTGGAAGATGGAACTAAAACTGGAATAACGATGGGGCATGGAGAGATGGAAACGATAGGAATATAACTGGCAGCAACAGTGGATAGTTGTGTAGTGACAGTGGTAGTGGAAGCAGAAGAAGCGGTATCGAAACGTGGTTGTGGGTTAGTGCGTTGTTGTGTGGGGGGAGGGCTAGCGGAGGTGGAGGTGGCACCATGCATGTGTTTGTTGGCCAGTGTACTAGTTGCAGCTGAGTGAGTGGAGGTAGTGGCAGTGGAAGGGGAAAAGAGGTTAGCATGTGGAATGATAGTGGAAAGGAAACTAGAGTGTTGGAGATCCTGAAGCTTCTGTTCGAGAAGGGTACAGACAAGGTTACACAGGATGGGCCCGACGGCTATTTGGTCATGCAAGTTGGGTTTAATGGCCTATCTAAGTTTCGAAAGGACAAAAGTGGACCAGTCATAGGGTACTACAAAGGGGCCAATGAATTCCTTATATGATTCCACAAGCTGGCTCAGAAGGTTAGATTGAATGCAGTCCTTGCGTAAGCTGGAAACAACTAAGAAGTTGCAGCGAATTGAATGATTGAGTTATTGATAGCCTCTATCAAATAACGTTTGTTAGTTTTTGTCTGTGTTTCAGGGCCGAGTAGAGTTATATACAGTTGGATGAGAGTAGGGGCACCTCAATGAGAGAATTTTTGGCATTTGTTAGTCACAATGCCTATTGTCGCTAGCGAATCAGCGTTGACACACACATAGTGTAGTCTGTCATTGTACTGAATGTAAAAATGGCTTTTCTTCTTGTCCCACGTGGTGTAGGCCATGAGGACTAGCTGCATGTTGAGGGTGGCAGAGAAGAGCTGTGGGTAAATGCCCATAGCTTGCAAGAGAGGTCCAACTGCTTGGACCCATGGCATGACCAAGGAGTTTGAGGGCAGTGGCATAATCTGCATGTCGGTAGGCACTTCATTAATGATGACATCCTTAGGGTCAGTTTTGTCGAATGGACTGGATGGTGCGTTGTGAGGGCTAGAAGGAGAAGCCATAAAGTTAGCATATCGGATTCGAAGATAACAAGGATGTGGTCGAAAACGGAGATGGAAAAAACAGGAAAAAGACGTTCAAAAAAGAGTAAAAGACGCAAAAATAGAGGAAAAGTCTTTAAAAATTGAAAAGGTGGATATCAAATGAAGAGGGTTGGAAACGAGGGCGATAGTGTATGGCAGGTGGTTATGATAGTAGGCGGAGGTGGATGCAAAGTTTGGTCGCAATCGGAGGACTTTGGAAATTCAAGAAAAATCTCGGTAGAGTATGAAGTGCCAAACATTAGAGGAGTTTTGAGTTCCAAAAAGACCCTTTAAGAATTCGTGCAAGATGCCTTTTTTATTATTAAAATATTATAGCACTAATATTGTTGACTTGCCATAAATTTCTAATCGTAGCTCAGAAGTATGTCATCTAAAATATCATTGGAAAGCCCTTGTCGAGCGCTTTCCAATGCACGAAACTCCGCTAAATTTGGACTTTCCACTAAAAAGTTATGCCATTTTTAGAATGGAATCAAAATGTGAACTCAAAAAGTTACGCTACGTAGATTTCAAATTTGAGTGTTTTGATTGGTCCATGTGTAAGAAAAATCTGAGAAAAAATATAAAAAGAATCTTTACAAAGGGTCTTTTTTGGATCTAGAACTCCTCTAATGTGAATCGAAATCTTCCCTTATATAGACGACAATTAGAGTGCGTATTAGAAGAAGTGCATTTTTCTCAACTCAATTCTTAATCAAAATTAGTAGAGACCTTTTTCACAAAATTATAAGACCCCAGAAAAGTCTGCGAAAGTTCAGTAGGTGATTTGACTGCCCTCTACGAGGTTTTTATGAGGGTTCCAGCAGGTCCTACGAGGGTTGAACTCTCTCAAGAAGTGAACTCTCGCACCACTTTTCTATATCTCTGATTTTCAAGATCTGACTATGCAAACATGGTAATTTTACTGCCCTAAGTCCAAAAATGGTGTCTACGAAGGTTGGTTATGAGATCTTGATGTCGTATGAAGGTTCCACAGATTCTACCTCTCTGAATCCTTGCATACACTCAAATTTGATGATTTTATCATCATTAACTCTCGTAGAGATTTTTATAGATGTATCTGAGTCAGATTTAGTGATTGACAAGGCTACGAGAGTTAGTTCCCAAAGGATCTCAAAAAATCATAGAAAAAGTTCTCTTTTTAGTAATTTTTGGTGATATTTTAAGTTTCTCTGATCCTGGACTCTTGCAGACTGGTATATAATTGCATTTAGGTCAGTCTTGACTATGGAGAACCATGCAAGAGTTCTTATGGATATTTGGCTGCTAATCCATCAGGTTAAATGATTTTCACCCCTATTTTTGGTGTTTTTTCTCGAGATTTGTGCTCCAGATCTATATTTTTTGAGACTAAGTAGTATCTAATGATGATCTGCTACCCTTTTGATCCCATCTGGATCTGGATCCTTCTTGGTTCCTGTTGGATCTTGTCTGATTTGCCCATATTTTGCTTGATCTTGTTGAATCTTGAGGGATTTGGCTTGATTTGACTAGATCTATTTAGATCTTACTTATATTTATTAGATCTGGCTATGATGACTTCCTATAGGGATTGATCTGATTTCTATATGCGTGGATGGTCATCACCTAGCTAGATCTATCTTACTATGGTGACCAATACTTGTGGAGTCGGCTATCGTTGATGGGTGTATCGAATGGTGTCCCATCAAGTTGTTCAAGGTTTATGGCTCCATGGCTCAAGATTGCCTTTACGCAGTACGGGCCTTCGTCTGTGAACTTCAATTTTCTCTTGATCGCCTTAGTTTTGTACATGAGGACTAGGTCTTTAGATCAAAGATCCTTCTTGTGTAACTGGCGATCATGCCATGCTTTGCATCATGATTTCTCGGTCGCTAATGCATGTATTGCCAGTTTCGTGTCTTGCAAAGTTTGTGTAAGGCTTCATGGCATAGTTGTAGGGATTTGGATTCATCCAAGCACTGTGTTACGACAACCCTTAATGGTGACACCAAAAACTCTACTGGCATTACTGTATCTTGAACATAAACCAGTTGAAAAGGTGTTTGATCAACGCTTCCCTTGTATGTTGTCCTGAATGCCCACAACACAGCATGTAGCTTGTGCTCCCAATCAGATATGCTAGCTTCAACGATCCTAGTGATAATGCTACACATGATCTTATTGGATAATGGTCTCATTGACAAAATGGCATCTGCGATTGCTGACTATTTCCATCGGGCATCCGAAGTGCACAATGATATTTTCGTACAGGAATTCGGCGGTATCTCGAGCGTCCAGCTGTTCGCACTGCCTTGGCTTCGACCGACTTGGCAAAATAGTTCATAGCCACGATAATATATCAGGCTTGTGAACTTCCTGTAGCCGGATGGATTGGACCAATATAGTCCAATCCCCACTTTTCAAATGATGCTTGAGCTAGAACTACATGTAGAAGATCATAGTTCAATCTCGTTGTGGTCTTCTAGCTCTCTAGCACACGTCACATTTCTTCAAGTATTCATCCATATCCTTATGAATCATTGGCCACCAGCATCTTGATTGCAAGATCTTGCGAACTGTGATGTCAGATGCGAAATGACCACCACCCATGCCTTCATGCAAAATTGAAACAATCTGGGTGGCCTCATGTGGAAGAATACACCTTTGAAGGATTCCTGTTTATTTGCTTGCCCCCACCACTCTCGAGGCCTCCCCATTTTCTCCATTGGTTCCGAAGAGGGCAATCTTCTCATTGGATCTAGAATATGAACGCCATTCCCAAATTCGAATCAAGGAAAAAAACAAAATGTATGAATATGCATTCCCTCCACTAGAATGAACATATGAGTACCATCTCCAAATACGAACGTCGTCTTCACATTGGAATGAAAATTTGAGCGCCACCAAATATGAGTGCCAACTATCTATTAGAATGAAAATATGAGCGCCATCTCCAAATTTGAATCTGGCAAAAAAGCATGGAGAATGGATTGATGGTACAAAGTATATAATATAATAAAAGTTTTGTTTTGAAAAATCTGTTTTTAGTACTTTGATGCATCTGATTACTTTATTGTTTTTTCTGATGACGACAACATTGTATCACCTACATTTGGATATCCCTACTGATTTGGCACCTTTGTGGAGAAGAGCAGACAAGGGAATTAAATTATCTACTGAGGATCGTTCTTGTTATAGGGCAGAAGGAAAGAATAACTTGGATTTGTGGACAGATGGAATATTATATCCTCAAGATCTAAGCACTTTGACTCATCTAAGCACATTGTCTTCAATAACTAATCTAGTTACATTGATATGCAATGGGCATACTAGATTACTATGATATTGTGAGAGATTGAAGAATCATGGAAATTAGTTTTATATATGAAAAATTTTAAGAACCCGTACTTATCTTCATGGTATTTCTAACATCAATGAGTAGCTTGCATCTGAAGGATTCAAAAACAATATTGTCAGGAGTAGGCCACTCATCACTCTGAAAACTAGGCAATGGAATTACATCTAGCTTGTCAAAACCTCCATCTGTTTGTGGTATATATGAAGATTCATAAAAGTATTTACCACTATCTGCAAGTTCCTTTGGACTTCTTCCTCTGTATTGCATCTTTCCAACATCAAATTGAATCACATCCAATATTCTTGCAAGTAACTGTGCTGGCTTCCATTCACTTATGCATGATGTAATGTAATCTAAAGAGCATCAATCAAAAAACACCTATGATTGTAGTAGAGTGCATATGTTTTGATCTTACAATTACATTTTCGATGATCATGAGGATTGATATATTGAACTTTTATTTCTGAATGCATATATACATGTTGTACTAAAACTTTTGATATCGAGTGACCTTCGGGAGTAGTTGCTTTCCAGAATTTTTGCTTTCCAATAAGATTTGTATGTCATTTTGCCCTTTTCTTCTGTCGAAAATTGCCCTTTGATGATGAGGATGCAACAACACCCATGAATTCTTCGTATATTTTGTTGGCTTCCAGTTATCAGCGTCATCTTTCTCGTTGTAAGGAATCGCAAACTCAATTGTAGATCTTGGTCTCCTTGCCATTGCTATTTTCAAAGCTTGGGTGCCAACAATCACTCTAATATGATACTTAATTTCAGTTTTTCGTATCACATTTAATCTAATGTGAATGCCATAGTAGTCACAGTTACTGTGCATACTATATTTTTAGTAACTATGCATACTATATTTCTATAACTGTAACTAGTCTGGTTAGCAAATTTCATTATACTAACCAACATAGTTAAGTAAATTTAACTTGAGGCATTGACGTCGGACAGATTAACACGTGTCGAGCAGGAAGAGCAAACCAATATGTCCATGCTGCCCAGACACAAAGTTCAAAGTTTGTTGTAATGTATTTTTATTTCTTAGTTTATTTGAGCTACGTTACGTAGATTTCAAATTTGTGCATTTTGATTGGGCCAAACTAGAAAAAAATAAATAAAAGTATCTTTACAAAGGGTCTTTTTTTAATTTAGAACTCCTCTAAGGCTTGGGTTTTTGGTCATCCTTGAGGATGATAATGCTGCATCTGGCTCCAGTTGGATTGTTTTCAAGGAGTCCAACACTTTTTTTTTTCTTTTTTATCAACATAGTTGGGAACATCCTTCTCATCTTTCTTGGGAACCGATTTGACATTCGATTCATGGTTACGAATATTAACATCCACCGTAGCTATGGCCTCTTTTGGAAGATCACTTTATCAGATTACCTGGTTGTGTCATTGTTTCAGTTGATTCTTCTTGTTGACAGATGCCTTGGGTGGATCTATCTTAGAGACTTTTGCCTTCATCGATCTTTGAGGTGGCTGAGCTGGTACTTTTCTCATTCCATAGCGATCTGGGTCCATATGTTGTAGGATCTGCTCATCAGTCAGCTACGATTTTTTTGCTGTAGGTAAAAGCATGTTGCCAAGGGACTAAATCATCGTCCACAGAGTCCTCAATAGTTTCCGTAGACAACCGTGCTACATTGATCATATTCACCCCAGAAGTAATTTGTGTGTCCAAGGTATAGCACTTGGGTGAAGATGTGTTGGGTTTTGGATCTGAATCTGGTTGACAAGTATGCCCAGCCATACAATCAACTGTCGCCAATGTGTCCGTCCATCTCACAATATTTGTTTCAGAGTCGTAATGACCTCCCTTGGCATGCCTTGGGCGATCCATTATGTGATCGGTGGTGGACAATCTGTCATCAACTTTTGGTGTAATTGGTTTCACCGCCCATGTGTTTGGATAAACCTTTACAGCTTGCTCTCTATTCTCAAAGGTAAGTTTTTCGGTTTCCCAGTTGTGAACCACTTGCGCGATCCTCACCCAATGTCTTCCTAGTAAAATGCGGTATGGAGAAGGGGATTCTGTATGTCCATCACCACGAAAGTGATTACAAACTACATTCCTGCTATTTTTATCGGGATGTCATCAACTACACCTTTTGGTTTCACACAAACAAGATTGATCTGCTAATTTGATGGCAAATTTCACTGGCTTCAATGCTTTCAAACCCCATTCTGGTACAAGGTAGTGGAGATCAAATTCACACATGATCCTCCATCTACCACTGTTGTTTTGTCCTCGAATCGTTTATGCTTGATTGGCAGGGTGATGTTGTGCTCTCACTTTCTCACACTACCCCAATATGGAGGACGTTGCTGGTTCCTTTGTAGCCCGTACAGTATAAGGGCTCCCTTGAGGTTGGCTCCGACTCTAAGTTGATCCAATCTATCAAAATGCTTTTAGATTGTGATGCCATCCGCATGAGTTCTCTGAAGGATATGTTCATGCGGCTAGCTAGCAAACTTGCAAGCATCCCAATTGTTGGACCTTAGGCTCACCCATGTGAAATGGTACTTCGTGATGGTGCAAACAGTCATTTTGATTTGATCGCAATGGGGAGTCGACTAGTGGTACTGGTACTTCTGATGGTAGAGGCGTTGTCGGTTTTTCTTTCGCTTGCGCTACCTCCTTTGTCGTTTTGATCGCAATGGGGAGTCAACTGGTGGTACTAGTACTTTTGATGGTAGAGGCGCTGTCGATTTTTCTTTTGCTTGTGCTGCTTCCTCTGCTTGTGTATCTTGTATCCAATGGCATATCTTTTTATATTGCCTTCCTTCCTTCCTCACATTAGTATATGGTCCTATTGCTTTGGGTTGATCATCAACCATTAATATTGATGATGTTGTAGATGGAGCCACTCCCTTCCGTTTCTGTGCTCGTGTAACTGCTAGTCCTGGAACGTGGAGTTTTTGCTGTTCCGGTAGTGTCCTTCCTAGAACTGTTATCAGTTGTACCGAGACTAGATTCAAGGGTGCACTCATTCTAGGTTTAATTGGGCAATTCTTGTAGCAATGCCCATATTCGCATTCTCGGCTAAAGGCCATATACTATTCCTTATAAGGACATTTTGATTCAATGGCCTTCGCCGCATCCATAGCAGCCATAGATCCTACCTCCCTGATGTTGAGGTTGCGTAGCATAGGTTGCATAGTATTCTTTAATTACCAGATCGATAATTGTCTCCTCCGGACCGTTGCTCTGGTTGGGGTGGTGGTTCTTGTTCTGTTGCGGCCATATTTACATGAGCCACTTGATTGTTAGTTGGCCCTACTGGTGGTTTAGGTAAGGCCCTGCACTGTTGGTTATTTGGTGCGCCATATCGTAGTGCCATACCGCGGTGCCGCATTCGGTGCTCCCTGGTGGTAAGGATAAAAGGTCTGATACTGACTCCTCAATTTTAATTGGTTTTTTTTGCTATTTTTTTTAAATTTGTTGGGAAGTAACCCTTGCAAGCTTCTATGCAAGTCTAGGATAGTACCATGGAGTTGCTGCCAGTCACGTGAAGATTTGTTCCAAGGAAATTTTGAAAAATAAGGACTGGAGTGGTTTTTGGCCACTCTTTCTCTCCAAAAATAGATTTGAACAGTCTTTATGTTTTTTCAAGGTTTTTGGTTGGATATCAAGCCCTTAGAGGTTGTTTTGGGTCTCCACTAACTTAGAATTTGCTTCCAACAGGAACACAAATCATGCTACATAGTAACATAGATAGAAAACACTCTCCACATCAAGCTCACATAGCAACTGTATATCTCAAAATGAAATTATACTGTACATATAGTTGTTCACTCAGGCAACCCATGCATGATCCAGATTGCTGTTGGTGGGACGTGTGTCCCGTCGACTTGCCTCGTGGCAAGGCCAACTGATCTTTATCGACTGATAAGACCCACAAAACAGTAACACAATGATTCTACTTTAATTTTAACTCTCTCTCTTAAAATAGAGTCTACTTTTTATACAGTCATATACATAGCTTTAAAGTCAACAAACTTTAAGTACAAAAAAATTTGATCTAAACTTATCAAACTTTTCTCCAAAAAGTGACTTAGTGAAAACATCAGCTAGTTGTTCTTCCGTACTACAATGAACAACATGAATTTCATGACTCAGCAGTCTCTCACGTATAAAGTGATACTGAATCTCAATGTGTTTGGTTCGCGCATGGAACACTGGATTCTTTGCTAGTTGAATGCCACTCTCACTGTCGCTATGTAAAGTTGTGGGATTTTTTTGCTTCATGCCAACTTCTTTCAAGATTTGTCTCAACCATATAGCTTCATGTGCTACACTACACAGTGCCTTATACTCTGCTTCTGTGGTGGATAAAGCAATTGTACTTTGCTTCTTACTAGACCAAGAAAAGCAACTGCCACAAAACTGGAATACATACTCTGTGGTGGATCTACGATCATCATAGTCACCTCCCCAATCCGCATCCACATAGCCACACAACTCAGGTAAATCGTCATGCTTCCTGTAAATCAAGCCATAATCTGAAGTGCCTTTTACATAATGTAGAATGCGCCTAGCTGCCTTCCAATGCGTTTTCATAGGTGCTACCATAAACTGACTTACAATACCAACAACATAGCATATATATGGTCTAGTTGTGGTAAGGTAAATCAAGCTCCCTACTAATTGCCTATACAACATAGCATCAAATGATTGTGACTCATCAAGCTTATAAAGCTTCTTACCTAGTTCAATAGGAGTATTTACTGGTTTGCAATCCTGCAACCTAAACCTGTGTAGCAACTCTTTGACATACTTCACCTATGTTAAACCCACTTCGTGTCCTTTTTGCCACACCTCTACTCCAAGGCATAATGCATCAGATTGAGATCTGTCATCTCAAATTGTTCCATGAGGTCTTTCTTGATCATGTCTATCATCTCTTGATTATTTCCTGTAATAATGAAGTCATCAACATAAAGAGCAATCAAGGCAACCATACCATCAAAGCATAAGACATACAAATTTTAATCAGAACGTGTTCTCACCATTTCCTTTGAATGAAAGTAGGCATCAATCTTGTTATACCATGCACGTGGTGCCTGTTTAAGACCATAAAGTGTCTTCTTCAAGTGACATACTTTATTCTCCTGTCCCTTCGCTACAAAGCCTTTAGGTTGATCCATGAACACCTCTTCTTCTAACTCACCATTTAGAAAAGCATATTTCACATCCATCTGATGCAAAGGCCAACCAAAATGTGAAGCTAAAGCAACAAGTAGACGTAGAGTATTCCACTTACATATTGGCGCAAAGGTATCCTCATAGTCGATGCCTTTACTTTGTGCATACCCTTTGATCACCAATCTGGCCTTGTGCTTTGCTATACTTCCATCTGCATGGTACTCAATCCTATATACCCATTTACAACAATGGGTTTCTTGCCAATTGGTGGTTCTACTAAGTCCCATGTACTATGCTTAGCAATTGACTCCATCTCCTCTCCCATGGCCTTGACCCAAATGTCATCATCCTTCGCTTCACCATAAGTCAAAGGTTCTTTGTTTTGAATAATGCTAGATGGGAGAGCATAATTTGCTTTGTACTTTTCAGGTTGTGTCTTCTCTCTTGTTGATCTTCGTAGCTCTCCTCGCAAGTGGTTCACCTTTGGCTTCTTCTTCGTGAATGCTTCCTCAGGTGTTATCTTTGGTATGGCAATGATAGGACTTCTATTTTGAAGATAGACTACCGTACTGCATGCTTCTGACCAAAAATCTTTTGGTAGTTTCATCTCAGCTAGCATAGATCTGGCACTTTCCACAATCATACGATTCTTACGCTCAGCTACACCATTGAGAGCAGGAATATGAGCTTGTGTAAATTGACTTTTAATCCCACAAAGATCATTGAAGTCATTAGACTTGTACTCACCTCCACTATCTGATCTTAGGACTTTGATCTTCCTACCTGTCTGATTTTCGACCAATGCTTTGAAGCTTTTGAAATTGTCAAATGCATCCAATTTCTTCTTCAAGAAGTAGATCCACATCTTACGTGACATATCATCAATAAAGGTCATGAAATATAAGGCTTTACCTGAGGACATGGTCCTCATAGGCCTGCATAAATCTGTGTGGAATAAATCCAAAATGTTCTTTGCTCTTGCAACACCACCTTTATTGAACTTCTCTCGATGCTGCTTCCCATATACACATGATTCGCACATCGATTTCAAGTGGTCTTCTATGGTCGGCAATCATGTTACCATCTCCAATTTTCTCATCAAATTGAGGCTTCCTAAGTTCAAGTGACCAAGCCTATTATGCCACAACTCAGTTTGCAATGGAATGGACGATATGAGTCCATGTTGCCCCTTGATTGTAGCATTCAGCCTGTACAATTTAGTATTGGGCTCCCTTACTCCATCCGCAATAGCTTTGAACTTTTGGTTCACATCCTTCACAAAGCAACGATCATGGGAAAATTCTACTTTCAACTTTTGATCAGTAATGACTCTCACAAAAAGTAGATTTTTCTTCAAACCTGTTACGTAAAGTACCTCCCTGATCATCCTACTTTTGCCATCAGGTAGTTGGATTGAAGCGGTGTCTATCCCCTTGATTTTGCACACATCACCATTTGCTTGTGAAACAGACGTTCCATTATCCAACACTTTCAAGCTACTGAACCAATCCTTGTTACCTGTCATGTGTCTTGTGGCTCCCGAGTCAATATACCACGCTTGATCATCTTGATTAGATGACAATGCAGATATGAAGATGCTAGAGTCTTCAATCTCACCCTCATCGACAAGGTTACATGCTTGCTTTGGTTTTCCCTTACCTTGTTCCGCCAGGAATTTGTGACATTCACTCTTCCAATGGCCCTTTTTACCACAATGAAAACACTTGTCTTTCTTCTTGGTCTTACTGGAAGATCTCTCATCCTCCTGAGTCTTGGCAAATTGTTGTTTAGACTTCTTCTTGCACTTGCCCTTTTCTTGTTTTTGGCGTGTCGCAAGTGCTTGATCGTCAGTATTTTGACGTCTAGCTTTCACCATTTCTTGTCGTTTCTCTTCATGCATCAAGATTCCTATGAGCTCGTCAAAGGTTGGCAATCTCTCTCTTGATGCTATTCCGCTCACAGACATCTGATAGGATTCTTCAATGCCGCACAATGCATTGTGCACCAGCTCCACATCATGTATGCAGTCACCAATAGAATGCAGTTAATCCCTCATTGTCTTAATTCTGGTCATATAAGTCTGAATGTGCTCTCCTTGCTCCATTCGGGCACTATTCAGCTTTGACTTCTGAAACATGATTCTTGATGGATTTGACATTTCGAACTGCTCCTTTAGCACATCCCATGACTGTCTGGGTGTAACAGCATCACAAATGTGGGTAATGATGTGATCCTTCACTGACAAGTTAATGAAGGTCAAAGCTTTATTCATCTTCTTGTCGAACACTTTGATGTCCGCTTCATTTGGCGGCCTTCTCTCATCACCTGTGACAACTTCCTACACGTATTTCTCCATCAGTATGTTTTTCCTTTTGAATTTCCAAACTGCATAGTTGGAAATCTCGTCCAATTTGCTACTTTCACTCAAAATGGACTCTCCCATGTTTGTCATCGCAAAACTGCTTGAAACTTCTGTCGTAGGCTAAAAGCAGTATGCCAAGGCCAACTGTGATGTCAGAAGTTGAAAGTAATGACTTGCACTTTTTTTCCTTATTAGGCCACTCTCCGCTTTTTCATCAAATTGAAAGCCAAATCGGCGTCGCCTTCTGAAATGCACTCAGTTGTCAACTCCCAACTACATGCCCAATGGAATGGTGAAATCACTTTTGGTGCACTCTGAACACTTTCTCTGTTGTAATCACTCTATTTGGCTGTACTGTACTTGTAGGTACAGTCCAACTGCCCTTCGTTTGGAGGTTATAGCCTTTCGTTTGGATCAAAATGGACAAAGGATCCAAAAATAGGGACTTTTCTAGTTTTTGAACTGTTTCTTCAAAGTGAAGAAACTTCACCTTTCATGAACTTGGGACCCAACTCAACTTTCAATGTGAAAATTTTATTGAAGTTGAATGGCTATATTTGTTTCAAATCCTCTTAGCCTTCTTCAACGCCCCTTTAGACTTCATCTAATGGTCAATTTTGATCCGACGGTGGATACTCATCCTGAGTAGTGCGATCTCGATCATCGATCCTGATAATGCTTTATCCAACGGTCTCAACCGGATCAGCGCACTAATGGTGGAGACTTTCAGCCGCTACACACCTGGAGACACTACGCGCTGGTTCAGCTGGATGCACGCGAGCCTCCCGTGGCTCCTTCTCTTATCTATGTTCTTTCTTCCCAACTATGGTCGACCAGCTCCAGATCTGATCTGGCTTACTTACTAGCTCACGACTATACACGGCCTTCTGGCTATTGTTCCACTCTGCTAGGGCGCCCTCCTCTGGAATTTTATAGCTTCCAAAATCGTCTTTTACAAGGAGAGAACAGTCACTTTCAGACTGTAAACCCTAGCTTCAAAAAGTAGAATAATTGCACACCTCCTTGAGGTTTCCCTACTGCTGGAAATATGATGCTTCAATCCGTTTGTCAAATGGTGTGCGATTGAGTGCACACTGACTGCAAATACCAAGCAGCCTTCCTTTGGAATTTCAAAATTTCGTTTGCTGAGGTTCTGATTTAGCCGACAATTCTTGTCTCTGAATCCTCACACAGTCTCAAGCTCACCAAACTTCTGTGTGCTAAACTATTTGCACCAGTGCTTCTCTTTCTGTCTTCAACCCGCCGTAAACCCCGAACTCTTAGAAGACTGTTCTCTTGAAGCTCTCTTCAACGGCGATACTGTACTGTGTACACTCCCTATACGGCTCTGATACCAACTTAGAATTTGCTTCGAATAAGAACACAGATCATGCTACATAGTAACACAGACTAAAAACACTCTCCACAGCAAGCTCACATAGCAACTGTATATCTCAAGATGAAATTACACTGTACATAAAGTTGTTCACTCAGGCAACCCATGCATGACCCAGGTTGTCGTTGGCAGGACGCGTGTCCGGTCGACTTGCCTCGTGGCAAGGCCAACTGATCCTTATCGAATGATAGGACCCACAGTACAGTAACACAATGATTCTACTTTAATTCTAACTCACTACCCTTCTACACCTTCTCCACTAGTTGTGAATAGTCCAAGCACAAGAAAGCACAAAAAACTAGCTAAATCTACCCCAAATTCCACTCAAAACTAGCTAAAATAGCAAAACCAACTAAGAATGCAACTATAACTAGTTAGTGATTGCTATCCCCGGCAACAAGCGCCATTGTAGGGTGTGGCAAGCAGTGGTGAGCAGCCGACCTCCGCCTGTCAAATGGGTTTGACCACTAAGATAGGATCCTAACTTAGCCTAGTTGTGAAATTTAGATGCATTCTACTTTCCTCTAACACTAACCCACACTAATACTATCTTCCCTAGCACTAAACACCTCCACAAGCCATGATTGAGAGTGAAAAGAGAGAGAGAGAGAGAGAAGGATAGCAAACTAAGTATATCCATGTTGTTATAGGATCTTTGTATATATGTATCCTAGAGTATCTAAAAACATTTGAAAACAATATTTTTTCTGCTCTGGATGAGTATCAGAATAAGCTAGACTCAATTAACATTTTTGATGTTAAAGAAGTTGTATGTTGCTATAGTATTCATTGTGAATATTACACATCACAATCCATTCATCATCTTACATACACTTAACATACAAAAGAGGAGATTATGCTCTCTCTTGGGGAACGATCAAACCTTTTATACTACTTAATTCATTTATTTTGTGGCAATCTATAACAACTAGGCCACCACAGCATCATATACAACTGTCTCAGTGGAGTACCATGGTTGAGAGTGTCTTCCACATAATAAGTTGTTGGATCGATGGTATTGGGATCAAGATAGTGAGCAACTTGTTGTGGAGCAGGTTGATTAACGATGAACTGTTGACGTGGTGGATACTGATTGGGTGTAGTTGGTCATGGCTGATAGACTCATGGTCACGGCATGGACTGTTGTGGATTGTAGACACAGTATTGCTGATACATGGGTCTAGGCTCCACCGGATAATGGTGCTTCAGTCGGGGACATTCATTGGCGGTGTGGTTCTGTGAATAGATAGAACACCATATATTTTCTCTTGCTGAAAAGGATTTGTCAAAAATATTTTTCATAGCAATTTGAAAATCAGCAACAAGTTTATCCATATGAGTTTGTTGAGCTTTCTGCCAAGTTTCCATTTGTAGGAGAAGTTTTAAAGATTGGGTGATAATTTTGAACTTCTGATGATTAAGACGTTCGAACTTTTTTTATTTCTTTTCTCTGTTATCAAAGTCCTCATCGGACCCCTCGTCTTTTTTGCGGATGACATTAGTCATTACGTCCTTAAGTTGATCATAAAGGTCAACCAGTTTCAGTTCTCGGTGGATATTTTTAGGAAGTCCAACCAGGAATAGTTTGATGGCCATTTGTTCGTTGATATTTCTGTCAATACATTCTACCTTGAGGCATTTGAAACACTCAATGTAGCTTCTAACCGACTCTTCATGACGCATCCTAATATGTGTGATTTGGATGAATGGTCCCTGAGTCAGTTTAGATGGTTTGAAATGCTTGATGAGAGCGTCCTTGAGGGTAGTCCAAGAAGCAAGATCAAGAGCTTCGAAGTTGAGATACCACTCTTTGGCATTTCCATAGAGCACCATAGGGAATAGTTTGAGATTTTTAGTTTCGGAGGTGTCTCCATAGAAGCAGCATGCATTATCAAAGTCTTGGAGAAATCTAACTGGGTCAGATTTGCCATCGTACTTTGGTGCACTTTGGTGCATCGATGCATGGGATTTTGCATTCTAGTCATGGAGGAGCATGATTGGAAGATTCATTCAGTCTCAAGACATGATGCAGTATGAGGTGTGGTACAGATGATCAAGACAGTACTGTAAAAGGTCAAAAAGACAATTTTCTTGCATAATAGAAAATTTTGACAAAAAACTGGATTTTTCTATAGTAACAGAATTCGCAAACCGGGATAGAAATGGTGGACATGCTGATAAATCGAATTACATTATCCGTGCAAATTTTGACAAGGTCTTTACACTATAAAAATGCTATTTTTTGTATTTCGTTAGAATTTTTTTATAAGATGGAATTCACAGAGGGTCAAGGAAAATCGTTCAGATTGTGGGTGATTTCGTGGAATGGTCTGCGATTTCTAATACGGAGGACTGATCTTTTATAGATCTAGCCTTAGTGAAGCCAACGATTTCTAAAACCAAGATTTGGTTGGAAAACAATGGATTTTGACAGTATATCAGGGTGTTTTTAGAAAATCTGAACAGGGTCAGAATTCGTGGAGGTGATAGGATGAAAGATCAGGGTCTATTATGGATGTAGACAACTCAGCAAATTCTGATATACCTGATTAGTCAAAAAAAATGTCACTTGTGTCACTTCTTTCAAAGAAAATGCCCGAGTTACCACTTTTGTTGCTTCCTCTGGCTTGATGGGTTGCTCAACAGCTCGGTTAGGACCTGAAGAGAAGTCTGGTGTTGGAGTGTGAAGAAAACAACATGCAAGCATGCACACAAGCACTTAAAAAATACGAAAAAAAAACAAGAAAGCTAGGTAGATAACTTAAAAAGCAACAACGGCGCCAATGTTGGATGTAAATCTACTCCGCTAAGTGGCTGAATCTAATGAGGGGATCGTGTGTAGTATAGTGGTAGACCAGTCGTCCACCTTCTAAGTTCTATAAAGCTTAAAACTGTGAAATAGAAACATAAACAGAAGGAGTGCCAAGGCTTCCCAACTGGTGATCGGAATAAAATAGTGTGGCTAAGGCAGTACCCAAGTAACCACTACTTGGATATATTAAGACTTTCCTAAGACGATAAGGTGAACGAAAATTTCAAGATCTTTCTAAGGCTTCCCAACTAGCAAGATGTTTAATCTAAATCTTACTTTCACACCCAAGGGAGATAATAAGAATTGCAGCTAAACTAAGCAATAAGCAAATAAAATCATGCCACAATTAAAAGCCAATGAAAGGAGGCAAGAGGAGGCCCAAGCACCTTCCCTCAAGCTATGCACTTTCCAATGGGAACACAATGAAATGCAAGATAATCACAATAGTAATTTTGCCTTAATCACAAAGTGTTGTGTACATAGGAAATACCTCTCCTCTTATAGCAAGGAGGGCCTTCCATAAGCTTTTGCTAGCTTATGGGATAAGTTCTAAACTAGCCATTCTAAGGCCTCTAAAACTTCTAACTTAGAACTTAGAAGTTTAGAAGTTTCTAACTTTGAAACTTAAGATAGCTTAGAATCTTTCTAAGCTTAAGTTTCTTAAGTCTAAGTTCTAATTCTAAGTTTAAGTTATTTTATTTATTTAAGCTTCTACCCGTGGACTTACAAAACACATGCCATAGTAGAAGTTTATTGACAAATACTCATACGTGGGCTTACTGAACACATGCCACAAAATGTTATTTCTCTTTTTTATATTTTTCACTGTGCTACATAGTTGCTAACAATAGCAAAAGGGTTACTACAAACCAAAGGTATTGACTATGATGAAACTTTTGCTCCTGTGGCTAAGCTTGTTACTATTAAATTGATCATAAATCTTGCAACTACCTTCGATTGGGAGCTATTCAAACTTGAAATCACAAATGCTTTCCTCAATGGATATTTGGAGGAAGAGATCTACATGAGGCAACCCGAGGGCTTCATCAAAGAAAAGCATGAAGGAAAGGTGTGTTTTTTGAAGAAGAGCCTTTATAGACTCAAGCAAGCACCTAGAGCATGGTACTCTAGGCTAAACTCTTTCTTATTTTCATCAACTTTATGTTGAGTGCTTATGATCCATCATTGTACATAAGATTTCATGATGGCAAGATCATTATTCTTGTATTGTATGTAGATGATATTATTTTGAGTGGTAATGATCTAGATAGAATAAGAGATGCAAAAGTTGCATTGACAAAAGAGTTTAAAATGGTAGATCTCGGCCTATTAAGTTTCATTCTAGGAATAAAAGTTATAAGAGGATGTGATTTTAGTTTCATTTTTCAATCTAAGTATGCTACATCCATCCTAGATAGATTTGGAATGAAGAATTGTAAAGGCATTGAGACTCCAATGGAGCAACATGTAAAAGCATCTATTGATGGTGATGAAGCATCCTTCGAGGACATCACTTTATATAGAAGGCTTATAGGCTCCTTAATATATTTGATCATAACTAGACCTGATCTTAGTTATAGTATTGAAAATTTAAGCCACTTCATGCAAAGTCCTTTAGTTTCACATTGGAAGATGGCCAAAAGAGTTCTTAGATATATCTCATCAACTAATAATTTTGGCATATTGTATAGAGGGACTAATATTGGCTAAAGAGCCTATAGTGACTCAGATTTTGCAGGTGACAAAGTGGATAGGAAGTCAATAAGTGCATTTGAGACCTTTCTATGTGATGGAGTAGTATCATGGCTTTCCAAAAAGCAAGATACAATCTCTTTATCTTCCATAGAATCCGAGTATAAAGCCTTGACATCAACATGCAAGGATGTCTTATGGCTGAAAAGGCTATTGGTGGAGCTACATGTCATTAAGAAGGAGATCCAAATCATCTATTGTGAGAACCAATCAACCCATTGATCGCTTGCTACTAATCCTACATTCCATGCAAGGAGTAAGCACATCGAGATTGCTCATCATTTTGTGAGGGAGAAATTGCAAGCCAAAGATATCAAGCTCCAACATGTGTCATCATCAAGTTGCTTAGCTGATTTGTTTACTAAATCTTTACCTAAAGATTCATTTGCTAATACTAGAGTTGTCTTGAAATGCACACAAAAGTGTGCATTTCAAGCACTTATTCAAAAAATCATATCTCATAAACTATGATAAATCACATCAAATTCTTTCACATGTGTGTTCTTCATATATACATTCACCAATTAAAAAATTTGAGAACTTCATTTTGAGAAATTTATATGTAAGATATGATGTGTCAAACATGTGGTGGTACTGATGAAACTTCGATATTTTCATATGTGGGACTATATTGTTGTGAATTTTACATTCAATTTTTAGCATGTCTACTCTTAAAAATCCTATATGATTATAGAAACATGCCTATTGCAAAAAAATTGAATTTGGAGATCTATAGAGATAGATACGTGCATTCAAAGTTGCTCTACATATGTGAGTGTATAATACCATGATTTTTACAATATTTTTTGGTTTGTCTACTTTAAAAAGTATTATATGACCATAGAAACATGTCTCTCAATTTGGAGTTATGTAGAGATATATATGTGCATCTCAAGTTATCCATGTCAAGTGCTGAAAAGTATTGAAAATTATTGGAAGGTGCTAAAAAGTTTCAGCTCTTTTGGAGGTGCTTTTTACAACCCTTTCTTTGGTTGTCTACTTTCAAAAATCCTTTATGACCACAAAAACATGTCTATAATTTTTTTTTTTAATTTGGATTCCTATAGAGATATATGTGTGTACCTAAAGTTACCCATGTGAAGTGTTGAAAAGTACTAAAAATTGAAGTTTTTTGGGGGTGAATTGCCATCAATTGAGAGAGAGAAAAATGAAGTCCTCCAATAACACAATGAAAAGTCAACTCTAGTTCCACATACAATTGAAAGATTGAAATTTCAATCATTTGATGGCATATTATGGCTCGTCAAGTGACCAAGGATTTAATGCACACTTTTGTGCGCACGCGCACAAAAATGTGTTGAAAATAACTCTAGTGTTAAGTAAGATCTTCAATTGGTGTGATTGATAGAAGCATCATAATTTCCAAGGCTAGATTTGAGGAGTGTGAAAAATTGCCTATATTGGCAAATCTAGCCATGTAGTATACTGTAAATCTTGTACGTAATTGGATTCCACACATGTGAGGCCAAGATGCCACATGGCAATCCACTCCTAATGTAGGTTAGGTCGAGTCAAGAGAGGTGGTTGTGTCTATTTGGTAATGATCCCTACTTTATAGGATCTACACCTTGATTTATGATGAGATTTTGACCAACTAGCTACCTACCAAACATGAATCTAGGAAATTGGCTAGGGTTTCGTTTTAGGAAAAAAAGGCTGAGGTAAACTCCTTATTACATGCTAGAAATTCACCTAAATTTACAAAGGAAGTCACTTTTACTATGTATTCCAAGCTCCCATAGTGAGAAGATAGATTATTTTTGGAGCTCATCGGCAATCTTGAGTTTGCTCCATTGATTCTTTGTGATCCAAATGAAACCAAGACTTATTGTACTTCAAACACTGTCTACAAGTCGTACAACAGGATGCTCTTCACACATGTCAACTCGGATATATGTTTATGTTCAATGATTTGATATTGTTTATATAATATAAAATATAGTTATAATATATATATATATATACTTACTTACTCCATTCTAGATAGCAAGGTTTTATTGTCAATGCTTGTTGTTTGTCAAATTGCCAATCTAGATCATCTTTTTGATGAATAGTTTTTTGATAGATTGTTAAGCAAGTACACAATCACTCTTGTGGATCTTTCTAAGATCTATTTATGGACCTAAAGTATTGTACTTTCACAAGCATTAGAAGATATCCATGCTCTTCGTCGATTATGGTTTGAATTTGCCAATGCATTGGGTAGAGTTGTTTGGTCACTTTCTTTTGTTCTAGACATTACGCCCCAATAAAACCAATCAAAAATTTCGATCAATGCATTACTTCCACCAAGACCACCGCCATGTCATGTTTGTCTAGAATATATCACTTTCGCTCTGTAGTGACTCCCATTCCTTGAGTGCTCCATAGAGACAAGGGTCCATAGTTTTTTAAGAACCACGTAGCGTGTGCGTAGAGTACGTGCGCTGCCAAAAAGACATTTCAGTCAGTGGTATATATTTTGTATTACAAAAAAAAAATCTTGAAAAAAGAACAATTTTGAAAACAATCTACAAGCCATGTAATGGGTGTTATCCCAAGGCAGCGACGAAGATCTCAATGAATTCTTTTGATTTTTGTAGGTAAAGATTGTAATCAATATCAACGCCTTTGTTCAATATGCATGACATTGATCATATATTTGCCACACTTTCATTCTTCTTGCAGTCATATTAGCATCAAGGCTTATGTTCGACGTACATGCACGTACTTTTTTCCAGTATTCCACTCTAGTTTACTTGGCCTTCCTGAACGATTAGACAAGAAATGTCGAGCTTTCACACCGCCCATTGATACTTTTTCTGATAAATTATGTGTTTTGCCACTAAGTTTAGAATCCTTTTTTAATCGCACATGGCCACCATGCAATTCCATGTCTGAAAGGTCCTTATCCAGGTCTCAGACGCTTGCATCTGAGCTTGATTTAGGTTGCATTGTCCATGCATAAACACAATGCAAATAAAGCAATTTACCTAAAACACGTACATCACAATGCATTGTGCAGAAATGAACCCTTTCTAGTGGAATATTTAGGACAAGTTTCCAATTTTTGTCCAAATTATGTCTATTTGGCAGGATGCGAGAATTATAGCTTAAAGCATCTTTTCCTCTCTCTCTCTCTCTCTATCTCTCTCTCTCTCTCTCTCTCTCTCTCTCTCATACATGCAATATAGGCTTTGCATTTGCATCAAGTCCACATCCATAAATGCATTTCAATGTTTTGAGATCACTTGCAAGATGCCACTCCACAGTGTATATTGTCTGATCCACATACAAAGGAGGGTCTCCATTTTGCGATTTAACGACTTTCGCAAAATTGCATTTGTCAAAATACCACTCTTAAATTTCATGGCTTTCTTTTGGAACATCAAACACTGCAATCCACCATATGTGTTTTTTTAATTGGACATTGAATTGGTTTTCCAAAGTCAAGTCAGTTGATTGCAAAACACGATTCATCAATGTCAAAGTAATTCTTTCAACTTTGTGATGGCCTTTTATTATTCAGCCCTATCGAGCTTCAGTACGAATTGAAGCTTACCATTACATTATGCAAAAACAGAACATACCACCAACAAAAAAATTTAGTTAATCATGCTTTGACAAAGCGAACATGTAAAATTCACAACGTATTATGATGGAACTTACTGTCAAAGGTGAGATTGTAGTGATGAACCATTAGTACTGTACTATGGTTGTAGTGTGTATATTTTATTTTATGTTTTAAAAATTGTAAAGGACAACTGAAGGGCATATTGGACAATGAAATTTCAAATGTAACTTAATTAATGACCTTGAACTTTGACCTATAATTATAGCCTTATTTACCCTATATTTATTAGCCATTAAACCTATATGGAGTAGCCTTTAACCCCTTAAACCCAAGGGTTAAGTGCCACATAGGCGAGATTAGTGAGACTAATCAATGGATTAGTGGCTCATTTTTGGAGGCCCTTTTTGAGTTCAAAAAGGCACTAATGTGCTGCAACATCTCCAATCTCTATTGGAAAAAATGAATTCCTTGCCGCAAAAAAAAAATCAAGGATTCATCCACATTGTTTGATGGGTTCTATTCTTAACAACCCCACCCCCAAGTTCATACTCTTTCTTCCTGCCCACCATGACCAACACAGTATCAAATATGTTCCAAGCTCATGTATTGTGTTTTGCTTTGTTTTGTTTTCTTTGAGATAGAGTACTCTACTTATTATGCTTTTTGTAAAAGATATAACAGATCAATAAGTTTTCATTAATAATAATTTATCTAAGTTTTCATTAATAATAGTTGATCTTTATCTAATTATAATTTTGTGATTGTGTTTTCTTTTGCAAAACATATATAAAAATGTCTTCTATAATGGATGAAGAAATGGTCTACTTTTGATATGTGCATCATGAAGACTACTTGATTGATGGTTTGCGAAATATAAAATTGCGAATATTGAAAAACGAATATTTCGAAAATATTGATCGTAAATATTGTGAATACTGATCGTGAATACTAATCTAAATTTTTGAATACTGAGAAACGAATATTATGAGATATTGATCATGAATATTGTGAATAATAATCTTGAATATTGTGAATACAAACCATGAAAATGGATCATCAATGTTGATCATGAATACTCTAGAAATACTAAAATACTTTAGAAACTAATTGTGATTATTGTGAACACTCTTGAATCCAAATTATGAATGCTAAAATGTGATTATCCAAAAATAAAGATTGCAATTGTTAATTTTGATTACTTGTGCTAAAATTTTTGTGTATAATTGAATAAAGAGAATGATTTGCCAATTGACAACAAGAAACATCTGAATACCACAATCAATAAAAACTTGAAAAGGTCTTCTTCCTCGACAAGTTTAAGGCCAAAAAATAAGATTCCAAAAATGTGTGATGAACATAACAAACTAAGTTCGATACAATCTAAAGCCTCCTACCAAACGATTGACAATAGTCAATAAACAAGAAAAGCAACTAGTCCAACACATTCATTTTAAGATCAAGCAATTCAAGTATATGACGTGCATCCTAATAATTTTCCAATTTTTTACATCTTTTCAAAAAAAAATCAACTCGAACTATGTTGAAGAAAAAATATATGATTTTATGTATAATCAATCATGGATTACGTTGTCCAATACAACAAAATTGTAATCATAAACAAATCTTATCAATTTGTTGTAACTTTTAGGTGTCTATTCAAACCTTATAACAAATTGATATCAAAATTGTAGGATTGACACAGTAAAAATATGACAATATGAAATGGAAAGGCCTTCGTGGTACAATACCGCATCGTTCTTGTTAATTTCCAAAATTCCATATCGCATCAAAATCAAACCACAAAGCAAAAATAACATCAAAAACTCGGCTAAACGAATTACCAACCAAATCAACGAAATAAGATATGGGCTTCAAATAAGTGATCTGCTGCGCTTCCTGAAGAACACAAAGAGCAAATGCAAGCGCCAGTACATCGAAAGACACTAACAATCGACTCTTTCCCTATCTCTCCACATAAACGACAACAAATGCATGATAGTCTACCCCTTAGCCAAAGTCTAAGCCTTAAAGTTTAGACCGTCACCACATATTAGCCTTTAACGTTGACCTTCTTCTAAACTCCATGACCAACCTCAACACATAGAATAGTCTTTGCAAGGCAAGGCCAAAAAGTAACATACATTCAAAACATGCAAACTATCAACAAAACAACAAAAATATAAAATATTGTCCTTATAGCTAATCAAAGCCCTTTTGGATCATGTGAAACCAAGAGAAGTTAGCCTGGTCTTACAAGAGTATGTCTCCCAATTTTTCACAAAAGACAAAAGGTCTACCCACATGCATTCTTTTGCAAGGCAATTCTCCGATGTGAGAGCATTTTGGGAGTTACCTGGATGTGCAAAGGTGTTCTAGGTAGCACATCCTAGACCCCAGCTACTATCCTATAATTTGAACTCAATGTACCTTGCTTGTCTCTAGGTCTAGTTCCTCAATGTGCTGAATACATGTGGGCAAGACAACTATGGCAACAGTTCCTAGATGCACATCATGTGGCACTCCTAAGAGTGGTTTCAAACTACAGTCCTTGCCAAGTCCCAAACTTTAGATGGAGTTCTTCCATTGGTTCACGGAGGAAAAATGAGTATACCCCTCTTTTAAACTTATGTTAAGGTGCCACCATGTGACAAGTGAGGTGCCATGGGACCCTTACCAAATAGGGACAACTCAAGCCCATTTATTGGACCCGGGAATATTGCATGGCATGTTAAGTTGCCAAGGGTAACTTAAAAAAATAGATCATTGATATGGTAAGGATTCAAACGGGCCATTGAGATTGCGGCCCTCTATTCAGCGCTTACCAACCAAGTTTGAAAGGGAGATGGTCCATTGGTCTTCAACTCATTTGCCAAGGCTAAAAAATGGGCAGCAAGTGAAGGGGCAGGCAAAGGGACTTGCCACCAATCTCAAATTGCCCTAAGAGTCAGGTTTAAAATCAAATCCCTCAAGACGTCAATGCAATATTATTAGGGTGTATTTGTCAATTCTTTAGAAGTTAGACGGACCACAAACACAAGTAATCATCCAACAACTAATGACTAGAATAGGCTTGAACTGTTTCTATCATGGCTCAAAGTAGATCACATGAAGTTTCACTTCCACAGAAAATGCTCCTACGACTACAATCGGTAATAATGTCAAAAAATTAAACTCTCCTTGGGGCTTGCTTCCAATTTGTTGGTCATTTCTGTTCAGACTTAGAAAGTCAGTTTGCATCAAGAATATCAGATTTGAACAAAAGTGTACCTCCAAAGAAATCATGTCTTACCATATCAAGTGCAGAGAGGAACTGTTGCACAGAACTGCAATGCAAAATGATGTTCACACGCATGACAGATTAGATTGAGTGCATGGGAGTTGCAATAGATCAGATTCAACTAACTACAGCTCCTAAAGACAAAAAGTCAACTTTTTAACTCATAGTCTCATACCAAAATGCTTTGTTTATATTTCCTATGGCTCACGCTCACCTTTATGCGAATTCTAGAGGATTAATGATCCTTGAAAATGTCCAAATCGATGCTAATAATGTATACAGAAGCTCTACAAATCAGTATAGTTAAAATTTCCAACTTTCCTTGCAAAAATCAAATTTTACTAAGGATTGCTTAGCACAATCACCTAAGCACTTGGAGAGATGAAGTAAGAGTTCTTAGTGACAGTTTTTGGTTCTTTTTGATGCAAGTTTGAAGCACTAAATCTATGCACAACTATGATTACCTCTCTAGAAGAATCACGCAGGAAAACATAGCATATTTGACAAAGATCCAAAGGCCCGCCTGAGTGTGCAAAACTGGACATGAAGGTATGACCTCAAAATTTACACACAACTGAACCCAACATTGTACACGCTTGTGTGCATTAAGGAGACATGCACATACCGATTGAGAGCTTTGGTGTGCAAAGGAGCACGCACAACTTCAACACTCATGCTGCATGAACAGGTGATTGGATCAATGAACAGTACGAACAAAGAGCTAAGTAAATCAACGAAGTCTGGCAACAAGATGTAAAATAAAAAACTAGAAAATTGCGAGGAAAGTATATTCAATGGAAGACTGTTAGCACATGCCCGCTCAAAAGAACCCAAGAGTTTTCCTGCAATAAGTGGTGAGTTGGTGAGAAATTCCATTCACCTTCCTGAGGTCAGGAGCTCTGCTTCAATCTGCCAGACAAATGACAACATAAAAGAGAAAATGGTATGAAACTAAAAGCTTATCCCATAAATAATGACATTATAATGGATCTACAATCCATCATATTCCATGAATTGCTAAGAGCAACCTGATATGATAAACCCTAAATTTTACCTGCCCCTTTTTTCGTTATTAAACGTAACTCTAGAAAAGACTTGACGACAGCAAATGTGTTGTGGATAAGAGTCTGCAAGGAGGTAGTGTAAGTTAAGATCAAGAATAGCAAAATTTTTGGACAAATGTAGCCCTCAGTAAAACTCATCAATAGAGGATTGTTCTTTTGTCCATGCCTTGTTCTTGGATGTCTGCTTAGCCGGTAGAAAAATGCTCGTCGTCTACAAGCATGTGCGCCATCCAACTACATATATGAAATTTGAATAGCATATTTTTTTCTGTGGAAGTTGAATAAAACATTCTCAGACCCCTCTATTAAAGTAGGATAAGGTTAAAGACCTTATGAGACACAATCGGTGCATACAAGAAGGAAAAACTTGCACTCAAATAGAGTGATTCACTTGGAAACTATCAGAAGTATGACTAGCAGTAAGATCTCAAATTTATGAATTGTTATCACAAGCGCAAAAACACACGGCCTAGCATCGCTCATGAGCTGTCACTCAAATCTTATCAGTAGTGCAAAAACAAAATCTTAAAAAAAAAGGATCGATCCGACTTACGGACACAAACAAACAATGTGACTAGAGTTTCATAGGAAACTTGAATTTTGTATTTACCGATGGGACTAACGATCGAACAAGCACAGCGGCGCACCATGGCAGACTGCAGATCTTCAAAACCACATCTCATCGTTTCAGGAGAATTAAGGTCTTTGCTTCAAATAACCTGTTGAGCTAATTATTGCCTCTTGCTCGTTTATTTACTCTTTGTAGCACCGGGGCCCAGGGGGCTTACATTTCATGGCCTTAATCTTATAAGGCGACGCCAGATGGAACAGAATACATTCCAATGATTTTGCTTTCACCTTACCAAATTCATAGTGCGATGCACTATACAAGGCACAAAATTTCAATAAAGAACAACAACAGCAGCGGCAGCAACAACAAAGAGGAGAAGAAGCCATTACCAAATGCAATGTGCTCATCTCGCAACTCACCCAGCTTCGAATACGATCGATATGATATGATCTATTGACAATCTCTCGAGCTTGCCCTAACCCTAAAAACCAAAAAAGGAGTTTCAATCACATAGCTTGCAAAAACAAACCTTTTACATGTTCTCATTGCAAATGTTTGGTACAAAAGTTCACTCTGGATTCCATCATAATTTGTTGTATTTAAACATCCTTTCTCACTTCTTAACATGCCAAACACAACCTTCTATCACAATTTGGACGCTACCCAAACCATCATTTTTTAGCTATAACGAACGTGCTCCGTTCCACATGGATTAATCTGTTGTCCTGGTACATAAAAAAAAAATGAGAGACAACTGAACAAACCATCATTGCTTCTCCAGATGGATCAAATATTGTTGCCCTACTATATGAGAAAAAATTGACAAACCATTAGAGAAGTTTTAAACTAGAAAAAGATTCTATAAGTGTCGGAAAGAGGTATGTGAAAGATAGGTCGAACTCGAATGAAAAATATTCAAACGACAAGAAAGAAAACTTATCATGCGCAGTGGAATAAACTATCTTTCTCTTTCTCTATGCATGACTACGCCTATTCGAACAAAACAATAGTGATAGAAATCACGTTCGATCTTATAGTAACTAACTTTGAAATCATCATTACTACAGTGATTACGTAGCCAAACATTAAGCATCGACACGTCAGACAAATAATTTGTCACGAATCACTAGACAAATAATTAGACGCAAAGAACGCAATAAGAGATAGTATTGATTCAATATGAAAGCGAAACAGAAGTAAATGAGTACAATAAGTTGCGGATCGAAGCCGCGTACTCTAAGCTATTTCTGAGCGGCTAAAACGAAAGTCTGAATTAAGCACAATGTTGATAAGCAGTAAGTGCAATAGCAATCTCTAAAACAACTCTAAAAGTGAGCTAGGTTCAAGCTCACAGGCTTGAGAGAGAGAGAGAGAGAGAGAGAGAGAGAGAGAGAGAGAGAGAGAGAGAGAGAGAGAGAGAGAGAGAGCGAGCTAACTATTCAAATGCTTGCTGAACTTCTTCTTTTTTTACAATGAGATGTATGAATATGAACAACTATATATACTAAGCAATTAGGTCATCAAATGTGATTGCCAGTTGGCTGGTGTCCGTTGGCATTCATCTGATTCTTTGTCATTGATTGTTGATAAGCTGTGAAAATTGGCCGTAAACAGTCTGTCTGCATAAATGAACTGAAACTGTCACTCTGTAGAAATGAACTAAAACTACCATAGGCGATAGTGTCACAAAAAGGCGTCAATGTTGATTTTTTGTGAAAAACCCGACAGTGTCCTTAAATCTCATTTAGGGTAGCCCCACACTTTGCTAGAGTCATTTCTTTAACATTTGAGGCACATTGGAAAATGCAAAAAATGTGACTCTGCATGTTTACTCGCAAATCCTGACAAGTGAAAAATGCAAAAAAGCATATGTCGGTTCCTAAACAAGGTAGGTTGCAAACTCGTCGATATATCGGTTAGGTGGTCTGCTAGTTCTTGAAGATCTTCTGGGTAATAGAGGAAGTTGATCATTTTACATCATACTGTAGTTGTTGAACTGCAACATCATCATCTTCTGATTTGACATTGATTTGTTGTTCGTCAAAAGTAGAAGAGCTTGGACCTTCAATGGGAATACTCGACTAAGGAACTAGAAAGTTCAATGTGTCAAGAGAATCTGACAGGGGCTACATGGGGACTGTCTTTTCCTTTGAGGTCTTGAAACTGATCTTCGATGAAGGTGACATCCCGACTAGTGAATATCTTCGACTTGATGTGATCGAACAATTTTTAGGGTTGATCTGAAGTAGTGTAACTGATAAAAACACATTTGATACTCTGAAAGTCGAGCTTATTCCTGAGATCACGAGGTATCTGCACAAAAGTAGTACATCCAAATACTCGTAAGTTTGATAAAGATGGTTTGGTACATGTCCAAACTTCGATTGGTATTTTTTCTGAGAGACCTTTAGTAGGACATCTGTTTTGAATATAGATTGTTGTTGAAACAACTTCAGACCAAAAGGACTTCGGAAGTGTCGCATGTGATAACATGCACTTTGTCGATTCAACTAAGGTTATGTTCTTTCTCTCAGCAAGACCATTTGACTGAGGCGAATAGGAGGTAATGTATTGTTGTTCAATGTCGTTGTTAAGGCAATACTCCTTGAATTCAGTGGAGATGTATTCTCCCCCGTTATCTGACGTCAGTGATTTGATTTGTTTGTCAGTTTGATTCTCAACATGCTCTTTGAATTGTCTGGATTTGATAAAAGCCTCTGATTTCTGTTTAATAAAATAAACAACTGTTCTTCTAGAGAATTCGTCAATAAAAGTAATGAAATACTTTGCATCTAGCAATGAAGGAGTTTGCATAGGTCCACATATATCTGTATGAACAACATCTAACAGATCTTTTACTATATGAATATGGTTTGATCTAAAAAGAATCCTCGCCTGCTTCCAAAGATGCAGCTATGACAAACAGGGAGATCGACCTTACTAGAAGGATAGTTGAGATCAAGAACCATGGATTGTCTGGACATGTTCAAAATAGATGCATAATTCAAGTTTCCTAAGCGATGATGTCATATTAATACTTTATTGACTAGAACAAAGGTTTTCAAAGCTTGACTAGACTCAGAATAACAATGTGCCAATCTATATAAGTAACTCTGTCTCTTTCCAAGTGCAAAAATCTTATTACTCCTATCAATAATTTTGCATTGATCAGATTCGAATTCTACCTTATGACCTAAATCTGTATTTCTACTTACTGATAACAGATTTGTAGAGAGTTTATAAACATATAAGACCTTTGATAGTAATTTGAATTGATCATACTGGAATTGCAATATTACAGTATCTTCACCTTCAATAGTGTGAGTACTATTGTCACCAAGAGGAACAAATTTCTTCGTGTTGTAAGGCATGTAAGAGTTGAAAATCTCACGTTGATTGGTCATGAGTTGAGTTGCTCCAGAATCGAGAAACCATGAATCATCCAAAAATGCACTTTGGTCTTTGACCTTTTGAAGTTTTAGCTTCAGCTATGTGTCCAATTTGTGTATATGATATATTGAGGATAATAAACATGAAAGCTTTACCATCCTTCGATTTCCACTTTGAGTCTTCTGTGTCATCTTCAGGTTTTACTTCTATACTTGTAACAACATCCCATAACTCGTTGGCGATTAGCAAGACAACATGAAATCAATTCTCTGATACTGAAAGGATGAAAGGAACTGAAGAATATGATATCAATTTGATATCGCGAAAGATATCAAGTATTAAAGCTTTCCCTTTGATATCGAAATAGTATTGGGTTCTGAAGAAGAATCATTGCTTTGATATCATGTAGGTATACTCTGATACCATGATAGAATGGAAAAGAGGTATGTGAAAGATAGGTCGAACTCGAAAAGAAACGAACTTAAATGAAAAATATTCGAACGACAAGAAAGAAAACTTATCGTGCGTAGTGGAATAAACTATCTTTCTCTTTCTCTATGCATGACTACGCTTATCAACTTCGAACAAAACAATAGTGATAGAAATCACGTTTGATCTTATAGTAACTAACTTTGAAATCATCACTACTACAGTGATTATGTAGCCAAACATTAAGCATCAAAACATTAGACAAATAATTTGTCATGAATCACTAGACAAATAATTAGTCGCGAAGAACAACAGAAACGCATACATTCTGAGACGAAGCTGAACTCAATAAGAGATAGTATTGATTCAGTATGAAAGCGAAACAGAAGTAAATGAGTACAATAAGTTGCGGATCGAAGCCGCGTACTCTAAGCTATTTTTGAGCGGCTAAAATGAAAGTCTGAATTAAGCGCAATGCTGATAAGCAGTAACCGCAATAGCAATCTCTAAACCAATAAGAAGTGAACTAGAATGCTTAGGAGTATTCAAGTAGTTATATATACTAAGCAATTAGGTCGTCAAATGCGATTACCAGTTGGCTGGTGTCTGTTGGCATTCATCCAGTTCCCTGTCATTGATTGTTGATAAGCAATGGAAATTGGCCATAAACAGTTTGTCTGCATAAATGAACTGAAATTGTCACTCTGCAAAAATGAACTAAAACTGCCACAGGCGACATTGTCGCAAAAAGACGACAGTGTCGATTTTTTGCGAAAAATCTGACAATGTCCTTAAATCTCATGTAGGGTAGCCCCACACTTTGAGACACTTTGAAAAATGCAAAAAATGCGACTTTGCATATTTACTCGCAAATCCTGATAGGCAAAAAATACAAAAAAGACGACATTGTTGTCAAACTCCGTGTAATTCTGCAGACTGTGTAAAAACACTTGTAAATCTACAGACTGTGTAAAGACACAAGAAAATCCGCAGAACTGGATAAACAATGGATGAAGATTAAAAGCGATTAGTCAATAAGTAAGAAGGTTAATAATCCAACAATAAGAAATGCCACATAGGATGAGAAAAAAAAGTCGAATTAAATAAAACAATATTGTTTATTTGCTTGCCCACACGACTCCCGATGGTATAATCAGCTCGTCTACAATTATGGTTAAGCAAACCAATTGTTGTTATGGTTGTGTTTTGTGAATTTCACATGTGTGGAGTGCCCACAACATGTACTTGTGATCTCCTAAGGTGTGTGGATGCACTAAGATCAAGACTAGATTGAGATTCAAGATCTATCTTTAATTCTATGGCAAAAATACACTACTACATGCATTCATTTACTTCCAACTCTCACTCACACGTGTGGAAAGTGTTCAAAAATTATTCTAAGTAAAAACAAGTTGCTCTCCTCCGATAGAGAGAGAAAATCATCATGAGCTCTCGGGTAGAGGGAGAAAGCTAGAAAATCAATTACACACAAAATCCACTCAATCTCAAAATCAATTAGATCAAAGTGAGGAGCACAATGATACTATAGATCCACGAGCTAACACAATGCACAAACATGATTGGACCTCATATTTACAACCTACTAATCCTATTGGACCATTGATCCATCCATCTCTCCATTCTATTGGACCATTCTCAAACATATCTCAAATCCTATTGGAACAATGGTACTTCCACCTCTTAATTCTATTGGACCTCTTGAACTTTGACTTGTCACACATCAAACTAGCTAAAGAAACTTGTCAAGAACCTATTTAGCTTGAGTTTTTCACTTGTGTTTTTGGCCAAATCATGTCAAAACAAGTGTACTACACTAATGACCTCTAAAGCCACAAATGGCTCAATCTACTAATGACACCTAGAAGCTTGACCATGAAACTTTTTGAGACACATTCTTGATTTATTTTACAATTCTCCACACGTGGGAACATCCTTCACACATGTGAGATTCACTCACAAACTTCTAACATAAGAATACCAAGCTAGATTTTTGTCAATTTCTCACACTCCTCAAAAAATAGATTGGAAAGGTACTAGATCACTTGAGAAGTTTGTAAAGCTTTTTTGAGTGGATCATTTGGTATGCATAAGAAGTGAAGATCAACCAAGGGATCCATCATAGCAGCACCCTCACCATATCCATGATAAGATTTCCTTGGTAGAAATCATTTGCCAAAAACTTTGAAGATCATTCCACCAATATGCCACTATGTCCATGTGCTTTCTCCATGCTTGATGATGGTCTTTGATTTGAAAGCTCCACTTGCATGATGGCTGTACCATAAATAGAGAAATTAGAGGATTCCAAGCCTCGTAAATATCATAAAAACCAAGATCATAAAATGTGAAAAAATGATGATCATCAAGATTATGCCTTCTAGCTTGACTAGTCCACATACAATGAACTATATCCATGATGGATCTAATCTTGATATCAAAGACTATCTTGATCTTTTTTAGGCTAGTTACTCTCTCAAGGATGTAAGTGTCCACTTTGGATGCTTCACTTAATCTCAAGAGAAGTTTACAATTTGCCTCAAAACATGTGAAAACATGATTTTCAAAAAAGTGAGTAACAAGCTCAATCTTGTTCTTACTAGAACCAAGAGCATACTTTTGACAATACAATATCTTGCTTTCAAAAAGTATTGGAAACATATCTAAGTCAATAATCAAGAAACATGTCCATACCATAAGCATCATACAAAACTAGTATAGCTTTTATAGAACTTTGAGATCCAAAAATTCAATGAAGCAAGATAGCATATCAAGCAAAGGAAGAGAAGCATATATGAATGTGTTGTAGTAGATACAACATGAAAGATGCCCCTCTTTTACATGTAAGGTGAGCCATAAAGACTCGGCCATGCATCTTGAAGATCTTCTTGAAATCATATGAAGAAGAGACTCCTCCTCACACCTCGGCCCCAGCATAACCTGAATACCTTCAAAAGAGATAACTTGTGATGCTTCTTGAGAAGCCTAAAGATGCTCCACTATCAATATACCATGAGTCACCCTTGTTGAAAGTAGAAGAGGAGAAGTTTGATACCATAAGAGAGCCTTCTACATCACTTGCAATATAATTTTCCTTCTCATTAGAGATGTTGGCTTGCTTGAGTTGATTCTTCTCCTTGAAGCGATTGGTGGCATAACGACATTTCTTGCCACAATAAAAGCTCTTGATCTTCTTCTTCTTCAAACTTGAAGTAGAAGCATGAGAGGTCTCCTCCTCCTCTCCATCTTGGTCATTGGCTTTGTCATTAGAGAAGTGATGGTGTTGCTTCTTACTCCTCTCCTTGTGCTTGGCAAATAGAATTTTACCATCATCATGATTGAGTGATAGCTTGTCCATCCTCAACTCTTGTTTTGATTCTTTAGAAACAAGCACACTTTTAAGGGCCTCCAAACTTGGTAGCTCCTCCTTAATGGCATAAGATTGGACAAGGTTGTCATATTCATCTCTCAGGCCATTGAGAATGACTTGGACTAGCTCATTTTGATTTATTGAGTCACCAATGCATGTAAGCTCCCTATGAATATCCTTGACTCTCAAAACATAATTAGATGCACTCTCATCACTCTTTTGACTACTTTGGAAGATTTGATTTCTAGGAGTGAGGAGCCTAGAGGTGTTCTTAGCCTCATAGATAGTCTTGAGACAATCCCAAGCTTCTTTGGCTATAGTGCAAGTATCTTTAGCTTCTAAGGCTATAGTGCAAGTACCAATCTCTCGCAAAATCTCATTAGAGACATTCATCTTGATAAAGTGGAGAGCCATCCTAGCTCTCTTCTTGTATTTTTGTACCTCTTGAAGGATTTGAGGCTCCTCCTCAATCCCAAGTACAATGTTCATCACATCTTGGAGTATCAAGATGGACTCCATCCTCAACTTCCATATTGAATAATTAGAAGTAGACAATCTCTCACTTGGTTTTAACAAGTATGAACCCATTGAAGCCATGTAAAGTGGAGTTAAACAAAAGTGATGAACAAAAAAGGTTGCTTCTCTCTCACTATAGGATCCAATAATGGTGTGCTACCCTCTCCTATGCAAGATCTTGCAACAAACTGTGAGATGATTCTCGCTATCTATTTCAATCTCTCTAAAACTAGATCTACTTCACATCAAATGATGGAGTATGGACAAAGTTAGGATCAAACACTCTTAGCACGTGTGAAATATACTAAGAAACCAAATTTGACTCAAATACAATGATATTGCATGAAACAAAATGGCTAAGATCTCAAAACAGTGTCTAGATCACATATAGATGAGATTGGTAAGCATTCAACTGTGATTTTGGATCAAACAAGCAATCTCTTGACCAAACCAAATGTGTCCACCCAGGTCTAGGTGTCCTACCTAACCCTCTTCAAAAGCTTATAACTTTTGATTGGCTCAACCAAATGGAATGAAACTGATTGCATTAGAAAAAAATAGCTTCAAAACATGCTATCAAGCAAGATTTTTGGATCAAACATGAAAGAGAACTCTCAAACTGAAATTGTATATTCCTCACACGTGTTTGAGCGCCTGATTCTGTACAGTACCAGGTCAAACCCAATCAATGCCCTATTAATCTCTTTTGATCCAAAAATGAACAAGATAGCTAGGATACCATGTGGATTTCACACGTGTGGAGTGTCCACAACATGTACTTAGGTGTGTGAATGCACTAAGATCAAGACTAGATTGAGATTCAAGATCTATCTTTGATTCTATGACAAAAACACACTACTACATGCATTCATTTACTTTCAACTCTCACTCACACGTGTGGGAAGTGTTAAAAAATTATTCTAAGTAAAAACAAGCTGCTCTCCTTGAGGAGAGAGAGAAAATCATCATGAGCTCTCGGGTAGAGAGAGAAAGCCAAAAAATCAATTACACACAAAATCCACTCAATTTCAAAATCAATTAGATCAAAGTGAGGAGTATAATGATACTATAGATCCACGAGCTAACACAATGCTCAAACATGATTGAACCTCATATTTACAACCTCCTAATCCTATCGGTCCATTGATCCATCCATCTCTCCATTCTATTGGACCATTCTCCAGCATATCTCAAATTCTATTGGACCAATGGTACTTCCACCTCTTACTTCTATTGGACCTCTTGAACTTTGACTTGTCACACATGAAACTTACTAAAGACACTTGTCAAGAACCTATTTAGCTTGAGTTTTTCACTTGTGCTTTTGGCCTAATAATGTCAAAACAAGTGTACTTCACTAATTGACCTCTAAGGCCACAAATGGCTCAATCTACTAATGACACCTAGAAGTTTAACCATGAAAATTTTTGAGACACATTTTTGATTTATTTTACAATTCTCCACACGTGGGAACATCCTCCACACATGTGAGATTCACTCACAAACTTCTAACATAAGAATACCATGCTAGATATTTGTCAATTTCTCACATGTTTTGTTCTACCATAGTTTAACAAATATGATTTTGAATGTATATTCCCTCTTGACATTTAAAATCAAAATATGAGCGCCATCTCCATATTGGTATATGGAGAGGATCACCATTATAAAAGCATTCATCAAAAGTTGATTATCTTAAATTTTGTTTTACCATAGTCTAACAAGTATGATTTTGAATGTATATTCCCTCTTGGTAGTTGAAATCCAAATATGAGTGTCATCTTGTGATGGAAATTAAAATATGAGTGTCATCTTGTGGTGGAAATTAAAATATGAGTGTCATCTTGTGGTGGAAATTAAAATATGAGCGCCATCTAAATATTTCAATATGGAGGGGATAACCATTACAGAAGCATTCATCAGAAATTGATTATCTTGCATCATGTAAGAATATATTTGCATTCAAAAAAACTTTTATAGTATTTATGCTTTGAAAACTTTGAAGCTTGTGACTGGTTTTGTACTTTTTATAATGACGACTTTGTATCATTCTCATTTGGATATTCCTATTTATTTGGCTCCTTTACAAAAAAGAAGAGTTAAAGGATCATCAATATCTGTTGAGGACTGAAGGAAAAAAGAATATGGATCTGTGGATAGATGGGTCTTTGTATCCTCAAGATTCTAATACCCTAATACATCATGTCTTCTCCTCAATAACTCAGCTAGTTATATGGATCTACAATGGGCATAATGGTTTATTGGGATATTGTGAAAAATTGCAAAATTATGGAAATACATTTTCAATGTAGAGGATTCAATTTTTGGAAAGTCAAGTCAGATCTATGTCTTTTTACTATCATGAGGAGTATGTGTTGTACAAAAGTTGCTGCAAAAAAATATAGATCTTTGAACAAATCATGAGTCATTATAAAAAGTTATTTTGGATATTAGAATAGAATCTGAACAAATGCAAGTAATATTACATTCTATTCATTATAGAATTTACAATTATTGAAAGATGTGAAGAAAGCTGTAGGCTATAAACAAAAGCGACAATCTTGCAAGGATATTCAAAATCTTTCAAGAGGAGATTATCAAAATAGAAGGATTCATGTATTCAAGTAAGTATTTTGTAACTTCTTTCATTTGATTAATTGAATGTATTTATTTGTAACTAGATTAAATTATTTTCTAATTTGTTTTTTGCATGTCTACATTGGTTGCAAATCAAAATACAAGAGATAACAGTTCAAGCAGAAAGACATTGGGTTGTATATTGACAGATAAATCAACTGAATCTATGTTGATGAATAATAAGAGTTCACATATAAAGTCTAAAATTGCAGAGGGTCGATGCATACAAAAATTCTTAGATAAAACTATAATACAAGGTGCCTATGATTTTGCTGAGATAAGAAAGGAAGCATATGGCACAATTTTTTGACTTATTAGAGAAGAATTGAGTTTGTATTAAGAAGTTTTCTCTTCCAAGGTCATATTATTTGAAGCATTAATTTAATAACTTAAACATATAGGCACTCCATTCCATGTTGAAGAGGCTCTTCAGACTGAAGGAAGATCTATTTCCTACAATGCATCAGACAACCTTTTTGTTGATGTAAATTAATCATTGAGATATATGATTGATTTCTATGATATCATAGTGGAAAAAGCTAACTCATAAAATAATAATAGTGCTTACGTTAGATGAGTCAGACATATTTAAAGGGCAAAAGATGGAGAGGGTTAGTATAACTCTCATGAATGGTGCACTTGGACAATCAATCAATCAGGAAGATTTTAACTTCAGTGTCCAATCACTAAACAATATATGGTGGTTGGCAGCTTTCCAGGTATCTTTAATCATTCATTAACTAAATATGATTAGAATTTGTGATTAGAATAGTTAATATTATTTATGATCAGACTAACTATTCATGGTACATGTCTATTAATAGGTTCTAAAAGAGGATCATGATATTTTCTCATGGATATTTTGTAGAACATCTTATTCTTGGATCATCAAAGAGCATATGGATGGTGTAGAGCTCAATGTACTCGGAAAAAGAGATTTCAGTATGGAATGGCATTTGGCAGGTGATTTGAAAATATTAAATTGCATGTACAATGTGTCTCATGGAGCTACAGCTAAGCATCCTTGTATATACTGCATGAAAATGGCGAAAGATGTTACAAGAAGTACATGTATAACAAGAGAAAATTTAGATCCAAATTGAAACTTATTCTGTTGATTCCTTTAAAGAATGTACATGCTTGTATTCTTCATGCAAAGGTCAGGATAATAGAAAAAAATGTTTATCTTCACATATTATTTGCTTGGAATACCAAGCCAACATCATCATCAAAACAAACTATCTCTAGATTAGAAGATATTTTATCGAAAGTAAGACTCCATAAGGGTCATGTGAAAATACAAAAGGATAAAAAGCTTTCAAGAAAAACGAGAAATTTACCATCTAAGCCAAGCATAGGAGAAGCAAAAGCACGTAGATTTTTGTCAAACCATATAGTTAAGGCATTAAGTATTGAACACTTGGTCTGGAAAGATATCATTGCTACAACTCAAGATTTTGAGGTGAGATGTACAATAGACTACATAAGGTTGATGTGTGGAAGAAATTGGACATCATGATTAAAATCTTGAAAAAAAATACATTTACAAATGCAGATAAGCTTGTCATCCAACAGACTTGTGTGGAGTTTTCGATCGATGTCATTTCAAAAGCATGGGGCCCAAATCACATCACATATTACATGGTCAGTTGCTTTAAATAATCTTTATGTTTCTATCATTACTTATTGCAATTATTCTTTTCTAATGTTATCTCTCTCTATTCTACAGCACATACTTAGAGATCACACACCATTCTTTTCAAATACATATGGGAGCATGAGTATTTGGTCATCACAAGGAATGTAGAAATCACATTGGCAACACGAGCAACATTTCATCGAAACACTCAGCACAAGGGAACCAATGAAAAGAGAAGGTACATTATTCAAATGTTTCAATGGTTCTATAGAAGAGTTCAAATTAGATAGATCACCAAATCTTTAGATTATGACAACTTAAAAAAAGCTAGTAATCATCTTGATAGTATAAATTGAAAATATGGGTTGTATTATTATGGAAAAACTCTCCGCTTGAATATGCATTTAAGAGATGTGCATTGTGCTTGTTTCCATTGAGTTCTATATATGTAGCATACAATGAATAATGAGAGCTCCTTAAAGGAACATTCTCTGCTAAAAATCCTAAAATATTTAAGACGTAGCTTCTTTTAACAATATTGATCTTATTTGTCCTAGCAAATCTATGGCCCCCTGAATAAAAGGACAATGCCTTCACAACTACTATAAATGTCTCTCCAACTGGACTGAACTGAGAATGAGTAACACAGATCTCATTCTTCTTAAAATGCCTAAGGTAGTGGCCCAGTCTAATATCCCTATGGAATGAGGTGGTGTGCTGCCTAAAGCCTCCTCGACGGGCAGCAAAATCATCTATCACAAGGCCACTTTACATAAGGGAATAGCAAAGTCTATTAAATTCAATAAAACATTTTGAACAACAAGCTTACACATTCTTCATCATCTACTGCAACCAGATCGAGATGATCTATATTGTGACCTCCAATTGAAAATGAATCATTTGTAAATTGCATTTGAGATGGACAAGGAAAATCCAGTTGAGCTTGAAAGGCCACAAATTCTTCCTCAGTAGGAACACTTCGTCCATGCTCCCAAACATTTGATAAAGCCTTGCTCATTTTTTAATGTGTCTGTAGTGTGTAGCATTGGTTGGTGAACAACCCTCTGCCGATCAAAAGGGTTAGAACAGAAGGATAGACGTCTAACTTAAATCTAGTCGTTAACTCTAGTTGCTTCCTAAAGCTAACACTACTCTAATCCACCCGTCTAATACTAACCACACACCACGTTCATGGATTTGGAGGAAGAGGGAGAGAAAGAGGGTGAGGGAGATTAGCTCATATGCTTTTAATCCACCTCTAATGGAAAAACATCAAGACAGATCAACCACAAAACAAACGAAAGAGGTTAAAAAAAATAACATCATTCACAAATAGCATTAGAAAATAGAAAACAAGCACATGAGGATGCTCAAATGCCAAATTGGTAGAGTTTTCTCCTCTCTATTGCACATGACAAATGGAGTACAAGAGGTGTCTTTTTATTCTTGGGGAGGTCCTTGTGTTTCCCTTGTGCTTCTATTGGCTACTTCATTGAGGCAATGATTGAAATTCTAGCCGTTCAAAAAAAACACAACTCAATCTATGGTGCACAAAGAAGCATATTCTACCTACCACCAACTGGACTTTGACTAATAACTTGAAACTTAGCAACTTAGACTTTGGGCCTTCTATATTATTCAATTTGCATGGCCCAAGCCTATTTTATGGGCTTACACTCGTCCTTGCACAAATTTTTCTATTTTTGTTGGGCCCATTCATTTATGCATCGATAATACCCACAACAAGGTCTTGAATCTCAATCTAGTCTTGATCTTGGTGTATCTACACACCTTAGGAGATCACAAGTACATGTTGTGGACAATCCACACGTGTGAAATCAACACGGTATCAGAGCCTACCTAAGATTACCATGCATTTTGATCCATTTAAGTGAAAACTATTCATCAATCTTGAGCTAGAAATTGTCAAGGTCCATTTTCCTAGCTATCTTGTTCAATTTTGGATCAAAAGAGATCAAAAGGACATTGATTGGGTCTGACCTGGTACTGTACGGAATCAGGTGCTCAGAAATGTGTGAGGAACATCCAATTTCAGTTTCGAAGTTCTCTCTCATACATGATCCATTTATCTTGCTTGATAGCTTGTTTTAAAACTATTTTTGTCTAGTTTCTGAAGCAATCAGTTTCATTCCATTGAGCCAATCAGAAGTTATTAGCTTTTGAAGAGGGTTAGGTAGGGCACCTAGACCTGGGTGGACACATTTGGTTTGGTCAAGAGATTGTTTGGTTGATCCAAAATCACAGTTGTATGCTTACCAATCTCATCTATATGTGATCTAGGCACTATTTTGAGATCTTAGCCATTTTGTTTCATGCAATATCATTGTATTTGAGTCAAATTTGGTTTCTTAGTGTACTTCACACGTGCTAAGAGTGTTTGATCCTAACTTTGCCCATACTCCATCATTTGATGTGAAATAGATCTTGTTTTAGAGAGATTTGTGTAGCTAGTGAGAATCAATTCACAAATAGTTGCAAGATCTTTCATAGGAGGAGATAGTACTCTATTATTGGATCCTATTGAGAGTGTGTAGCAACATTTATTGCTCATCATTTAAATTTTTTTCACTTCAAATGTCTTCAATGGGTTCATCCTTGTTGGAACCAAGTGAAAGATTGTCCACTTCAAACTATTCAATTTGGAAAATGAGGATGGAGTCCATCTTGATCCTTCAAGACGTGATGGACATAGTTCTTGGCCTTGAAGAAGAACCACAAGTTCTTCAAGATGTTCAAAAATACAAAAAGAGAGCTAGGATGGCTCTCCACTACATTGAGATAAATGTCTCTAATGAGATATTGAGGGAGATAGGTACTTGTACAACAGCCAAAGAAGCTTGGGATTGTCTCAAGATTATCTATGAGGCTAAGAATACCTCTAGGCTTCTCACTCTTAGGAATCAAATTTTTCAAAATAGCCAAAAGAGTGATGAGAGTGCATCCAGTTATGTTTTCAGAGTAAAAGATATTCATAGAGAACTTGCTTGTATTGGTGATTCCATCAATCAAAATGAGCTAGTTCAAGTCATTCTCAATGGATTGAGAAGTGAATTTGATAACCTCGTCCAATCCTATGCCATTGAGGAGGAGCTTCCAAGTTTGGAGACTCTCCAAAGTGTGCTAATTCAGAAGAATCAAGACAAGAGTACAAGCTCTTGAGGATGGACAAGCTCTCTCTCACTCATAATGATGGCAAAACTCTCTTTGCCAAGGATAAGCACAAAGGACGGAGCAAGAACTGTGAAAAATACAGATCCTAAGTGGATCTAAACTCCAAGATCATTGGCTTGAATGCTTGCACTCCAAACTACATAAGCTAGGAATTGACAACACATTCTATGCTACCTAGAATGCAAAGAACTTGATCAAAAAGCATTTATCACAAATGGAAACTTCCATAAACATCAAGTGCGGCCCAAAATAGCATTATACAGTCCATAATACATCAGCCTACCACTTTTGGAAAGCACCTAAGATCATACACAATAGCTTGAAGACAATACACACAACAATGCTCTCAATGGAGGAAGAAACAATGACAATGATCTATTGATCTCAATGAAGCATACAAAAGGTTTCTCCAACCTGTTCTCCACGACTTCCCTACTATTTATGGATGAGGAAGATGACTCTCTCTCCTCTCTCTAGAAGGTACTTGACCCTAGATATTCCCTATATAGGAAAAATAGCTAAAAATGGCTTATATGACCAAAATACATCAAAATGGTCTCATTTTGAAGGGTATGAAGTTTGACACTTCATCATACTGAAAAAATACAGTAAATAAAAACATTGTGGCCTGGTTCACACGTGCAAAACTCCAGAACCAAAACTATTTACAATTTTAGCCAATTTAGGCCTCAAACTAGCTAGGAAATGTTGACAATTTTCACACTCCCTCTTCAACATTGGATGCTAGTTTCAACATAGTCTTTGAGCACATTCCAAGATTAGATCTATGCATTAAATATAGGTCCTTTCCCAATGGTTTGGTGAAGATATCAGCCACACACTCCTTTGAAGAGACATGTTGAAGCTCCACCTCTTTGGCAATGACTTGATCTCTCACAAAATGGTGAGCAATCTCAATGTGCTTGCTCCTTGCATGAAAAACAGGATTGCTTGCCAAGCTTTGGGCTGAAAGGTTATCACAAAGTATGATTGGAGTCTTCTCTGGTTCCAGCAAGTGAAGATCCAATAACATCCTCTTGATCCAAAGAATCTCCTTGGTGCATGTTGTTAATGCCTTGTACTCAGCTTCGGTGGAAGATAGAGAGATAGTTGGTTGCTTCTTTGATAGCCATGAGACCACTCCATCTCCAAGATAGATTGCAAAGGCACTTGTTGACTTCCTATCCATTTGATCACCTGCAAAATCTGAATCTGAAAATCCACAAAGGTTAGGTGTAGTACCTCCATACAAGATGCCAAAATCTCTAGATCCCGAGATGTATCTAAGTACTCTCTTTCCTAGCTTCCAATGAGCCTCACTAGGATCTTGCATAAATTGACTTAGTTTACCAACCACAAAGCTTAGATCAGGTCTTGTGATGGTTAACCATATAAGAGATCCTATTAGCTTTCTATAGAGAGTAATGTCCTTGAAGGATCTTTCATTACTTCTTGTAGTTAGCTTTACATTTGATTCCATAGGAGTAGAAACAACTTTACAATCTTCCATATGAAACCTTTTTAGAATAGAGTTAACATACTTTTCTTGACATATGAATGTAGATTTAGAAGTTCTAATAATCTCTATTCCTAAGATATAATGAAGTTTACCAAGATCTTGAATTTCAAACTCTCTTTTGAGTGCCATCTTGATTTCATCTATATCTAGATTGTTACCACCACTTAAGATAATGTCATCAACATAGATCAAAAGTAAAGTGATATCATTTTCATTCAATCTAAAGTAGAGAGAATGATCATACTCACTCATAACAAAGTTTTGAGAAAGTAAGAAGGAATTGAGCTTAGCATACCAACTCCTTGGTGCTTGCTTTAGCCCATACAAACTCTTTTGGAGATAGCACACATGATTAGGCTCATCATGTGAAACATAGCCCTCGGGTTGCTCCATGTAAATATCTTCTTCAAGATCACCATTCAAGAAGGCATTAGTAACATCCATTTGCCACATATCCCAATCATAAAGAGTTGCAAGAGAGATTAGGATTCGAATAGTTACCATCTTTGCCACGGGTGCAAAGGTCTCATCATAGTCAATACCATATTCTTGAGCATACCCCTTTGCCACCAACCTTGCCTTGTACTTGTTGATTGATCCATCTTGATTTGTCTTGATCTTGAAGATCCACTTACAACCAATTGCCTTCTTGTCCTTTGGAAGCTTTACCAACCTCCATGTGTTGCTTTTGATGAGTGCTTGATGCTCATGATCCATGGCTTGGATCCATTCCTTCTTTTGAATTGCTTCACCTACACAAGTTGGTTCATCAAAAGAGGTAAGAAAAGCAAAGTTAGAGTTGTCCACCACTTGCTTTCCTTTTTCATCATAGGTTAGCCTTGATGGCTTAGCCCTTTGCCTTTGAGTCTTCCTTGAAGTTTGCTTTGGAGTGGCATCTCCATCTTCATCCAAGACATCTTGCACATCATGATGATTAGTAGGCACATCAACATCAACATCAACAACATTGGAAACATTCTCTTCATGAAAGATGACATCCCTACTTATGACAACTTTCTTTGTAGAAGGAATGTACACTTTGTAAGCCTTGCTTACTTCACTATAGCCAACAAACACACCCTTCTTTGATGAAGGATCTTCTTTAGTTCTATCATCAAGTGTGATATTGACAAAACATGTACATCCAAAGATCCTACAATGCTTGACACTCGGCCTTCTACCATAAAGAACCTCATGAGGAGTTTTACCATCCAAGGAAGCACTTGTCCATCTATTACATAGATAGTTAGCACATGCTAAAGCTTCCCCCCAAAAAGACTTAGCAAGATTAGCATGTAGTCTCATTGCCTTGGCACATTCACAAAGGGTTCTATTCTTCCTCTCGGCCACTCCATTCTGTTGTGGAGTCCTAGGACTAGACATCTCCCTCTTAATCCCATGTGCTATACAAAAGTCTTTGAACCTATTTGAGGTGTATTCCCCTCCATTATCAGATCTTAAGCATTTGATCTTTGTATTGAATTGGTTTTCCATTTCATTCTTGAACTTGACAAATGCAGCAAACACTTCATCCTTACTTTTAAGAAGATAGATCCAAGTATACCTACTAAAGTCATCAATGAAAGTTGCATACATCTTTGCCCCACCATTGCTAGTTGTACTAGAAGAATGAATATCAGAATGCACAAGTTGAAAAGCTTCTTTAGATCTAGAAGTAGATCTAGAATAAGCAAGTCTATGAGATTTGGACAAGGCACAATGTTCACAAACACTATTGTTTGCAACAAGACTTTTAGGGAGACCAAGAACAAGCTCTTTCTTTGCCATTACCTCCAAAGATTTGAAGTTGGGATGGCCCAACCTCTTGTGCCAAACTTCTTGGTTTGTCAATTGCTCCCTAGCCATACATCCTTCATGATTAGAGATCACACATGCATCAAGCTTGAAAAGTTTACCATGCCTCCTACCTTGAGCAATCAAGGATCCACATTTACTTATCAAACATGCATCTCCAATGAACTCCACATCAAGTCCTTTGTCAATCATTTGACTTACACTAAGCAAATTCTTAGTGATTGAAGGAATGTACAAAACATTTTCAAGATTTGCTTTCCTATTTGTTGAAAGGGAAATAGGAATAGTGCCTATGCCTTTGATGTCACATTGACCATCATTTGCAGTGTAGATGATGTTACCTTCTCCCTCATAAGACAATAAGGATGTAAAGTATTCCTTATGTCTTGTCATGTGAGATGAGGCTCCACTATCAATCCACCAAGGATCATTATCATCTATGTTGGCTAACAAACTTGAAGTCATAACAAGTGATTCACATGTGTTATGTTCTTCCTCATCTATTGTAAGATTTCCTTGCCTCTCTCCTTGCTCTCTTTTCTTCTTATAACATTCATTTGCAAAATGACCTTTTATCGCACAATAAAAGCACTTGAACTTTGACTTATTGTTCTTAGTAGAAGAGGAAGAGGAAGAGTGATCATCATGATCAAAGTTACCACCTTTGGACCATTTCCCTTTGCCTTTACCTTTGCCCTTGAATTTGCCTTTTGTGAAGAAAGCCTCTTCACCTCCACCTTGCAAGGATGCACCATCAAGCTTTGATTGCAACCTATGTTCTTCAGCCAATAAGATTTCTTGCAAGTCAACCACACTTGGCAAGACTCTTTGAATGGCAAAACTTTGCACAAGGTTAGCATGTTCATTTAGCAAACCATTCAACATAACTTGGACTATTTCACCATCTTTTATGTTCTCATCAATGCATGCTAAATCATCACTTAGGGACTTAACTCTCAAGATAAATGCATGAGCACTTTCACCCTCTCTTTGCCTACTAGAAAATATTTGTCTCCTTAGGGTCAATACCCTAGATGTGGACTTTGATTCAAAGAGCTTCTTTAAGGCATTCCATGCCTCACTTGCACTTTGACACTTTCCAACTTCCTTGAGAAGTTCATTTGTAACATTCATTTTAATGATATGAAGAGCCCTTTTGGCCTTCTTATCAAACCTTTGTTGCTCTTGAAGTGTGAGAGGTCTCTCTTCAATTTCTGCAACTATGTCCATGAGTTCATTCAACTCAAGTAAGGACTCCATCCTCACTTTCCAAGTAGAGTAGTTTGATGAACTCAACCTTTCACTAGACTCTAGCATGATCCCACCATTGGAAGCCATGATTCTAATGTTTCTTCAACTTTTAGGTTTTGTCCTAAAGCACTTAGCACTCACTTTTCTCTCAACAAATGATAGATAAAGAGATCTATGAAGATTTAGGACCCTAAAACACTTCTATCTTGAACCTAGATGGTTTCCAAGCATAGAAAGGAAGATTGAAACACATGCAACACTTTGCACACACTAAGAATGGATTACAAAATCAAACCAACCTGAACACACTCTTGCTTAAGCTCTCAAACTTTCCAGCAAGTGACCAAATCAAGTTATGGTGTGAAGAGTTACTTGCATTCTTAGAAAATACCCAAAACTAGGATGCCAAGATTACCTAGTAATGAACAAACTTGATCAACATATGATCAACACACTAAGATATTGATTCAACCTGTAAAACCACATGTAAACCACACTTCTAAAAGTTTATAAACTCCAGCAAGTGATAAATACAAGATTTAGAGGTGAATGAATGAGCACACTTAGTGAATCACAAGACTAGCTTCACTATCTTGTCAAATCTTGGTGTTTAGATGTAGATCTAAGATCACTTCACATGAGAATGTTCCTCAACCTGTTAAGAACCTGAAAACACACTTGCATAATGGTTAACACCTTCCAGCAAATGCTCCAATCAAATTACATAAGGAGAGTTACTTACATGCTCAACAAAGTACACCAAAAATTATGCCAAAATTGATGACAATCTTTACAATATGCTCTTCACAATGGAGCTTACAATATGTTCACCCAAAAAAGGGGATCTTTCATCCAAATGGGAGCTTTGCTCAGCCTTTAGGAGAATTACAACTCACTCAAAAGAGCATTTGTCATCCACTTAAGGAGAAGTTTCATCCACTTAAGGAGAGTGTTCATCCAAGAATGGAGATTGTCAACAATAGGATTGAAAAGAACATTGTTAGTATTGAATATGCACAAGCCTCACAATCACAAATGATTAGGTGTTATGATCTGATCCAAAATAGTTTCTTTTCAGCCTCTGATCTTCAATAGACCTGAAATATGCTTTTGATCCACAAGTTCAACTCACAAAACAAAGGTTAGTAAGATTTGATCAACAAAGCAATGCAAAATCATGCTAGAACTTGATCAAACATCCAAATATCACCAAAAATGGAATACTTACTGTAAATAGAAGCCAACCAGCTCTGATACCATGTGAAAAATACAGATCCTAAGTGGATCTAAACTCCAAGATCATTGGCTTGAATGCTTGCACTCCAAACTACATAAGCTAGGAATTGGCAACACATTCTATGCTACCTAGAATGCAAAGAACTTGATCAAAAAGCATTTATCACAAATGGAAACTTCCATAAACATCAAGTGCGGCCCAAAATAGCATTATACAGTCCATAATACATCAGCCTACCACTTTTGGAAAGCACCTAAGATCATACACAATAGCTTGAAGACAATACACACAACAATGCTCTCAATGGAGGAAGAAACAATGACAATGATCTATTGATCTCAATGAAGCATACAAAAGGTTTCTCCAACCTGTTCTCCACGACTTCCCTACTATTTATGGATGAGGAAGATGACTCTCTCTCCTCTCTCTAGAAGGTACTTGACCCTAGATATTCCCTATATAGGAAAAATAGCTAAAAATGGCTTATATGACCAAAATACATCAAAATGGTCTCATTTTGAAGGGTATGAAGTTTGACACTTCATCATACTGAAAAAATACAGTAAATAAAAACATTGTGGCCTGGTTCACACGTGCAAAACTCCAGAACCAAAACTATTTACAATTTTAGCCAATTTAGGCCTCAAACTAGCTAGGAAATGTTGACAATTTTCACAAGAACCAACTTGTAAAGAGTTTGAATATAAGCATGAAGTGCTGTCTCTTGTTTTTTCAGCTTCAAGACTATTATGTCCATGTCTTGTATAAGGGAATCGGAATAATTCCTGACGTGGATAGCCAGTCACTCCAGATGTATTTGATTATTACTTATGCTATATCATTCCGAACATGGTCGTATCAAGTAATTAATAATCATATGAAGGCCCAGACCTGTAATTGGACATTGGAGCACATGCATGGTGAAGACTGTTTTAATGCAAGAATAGGAGGTCAATAGCTCAATATAGGTTGCATGGGGATCCTAGGATGAATATTCTCTCTCTCTCCTGAGGAGAATAAGTCCATTGGAAACTCGCCCATCTACCTATTGTGAATTCAGATTCTTGATCCAGTTTCTCCTCCCCTCTCTTGTGTTCTTCACTATGGCTTGGGGGCTAGATCTAGGAGGAAACTCCAGGAGGGATCTAGGTCTGGATGGGTGGTTTTGCTCCGCAGGTGTCCTTTTGGTTGTTTTGCAACAAGATCTAGTCAAATTTTCATAAGGCGATCATAACAATGGTATCAGAGCTATGGATTTGCATCAATTGGAAGGTGGAGCTACTTCTTATATTTTCTCAATTTTTGTGGATTTATCATGCATCTTACTTCTAGGTGGTGGAACTAATCTCCAAGTAGGTGGATTCTCTGAATTTGGTGTACTTTCAGCCTAAAGATCATAATTATGGATTTTCTCCATAGTTTTTGGTGAAAATCAAAGGATTTTTGATGATTTTAGTGAATGTTTCACCTAGAATTGAAATTTGTTGCTTGAAATTGATCATAGGTGTTGGTGTAGTAAGTTTTCCAGATTGTATTTGCTGTTTTACAGTCATTAATGATTGGATCTAATGATTGCATGATGTTTGATTAGTCAAAAGGTTGATTAGATAGTGATTTTAGACCAAAAATTGGGGTTTTTGGACCATAAATGGGCTATAGAAACCATGTTTGACTAGAATCAGAACTTTTAGTGCTTGAATGCAATGGATTTATAGGGATTTGGATCTGATTACACTTATTTGTGGATTTTCCCCACAAATTTTGGTCAAAATTGGTCAAAGTTGGTAAAAAAACCAAGGTTTTTTTATGTTTTTTGGATTAATTTTGGGGTAGATCTCACAATTCTCACCCAAGACTTGGTATGAACGTTTTTAGAGATGTAATAAAGCTATACCAGAGCTTTCATGGGGTTTTGTAGGGTTTAGACACCATTAGGGGGCTCAAAACACCAAAAATTAGTGTATTTTTGATGATTTTTGAGCATGAATACCTCTCAATTGGGAGTCTAAACCTGTTGGTTTTTACTACAAGCTTAAAGATATGATGGATTGCGTCTGTTTGGAGCCATCATACATCCAATTTGGATAGGTGAGCATTAGACACCATCATGTTGAAGTCTTGCTTGTTGAAGGAGGCCAAAAATGCATTTTTTACATGATCTGAGCTTATGATTGCTTGTTGGACTTGTTAAAAACTTCTATGCCGCTCTAATGAGCCTTAGTAGAGTGCTTGCAACCTCTGATCTAAGGCATATTGGGCTGGAGTTGAATTTTTTATGATTTCACTCTCCAAAAGTGCGCCCTCCTAACTATTTTTTGTGCATTTACTGTTCACATGTGTGAAGCCTAGGTGGCAGGGTGATGTGTCAAGTGCCTTGTAGACCCATCTCCCTCAGTAATGTGCTTTACATCGACCAATTTGGTGTCCTGTAGAGAAAGTTATGGTTGTCGAAAGTTTGGCAATTTTTGAACTAAAATTTGCAAAATTTTCGAAATGTTCTGATGCATGCATGCTTGTAACTCAGTGTAGTGCTTGTCTGTTGATGGAAATGTATGGATAGACCTGTATGCATGCTTGGATGCATGTTGCATGCTTAATCAGTAGATTGATCAGAAGGTTTCTTGCATGAAGCTATTCTTGGCAATTCTAGATCAAAAAGCAGATTTCCTAGTGGCTAGGCTAATTACGGGATTTTTTTTTTTTTGTTTTTTCAAAAAAGTCAATGCATGTCGAGTTTTGATATGTGACAGTTCCTGTGAATTTGATAAATCGATCTTCTTAATCGATTTTTGGTCTACTTCGAACTGATTTTGAAAATCTTAGGGCTAATTTCCCAGTTTCTTGACAATTTACGTAAAAATTGATTTTTATATTGAAATCACTACATGTCATGTTGGATGCATGCTGGAGGTTTCAGAATCCTTCCAATATGTGATAGTAATTGTGAAACTGTCAAGTTGTTGTTTGATCGATTTTCACAGTTTAGGTCCATATTGAATGGAATTTAAAAATCCCAATTTTCGTAAAATTTGAAGAAACCGTGGACGTTTTCGATTTGTTCAAATTCATTGGTTGTTGATCAAATAGAAATGACTTATAAAGTGAATGATCTTACTGAGTTGAAATCGATCAGTTCTTTAAGTTCAATGTAACCTTCACCCTTAGTTGAAGATTTTGTGAATCTGTCAATTAAGAAGCATTTCTTGTTTTTGGGATCAATAAGGACCAAGAATAATGTAAATCTAATGGAACAGTTTCTATGTTGGTCTATAAAGGGATTTGCTAGGGATTAAGATCAAAACTGTCAAGGAGATTAGTGCTAAAGTTAGCGATACCAGATTGAACTTTTTCCTTGTACAAATTTGGGGTTTTGTTAACCTGAACCATTTTTGGAAGGGGGGAAAGAGATGAAGTCTGAGATGTAGATGATTGGTGGTCTTAGTGATCCAGTTATTTTATTTACATTCAATTCATGAAGTATATCTAATTGCAAGTGAGAATAAAATTGGAAATTATTTAAGAAGACTGCCTCTGGGAATTTGGATTCATTTTTCCCAGTGTGAATTAGAATCTCAAGAATACGAGGATTCTAAGGGAAAAGTAGTGGCAAGACTGGCAATCCATTTATGGAACCATTTTGTTTTGCAATTGGATTTGGATCTTGCAAAGTAAAGCAGATGGAAGGTGTTCCATACCTAGTAATTTGGATTCTTTTCAGTTATAGAGTATTTCTCTATAATGATTGTAACAACCAAGAGAGTTCTAATTTGTTAAAAGAATTAAGTTCTTTTTACCAATTCCGAAATAGATATTGGATATCTAGGACAATATGTATTTGGTTTTGTTGAAATCTATGTTTCTTTTGGATGAGTGAATACTTTTATGGCATTTCGACTGTACTTGGATGATACATTCTGTTTTGTCCATGTTGGGTACAATATGAAATGATATTCTTTGAGTAGCACTAAAGAAGCATGAGAGATCTCAATTGTTAGGATTATCTCCTAGAATTGGTTGTGAATTTGATCCTATATCTGGGTATAGGATAGCCAAATAATCTTTTTTGACTTTTTGGACAAAACAGATTTGGATGCAGAGGATTCTTGGAGGAAAAGCTGGTGGTATGGGACATCAGTGATTCTAAAGGAGATTTCTTGGGTAGAATGATCTGTAGACCGATGGTTAGTGATTGTTGTAATGATAATGCTAACAGAAGCCATTGGTTCTTGTTTAGGGTATTTTGGGAATTATGAGATATAGATCGATCCCTAAATGGTATCTCATTAATTACGAAATATGGATGCTCTTATATCTATTTCTCTATTATATTAGACCTCTACTCTTTAGAACTTTCTTAATACATGACAATTGGATTGAGATTCATATAATTCCTTCCAGTGTAGAACTTTGTTCTGATGGACCATTATAGTTATATGATATTGTACTTCCATATAAGATTTTTGAATATGGTTCGGAATTTAGGTTTCCTGAGTCCTAACATTAGTCTCTATTTGATAGTTGATTATTGAGAGCTAATATTTCTATTATTCGGGACAAGATATTCTGTGATTCTAAAGAAAAAGTCCGATTTGTAATAGTATTGATGGTTGGAAAACTTGTAATGTGGAGTTATTCACTTCAGATATTTTCCAAATATGTTATTTACTCATGAGAAATAGAGCTCTTTTGTAGCTGAGTTGCAAGATTCTCAGTGAGTTATGTGAGTAACATATGCAGATTATGGATATCTATTAGTTTATAGCCTATGTTTATGTATAGGAACATAGTTGGATAAGTTGCTTATGTACATCTTAATCTTGTGGATTTCCTATGTACTGAGTTTATATCGTATACTTAAACTAGTCAGTGTGCATAGACATATGAACAAGCAATGTGAGGAACAGTTACTTGCAGGTTAATGTCTCTTTCTGTTGAAAGGATAATTCATTAACTTATTTATGGTTTGGAAGAAGATCTAAATGTGGTGATATACATGTATAACTGAGATCTGCACCTAGACATTTAAGATTTCTAAATCATTTACAATTGACTTGAGTAATTGGATTACTCCTAATTTGAAGTTAATTGGTAGAATAAGCAGTGTGAAGAGAATTCACCGGAAATTATTTATTTGGATCTATATTGCTTATAAGACACATAATTAGTGAGTCATCTGATTCATTTATGAGAACTGTGCATAGCATATAAAAGATCCTTGATATAGAATATTTCTTGAAGGAGAAATATCCTAAATTATTGACTTTATCCCAGTGAGCTCATATATACATATTGGATGACAGAGTCTAACTAATGTCCAGGATAACCACTGAATTCAGTTGGAATTCAGCAGAACTTTATAACCTCTAGATGTGGTTCTAGGTGATTATATAAAATTTATATTTGTTAAAGACAAATGTTATACTGGTCTTTAATCACTAGGTTGATTGTAGAATTTGGAACTCATAATCTGGTTAAGAATCGGGTTGAGAGAATATTCTTGGAATCCAATAAGTTTTCTTGTGAAAAATATTTCAGAATGTTTCTTATATACTCCAATATCTCTAAATGATTATGGGTTTAGAATTCAATAAATTATGATTGACGAATCATAAGATTCTAAATGTTTATGATTGACGGATCATAAATTGATACTTAAAGGTCATTAGATGATTATATGGAAATATGATGATTCTTAAGATGGTGAGTAATTCTTGATCAATTGGTGGAGTTAAAATTTAGATCTGTTGTTTGAACTCTAAATTTGTGTACAGACTTGAGATTGTTTGGATCTCACAGGCATTTTCTTTAAGTAATTGTTTACTTATAAGGAATTTGTTTACCTTTGCAGATTATAGTCAAGGAATGTTTGTGTACTATTTTTCAGCCTAAATTCTCCGGTTAACTAGGAGCAGTTAAGTTTATCAAGATTGAATGATTGTTATTTTTTGGCATGTGATGCTAGAGATAGAGTACTTAACTCAAGAAAGTATCAAGGGTTCTCAGGACTGAGTTAAAGTCATTTTTGTCTTGATGAATCTCCTAGAGATTGGTTGCATGAGTTTTGTACCTTAGTTTCTGAAAAAATTCAAAGTGTATTTGTACCAAGAAGCATTTATAACAGATCTACAAGTAATTGTGGATAGTCTTGGACTATAATTGTTTCAAATCTTTAACTTTTGAATATTGATCTCTAATGTAAGGTGAGAACTCATCCAATGATTCATGTAAATTGAGGTTACATGAAGGTGATGTTATTAGATTGGAGAGAATCAAACCCAATGAGAATATTTATCTCTTAGTGTACTTCTAAAGGTCGATATAGTACTTCAGTGTAGAGACAAATAATATGAGAATTATTCCATCTCTAAGCACTAATTTGATATTGAAGTCAGACTAAAGATTGATTTTCAGGGTAAAAGTGAAAGTTAAATGATTGATATGTTAGCTTTTAAACTTAATGTTCAAGTTTGGTCGACTGTTATCTAGTATATCATGTAAATTTGCTTTATATGATGATGACAATTTGATGTATCAAAGATTTTACCCATTTGGAAGATTTGTCGCTCATTGTATCATTGGACCCTGAATGAGTACTCAAGATCAGAGATAAAAAAATTGAGAAATTGTTCTGTCTCTGTGTGCTTGCTTAGATTGGTTGGTCAAATTGAGAATAATGATTCATGGGAAGAGTTAAAAGCATACAAATTCGGTCTTCCCTAGTTACTCATTTTGAGGACAGAACTAGTTTAAGGGGGGAAGAATGTTATGTCCATGTCTGTATAAGGGAATCAGAATAATTCATGACGTGGATAGCCGGTCACTCCAGATGTATGTGATTATTAGTTATGCTACATCATTCCGGATGTGGTTATATCAAGTAATTAATAATCATATGAGGGCCCAGACCTATAATTGGACATTGGAAGCATGCATAGAAAAGCCATCAGAAACTCGCCCATCTACCTATTGTGAATTCAGATTCTTAAGCCAGTTTCTCCTCCCCTCTCTTGTGTTCTTCACTATGGCTTGGGGCTAGATCCAAGAGGAAACTCTAGGAGGGATCTAGGTTTGGATGGGTGGTTTTGCTCCACAGATGTCCTTTTGGTTGTTTTGCAACATGATCTAGTCAAATCTTCATAAGGGGATCATAACAAGGACCATGGCCTTTTGGACCTCGATATGATAGTCTTGTTGGAGCTGCTCCAGCTCGGCGTGCAACTTAGTGTTGTTTGTGGCCAATTTGACTACACGGTCATCCAGTTTCTCCTTGGCATCTACCAGGTCACTAAGCATGGTGCCTAACTGATGGTAGGTCATCATGATGTCGCGTGGAGCAGCCGGTCTGGAGGTGCTGGCTGGGCCCTGCAGTTGTGGTGCAATCGTTTCTGTTCAAGGAGGGTAACGGTGAGGGTGGACAGAAGTGGTCCCGTAGTAAACTTATGTCATGAGTTGGGCTTGATGGCTCTTTCAACTCAAAGGTTATAAAGTTATGCCAGTCATAGGGCAATACCGTATTTGCAAGGAACTTCGGATCCTTGTGAGATTCTACAATCATGTGTAGAAGGAGGAATGAGATGGAATCTTTTTGCAAACTTTCCATGGCCAAGAGGTTGTTCAAGTGGTGAGAGACGGCCTGGATGATAGGGTTGGTGATGGTTTCAATCAAATACCATCATTTGTGTGATTTTGAGGTAGTGTTGAGTCCGGAAAGGGTGTAATGGCGGCAGGAGCTTGGCGATGTGAGGGCTTTGGTCTATCACCGAAAATGATCCCAATAGTAGTCAGGGAGGTGGGGTTCACATGCACTCTGTGCATGGTACCTTGATAGTGGATGTAGAATCTAGACTTATCTTCATCCCTGAAGAAACCTTGAGTTTCTAATTCAAAGATTTAGTATTTTTCTCTCTCTTTCTTATAGTTTTTGGGCTAGGCCAACATATCGGATGAGACGACACTGACCAATCGGGACATCCACAAGCCAAGAAATCTCGGGCATGGACGAACTATTGGACCTCAGCTACTTGGTCATGAAGTTTTTAAACTATCACGATCCATTGCCTCCATGCAACGTTAAGAGAGAACTAGTTAACAACCGTTTAGCTAAACTTTTTAGCTAATCAAATCTTGTGATCTTATCCAGTATGATATATGTATTGGATAGACATGCATAATACATGTACAGAAACATAGTTCTAAACGCAACACTCAATGAGGTGCGTATCAAGGAAGAAAGATAGTTCTAGCAGTAACTAGTTCAATTCATGAGAAGAGAATACCTCTCTCACGCCAATGTGCTGATCTAGAAAAGAAACAATGCTCAAAAAAATTTTCTGATGTATACTCGATTTTGATAATATAGACGAGTTACAATTTTCCAGCTCAATGTACAATCTTTGAATCTTGTGATGCTTGTTCAATTTTATCAGTAAATACATTTTCACTATCACTAGACATTATCTGATGTTCATAAACTCATTGTCAAATTAATAGTAGCTATCTACTGTTCGGAGGATGATTGATCGCGGTTTGAGACAATAGCCTTATCTGATAGATCGGCTCCATCTGAGCTCAAATTGGAATCGTTGCTTGAGCCGGAATACTCGGTCCTAACAGTTCCTACAGAGCGACCCGATTATTCAGTTCTTCCAACAATGGTATCAGGGGCCTACAAGGTTCATTAAGATCCTTACTTTCTTTTTTTTCCCTTGTTAAAAGTACAATACTAAGGACCATAAATGGATCTTTGAATGATCTTATATCATAAAAATGGCTTCCATTCACAACATCCAATCAAAGATATGCACAGTACTTCAAGCAGATGGGTCAAATTTCTTGGCCTGGAAAATAAAGACCGCTCATCCTAAAAGGAAAAGCGTTATGGCTCTGGGTAGATGGCACAGAGGAGATGCCTACAACTATAGGCAAAGATCTTCGGGAGTGGAACAAAACGAACGACAAAGTAGTAGCTATCATCTCCTCTTCCATCGAAGACAACATTACCTTTGAACTCGCATCAATCTCTAATGCTAGAGAGATGTGGAATACACTCATTAGCAGATTTTAGATCAAGTCACAAAATCAGATAATGCATCTAGAGAATCAGCTTATCTATCTGAGATGGGATGGCAAAGACCTTACAAGCTTCATCAGAAAGATGAAAAACGTATTCCTATTGCTATACAACGTTGGAGCAGAACATGCAGTCTCACAAGAGAAGCAGTTCAATTACCTCCTACGCTCCTTACCATGATCGTTCCAGACAACTTGGACATTGTTGGCTAAAGATCCTGCTATGACCTTCGACAAGGAAGTCATCGACATCAAGGAAGAAGTCGAATCTAGAGAACAATTTGACGACAAGAATGAGTTTGATCAGGCTCTCTACGGTAGCAATGACCAGTCGAAGAAAAAACCTTATCCTAAGAGGGAGTCCACAAGTAGACCAGATCAGAACTAGCAGAAGCATGGAACTCAAGAAGGAAAATCGAAAGGAAGGCACAAACAGCAAGACAACGACAAGAAGCCATGCAACAAATACAAACGTGATGACTACACAGTGGATAAATGTTGGCTGAACCCAAAGATTGAGTGCATACATTGTCATAAGAAAGGTCATGTAGCCGTGGGTTGCTACGACAATCCAAAAAACAAAAAGACGCAGAGTAAGAAAGAAAGCACGAACAACACATAATACGTGGAGAAGTCCGAATTCTTAAAGATGGCTGAAGACCGAACTAGCAGAAGTCCTATTGCTTATCTGTGCACTTATGTATGTGCTACATCACAGTCTGATGTTCAAGACATAGTTCTTGACTCAAGAGCTACGTCACACTTTGTGATGACATGAATCATCGTAACAGGAGCTCTGATCAAGCTCTTGCAGTTAGGTAATTGGAATCAAGGCCGAGGTCAAGGACGCGGCTATTCAGGACAAAATAAACCTAGAAATTGTAGGTACTGCAACAAACCTGGTCACGGGGAGCGTGAATGCTTCAAGAAATAGAAGGAGATGGAACAAAGAAAAGACAAATGGCAAGCGAGAAATTATGCTAATCAACATCAATTTGATGACTATTATTATGAAGACAATTATACTGATCAACGTCAATACGATGATGATCAATATGAAGATGATACAGGTGAGAGTTCAAAATTGTTCATTACAACATTAATGACAAGTGATGAAGCCAAGGATACCTGGTACATTGATAGTGGTGCATCCAAGCACATGACTTCAAGGAAAGAGTGGTTTTCCGAACTTGAGAAAACTAACAATGGTGATGAAGTTGGACAAGCTGATGGCAAATTGCTATCTGTTAAATGAGTTGGAGTGGTACTAGTGAAGTTAGCCAGTGGAAAAATAAAGCAAATAAGCAATGTGCAATATGTACCTGACTTAGCTAACAATCTACTATCTATTGGGACAATGGCTGATCAACAACTCAAGGTTGAGTTTGACAGTGACAAATGTCTTGTCAAAGACATCAAGAATCACTACAAAGTGGTTGCTACAGGAGCTAGAGTCAATGAGAATCGACTCTACAAATTGAATGCGAGATCTTTTACTCAAGCTATGGTAAGCACTTTTGATAGTCGAAGTGATCTTTGGCATCAAAGGTGTGGTCATATTAGTGCTCAAAGCTTGCAAATCCTTAAAAGAGGTAATCTAGTTGTTGGATTGCCTGATATCTCTTTTGAAGGAAAAATTTGTGAGGGTTGCATTTTGGGAAAACATCATAGAGAGAGATTTCCCAAAGATGGAGTGCGAAGAGCCAATGGCATTCTTGATCTTGTTCATAGTGATCTGTGTGGACCAATACAAACTAGGTCCATTAGTGGTTGCTACTATTTCATCACATTCATGATGACTATAGTAGACATATCTGGATTTATTTCGTAAGCAAGAAATCTGATGCTTTTGCCAAGTTTAGAGAGTTCAAGGCTCTAGTTGAAAAACAGATAGGTCGTTATATTAAGACCCTCAGGTTAGAAGGTGGTGGTGAGTATTTTTCAACAGAGTTTATAAATTTTTGCAAGGATCAGGGGATCAAGAGACAAACCACTACACCCTATTCACCACAACAGAACGGAGTTGCAGAACGGAAAAACAAATACATTGTGGAGATGGCTAGGGCAATGCTTAAGAGCAAGGGTTTGCCAAATACTTTTTGGGCAGAAGCATGCAACACAACTACTCATATCTTGAATCGGTGTCCTACGAAGTCCGTGGAGGGTAAGACATCTTACGAAGCTTTTATTGGAAATAAACCTAATGTTTCTCATTTACGAGTATTTGGTTGTGATGCTTACGCTCATGTACCTGATGAAAAACGAAAGAAGCTAGATGCAAAAGCTGTTAAGTGTATTTTTCTTGGATATGATGAAAGAGCCAAGGCATATATGATGTATGACACCGATGCACAAAAGATTGTGATTTCCAGAGATCCTACTTTTGATGAGATGGGTCAAAATGACCAAATAAAATTGACAATTGATCCCTTTGATGATAAAGCTAAAGTGCAAGTGAAGGAAGAAGTTGGTGTCAATATGGAAGAGCCAATGGAAAAAGACAGGGTTAATAATGAGATTCCTAGGAGAGTGTGTGACACTTTAGAGGCCCATGTCGATTCTGTTTAGTTATACGTGTTTTAGGACAGGTCAACATAGAAATAATAGCATTTGACACCACTGCTCGAGAAGTTCGTCCTAGAGACATCGCCATAGAAGTAAACGTAAATGGTTTTCTGATTCTAGCCATTGTATACCTCTATGATCATAACACACTAGCAACTCATGGATTTGTATAAGCATACTCTCCCGTTAGTCATATCTCTGAGAGCTTGGAAAACTTTCATTGATCCGGAAGTACGGGATAATCAGTGCCCTCAGGATTGGAAGTGGCCAGATCTGATTACTCACGTAAGGACAATGTGGGTCCTTTCCCTGTAGGGCTTTCTGGCTGGACCAATCCCCCGTAAGGAACTTTTTCCCCTCGTCATTCCATACGTGTTGCAGTGGGTCCTGCAATAAATTGGGGGGGGGGATAATGTTGGCAGATTTCGAGGAATCCCCAAGATGCCGAGCCAAGCTATTCTAGAAGAGCACCTCTCACTCTAGACCGAAGAGGTCCCTGAAGGAAGAGAGAATGATGAGGATGAGAGCCGAGCATAAGAGCCGAGAAGTACTAGCTAGGATAACAGTCTTAAATCATACGAGCCTCACGGTGAATCCCAAGAGAAGGAATGACCATGTAGGAGCTAGTATGCGTAGACATTTGTAATTAGTAGACCCCTTTTGATGGTGACCTCTAGTGGAGTAACTAATTCCACTTGTAATTTGTAATTTATGGAATTGTCACTTAAGCTCCACATGGACAACCTCTTGGTTTATTTAAGAGCCCCCTCTCTTGTGAGGGAGCTTTATTTGTAATGACTTTGCTCTTGTATTGAATAAAAAAGATCCTCCACAAGTTTTGGCATTCAATAAACTCCTTGATCATGATGGCTTTCTTGAGTGATTTCCTTATGATCATGCCTTTCCATTCCCTTTGTGTGTGGTTATGGAATTAGATTAATTTTTTGCTTTCTTTCATTATGCATTGTGGAGTAGAGTGGATTAGATCTCTTGTTCTATGTTTTTAGAGTAGAATCAAGTTTCAAGTAAACTAAATAGGCTGGATTTGTGGTATAGATCTTGCATAATTTCTAACAGTCCAGTTCTTGATGTTCTTGAGAAGCACAAGAATCAGAAATTGGTTATTTCTTGATCCTTGTTCTTTAATGGCTTGTTAAACTAGTTTCTTGTTTCTTGTTTTTTTCATTCTTGTTGATTTGTAGTTTAGTCTGAGAATCTTATTTGCTTTCCCAACGCTTTGCAAGTAGATAGAAGTAGGAATCGGATGGAATTCATCAGCATTGCACGCATATCCTTAGATGAATGTTGTAGGCTTGCATGGTTTGATCTTGTGAAGCAATAGTGATATAATCTATATGGTTTCATGTGGAAGAACACACCTCCTGAGGACCTCGTTAGGTTCTCATCGATACAATTGGCTGGCATCAGCTAGTAAGGAGAAACTTTGAGTACTAAATTTTGTTGTTCTGCCTTGAGTAAGGACTTGTCTAGTTGGCCCCGCATTAAATATTAAACTATACATACAGCCCAATCTGAAACTGTCTCTACATAGAATAGGAAAGCATCTAGTAGCTCATCATCAGGTTGGGTTGCAACCTCACTTTCTTTGTTCGCGACACATGATCTACCATGTAGTGCTGCTTCCCCTTGCGTATAACGATTCTAAAATCAAACTCCAGCACCATGAGTAACCACTGAGTGATTCTTCCGGTGTTGCAAGTCTTGTTCACTAGGTATATCAAGGACTAATGTCCGTATAAATTGCAAAATGGGTGGCCATCAAATAATGTCGAAATTTTTAAATGGAGCAATGGTTAAAGACAAACGACAAAGGGAAACGATGACGTATTGTCAAAATCTCAAGTCTTTAGCCCCTTTAGTGTATAGAGCATTATCTTTCATAAACCTGACAATTTGAGTTCAGGCCTCTATGTAACCCAAAAATGATGACTAGATTTTATCTAGGCTCATTATGAGCAAGTAAATAACACTGAAAAATTAGAGCTCCTCCCAGTTTTTATGCTATGAAATGTCTCTACCGTCGTGATCTTCTTAACCTTGAAAAGCTGGGGGCTGAGGGGCGGTCAAATATGACAAAACTCCTCACTACCTAAACATTTGTAAGAGATGTTATGATCTCTTAGGTTCCAAGTTCAATAATATCTCATAAAAATGCATTAAATAATTGATGTAGAAAACAAATTACATGATTGTGACATGCCATGTAATGCCCAAAAGGAGGGGTCCAATCACTAACTTCAAAACATTGTCAAAAAAACTTTTCAGTTCAGTCTCCCAAAAAGATTAAAAGAATCATGTACCACTATTAGTGATTGTATTTCTTAGAACTTTTCAAATTGAACCCCATTATGTACTAGGTAATGGTTCTTGGGAGGGCCATTACCACATAATTCTGGACCTGAGCAGTTACTGGGTGGGGGACATGAGGTGCACTGGGACCGGATTATATGTGGTAATGTTTCAACAAATGGAACATTACCGAACATAAATCATTTAGCAGGAATTTTCAGGCAACTAATTCATACATTTCTCTTTACAATGGGCAGGAATGACGCCTATATCATGCAATATAATATAGGCCCAAAATTCATGCCAAAGGCAATTGTGCTAGAATAACATCCCTTTGTAATACTTTCTGATACTAAATAATCTCAGATTTTCCAAAGAAAAAGGCCAAGGGTAGATATTGTAGATATTGGGATGGAAGTATTTGGTCAGCATCTAGTCTTAAGATAATGCATCGTATTTAGCAACCAGTGTCAAATACTGAGACAATACAAATCAGATTTGGCACATGAATCTCCATTTGTTAAATCTATGGAGGAGACTATATCAGTTTTCATGTGACTTGGCTAATTAGAAAACACATGCTCAGACATTCACACTTTTCTTCTCCCTTTCTGTTCATTCACAAATTGCTAAATCAAAGTGAGTGATCCATGAGAAGAATGTAAGGTCATGAGAAGTAAAGTTCATCAAATGAAAATAAATCCTAAGAAGAAGTCCTTTGTGCAGCACTATTCTTCAATTGACCTCTACCTATTCACCAATATATAATGCTTTGAATATAATTAAATTGGAAGGCAGTACATTTTAAGCTTCAGATTTCATGATTTGGTTGCAACTTTGAAAGATCACAGGTTTTTCAACGACAATTGCTTCATCTTCATGATGAAGGAATCCACATTTTGATCTGAAGATCCACCCTTTTCCACAGCTTTAACTGCTGCAGCGCTCCATTGCTTGGCCCTGCTCCTCATTTCCATACCCTCCTTCCCTGTTAGCATAAGCCTTGTAACTCTCTCCACTTCATCCCTTTCTACCAGATCCTTGGCTCCTCTCTGAGGCTTCACCCCCACCTTCAGCTGGTTGACTAAGAGCTTGCAGTTCATTCTTTGATCTGCAAACTGAGGCAATGCAACCATTGGCACACCCATGCAGATGCTTTCCAAGGTGGAGTTCCACCCACAGTGAGTAAAGAATGCACCAGTGGAAGAGTGAGAGAGGATAAGTTTCTGGGGTGCCCAGTTAAGGATAATGAGACCCCTTTTCTGTATGCGAGCCAGAAAACCCTCTGGAAGAATGCTGGAAACATCAAACTCTTCCAATCGGCAGAGGATGCCAGTAGGCGGCCGCAATATCCATAAGAAGGATTGCTCGCTTGCTTCTAAGCCCAACGCAAGCTCGTGAATCTGAGCCAGCGAGGGAAGAAAGAGGGTCCCAAATGAGATGTACATAACCGAGGAAGCAGACTGGCTATCTAGCCATCGCAAACAGTGTGTTTCTTCCTGGCTTACAACATTTCTACCTTCGACAGCTTCGGATGCTGGGTGAACAAAAGTAGCAGAGAAATGGAGAGGTCCTACGGTGAGTATGTCTACTTTACTTGGATTTAGACTACGATTTCGCAGAGCATCTATGGGAACAGTGTCCAACTCATAGAAGCTATTTATGAGCACACCCGCAGCCTTGTGAACTATCATCCAAATTTGAATGTATGCATCATGAACAGACCTTGCAAAGGTCTCCAGAAGACGGCTATCGCAATCTAGATTACGCAAAGGAGGCATACCAGGAATTCTAACCAGATGGTCTTCATCACAAGCTTCGACATCATCAATCATAGAAGATGCCTTCAAGGGAAGGCGCCCCTGAGCTTGCAATACCTGCAAGTAAAACAAAGGTGCCAAAACTGTTGGTTGGGAAGGGTAGAACACATACCTGGGAATGTGAAGCTTATCTGCGGTTTCTTGTGTCCAACTAAGCCAGGCATCGGAGATGATGCAAACGGGAGCTCCAGGAAAGGCATCAGCTGCCATCAGATCATCCATGAGGCGCTCGAAAGGCTGCTGCATGCGCTGGGAGCGCTCGACTTCTAATGTCACTGAATCAAGACCCTCGTCGATGGCATAGACAAGGCCATGGGAGGGCAGAGAGTCAGGGATGGCGACGAGGTGGAAGGACGAGGGAAGTGAGGCTTGGAGAGAGCGGAGATGGGAGGCAGCCGATCGAGGACCAGTGATGCGATGCTGAGAAAGCACGAAAGTGACGAAGAGTCCTTTGGTGGCCAGAACTCGCGCGAGACTGATCGCTGGCAAAATGTGGCCATGGCAAGCAAAGGGCGCGATCACAACGTGAGCAACTACGTTGGAGCTCATCTTCTTCTCATAGTATTCCTGCTCTTTGCCTCGATAGCTTGCAACATCTATATATCGCTCTCCTATATTTGATTATTTAGGAGGGGAATGTGGTCCGAGGGCCTTCCTTGCCCGAGGCCGAGCCCGACCTGCATGGAATGCCGAGGATCACAGGCCTTCCACAACGTAATGTCATGTCTAAAATTTTTCTCTCTCATAAATTTTGAACAACATGGATGATGCTTTCACTCAAGATTGAGAATTTTGAACAAAACAAGTGATTATTTCACTTGCAAGCAAATTCCACCAATACAAAAAAAAATTGAAGACTTGGCATTACGTTGCTCTTTCCCTTGACAGCTTAGGTTTAAGCCTCTAAGCCTTGCAAAACGGAAAATCTCTTTCAAAGTGACTTGTCTCTCTCTCTTACCCTCCCCTCCCCTCCCCACATGAGGGTTTCTTTAGAGCCAGGAAGTCACGAACTAATGCCTCATCCAACTAGTTCGTGGCTGTACAGAATAGCAGTTCATGGTTGGCTACTTAGACAAGAATTGAAATGCCAAAAATTGGCTCACAAATTTGCTCCAAGTGAGCAAAAGCCATTTTTCGACATTATTGCAATGCCATGAATTGGGTGCTTCATGTGGACATGCCATCTCTCTCTCTCTCTCTCTCTCTCTCTCTCTCTCTCTCTCTCTCTCTCTCTCTCAAGAAAGTTCTCTTTTTAAAAAGTTCCTGCAGTGAACTAACTCTCCTAGTGACATAACCGACAAATGTAGGTAAAAGAAATTTAGGGCATAGTTGGCCCAATAAAAAAGAAGGAATTTGATTATCTCCATAACATGATACATTTTCTCTCATTCATGTGCAGTGCTCATAGAGAACTGGAAGTCCTACAACCAACTGGCTAGTTTTAAAATTTATTGATGATCTTTAAACAAGCAGGAAACCAAAATTTTGAAAATCGATTGAAAATGTGAGTAGCAAAAACTTCATCCTTGATGCAAAAATAGGAGGAAAAGTTTTAAAATATTTTGACATAATTCATTGAATCACCTTTTATATTGACTTTAAGAAAATAGATTTATACATGCGACATTAAGTACTGTTACTCTTTGAATTTGGCAATCTTAAAAGTACCTCAAATGTATGTTTGTTATTGAGGCTTGTAGACTAGTTTCAAATTGCACATGATTGATTTCTTAAGAAGATTTCAATCAACAATCTGCAAATGCATCATTGAACTTGAAAGAAACATCGACCAGCTTTGAAAGTTGTAGGAACTTGGAGACTGGAAAAGAAAAAAATCGATTGAGCTAAGAAACTGTGAAAAATGTCAACTAGTTTAGTTGGTCTAATTTGGCAATTTGGAGGCCAAAGTGAAATTTCAACTTAGAGATACATTTATGAATGTCAATAAGGCCTAAAAATAGTTTCCTTACTATTTTTAACAAGTATATAAGTGGAAATGGTCGGATTTAGGCCTACTTCTATTGGCTAGTTGAGGTACATTGCATCTAGTCAAGTTAAACTAGGTTTATTTTATTCAATTGAGTTTTGCAAATAATTCAACTGACTGTAATGTTTATTCCAAGCATATAGGTGTCAATTTAGTTCATATAGCTCTATACGTAGATGATGCATTTATTTTGTCTAACGACATAGTCTTACTGCACACTACTAAGAGCGATCCGTTAAAGGAATTTGACATGACTGATTGTAGGGTGTGTAGAGAAGCCCTCCGCCTGTCAAGAAGAGTTAGAACACAAAGATAGGTTCCTAACTATGCCTAGTTGCTAGTTTAGATGCTTTCCTAACTCTACTTTAATACCACCCCACTTTAACTCTACTTTCACTAACACTAACCACAAGTAATCATCAAGATAGTAGGTGAAAGATGAAAGAGAGAGAGGTGAGATGGAGGTTAGCTCATGTGATCAGTGTGCATGCTATTGGACAAGCCATAACTAGTCAAAACAATAAGAAGCTCTCGTAGATTATGAAAATGTGGCTGTCTGCGAGGGTTCTGGACCACTTTTTGACTCAGATCTTCATTGATATATCAAAATAACTCTCGCAGAGTTCACCATTGATGGAAAATGTCATTTTGGAAACAATAGGATGGTCTGCGAAGGTTACTTCTACAAGGGTTTTCTAGATCTGATGATTTTCTCACTTTTCACACACTTAAAATCACTTTTCAGCTTACTAGAATAATATAAACTCTCGCAAGATCTTCTATGTCACTATCTCAATGAGATGGAGCTGAAGAATTTTCTATGAAGGTTACTTATTGTTGGATTTATCTCCTCTACTCTCCTAAATCCTATTTTAATCTGCCTCCATTCATGTTGCATTTTTTACTCATGTTGTCGCACAATCTGCATATTTATATGTAAAATAAGACGAGCAGCCCTCCGCCTGTCAAGAAAACAAAAGTGTTCAAAAATATCATATTGCAGCAAAGTAAGCTCTGATAAAATGTGATCAAGTGTCCAATTTTCCTCCACCTCAATTTTTCTAAGAGTAGAATCATTTTGCTTCACTGTGCAAAGGCCTTAAGGATGGATGCCAAGTCATTTTTTTCACTCAAAACTTTGATTGGAATGATCTACCTTCAAGCATGCATGAATCTAGCTCCGATACTGTGTTACAATAAGGATCTTGAACAGATATACCACAACCTACATGCATGAGAGTTTGCACAGCTACCAAATCACTCTTGATCAACTCAAATTTTAGTGAGCTATCAAACAAGATTTGCTCTAGGTAATAGCTCTTGTACACAAAATTTTAGTGTGGAAAAACATTCCACTTGAGTTCCTACTCAATAAAGTATGTCGTGACCTCTAAACATGATTGGAATGGATCTCAAAAGTGTCAAAAAGAGGTGTGTAGATAGGTCGAAACTCGAAACGAAACTCGAATGAAAATAATTCAAGCGTCTAGAAAGAAAACTTTTCGTGCATGGCAGAATAAACTATCTTCCTCTTTCTCAATGCATGACTACGCCTATCAATTTCAAACAAAACAATAGTGATAGAAATCATGTTTGATCTCATAGTAACTAACTTTGAAATCATTAATACTACAGTGACTACGTAGCCAAACAGTTAAGCATTGATTATTGGACAAATAATTTGTCACAAATTATTCGCGAATCACAAGCCAAATAATTAGTCGCGAAGAAATATAGAAACACATATATTCTGAGACGAAGCTAAATGCAATAAAGGATAGTATTGATTCAGTATGAAAACGTAACAAAAATAAATGAGTACAATAAGTTGTGGATCGAAGCCACGTACTCTATGCTATCTCTGAACGGCTAAAAATGAAAGTCTAAATTAAGTGCAATGCTGATAAGTAGTAGCGCAATAGCAATCTCTAAAACAACTATAAGATGTGAGCTACAATGCTCAAGAGTGTTCAAGCTTGCAAGCTTGAGAGAGAGAGAGAGAGCTAACTATTCAAAATGCTTCTTTAGATTTCTGATAATGAAACTGTATGAATATGAACAACTATTTATACTAAGAAATAAGGTCGTCAATTGTGATTGCCAGTTAGCTGGTGTCCGCTGGCATCCATCCGGTTCCTTGTCATTGATTGCTGATAAGTAGTGGAAATTGACCGTAAACAGTCTGTCTGCATAAATGAACCAAAATTGTAGCTCTATAGAAATGAACTAAAACAGCCACAGACGACACTGTTGCAAAAAGTCGACAGTGTCGGGTTTTGCGAAAAACCTGACAATGTCTTAAAATCTCATTTAGGGTTGCCCCACACTTTGCCAGAGTCATTTCCTTAACAATTGAGTCACTTTACAAAAAGCGAAAAAATGTGACTCTGCATTTTTACTCGCAATTCCCGACAGGCGAAAAATGTGAAAAAGACAACAGCATTTTTCCACGAGATTTCTGACAGACAAAAAATGCAACACTGTGTCAAACTCCATGTATTTCTTTAGACTGTGTACAAGCACTTGTAAAATTGCAGACTATATAAAGACATGGGATAATCTGCAGAACTCGATAAACAATGGATGAAGATTAAAACCGATTAGTCGATTAGTAAGAAGGAGAATAATCCAACACTCTCCCTTAATCTGAATCCTTGAATGCCTTGACCTTCAAACTTAGTTCTACACATAATCTTCTATGTGCTTCCAAGCTTAATGCTTTGGTAAAAATATCTGCTATCATATCTTGCGTTCTACAGTACTACGATCTGATCTCTTCGTTGAGAACTTTGCTTCTAATGAAATGATACTTCAGTTCAATGTGCTTACTCCTAGAATGACATCTAGGGTTGGCTGATATAGCAATGACACTTTATTATCACAAAATAATGTTGTAGCATATTGATTCAGACCGATATCTGAGAGTAAGTTTCTCAACCAAATTGCTTCCTTTGTAGCTTGAAAGGCTGCGATATGCTCTGATTCAGTGGAAGATAGAGCTATCGAAGATTGCTTGTGACTGTTCCAGGAAATTCGACCATTGTTGAGGAAGAATGTAAATCCGAAAGTGGATTTACGAGTGTCTGCAACTCCTGCCCAACTTGCATTTGTGTAACCATTGAGTGAATTGAGTTTGTCGTTGTTGACTACTCCATAACAAATGCAAAAGTCCATGGTAGCTCGAAGATATCTCATGACTCTGATAAGAGCCTTCCAATGTGTTATACCAGAGTTAGTCATAAACTGACTGAGAGAGCTGACTGCAAAAGCTATGTCTGGCCTGGTACAGATCATGACGTACATAAGAGATCCTATAATAGAATGGTAAGGATACTCACGCATCTGTTGCTTTCATGAATTATTTGGGGACACTGGTCCTTTGACAATTTGAGACCTAGTTTCATTGGTGAGAGAGATAACTTGCAATTTATCAAATTATATCTGACTAACATATTGTAGATGTACCTCTGTTGTGTAATGTAGACCAACTTCTGTTTTTTGTCTATGTGGATTTGTATACCAAGGCAGAAATGAGCTTCGCCCAGATCGGTCTGGTTCTTGATAAGAGATGAATACTCTTTATCCATAGCTTCTTTCCATAGATCTGAATCAGGCTGACTAAGTGCCTCTTGGATAGACATCGATTCCTGAACAAGATAGGCTGCAGACACGTCGATATATCTCTCAGGTGGTTTGCTAGTCCTTGATGATCTTCTGGGTAATACATGAAGTTGATCATTTCCATCATATTGTATTTGCTAGTTTGAATTGTCTGAATTTGATGAAAGCCTCTGATTCCCGTTTAATGAAATAAACAGCTGTTCTTTTGGAGAATTCGTCAATAAAGGTAATGAAATACTTTGCATCTAACAATGAAGGAGTTTGCATAGGTCCACATATATCTGTATGAACAACATCTAACAGATCTTTTGCTGCATGCCCATGGTTTGATCTAAAAGGAATCCTAGTCTGCTTTTCAAAGATGCAACTATGACAGACAGGGAGATCGACCTTACCAAAAGTAGTCGAGATCAAGAACCATGGATTGTCTTGACATGTTCAAAACATATGCATAATTCAAGTGTCCTAAGCGATAATGCCATAGTAATGTTTTATTGACGAGAACAGAGGTTTTCAAAACTTGACTAGACTCAGAATAGCAATGTGCCAATCTATATAAGTAACCCTGCCTCTTGCTGAGTGCAAGGATCTTATTACTCCTATTAAAAAATTGCATTGATCAGATTCAGATTCTACCTTATGACCTAAATTTGTTATTCTACTTACTGATAATAGATTTGTAGAGAGTTTAGGAATATATAAGACCTTTGATAGTAATTTGAATTAATCATGCTGGAATCGCAATCTTACAATACCTTTACCTTCAATAGTATGAGTACTATTGTCACCAAGATGAACAAATTTCTTCGTGCTGTAAGGTGTGTAGGAGTTGAAAATCTCACGTTGATTGGTCATGTGTAGTTGCTCCAGAATTTAAAAACCATGAATCATCCAAAAATGCACTTTGATCTTTGACCATGAATGCGCCTTCATGTACTTCGACCTAGGGAGATGATGAAATTGTGTTTGCTTGTTGATCAGGTTGCTTGACTGCATTCTTCACTTGGAGAATTCGGCAATCCTTGATATCATGGTTATTGCGCTTGCAATACCTGCAAAACATCTTCTTCTTCGATTGTGGATCTGATGATTGTGCTTGACTTTGAGTCTGTTTCTGATTCGTTGCAGTCTTCTTGGAGTTTTTCTGCTTCTGTCGCTTAGATCCTTTGTTGACATATAGAGCTTGAGAGGAGGAAGTAGACGATAGTGATAACTCTAGCAACATAGTGATAACTCTAGTAAGAGTTAAATATGAGTGTGTTGATATGATCATCACCCAGTTCTCATATGTAGAGGGCAAGCTTGAAAGCAATGTCATAATTGCGTCTTGATTGTCTATGACTGATCCGACAAAGGCCATCTGTTGCAAGAGATTCTTAAACTGGCTAATGTGACTCTGAAGAGAATCACCATTCTTCTTGTAGCTCTTGCATGATTCAAGATTTTGATTCTCCAAATTGATCGCTCCATTTTACAATCTATTTTTAAAATGACGGGAAGATAATAAATGTTATTTATTGATTAATATAGTTCTCTTCTCATACCTCACTACATGCCCATCAACATTCAAGTTGTAGTGAGAGTTGGAGGTGCACTCATTGCTAGGAGGGAGAGGTGATGGGGGGCTTATTGTGGTGCCTTCTTGACTGCTTAGGAAATTCAATAGTATTGCCCTTTCTTTGGGCAACATGGACCCAACTAGGTTAGCAGTGGAGTCTTCATATACAGACCTTGACTTTTGACGATTGCCACAATCGACATTGAAAAAATATTCTTGGAGTAATTTACTTGATTTCAAAAAAGGATTGTTGCCAACAATCTGCTTGAAAGGACAATCCTTTAAATTTTATGAACAAAAATTACCATAAGCAGAGCAAATATATTAAACATGTACAATGCCACAACAAAATTGGAAAGAGTACTTATTACAATAAGGCTTGAATAACACATTAGATATATAGCAACCTTTTTATTCAATGATGATCATATCATAGAATCTCTTATTTTATTTCAGCTCAAACTTTGTCTTACATGTGTTTCTGTTACAAAGTATGTTGAGGCTGCAAGTAGTTGAATTGCTCAACTTCTTGAAGAAATGCAGTCAAACTAATTTCTTAGGTTTCTTGAACATAACGAGTGAGCACCCTTTGTGCAGAAAAAAGCCAATCCAATAAGGGTTAGGATGAGTAAGCAATGTTAGGATGTATAAGCAGTAACAAGTGTCAAATATAGTTACAAGAATGCTCCTCCAAATAAATCTTGGAAAATCAGAAGGCAGAAAAAGAAGTCTGCAATGTGAAGGAAATCCCACAAGCTTTTTAGCTTATGGACATACTGGGCATGAGCAGGTTTAAATTGAAGTTAAGGTAGGAGAAAAGGATCAGATACCGTTCCTAAAGAGTGCAGAGCATTGTCAAACTACCATTTGTAATGGAAAGTCGTATATATGCGCAGGCATGCCTTTTTAAGCTTTGGATAAAAGACCAGATGACAGCACCATGTGCATCAACCAATGGAATCTCTTCACACATCAAAATCTGGTGGGACAACATGCTTATTCTTCTTTTTAGCAGTCTTAGCAGCTGCAAACTTTGCTTCATTGGCTGCATCATTTGCTGCTTTTACTGCTTTGTTTACTTGATCACTGACTCGTGGAAGTTCCAAGGCTTTTGCTGCTGCTTGCCTTGCTTCCTATGTTAAAAGCACAAATTATGAAAGATTATAAAACACATGAAGATATGGCTATATGGTGGTAATTCACTTAGTTTTCACATCAATTATCATAAAAGAAAAAAATAATTGTCATTTGTTCCCTTCATGTCACTTGTCATAAACTAAAATTGACTAAGCTGATTATCGACTATCAAACCTTTACAAGTCGAGCGTACAGGATCAATTTATTAGTAGATAATTCAAATGAACAGCACATGCAAGAATTCTATGTAATGTGTAGTATAGTAAACGAGATGATAAATGAATTTTTAAAATTGTGCAATCTGGCAAATAAATAGACAATAAAGGAAGTGACTTACTAAGTGTTAAAGCATGAAGAGCCAAGGATAATCATGTTAAACTTAGATTGTGAAATTCATCAAGAGACACAAACTTATACCTGTACAGTATTCAATAGTTTTGTTTGGCTGACAGTTGAAGGAGAACTAGTTGAAGCATTTGCAAAGCTAGGGAGCTTAAGTGCATCAGATTCCCAGAGCCCTGCATGAGCTTCACCGTTCTTTAATGTATATATGCCAAGTCCTTGCTTCTTGCCGTCATGCCAAGCACCTTCGTAAAGGTGTCCTTCAGAAAATCGATAAACACCAGAACCCTGCAGTTTGTCCTCAAAATACTCCCCTGCATAAGTGTCTCCATTACTGCACGATTGAAATAAGAAAAATCAATGATGAAGCCATTTGAATTTTGTTTTCATAAAACCCAATAAGGACATGCCATCGTTTCACAAGGTTTTCTTTGACTACACAGAATGTAGATCATGTTGCTTTTATTTGATATAACTGATGCATTTCACAAAATCTACATGTATTAGAAAACCTCTTGTGAACCTCTCTTGAGTAATATATCAGCAATGTTGGTATCTAAAGACGAGACTCTTGTCAAAACTACCCAGATGCAGATGAGTCCAGTGAGAAACTAAAACTTTGTTTAAGAAAAGACCACACTTTAGCCAAACTTATGTAGAGCTCAACAAAAATGTGAGGAAACTTGGAAAAATGTGAAAGGATGTGACCTGATTTATTATGCTAAACCTAAAATAAGCCCAAAAGTAGAGAAAAATACTAAACATTCAGCATATAACAATTTATAGCCATGTTAGAATATGTGTTTATTGATTTGAAGGTCATAGGACAAGAAAAACAATAGCTTAAACCAACAAAATGAAGCGTTGTAATTTGTACTTTATGAAGATCAAACATGTTGTAAATTGCTCTTTATTCTAGATATGCACATCAATGATTTCGAAAGTTTGTGACTCATTCAAGTTACTATAGAGCTAGAATGCCTTTTAGAATGTTATCTCTGAAAATTAACAAAAGTTTGGAACTTACTCTTCCATGCATGTGGCAGTATTACCAATTCCAATACAGGGAGTCAAATCTCTATACTCCCAAGAGCATCAAACAGAGAGAGAGGAGAGAAGTTCAAAAACTTGTTTGCTCACAAGAAGGCATTGAGTGATGGTAAAGATTACACAAATACCTGAAGTAGTAGTAACCAAAACCATGCTTAGCTCCACTTTTGAATTCACCAATATATCTGCTGCCATCCCCACATCTTTGAACACCGGAGCCATGGCTATGGCCATTTACCCACTCACCAGAATATTCATCACCGTTGTAAAACTTGTACACACCAAACCCATCTCTCAGACCGCATTTGTACTGACCTCTGTATCTGCTGCCAGCATCCCATGTCTCCACCCCATGTCCATCAAACTCCCCATCCACCCAATTTCCTTCATACTTTCCACTCAAGTGGAAAGTGTAGACTCCACTTCCAGAGAGTTTTCCTTTAAAATATTCTCCTCGATACATGTCTCCGTTGCTGAATCTCTGCACTCCCTCATCAAAACCCTCTCTACTATTGGGCTTTGATTTGTAACCAATTGCCTGGATCACGGAAGATAAGCTCTTTGCATACTTGTTTAATCTTTCATCTGTAAGGAGCGCAACAATTTGCTTGCAAACTTCAGAGAATGCCCGATTGTGCATCAGCTTGGCCCGGAAATTTTGTAGCGATTCTACAGTAAATCCTGAGGAAAAGTAGTCTTTTGCAAGCCAGGCCAAAATCAGGAACACGGTGCTGAGGCTGAGAATAATCAGAAGATTGAAAGCTGTTCTTAGCGACAAAGTATCTAGACTCCAGATCCAGTCATCGCTTGTGGATACTTTATAATATGTCCAGAGAAAAGGAATTATTGCGAGTGCTAGAGGGCGAAGAACAACCTGAACTTCAAATAATTGGGAAGGGATAGAACCGAGAACCTCATACAGCAAATTCTTGCTCTGTTGAGCAAAGCGGGATTTCTTTGACCTTTTGCTGCTCGTGTCAGCCCCTGCTTCCAACTTTGAGAGGTCATAAAGGCCATTCATTCCAGACTTGATGCTGGATGATTGCAATATTGAAGGAGCACGCTTTCTCATAAAATAGGCCTTGGCTTTTTCCTTCAAAGGTAAAGCCATCACTCCACAATTCAAAAGTAGGCAGTTGCCAACAATTCTTTGCAATGTGTTACGCCAAATTGTGAGACACAGGTAGCAGTTTAAGTAAAGAGTAGAATAAGATCTTTCAATTCCTTCTGGCTATACCCTCCAGCTTACAGTTGCAGACTCACCAACAAACCTCCTTTAGCACCAGTTGTGAAAACAAAAAGATCAAAAATCAAAATCACAGGTCAAAGAGTAATGCTCCTCTTTGCTGAGATCAATGTCAGAAAAGGCCAGAATTGATATTGATGAAACCTGGAGCTGCACTGGTACAAGCTAATCTGCACTGGTGGGCTCTTTTGTAAAGAGCTTTGGATTTGAATCTTGCAGCCATGCTGATTTGGAGGCTTCACCAAATGAAGCCCTTGGATGCCGGATACCCATGTCATTTTTTTCAAATTAACAAATCAGAGGCTACAAAATTTCCACTCTATCTTACTTTAATGCAAAAAATCCAAAGCTTTGTATCTCTAGATTCGTTTTCCGTGTGGGAGTTAAAAATGCATATATCCATGGAATGATGTAGATTTCTGCCTCCAAGTCCACCAAAGATACCCATTGTTGCACATCTGCATCCTATATTAATCTTCATACATTCTATGCATCATGGTGACTCCCTATTTTCAGTATAATACATTTCTTATGATTGTATTCTCTCAAGATAGACTGTAGATGACAAAAAGTCTTTTCTAACAAGGCACTCTTTTTGGAGGATTACAAAATATATCTTCAAATTCATGAAAATTTGTTTAACGTTGAAAATAACCAAATAATTCTAATGTGGGATATAACATCAAGGTTTAGAGCTTGGCTTGTAGCATTTTCCAAAAACAACCAAGAACAAAAACATTAACCTATTTTATATTGACCAACTTTTGACATTTGATTACATTCGTTGGTTCTACACCACATTTATCAAAATGCTCTTTGTCTTTTACAAGAGGGGATTCACTCTAGTGGCAACTCCCTTTGCCTAGGCCTCTCTTGCCATCCATTTTTTAAGCCTTGGCAAGTGAGATGATGGGCAATACACCATTCCTCTTTTACATGTGGTTGATAAATGGAGCATTGCAAGACGATTGACCAATTTGAATAATGTTAAACTGCCTCTTTCACACATAGTTGTTGAATGTTTAAATGTGAAATTGAGTGCTACAAGTTGATTAGGGAGTTTCAAGTCCTACAATTTGCCAAATATGGAAATATAGCATATATGATCAAACTAGTTGAATCTTTCACAGTAAGTATAAAAAGTGGTGCCCTTATTTTTCTAAAGAACCAATAAAAGAAATGCATTATAAATTGGGGATTGGTGAGGCATTCAAGTTTGAAATTAAAGTAAACCTTTTGCAAGTTATGTTAGTTTCACTAGTTTGTGCTTGGTTTAGTTTTCCAGCTTCCATCATCCTCACATCTCCATGGAACTAGTATTTTGCACATCGGCTAATTAGTCCAACCTTTACTTATTGTTCAAACAATCGAGTTATATGTATTGGAGGATAGTCTTTTTAGTGACCTTTGCCCTCGGTAAAACTACTATAAAATTATGCCAAAGCCATTAGACCTTATCATAAAATTTTGATAATTTAATCAGTTGTAAAGGTCACTAAAGAGAATTTTTCCAAGCATAAAAGTTTGTCTTGGCATTTTCCATCATGGTTGAAAATATTTTCATGGTCCAGAGATGTTCATTTTTTATGAGGTGTAGTGTGATGCCCCAAATTCTTTAAACACATTTTATGCACTAGATAATGGCTATCTGGAGGCCCATTGTAAGGATATAATGGCAAGTCTTCTCATCAAGCCACGATAGCGATGAGACGAGAGTATGAGTTATTTTACTTTTACCATGGGTTGATTGTCATGTCCACAACGACTTCTCCCTAAATCCATTGTTAATCTAGATTCATTCATGCATATCTACTCGCATTGTTGCACAATCTGCAGAAATACACAAGAATCGAAGAAAGGTATATACACGACATTCAAACTATCGAAGGCAATCAAATTATCAAGGGAGATCAAACTATCGAAGGAGTACGAGTGCCGACTATCAATAGGTGCTCGAATGTTCAATTCGACCAACTATCAAATCGAGCGTTCAAACTCTTGTCACACTTGTGAGAGTGTTCAACTAGTTTAGTCAAATTTGCTACATTTGTTTATATGGCAATTGAGGCCAATTTCGTATTAGACTTAGAGTTTGACTTTTCAAACTATCAAAGGCAATCAAATTATCAAGGGAGATCAAACTATCGAAGGAGTACGAGTGCCGACTATCAATAGGTGCTCAAATGTTCAATTCGCAAATCGAGCGTTCAAACTCTTGTCACACTTGTGAGAGTGTTCAACTAGTTTAGTCAAATTTGCTACATTTGTTTATATGGCAATTGAGGCCAATTTCATATTAGTCTAAAAGCATTTGAATAAACACTTTTGGAAAGTGTGGAAAATTATAGAACATGAGTTTTGGATAGATTCAATTTGAGTAATAGAGACACTAAATCTAGTCACAATAATAGTAGGGTTTTTCATTATGGAGGGAAACCAAAGTTTGAACTTAGATTTGGACCTGCTATAAAAGGATGTAACTTGTGGAAGAGAAGTCTTTTCTCTCTCTCTCTCTCTCTCTCTCTCTCTCTCTCTCTCTCTCTCTCTCTCTCTCTCTCTCTCTCTCTCTCTCTCTCTCTCTCTCTCTCTCTCTCTCTCTCTCTCTCATTCATGCTTATAATGGTTCTCTTGGGTTCTACTATCCATTGGTGCACTATACTTGTGATATCTTGCAATTTTGTGTGTAGAGTGTTCATTAAATGCTATTTTTAGATCCACACGTGTGAAATATAGTAGCTAACTGTTTTTGTATGGACATCTTTATTTTATGTTTTGATTGATGTTTGATCAAGAACTATTACAGTTTGCATCTCATTCATAGTGTAGATGTTGGTTTTTTTACATTGGCAAAATTGGTGAGTTGTTGTCTTTCTAACCAAAGATCATTTTATAGATTTGGATCTTAATTGATCTAAAACCTTTCACATGGTATCAGAGCTTGTGTTTCAGGTTATGAAGGAAGAATTCGCATCTATCAATGATTTGAAGAAGATATCAATGCTAGAGCATGCTAGATTGGATTCTACACCAAAATCGAACTTCTTGCATATGTAAATTGGATCTTTTGTAGACCAAAACTCAAAATAGATTTATATTCTTCTTGATAAATTTTGATTTCACACCATAGTTACTGAATTTGGCAGATTTTTAGAGCTTTAGAAAAGCCTAAGTGGTGGCTACAAGATTGCATGTAGAAATTGCATGTAGAAATTGAAATAATCAATTTTTTGTGATTTTGTCAAAACCCTTTTGATTGGATTTCTAGATTGTGAGGTTACTAAACTGCATTTAAGTGTGTTTCAATCTTAGAAAGTGGCAAGAGTCATTAGATTGAGAATAGATCATAGGTTGATCAAGATTTCACTATTCTATGTGTTGATTTGCCTGGTATACGTGCTAGAAGAGAATTCAGAGGTTCCATATCTTTGTGATTTCTTTTTGAAAAAAAATATTGTATTTCAAAAGAGTGCTTTGTGCATTGGAACAAGTTGAAGAGAGGATCAGGTCATTGCTACATGGCTACATCAAGTAGATTCATGCTGGAAGACAATGATAGGCTTACCTCAAGTAACTATTCATTGTGGAAAGTGAGGATAGAATCACTTCTTGAGATGAATGATGTTTTGGATATTGTTGTAGGTTTGGAAGAGGGGCCAGAAACAAAACAAGATCAAGTGAGGTATGACAAGAGGGCCAAAAGAGCTCTACATATGATTAAGATGAATGTTACCAATGAACTTCTCAAGGAAGTTGGTGAGTGTACTTCATCAAGTGAGGCTTGGGAAGCTTTGAAGAAGCTTTATGAGTCCAAGTCTACTTCTAGAGTGTTGACTGTAAGGAGACAAATCTTTCAAAGTTTGCAAAAGAATGAAGATAGTCCAAATACTTTTTTTTTGAGAGTGAAAGCAAGGAATCATGAGTTAGCTTGCATTGATGAGAGCATTAAGGAAGGACAACTTGTTCAAGTTATTCTTAATGGATTGTTGGATACTCATGCTAACATTTTTCAAAGTTTTGCTATTCAAAAGACTTTGCCAAGTTTGATGGATCTTCAAGAGATCTTGATCAATGAAGAATATAGGCCTCAAGCAAGAGGTGGATCTCCATCAACATCTCAAGTTGGAGAGGAGGCTATGTTCATCAAGGGCAAAAACAAAAGTAAGTGGTCTAAAGGGCAAGATCAAGGGGAGGCTTCTTCAAATGGCAAAAAGAAAGATAGGTCAAAGCTCAAGTGCTTCTATTGTGGCATCAAAGGACAATTTGCAAGTGAGTGTTATAAGAAGAAGAGAGATCAAAGAGACAAGCAAGGTAATCTTACTCTTTGATGAGGATGGTTTGGATGTTCAAAATGAAAATGATGATGCTTTTGTGATTTCTTCATATATGCTTGCTAATGATGGAGATCTAGATCCATGATGGATTGATAGTGGAGCAAGTTCACACATGACTTTTCACAAAGAGTACTTCACTTCTTTGTTGGCATATGGAGATGACAAAGAGGGTGATCTACACGACCAATGTTGGTGAGGGTTCAATTAAAGGGATTGGCACAATTCCTATTTCTCTCTCTACAAATAGAAATGTTCATTTGTTTGTTCATTCCATATATTACCGAGAGTTTACTTAGTATGCGTCAATTTCTAAGTAAAGGCCTCAAAGTTAATCGAGAAACTTGCATGATCAAAAGGAAGGATATCTTGATTGAAAAAGGTAAAAGGCAAGGGAAGTTGTTCAAACTAGATGCTTGTGTTATTGCTAGCCAAGTTGGATGTCTTGCAAGAGAGCAAATACCTATTCAAGAGGTTTGGCATAAAAGGATGGGGCACCTCAACGTCAAGTCATTGGAGTCAATGGCTAGAAAGAAGGTTGTGATAGGGCTTCCGAGTTCCTTAACTAGCATCAATCATGTTTGTGAGTCTTGTGCTTTGTCAAAGTCACATAGACTACCTTATACTAGATCTACATCTAGATCTACAAAGCCTTTTCAGGTTGTACATTCGGATATTTATAGAATTACTACAATTAGCAATAGTGGAGCTAAGATGTATGTAGCTTTCATTGATGATTTAAGTAGATTTTGTTGGATCTATCTACTAAAGAGAAAAGATGAAGTGTATGATGTTTTTGTCAAGTTCAAGAATGCAAGGGAGAACCAATTTTCTACAAGGATCAAATGCTTGAGGAGTGACAATGGTGGAGAGTACATATCTAAAGGCTTTTTGTGATGAGCATGGGATCAAGAGGGAGTATACAACACCAAAGACCCCACAACAAAATGGAGTGGTTGAAAAAAAGAATAGGACTTTATGTGAAAGTGCCAAAACCATGAGGTTAAGTGCTAACCTTGATAAACCATTTTGGGATCAAGCTTTGTTGTGTGCTAATTTCTTGTGCAATAGGTGGCCGAGTGCTATTTTGGATGGAAGGACACCTTTTGAGATGCTATTCAAGAGGAGGCCGTGTGTCAACTTTCTTATAGCTTTTGGATGCACATGCTATGTCAAAATAACTCTTGATGATAGGACCAAGGAGGATCCATCTTCAAGGAAAGGTATATTTGTTGGATACAGTGAGGTGAGTAAAGCCTACAAGGTTTACATTCCTTCTACTAACAAGGTGATTGTTGGTAGAGATATCATTTTTGATGAGGGGAACATTCCAAAAGTATATTCAAGTATTATTGATGATGATGTAGATGAATATAACATTCTTGGTGATGATGTTGTGGATTTTACTTTGGATGGTGATGATGAAGGACCATCATCAAGTCAAAAGCCAAGGAGGACATCAAAGCAAAGGCAAACACCTTCAAGGCTCACTTATGATGAAAAGGGTAAGCAAGTAGTTGATGGAACTATCCTTTCCTAGCCTCTTTTGATGAACCTACATGTGTAGATGAAGCAAGGAACAAAGAGGAGTGGATCCAAGCACTGAATCTTGAGTATCAAGATCTTATGAAGAATGGAACATGGAGATTGGTGGAGTTACCTAAGGACAAGAAAGCTATTGGATGCAAATGGATTTTCAAGGTGATGACAAACCAAGATGGATCTATCAACAAGTACAAGGCAAGGTTGGTGGAAAAGTGTAGAACACGAGTTTTGGAGAGATTCAATTTGAGTAGTAGATACATTGAGTCTAGTCACAATAATAGTAGGGTTTTTCATTATGGAGGGAAACCAAAGTTAGAACTTAGGTTTGGACCTTCTTTTAAAAGATGTAACTCATGGGAAGAGGAGCCTTCTCTCTCTCTCTCTCTCTCTCTCTCTCTCTCTCTCTCTCTCTCTCTCTCTCTCTCTCTCTCTCTCTCTCTCTCTCTCTCTCTCTCTCATTCATGCTTATACATGGTTCTCTTGGGTTCTATCCATTGGTGCACTATACTTGTGATATCTTGCAATTTTGTGTGTAGAATGTTCATTAAATTTTCAGATCCACATGTGTAATATACAATAGCTTACTATTTTTTTATGGAGAAAAATCTTATTCTATGTTTTGATTGAAGTTTGATCAAGATCTATTAGAGTTTGCATCTCATTGATAGTGTAGATGTTCGTTTTTCTACATTAGCAAGATTGATAGGCTGTTATCTTTCTAACCCAAGATCATTTTATAGATTTGGATCTTAATCGGTCTGAAATCATTCACACACTCAACTCCAACCTATGCGGCTCCCACTCAAATCGACAAACTGTCGACTATCTTTGTTGACTTGGTACCACTCTAGATAAATCCAGCACTATGCAACTACTTAGACAATGACAATAGCCATGATCACCACTTGTCCAAATAGCCACAATTGTGATTGCCACCAAGATCCACCTTAGATGACATGAGCTCAACATATTTATGCTTTTGTATATATGTCTATAGTCATGATGTTGTGTCAGAATTGGTGAACTCCTACAACTTTGTCACAACACGAACAAGACATGAAGGTCAAACAAGAACAATTCACGATAGTCAACGTGTCTTTGACTCAAAGCACGAACAATTCCCGAATTGTACACACACCTCCAGGACAACAAACCGCAAAATGGACGCAAAACAAAAACTACGAAAAGAAACGAAAAGAACGAAAGCAAACGGGAGATTACAAAACAAACGAAGAGAAAATTTTTTTTGCGCTGACAACTGGTAGCTCAACGGGCTTCATGCCCTGCTGAAACGAATAGCAACAATGGAGACTAACTAACTAGTTGATTAGCGTTAACTAGTCTTGTGATTCTAAGTTTAGCTATCTTGTAAACTCCACATAGTGGAGGTATAAACGATCCTCTCTGGATCATAACTAAGATAATGAGAATTTGACAGAGATCTATAACAGACAAAGAGAGACGTAGCGAATAGAGTAAGAAAGTAAAAATATATAGCTGTGCATGAAAGTCTGTCAACGAGCAGAACATGGTGCAAGAGCAGAGTGTCAATCCACCAACGAGTGAGACACTGACGATCTTGCTCCAAAACCAAAATATAATATAGCTGCTCTATTTCTGTGTATCTCTTGGTCTTGTGCTGTGTGTCTTGATTGCTAGAATAGAATGTGTTTTGTGATGCGTAGTCACATGTTCGGAATCCTGTAAGAGCTTCCGCACAAAAAGAAAATTCAAAGACAAAAAATTGTTCGCGAACAAGAAGAAGAAGACGAACACGAAAAAGTCTCGCTTCCGCGACATGGTATCAGAGGCAACAGGTTGTCCTACTGATATCCCAACGGTGATTCTTCCAGACAACACAATATGGCTACGACAATCCAGACTAGAGTAGCAATCAGTCTCGATGGTGCAAATTACAAAATCTAGAAATTCAAAATCAAAACGCTTCTGAAGGGCGAAGGGATTTGGTCGGTGACCAAGCTCTCAGAGGTACAGCCTCCCGAGGGAGACCCAAGGAGACCTGAATGGATCAGAAAAGATGAGCGCACAATGGCGATCATCGTTTCATCCATAAATGAAGATCTACTCATGCAGATTGTAGCCATGCAGCATGGGAAAGATTGAAGTAGAAGTATGAAGTGAGGACTGCAGCTTCAGTCATGCACCTTCATAATCAGTTGCAATCAATATGGTGGGATGGCAACCAGTTGGATCAGCACGTTGAGAAGATCAAAACGATCTTCGCTCAACTCGTTGCATCAGGATAGGAGCACCAGGT